>CAWUFW010010702.1:0-673164 GCA_963921515.1 Calotriton arnoldi
GACCCACGCCAAGGATGCCAGGTCTAACACCCATCAATGCTTTCGAGGTGAAATATGGTTTTGTGGTACATACTGTGACATATGGGGTGCAGAAAGGGGACATGTGTTTTGGCCACATGACACTGCAGAGACAAAGGTGTGTGTATGTCTGACATGCCCAGCATATCTCGGCTCACTGTTATCATTTGGGGACATTAGCACTGCCAAGCATTGTAGTGAGTGAGTAACGGTTGTGTGCCACACAACGTATTGCCAGATGGGACAATTCCTTTGGTGTGCGTGCTACCCTCAGCCATGTGCAGCAATGCAGTGCTCTTGGGGTGTTGGACTATATTAGGTGTGTTTGTAAATCACAAGTGTGACGTGCGCTTCAGACACTGCAGACACATTTTTGGTCATCGGCAGGGGATCTTTGCTGAACTACTGTATATGGGACAACATGTTTAGATGATATACCTTTCATGACACTGGGGCTGAAAGATGAGATGGATGAGATTTTGAATGTGCATTGTGCAGCTGTGTGGTCCATGGGTCCAGTGGTGTGTGACATTACGTGGGATCCCACTCTGTTACATTGAGACAAGATGGGCACCTACATGGGTGATGTTGTACAATGTCAACGGAACAAGCAGACACGACTACATGGACAAGACTTCGATGGTGTTGCTGATGTGTGTGATGACTGGCACAGTGCACGCCATGTGGGTCAGTACTCCAGTGAGACTCTTGTGCATGCAGACGTGACTCCTTACGTGTTACTGCATTTGAGATGGCTCATGTTGGGCTATGACTCTGTAATTCATGTCCGTGTGCACATTAGTCACATGGTTATGACAAGGAGCAGTGCCACCTGTTCCTCTGCTATGTGACATGTCTCAAATGTTAGTCGTAGCACGGGTCCTCCATGCCTACAGACACCCCGCCCTGTACAGGAAGTCTACCTCACTTGTTGGTTTGGAGGAGCAATGCAATGGCTACCACATGGCTGGGGAGAGGGAGGGGTGCTCCATCTTTGCTGGGTCTGTGGGAGTGGGGGCCGTGTTGTGAGTTGTGGTGATGGCTTACCACCCACAGACACCGCTCCATGTAGGGAAACATATCTACCTGTCGGGTGAAGGTGTGCACTGCAATGGCTGACACATGGGTGTGGGAGTGCTCCATCTTGCTGCGCTGTAGGACTAGGGGCCTGGTGGGGGTTGTACTTCTGCAGTCCCCCTCTGATGACACGAGACTTTGGTGGTAAGGCTACTTACCTGTTACTTGTTGGTTAGTGCAGCTATGGCTGACACATGGGTGTGGGGAGTGCTCCTTCCGGCACATCTGGGGTACAAGGGGACCTGGTGGGAGTTGTGGTGCTGGCTGGACTGTACACATGCCCCCATGGTTTTGTTTTGTTGGCACCTTTGGGCTGAGTGTGTGGGAGTGTCTGTTGCATGTGTGAAAGATGTCTTGTGTACTGTGTACTGGACATGGGGGTGTTTGGCCCTCGGAGCTATGGCATCTCTGAGTAGTGCATGACAGTGCATAGCGGTGTGCTGGTATACATTTGTTTGTGCCACCCGGCCTCCACTCACCCTGGTATTCCGGGGTGAGACTCTGCGGATGTAGAGATGCCTCGTGACCTTCTCCTCCCGCGCCTTGAAGGTCTCGAATAGCGCGGGATTTCCGCTCGCCAGTCCTGTCAGCCAGCTCCACGATTCTTGGCCTCTCCTTCTCTCCTGACCACGCTTTTCAGGTCGTGCCACCTCTTAGTAATTTCACCCCCCGGTAGCGTGGCATCGTGCTCCCAACCGCATTCACCTGGTCTACGATCACTGCTCCACATTCTGTTTCTGAGTGGCTACTGGTGTCTGTTGGACCTGGTTCCCATAGACGTGTGGGTGCACCTTGATGATCTCGTCGACCATGACCGTCAACTCAGTGGCAGTGTAACTTAGGCATTCTTTGTGTTGCCATGGTGTGTGGTTTGGTATTTGTGGTGCTGGTGTGGTGGGTGTGTGGTGTGTGTGTGACTGTGCAGGGGGTTCGTGGTGCCGTTGTTTCAGTGGTGATGGTGGTGGTGTTGTTGGTGATGAGTGTGATGTGTGCAGGCGGCGTGTGGTGTGCTGCTTCCCTTTGTGGCTCTCTGGGTTCTCCTGATGGCGTGCTTCGCTTTGTTGTAGTGCAAGGGATTGTGGTCTGTGAAGGGGGCTGCTTTTGTACTTACCTATGTGGGTGGTGTCATGATGGGCTGTCGTTTTCAGGTGTGTTGTGTCTGGTGTCCTGGGATTTGTAGTTTTTTAGTTTTGCCAGGGGGATGTGTCTTTGGGATGTGTTCTGTGTTTGGGTATTTTGACGTAGTTTGCTGTGTGGACTTGTTGGCCATGTGTTTGTGTATTTCTTTGTTCCGCAAATGATTTACGTGCACGGACGTGGCACGCCAGGCCTTCCCGCCGTGTCTGCCATTCATCACTGTTGTTAACCGCGGGCGGGGCGGGGAATATGTGGATTTTCTGTGCTCATGTCGGGGGAGATCCTGAATTTCACGGTCGTTGTCCCTCTGGCCGTCAGAGCGGGCGTATTTGGGTTTTCGGGCGGGACTGCGCCGTGGGCGGAACGGATAATCTTCTACTCTGACATGGATGGGCGGAATTTTGTGTGTTTTGTACCGCCGCGGGCGGAGGTCGCTTCGCGACTTCACAACTGCTCGGCTGGTATTCCCAATAGTGCAGGCGGGCGAGTTTTCTCAGGCTATAGTGGATGGCGGATTTTTTAACGCCGGTTATCGTAATGGGCCCCCATAGTGTGGTATTTTAATTAAATTAAAATGATTTGTTTTAATTGATACATATTATTAAACATTATAATAATTACATAATCTGTTTAATTTCTATTACAATTTAGGCATATAATATCAAAATTTTAATATTTATATTTTTTGTTAGTTAATAGAGTTGTTAAAATATGTTATTTGTTTGAAGTGAACTTATCTCTCTCTACTGTTGCACCGACTAAAGTGGGAATAGTAAATTTTACCCTCCCACAGTTCAATGCTTTCCCTACTGTCGCACTGACTGGAGTGGGAATAGTACATTTTACCTCTCCTGAGTCCAAGGCTTTCCCTACTGTTGCATTGACTGGATAGCAATAGTAAATTTTACCCCTCATGAGTCCAGCGCTTTGCCTATTGTTGCACAGACTGGAGTGGGAATAGTAAATGTTACCCCTTCTGAATGCAGCGCTTTCCCTACTGTTGCACAGACTGGAGTAGGAATAGTAAATTTCACCCCTCCTGAGTCCAACTCTTTCCCTACAGTTGCACGGACCGGAGTGGGAATAGTAAATGTTACGCCTCCGGAGTCCAACACTTTCTTTACAGTTGCACTGACTAAAGTGGGAATAGTAAATTTTTCCTCTCCTGAGTCCAATGCGTTATCTACTGTTACACCGACTTGAGTGGGAATAGCAAATTTTACCCTTCCTGAGTCCAATGTTTTCCCTACTGTTGCAAGACTGGAGTGGGAACAGTAAATGTTACACCTACTGAGTCCAACGCTTTCCCTAGTGTTGCACTGAATGGAATGGGAATAGCAAATTTTACCTCTCCTGAGTGCAGCGCTTTCCCTACTGTTGCACCGACTGGAATTGGAATAGTAAGTTTTAACCCTCCTGAGTCCAACGCTTTCCCCTACTGTTGTATAAATTAGAGTAGGAATAGTGTATTTATTTCATCTATAGAGTTTAATGCTGTTATTACTGCTGTTTAATTATATATTATTATTATCATGTATTTAATTTAATATTGTATATATAAAAATGTATGTCATTTTTAAGATAGCTTGTAAAATGTATTTTTACATATTGTTTACTTTTATGTATAATTACATTGGAAATATTTTTAATTTTTTGGGTAGTTTTATTTGTTGCACTTTTTATTTTTTAGTGTATGTAAATATATAAGGTAGACACATTTCATGAAATGATGGTCGAGGGTCTTAATCGAATTAGTGATAATAATATCAAGAAGATGAATAGATAGAAATATGACACAAAAGGACTAGGAGGCTTTGATGGACTTACAGCAGGACAGAAATATTTTTATAAAACCAAGGGCCTAGGGGCGTGGCTTGATAGCCGAACATGGCAGACGCGTGAACTCGTAGCTCCGCATCGGCCCACTGTATATCCTGCTGTCACTGAAGTTCTGACAGCCCGGGAAGGGTGCCGTTGGCAGCTGACAGCAGAGTAAACGCTGCAGTACCGGGGGAGCCACTTGCGAGGGCGGAAGCGCCTGGTTGCTGGAGCACCAGGCTGGAGGCCCGAGGGGTGACACAGCACCCTGGGGAGGCAGAGCCCGAAGAGGCCCTGAGAGGTGAGACGCTGCTGGCCTGGCAGCCCAGAGGCTGCAGCGCCACTTGGAGCGGACCGGGAGTGGAGCTGCCACACTGCTGGCCTATGGACGGTTCTCCCCACTGGCGCGAGAGTAGTGAATTGGAGGCCGGGGCCTGTTAGAGAGTGGGCGGGTCTGGTCGCAAGGCCGGCGGCAAGCGGCATTGGAACCCGAATCAGCCCCTGGGGAGCAAGGCTTGTCAGAGGAGACGAGCGGGGGCCGCGGAGGGCTGAGGCAACGGCGGAGTAGCTCACAGGGGCAGAAGCCCCTGATGGGTTGAGAACCCGGCTGGAGGCCCGAGAGACAATGCAACGCCCCAGGGAGGCAGAACCCAAAGAAGACCTGAGCGACGGAGCGCTGCTGGCCTGGCCGGTCCAGAAGACGTAGCACCACTTGGAGTAGATCCGGAGTGGAGCTGCCGAACGGCTGGCCTGTGGGCGGTGCCACCCACGGGCGAGGGAGTAGTAAACTGGCAGTCGGGCCTGCTAGAGTGTGAGCGGGCCCAGGCGCGAGGCCAGCGGCGGGCAGCATTGGAGCCCGAAAACGACCCCCGTGAGGCAAACCTTGCCAGAGGAGACGAGTGAGGGCCGCAGAGAGCTGAGATGGCTGCAGCCCATGGAGGAGGGCAGTATGAGGCTGAGGAGCCACAAGAACACTGTAAGCACTTGAATTAGTGTAACAAACCCTGTAGATCACTGCTGAGGAGGGAATTCTCTCAGTGGTCCCCACAGAAGATAGGTGCTGCTAAACCCAGGGCCCAGGTTGAAAAGTAAGACCCACGCTGAATTGCTTAACAAGAAAGGGGACCCCCAATGAAAATGGAAAAGTTACGTTTAGACTGAGCTATAACTTGAGTCAAGGGGACCCCTGAGGAGGAGCGGCAGACCCTTCAATTGTAGGCCAGAGAAATGTGGGGATACACAAGATAGATTGATGACCCAGAGCAGACTCTCATGCACCTCGAACATCCCATCCCCCTTCATTTTTGAGACACAGGCTACATCACGGAAAAAGGGAACTGAATTAAGGAAGCTGGTGAGCCTAGTGGTAAAGGCTGAGGATATACGTTTTGGGGGTGCGTGGAGGGGTGAGTTTTGATCACGCTGGCCACGCAGAGAGATTGTAGAGGTGAGTGAACACCTCGCTGAGGGCTCCCCTCACACATACAGGCCTCTACGCTGTGCAAACACACTCTGGAGTGCAGTGAGACTCGGCATGAAGACAGCGGCAGATATGGGCAAGCTCCGAACAAAATCGGCTGGGATATCTCAGGAACACAAGGTTGCCCCTCCAGATCCCCAACAATTAAACCCGCAATCCCCACTGCTAGAAGATCCAGTGCAGCAGCAACTGGTTAAGATCCTGGAGGCTATAGCTGACACTAAGGCAACGTTGCACCAGGATGTAACTATGGTCTCGGTGGCACTGGGGCTTCTGTGAGCAGAACACCACAAGTTATCTGATAGAGTGAAGACAGTAGAGTCCTCCATAGCAGATCTCACACCAGCGCAAGCGACATTGATGCTGCAAATGACAGACATAGCCAGCAGGGTAGAAACACTTGAGCGCAGAGTGGAAGATGCGGAAGGGCGCAACAGAAGGAATAATATTCGAGTGGTGAGATTGCCAGAGAAAGTAGAAGGCAGAGACATGATTAGCTAACTTGAACTATGGCTCCACACATTAGTTGCGCCAGAAGGACTATCGCCCTTTTACACATTGGAGCGGGCACACCGAGTGCCGGCTATACCGCCGGCCCCTGGCCGCCCTCCGTGCCCTGTGGTGGCTAAGCTTTTACACTATAAACATAGAGACTTACTATTGCAGAAAGCACGAATAGACGGTCCACACACAGTAAATAATTGCAAGGTCTCCATCTTTCCTGATTACACTCTGGAGGTCTAAACAAGAAGAACCTCGTATCTTGAAGTGAAAAAGGCCTTGCCCAGCGAGGGTCTTCAATACTCCCTGATGTTCCCTGCAGTCTCCGCATCCTATTAGATGGACAAACCCACTTCAGTGAAAATCCTCAAATGGCATGGTACTGGCTCGAGACATGCAAGGCTGGGAGGTTGGCACCAACAGGAGGAAGCCCCCGGGAACAACAGGATGGAGGAACCAGAAAGAGATCCAGGAGATGGCTCAGGTGAGCCCAATCAAAGAAGACAAGCCCATCCCAGACTGAGAAGGAGAGAGCCGCAGTACTTCAGGCGGTAACAGAGATAATGCAAGGTGCCTGAACCCCATCAGAGGTGGACTCACAATCAATAAAGGGAACAGGGGGATCGGACTCAGATGCCTCCCGAGGTAGCAGTGTGGCTCTGCTGGAGGTCACCCCATGAACTGCTGATGAGATAATTTGAAACAGATTAAGAGGAGACCTGGACACCAGAGAGTGAAGTGAAGTGCCCTTTTGGCAGCCTAGGGACCTTACCGGGCTGGTATGAGAAGCCGAGCTGAAGCCCGCAGGGTGAGTCACGCACTTTCTATCTATGGCTTCACCTCCCCAATGGACCGGTCATGTAACAGGCCCTGGTCCATATTGGTAATTGTTGATCTGGCAGAGGTTTGGGGTGGATTGGCCGCTGCCAAATTGCTCTGGGATCTGGGAGTTGACTGTTGTGGGAAGTTGTTCACAGTTCATTATTGTTTTCTCTCTGCAGGATAGGAAACATACTTGGAATCTGGGAGTGGTCTTGGCGGGATGGAGAAGGGGTGTGAAAAGATGAACCCAACTACAACTCATGACACACACATCACATGCTATTAAGTTCATAAAATGGAACATTAGGGGTATGGGCTCGATGAACAAGAGGCACAAAATTCACAGCTATTTAAAGCGGATGGGCGTCCAGATCGACCTACTCCATGAAGGAAATGGCCCGAATCGGGTCACTCGGGTCACTAATGACCACCTCTCAGCCTTCCTACTAAAAATGGAAGAGTCGGACAGGCAGTGGAGAATACAAACCAATAATCGTTTATCTCGAGTACACTCCAGAGTGGAGCCCAATCTGCCCAGCCGCTAAGGAGTGCTGCAGAGGACCTAACTTCAACAAGCTTGCCAATACATTATGTACATTTCAGAATCCAAGGAAGGCACGCCTACAATGGAATTTTCCAGAGAGAGTGCAGCTGGACAGTAAATCACAAAGGAGTAAGTTTCAATTCTGAGGCCGGGCACACATCTATCTCTCAAGGTTACTCTGCCTGTGCCCGCAACTAGACAAGTGGGAGAAGGCATACATCCAAGGGAAAGGTATGCGCTAATAAGAACAGTGCATTCATTAGTGTGTCAAAACTCAGCTCCAAAGAAACATAACCTAGAGAAGGCTGTTTCCCGGAAATGGCAAAGGATTAGTTTCGATCATGATACAAAATGGCGCCTGTACACAAAATGGTGCCGCAAATGCTAACTTATGTAAAACAATACAAGAGCATAATTTTTTATTCCTACAGGCCCCCCTTTTAGCATGAGCTAAGCAATGAGGTGTAATAGCAAAAGACATATTATTCAATCATGGATAAATTGATTTAGGAGCATTCCATATTGTCAGTTTAACTTTCAGGGTGGGAAACGGTAAGGAGGGAAGAAGTCTCAAAAATACCCTCATCTATCCTCATAAGATCATTCACTTCCATCTGAATCATAATTGTTGCATTTGGTATCAAGGATCGATATTCTTTTAGGGCTGAGAAAGGTAGGTGCAATAAGAACAACATAAGGGGGACATTGGATCAGGACACAGCAAGAAATCAAAATCACAATGAAATAGATCACCCTTTCAAGGATCCAACCCCATCCACCAAACAATGACCAACTCCAGAAGCTCCCACTCTCCATTCCTTTAACATTTTCCAAGATGTACTAAAAGTTATGTTGGGTAATGTTCTTTCCACATTATTAGTGATCCCGACTCACACCCTGGTCTCCCTACTACCGCGCAAGACATACCCTCGCTCTTAGCTAGGATGAAATCAACAGCATATCTAGTTTGCTCAGAATATATCTGCATACTTTCTAATTGGGTGGTGAAGTCACGCAGAGCTGCTACTGTGGGAATTAGACAATATCTGCAGCTTACATCCAAAATATTCTCTAGCCCTTTCACCCTCTGGACTCATAAGACGGTACCACTCAAAAGTAATAAAGGAGGAGAGAATGTGTCCGAAAGGAAGTGATACCATTACTATAGTTATTGACTTCAAGGTCTGTCACCTCAGCAAATTCCTTGGTCAGTGTTCTCTTCACCCCATCTGACTTTAGGCTTTCGCATGTATTTGCAGGAGCACACCCCCACAGGCAACACCATCCCAAGGGCCACATCATATAGGTACCATTATGCATATTAGGGCTTAGTCCCATTAGACAGGAAGAAAAACCCTGGGTGTGCATAAAATGGGCTCATTTCATAATCTACAGCAGCATACCTAGAATCTCCACCTCAACAGCACTGAGGGATCCTTTGGATCTACCAGGAGAATATGTGCCCTTACGCTGAATTATCACTGAGCATACAAAATAAGGTCAGTGTAATTGCAAATGGGCAACATGCAGGGTGATAACCAGCCTCTCGGGGAACTGTCAATTCTTTGTACTGCCAACCCACCAATGTGACATTCTGTTTCTCCATATAGAAATGATCACAGTAAGGGGGTCATTATGATAGGGGGCGGATCGCCACCGCCCGTATGGCTGTGGCGATCCGCCTGCTCTCTCACTCCGCCCACCTAACATTTTCCCCCTGCCATATTATAATGGCTGGGGGGTCCGCGGCGGACGGAAAGACCGTCCGCCGCTTTTCCGCTGGTCGACTCGCCGACCGGGCGGGGAAACATACATTATGTGGCAGCGGTGTCTGGCAAGACACCACCGTCCATATTATGATGATGGCGGAGAGCAGCCATTGCCACTGGCGCCATGGAAAGGCATACGTGTCTTTGCATGTTGAGGGCCCCGTAGCGGGCCCCCCAGGATGTTGGGGGTGTGGGGGGTGCACATGGGGGTACCTCTCTATGGCACCCCCCTGACATTGGTATGGACAAGGTGGCAGGCAGCTGCGCGGTGCCTGTCACCTTGTGCATGTGTGAATGCCCAACGCGTGCGAGCCCTTCCCAGCATTGTGGCGGGCAGTGCTGTGAACACCGCCCGCCACAATGTTGGGAATAGGGAGGCCACCGCCACCGTGGGGCGGTGGCATCCCATGTACTCACTAGCGGGACCGCCGCTCCTGGCGGCGGACGGTCCCATTCACCGTTATCGGGCGGCGGGCGGTTGTCCGCCCGCCATCGTAATGGGCCCCTAAGTGTTGTTATTACATCCTGGATAACTTGTGCCTCGTGTCTTTCGATGATATAAACATGGGCCTGGATAACCAAACCCAAATATTCCTTGTACTTCTACAAAAATCAGGGGCCGAGCACAAGTGTGTAATTAACAAGTGACAATGGATATGCAGTCCATAAGCTAGTAACAGACTCAGTAGGATAGCAAGCAGTACCTTCTCAAAAAACCGTTTATGTGTGTCCAGAAACACATTACTCTGGGCACGTCCTCTTCTGCACGTGGTTGAGAAACAATGTTGTTTTTAGTAACATGACGGTGCATTCTGATCACATTCCAAAACCCAGGACATCGCACCTAAAATTAACAACAGTAGCAGTACAAGAACAGCACATAGATTTTTTTGCTTGGTAGACTAGAATTTTCGTGCCTGAACAAGGGGAATTACTGGCTGCTCTTCATCGGCAACCATTTTGCCAAAAGGGTGCATAGCAAATGATAAAGCAAGGGGGCAAATTGCCAGCAAGAGAAGTATACAAGTTCCCAGTGTCCGTCAGAGCCTCACTGGTACAGGCTCCTATTGTTCATCAAAATGTTGGCGCTCTTGAGCACCGGCGGTGGAGTTTGCTCTGTCCTAAGCTCTTGATGTATCCCACGCCTGATCGGGATAATGTACCCCCAAAGGGATACGTCTCGATCTATCCTGTCCGATGTTCAAACAGTGCACACAAATCTCACATCACCCTAAACTAACTCTGTTGGTACTGTAGCAATTACACCTAACTTACACAGTCCATCACTGTCTAATCTGACTTCTCCTTTTGTGCACTATTCCTCACCCAGTGCACAGTCAAAATATCGACTTTTAAATATCGACCTACATTAATATCGAGTTTTAAATATCGTAGGGACAGAATATCGACATCAAGAATATCGGTGACCAAAAATATCGACCTGAAGGTAAGAAATATCGTTTTTGTTAATATCGAAGTTGTTAATATCGTATAGTAAAAATGTCGATGTTAATAATATCGATGTTTATGTTAGTGTTATGTGCATTTTAGTATGTATTTTATATGTATGTGTTCCACATGTTTTGTGTTTTGTATTATTTTTAAATATAAGGTATTAATTGTTTAGAAGTTAGCAGGCTTTTTCTTTAAAGTAAATTTTGCGTTTTAGTACCGTAGCGAATGGTTGTGGGTTTTATAGGGGAATAGGGTGGGAAGTAATTTAATTATAGTAAATTAATCTCACAATTTTTAGAAATTATTAATTATTTTTAATTAAATTTTGCATTTCAGTTCTGCAGCGGGTTGTGGGGTTTATAGGGGAATAGGGTGGGAAGTAATTTACTTGTAACTAAGTAATTATTAATTTTTATTTATTGTTATTGTGATATTTAATGTATTGTTAATTAATTATTAATTGGTAATTAATTTGTATTAATTGATTAATTGGATAATTATATTAATTGTATACATTTTTTGATGCTGACGGGTTGTGGGTTTATAGGGGAATAGGGTGGGAAGTATTTAATTATAGTAAATTAAATTCATAATTTTTAGAAATTATTAATTATTTTTAATTACATTTGCATTTTAGTTCTGTAGCGTGGTTGTGGGTTTATAGGGGAATAGGGTGGGAAGTTATTTAATTGTAATTAAGTAATTATAAATTTTTACTTATTGTTATTGATTTTTAATTTATTGTTAAATAATAATTAATTGGTAATTCATTTTTATTGGTGGATTAATTGATAATTATATTAGTTGTATACATTTTTAGTGGAGCGGGTTGTGGATTTATAGGGGAATAGGTTGGGGGAAGTAAATTAATTATAATAAAGTAATTAATAATTATTATTTTTTGTTATTGATAATTAATTTATTGTTTATTAATTGTTAATTGGTAATTAATTTGTATTAATTAATTAATTGATAAATATATTAATTGTGTTAATTCAGTTTAGGGAGTGGGTTGTGTGTTTGCAGGGGAATAGAGGTGGGAAGTAACTTATTATAATTAAGTACTTATTTATTAATAATTATTCGTGATTGATAATTAATTTATCGTTCATTAATTATTAATTGGCAAATTAATTTTTATTATTATGTATTGGTATTGATAATTATTTTATTTGTTAATTAATTATTAATTGTTAGTTAATTTTTATTAATTGATTAATTGATCAATTGATAATTATATTAATTGTCGTTAAATTTTATGTGTGGAGTGGGTTTTGTGTTTATATGGGGATTAGGGTGGGAAGAAATGTAATGTTATTAAAGTAATTATTAATTTTCATTTATTGGTATTTATAAATAATTTATTGTTAATTTATTAATAAATTATTATTTCATTAAAACAATTATTTAATTGATAAGTATGTTATTTTTAACCCCTACGCTATCCATAGCACTTTCCCCTACTGTTGCACTCTCTGGAGTAGGAACAGTAATGTTAACCCCTACGCTATCTAACACTTTCCTACTGTTGCACTCTCTGCAGCTGGGAATATTAATTTTTATCCCCACGCCATCCAACACTTTCCCTACTGTTGCACTCTCTGGAGTGGGAATAGTAATTTTTACCCCTACGCTATCCAACACTTTCCCTCATACTGTTGTACTCTTCTTTGGAGTGGGAATAGTAATTTTTTTCCCTCCGCTTATCCAATATTTTTCTGCATTGTTTTACTTAATGTTGTGTATAATTTATTTTACAAAAATTAAAAATATTGTTAATTGTTTTAATTTTGTTAAATATATTTTGTAAAATGTTTAATAATATTTTTTGTATGTGTATGTCTGTATTTATAATTTATAAAATATTTTTAACAATTTATAAGTTATTAAAATAATTATTTATGAATATTATTAAGTAAGTATATATATATATATTTATATATGTATATGTTTAATTTATTTTAACATATGTATCGGTTTTTATTTTTAAACATTTTAATTTTTTTTTAACTATGTTTCTTTTAATTATATATGTATTATTTACTTTTATTTTAGATTATTTTTTTAACATTTAAAAACGATATTTTTTACAACGATATTTTGACATCGATATTTAATTTTCGATATATTTTGGCCCTTTACCATGATGTAGATAGGATGTTCGATATATTCTTCACTTCGATATTTAGGCTCCGATATTTTTGCCGTCGATATTTCTTGCAGCCGATATTTTGTCAGTGATTCTCCTCAGCCAAGGACGCAGATTGTACCAGTGAAAAGGGGTTCCTGAATAGTTCCTATCTCTGGTGGGACAGCCTCATTCAGGATGTCTTCTATTCTCCTGTCGCCTGCGTCCACGTAACCAGGACAGCGTCGCTGAATGGAACAAAAACGAGGGAATCTGTTCACACTCCTGGGTCAGCTACCCCTCCTTAACCCATTGGCCGTGGGTAGCGGCAGGGGCAATCCCTCCTACAATGGGAGGATTGGATCCAGTTCTTATGTCCAGAAACCTTAATGGCAGTGCGGGTTGCCAGCAAAACCTGCAGTGGCCCCTTCCAGCATGGTTCCAAACTCTTCTGCTGAAAATTATGAACGAGGACAAAATCACCAGGCTGAATGTCGTGTCCGGGCCCCTCTGGCGTAGCTGGTAGGGACTCATGGACCTATTGGTGAATAGAATGCAAATTTGCAGTTAACTGGCATAGGTAATCAATCAACAAGGGGTAATCAATATCGGAAAACCATTGAGGACGCAGGATTCCCCAAACATTTGCCGGGCGTCCAAACACAACCTCATACGGTGACAATCCTGTCCTAGAATGTGCTGTAGTCCTTGTTGACAAAAGTGCTAACGGTAGGGAATCTGGCCACTAGAACCCTGTTGTCTCCTGAATCTTGACCATTTTCAGTTTGAGAGTACCTTTGTACTTCTCCTCAGCCAAACCTGCTGACTGCGGGTGGTTTGCAGGCATGAAACTTCTGTTTTATGTGTAGCAGCCCATCACGAAATTAACTGGAATAACCTTGGCATTGAAATGACTTCCGCTATCACTCCTAATCAAACGGCGTGCTCCAAACGAGGAAAGAACTCCTTCAGGAGCACCTTTGCAGTCGTAATGGCTGTATTATCTTTAGTGGAATAAGCCTCAACCCATTTGCACTGAATGCACAGACCACAACCAGAACATACTTCAAATTGTTGCACCTTTTCCAGTTCGATATAATCCATTTGAAGGGACTTCGGAAAAAGGGCAAGTTGGTGGTGCAAAATTACCAGGAGGTGTGGGGGTAACCTTTCCCAGGATTATGCATCATGCACACCATACAGTACTTCACTAAATGTGCAGCCGCTTTTGCAATATTATCATTCTGCCATACAGAGTCTAACTGACTTGCAAATACCCTTTGCACTTATATGGGCTGGGCCATGAGCTCATCGTAACTACAGGGAGGTACATATGCATCTGGCAACATCCATCTTTGCTTCCCTGACTTGTCAATCCAACATCCCTCATCATTCAATTGTGCTGTAACTTCTTGCCACACAGCTAACTCCTCTACTGTAGCCTTCACTTTGTATCTCTTTCACGTTCTCAAGTGTATCCTCAAACATGGTGATTTCAGGCACCCACCTAGTGGGACCTGCTATGAACATTCTTTTCATTTTAGCCCGGGCTCTTTCCGTAGCTGTCTGATCTGAAAAAGCATTACCCCTACCTACATCAAGCCAGTGACTTTTTGATGGGCACTACACTTTAGCCATAGCCAATTTCTTAGGGGAGGGTCAAAGCAGACAAAATCCTCACTATGAGGTGCCCGTGCTGGATTTTGGTGCCATGGGAAGTAAGAAACCCTCTCTGCAGCCCAGAGTGGCCCAAAATTATGCACGACTCGAGAAGGCGTACTGGCTGCCAGTATAAATATCGCACAACCAGTCCCTCACGTAATCAAGCAAGTCGGATTAGGGCAACAAGCTTGGTAGCTTGTCCCGACTGATAGGGAACTCGTGATGTCTCAACTACTGCATGCAGCATAGTGACAGCATACGCAGCAGTTTGTAGTGCCATCTGGTAATTTTAAAACCAGAGCCATCGATACATATAGTTCCCCTTGTTGGGTCAGATAAGAGAACATCAGTCAAGTCTACCCGCCCTTTCATCTCTTCTTCTGTCCGGAAGATGCAATCATGTTTATCAACTGCATCGTCCTCAGAAGGGAGGGGTAGTAACGTGGCTGGATTCAGAGTGGCACATCTTTCAATCGTGATGTGTTTGGCAAACAAAGGGGCCTATTAGGATGGCGGGCCACCGCCAGCCCGGCGGGGGCGATCCGCCCACCATCCTGCCATGAATGACCCCCCGCCACATTAGGATGGCTGGGGGGTCCGCGGCGGACGGAAAGACCGTCCGCCGCCCTCTGCCGGCTCGACTCCCGCCGACCGGGCGGAAGGTGGGGCATGATATGGTGGCGGTGTCTGCAAGACGCCGCCACCCATATTATGATGCTGGTGGTCTTTGCCTTTCCGCTGGCGTGCGGCCGCCCGCCATGGAAAGGCATGCGGTCCTTGCCTGCGGGGCTCGCTGCGGGCCCCGGGGTGAGAGGGGGGGGCGGGGTGCACATGGGGGCACTCTTATGGTACCCCCTCAATGCCATGCACCGCGTGGCCGAGCACGCACGGCGGTGCCTGCCATGTGGTGCATGTCAATGCCGTGCAAATCCTTTTCCATTGCAAGGGTGTCTGCAGCCAGCGTGATCCACCCACAATGGAAAGGGCCAGGATGACGCCCGCTCAGTGTGGCGGGCGCATCCTAATGCCTGCGTGGCGGGACCGCCGCAACTTTGGCGGTCGGTCCCTGGCTCCATTGCGGTTGCAGTGGCGGGTGGACCCCAAGGTTTATTCAGAACCAGTCAGACGTGCACTGGTGAGGTGCTGTGTCTTGGTCTTATTCAAAAGTGTATCCACAGCATGGGAGTACCATAACTGTGAGGTCAGTATCTGGCATGAGTCCAGCCGGTTGTTCGATAGGAGGCGGCACACAGCTCGCGACCGCTCTTAGACAGCTCGGGCTTGGCTCTTGGAGACAGGGTCAAGAACAGCAGAGAAATAAGCACACAGCCGTTGCTTATTCTCCGGGGTCTGTTGTGTTAAAAACAGAAAGCGCTCAACCGGCCATCTTATGAACGTACAACACAAATGGTTTAGTGTAATCTGGAGTGCCAAGTACTGGAGCCAAACAAAGCGCAGTTTTCAATTGCTCTAAAGACTGCTGACATTCAGGCGTCCAAGGCAGGGGCTCATGCACATCCTTCAGTGTTAGTGAAAGCAGAGGTTTAATTAGTAGCGAGTACTTAGGTATCCACTGCTGACAGTAGGAAGTGACACTCTGCCATGAAAGCGCATAGCCTTTCTGAGTTTGTGGAATGGGCATTTTAACAATGGGTACTGATGAGCTACGGATCAATCTCCTACCCTCCTTGACAGTAGGTGGCCTCCAGATAGGTGACCTCCTGTCGGCCAACATTGAAATTTAGAATGAGACACCTTATGGCCAAGTGTTGGGGCCAAATGCAACAACAATTTAACAGTACTATCTTTGCAACCTTGTTCCGTGTCAGAAGCGATGAGCAAGTCATCAACATACTGTACCAGTACATTACCTCCGGAAAGGGGATCCAATTGGCTCTTTAATGCTTGGCTATAGATACTCGGATTTTCTGTATAGCCCTGAGGAGCTCGACAGAATCTGAAGCTCCTACCAGCTAAGGTAAAACCAAACAAGTACCTGCTATCTAGATGAATAGGAATACTAAAGAAAGCATTTTACAGATCAATGACAGAGAAAAATTTAGCAGTAGAGGGAATCATTGTCAAAAGAGTGGTAATATCAGGAACCACTGGAAACTGAGGGACCACCATTTTACTAACCTCGCGCAAATCAATCATAAAACGATAAACATCTTCATGGTCATCAGGGGAACCACGAGGGCGTCCCTTTAAGAATTGGAAGAATAGGGCTATTACAAATATTAGCAGTTGTCTCCTCAACCACTCCTCTTCTTAATCAAATCCTGTATAATTTGCAATAAGGCTCGCTCTACCCTGCTCATGCGTGTTGCCTATACTGAGGGATACGTGGCATAGATTGCACCCATTCTTAACCTGTATCGAAACTGTGCGACTATCTGCAACAATCCCACATCTGTAGCCGCTGGCGGTCGCCCACAGAGTGGGTGGCACATCCTTAAACTCAACAGGAAGGGGTGCATCTTTGGACAAACACTGGTTAGCTCGATGCTACACATCTGGACATTGTCACTTATAGACACCCACGCGGGGAACAACAATTAGCAGCATGTAGCTTCTTCAACAAATCCAGACCCATCACATTTTCACCACAATTATATGTGAACAAGAATGGTGAATCCACAGTAATGGGACCAACAGTCAACGCAAGGGGCTTGGAAATGGGGCTTGCAGCCGGTACACTAGAAAAACCTGCCGACATTATTATGGCCGAGACAGAGTCGCCCCAGGGACCATATTTCGAGAAACAGAACTTTTTGTCGCACCTCTGTCCACCAAAAATTCCTTAGTCGAACCTTTGCCCAGTTCTCCTGTTACATAAGGACCACGCTGGTCTGCAGGTATCGGAACTGGTCCCCCACCTCTGCTCCCTGGCTGTCCTAGCTGTAAGACATCCCTGTCACTTCTTCCAGATCTTAATCATCATGATAGTATTGTCCATCCCGAGGGTCATCAAAGTAGTTATTATCAGAATGATCCTGTGAGGCTGCAGCACTCTGTGCCCTATCAGCCCACTAGCTCCATGACCCCGACCACAGGAACCTCATCCTCTAGGCACCGCTACTGTTAGGATTTGCGCCATAAACATGGCTAATCCTCACCCTGTGTATTAAGTCTGACCACATACATGAAGCATGGTGCCCAGGTATCCAGACTGTGTATCTGGTTTGCTTTGAAGAATTATGCAAGTGTAAATTCCCAGACTGGTATAATATGCTGTAATGATATAATATGTATTAAGTTATTCATGACTTGTAACTGAGCCTGTTTACTTTAATGTCATATGCATTACGTTATTCTTGTATTGTAACTAAGCCCGTTTGCTTTGCGGAACACATGAGTTCGACCGAAAAAACGGCAGGCTACCATGTGCTCATGCCGCTGCGTTTTCAGTTGTCCAATTTACATATGAAGCACGTGTTGGGCTTCGTTGTCGGTAAACCACCCCACCCACCTGGAGCCTATAAAAGGCTTGAAAGCAGAATGAGCCATGCTTGCGCTCGTTTTTAAAATCCCCACTTACCTGATTTCCTTCTGTGGAGCTCCCGAGCCTATCCAGCTTTTCCTTCGGCTTCCAGACACGTCGTCAGTATCCTGGGCAATGCGACGACTTCCTGCACAGCATTCCAGTCCTGAAAACGTTCCGATCTGCAACAAAAGAGACAAGTAATTAAAGTAAGGCATTTCCGATTTGGGCGCCCGCAGGAGAAGTGCTTTTCAATGTAAAGAAGGTACTTTGTTCATTTACAACAAAAATACTTATTTAAATCTGCATTTTAGAGGAAGCGCCTTGAGCTTTTTAAGCATTGTGTGATGGCCAATAATAAGGAGAGTAAGGGGCCCATTACGATGGCGGGCGGAAGCACAACCGCCGTGCTGGCGGATGCAGAAACCACCAGTTACCGCCGGCACGCAGCAGTCCACACGCCCGCCCAATTACGATGCGAAAAGCAGGCCAAACACCGCCGGCAAGCCAGCAACACCGTCCGCCATCAAAGTGCGCCCGCACACGTAGCGAGCGCAGCACAACTGACACACACCGTCCGACGAAACACGCTCCGCGCCCGGCGCATAAATTACGATGCACGCAAACAAACGGCTCCCACGGCCAAGAGATACCGCACGACAAACCGAAGCGGTAACACGGACGCCGAGCACGGACAACGAAGAAGCGGCACCCCGGGCATGAATCCAGCACTGCAGGCCCTTCCCATGCTTCTGCTGATGCACCACCAAGGACGCAACGTACCGCGGAGACGCAGGTAGGCACACACACAACAAGTGCACGCAAACAGCGCACACAGTGCAAGGGGCGGAAAAAGCGGACAACCCCCACCAGCGCGTGTACACTACACATCCACCATCGCATCCACATATGACACACAGGCCAAATCGTAACATCGCAGAACACATGTGTACACACCACCTGGGACTAGGAACCAACCACCCCGTCACGGCCCCAAAGCGGCGATGACGCCGCCACACATGCGCACAACGCAGAGGCCAACCGCAGCGCCACATGCATGCGTCGCACACAGACACAGGGACACAACCAAGCAGCACACACATCAGCCCCACCCCGAACGCACATGACACGTGACAGGCCGGCCACAGACATGTCCCCAACGCCCAATTCACGGACAACACCCAACGCCACACAAACGACGCACACATGTCAGTGAAGACACGCAACTGCAGGACACACCCCAGTGTAACAAACATGGCGTAGCACACAGCGGCGGCAACACCAACTAGGAGAAGCAGGGCTCCTTCGGGAAGAGGAACGCCAGTACCACACTGAAAAACCCATACCACCCTGCACATATGAACAAGACACATGAAACGGAACACCAAAGAGTCCGGGACCGACAACAGGTGGCCCAAGAATAACATCCACACACAAGGCCCAACGCAGAGCGGAAAGGCAGCCTGCCGCCCACACAAGGGAGAGCAGACAGCACTGAATGACCTTCCATTCCAACACCGAAACCACAGCCCTACGACAGAAGCCGGTGAATACAGCCATTGTCCAAGAATAGACCAACACAGGCATGCCGAGGAGACCGACCACAGGGCAGATAGCGCATATCACAGAAGCACACAACGGACGGGGAAGAAAGAAGAAAACACTCCCCATGTCGGCCACATGCAAGTTAATTGGAAGGAGTCACACAGCACTGACCTTGAACTGTCTGAGAAGCATGTGGGAAGAGGGCCCGTGTCCTCCAAACAAGCCAACAGAACACAAGTCCTGTCTCCCCACGACTACACAGAGCTCACAGCAACCCCGGAGCGTGCACATTGCAGACTGCACACACAGCCGGAGCACGCCACCTCTACGAACCGCTGCGAAATGGCAACCGCAACACACCTACCCAACTACGCCGAACAGCTCAAGCTGTACCAAACCAACACGATACATACATTGGGATGCGATCTCCTGTCCCTGCTGAACGTAAGTTACCGACTGACTTACCGCATCACATTGTTCAGCTGCGCCATGCCCGTCTTCTACTGTCGGAGGTGTCCCTACCAGCATCCCGTCGAGATATGCCTCTACAACCCGGCATGTCTGAAGGCGGACCTGCTACCACTACTCCTCCCCTCTGGACGCACACGACAGGGCCTGCTCTGCCTATGGGGGCATGGCGTATGTGGCCAACATCGCACGCGCACTGAAATGGAACCACTGTGCCTCCACACGACGGATCATCGAGAACAGCTACATCGAATGTCACCCAGCATGCCCCATCATGGTCCTCCAAGGGACAACCTACGAACAACACCTTGACAGCCACCATCCGCTTCATTGGCTGGCAAACATGTACACCACCAATGACATGGAAGCCCTGCTGGACGGCATCGCATACCTGACAACCTGTAAATACGTCGGACCACAACGCAGGTTCCCCGAGTGACCTATGAAGTCCAACCCCGCACCCATGCTCAGCTTCCGCACGGACTGGCCAGTCACCACCACAACAGCCATACCAAACGACCGGCAACTGTAACCACACCATCAACGACATCGCCATGACATCGGATATGACCGGGACATGCACACTGTTCCCCATCACATCCAGGAACACCGCATGCATCGTGGGAGGCAGTGGCATGGGCTCTGTGCATCGCACCCACATGGACGGAACTGCACGAACAACCAGGACACGACATGGATCCAGCGCCCATGGACACACACACCGCTCAGTGGACATGAATAGGTCGCCTGGAGTCTGTGGGTGCTGCACCCCTCCCACCCCCGCCCCGGGAATCCCATACCAGGACCTTTGCATGGACGACAAGTGCATACAACAACAACACGCACCCCAGTGACTGTGACATGTCCAGTAACCACCACAGTGCAACAACAAGTGGCACGCCGCTGCATGCACGCAAGCACATGCCCTGATGTCATCTCACATGCACGCGTGCATGAGGAACAACCGCAGCAAACCTGTCACATGGAACTGAGATGGACTGTGCCCATGATGCCGAGCGGTCTGGTAGGCTACATGTATACCGTCTGTGTCAAAGTCCGCAGCTCCGCAGCTATACGTAAATGTACATTAGCACAGCCTTGGCCAAGCAGATGTAACCCCACACCCTATCCCATTTGTTATCATGCTCAGTATATCCTCAACATGTATTCCGCTGCCAGTAGTGTCCACTATACTGCATCACAGAGGACAGAAGACTCAATATAATGTTTGAAACCAGAACTGTCTCCGCTGACTCATTTCACAAGTACGAATGAGAGAGGATGAGAGTATGTGAAGTACACGGCAGTCGTGACATGACCATGTAGTCCACTGGTATTGGATGTCAACGCAAATGAGTAGCACTACTGTGGAAGACACATGTGTCGTGTGAAGTCGTATGGACGCAGTGCTCAGGTGGGTGGGTGCGACGGGTAGATGCGCACATGCCAAGTTGGAGCACGCCGTGTTGGGAGGGGTCATGTACAGTACACCACTGCTTCCCTGGGCATTGTGAGAGGACACCTGTCGGGGGGGCAGTGAACACGTGTGTGCACAGCAGCCGGGCACACGTACAAAGCGGTACCAGGCGCACCTCAGCCCACCCTCTGTGGACAAGCTGGATCCTGTTGTCGCCCGCCATGCCCCTTGACAAGGCACACACAGCCCCAGTCGACCAGGTGTAACCCCAACATAGTCAATCCGCACAGGCGATACAGGGCACGGGATGGCAGTGGAGCATGGTGTGTGAGAGGTCTCTCTCGCGCTCCTCCTGGTCATATCACGCAGGCAACAGAACCTCAACGTCTAGCATGGCACAAGTCAAATGGAAGTGTAGGGGGACGCACCACAGCACGAGCAGCACTGACGCCACGGGAGGTGGCTCGCACCATCCCATCCATTGCCCATCATACCAACCACGCCACATGCCATTGCGACTGGCGGCAAGCGCGTGCGCCACCACCCCGAGCCTCCCAGAGAGGCCAAAGAGTGAATGTGTGGGCCAACAGCCACAGACGGACGCGCGCCTGGCCGCGCAAGGGCAGCCACAGCCACTGGGTGTCGCAGGTGGCGGATCCGGGAAGGCTGAAGACTGTGATGCATAGTCCATGCAGGCCGGGTCTCCATTTGGGGCACCACGCAGGTGGACGGCGTCCCGCCACACATCATACCCTGAGACAGCCCACTCGTGCAACTGGACCCACACATACACTCCTTGCCCTCTCTGGTGCGAGCTTGGGGCTGCCTGTGCAAGCGCTAGCCTCGCAGGTGAGCATGCATATTGGGGGGCGAGGGGAGGACATGAGGGCTGGGGCGAAGATGACTGTATCACTGTCAGTTAGTACAAGGGATGACCCAGATGTGGAAAGGAAGAGACGTGTCCTGTGTGTACTGCAACTAGTCGCCAATCCAACTACCCCCCCATGTCCGGAATGTAAGCCCGCACCTAGGCCCGCCCATCCGCCACATCGAATATACCACCAGCACGACAACCTTCCCATTCAAACACTGACTGGGGGTGGCGACCAGTGAACAATCATGTGTAGCCTACCCACGCGTACATGTGGGCCCTCCATGATCCATGTCACCTGCGGCAAAGACATGACATGCGCAATGAGGGAAGTGAGGAGAGCGGCCCGCCCCACGCGCAGAAGGTGCATCAGCTCCACAGACCCAGCAGCGAGTCCAGCAGGGTCACATGTGCAGGGGCAGCTGTGCCTGGTGTGAAGGCACATGCATATAGACTAGCACATCGACCAATGTATGAAGTCTGCCCACATCCACAGTCCATCATCATGCGGACATAGGAATTGAACACAGGGCAACACATCTTAGTTGGTGCACCCACCGTGACCAACAATGCGCAATCATCGACGCACCCGCCCTGTGCATGGCCCCCACCCAACGGAGGCACATCCAGTGCCACCATCCCACACACACAAGCCTTCCACGGAACATGCTGTGTCCAATGGTCAGTACAGAGTCAGCGCCCATCTGGTGGATCCTGAACAGGAGACACATGCACACACATGCCAGCTCCCACTATGTACGTCTGCCACCTGGCACGTGCAATGTAACCTCTCACCTGTGACGTAGTGACTGCAAGCACACAGCCGTCTTGGCATGGGGCTGTCAATGTGGACACCAGTCAATGTTTCGGGCGCTGTGATCCGTACAGTGCTGTACATAGGGTGCAGTGCTGACACCTACTACTGTCTCATATCCCCTCGTGCCACAGGTCCCACTCTGTACTGGCCGCTCAGCCCGTGCCCACATCGTCGTCGTCGTCGTGTGCCATACTCATCCAGCCTCGGAAGCAGTTCCATGCTCAGCAGACACTCATGCTGCCGTGGCGCTGCCGCTTGACGAATGATGCAGTCAGTCCCCATCAGCACGCCCGCAAGTCATTGGGGCCTAGGATCCCCATGTGCATGCACATGGCAGTGGTATGTCTCACTTGCCATTGCCATTGTTGGGAGACCTGTGTAAGTGTATTGTGGCCGTAGCCGTCCCAGCTTGACAGCTGGGCTGTGGCTCATGTGCTTGCTCAGTCATGTCAGTGATGTGTATGCGAAATTGCTATGTAGCCGTGTTGCTTGACATGTGTCCTCTGCCATTTAACCCAGGCGGAGACCGAACATTGACCGCCCATACCAATTGCTGGCGGACATGGACGATACAGAGGTAATCAGGAAGTTTCGGCTGGACAGGCCAACTCTGCATGCGACTGTGTGCCATGTTAGAGCCCCATCTCCGTCCCCAGCAGGGTGTATCCGACTGCTGTCACCCCCACGGCTAAGGTGATGGCCGCCATGCATTTCTTCGCCACTGGGTCATTCCAGCACACAGTGGGCAGTGGAGGAGTGGATGTCCCAGCCCATGTTCAGCAAGGTGCTGAGGGATGTACTGGCAGCCATGATGCTGTACCGGAACAGGCACATCAGATTCCCCAGGGCTCGTGAATTGGCGGCAGTGAAGGGTGCATTCTATGCCCTTTGGCAGAATCCCACACGCCGTGGGAGCCATTGACTGCACTCATGTTGGCCTTGTTCCACCACAGGCCACTGAGCACCTGTAGCTCTAGCAGGAAGCACACGCACCCTGAATGTGCAAGTGGTGTGCCTTGCGGACATGGTGATCACCCACGTGTGTGCAAAGTTCCCAGGCTCGGCTCCATGACGCACACTATACGCGCAACAGCATCTTGCCACGACTGATGGCCAATCTGCAACAGGATCGTGCCTGTATTGTCGGTGAGTATGTGGAGTGGTGTAGCGTGCTGGTTGTGCGATGCTGTCCCCTGTCCAGTTGGAATAGCAACGGTTCTCTGTGTCCCTCACACCCAGGTGACTCTGCGTATCCGAGTGGGGCATGGCTGCTCAGTCCATTGGAGGAATCCTCGCACCCCAGCAGACGATCGATACAATGAGGCACATGGGAGGACCAGACGTGTGGTCGAGCGTACCTTTGGCCTCCTCAAGTCCAGGTTCAGGTGCCTGGATCAGCACCGGGAGTGCACATGGCGTACTCCCCACAGAAGGTGTGCCAGATAGTGGGTGGCGTGCTGCATGCTGCACAATCTGGCCATTCGGAAGCAGATCCCCTCATTGTGGATGACGGAGATCAACCAGGGCCCCAGCCCGCAGACCAGGACAGCTCGAGTGAGGTGGACAGCGGAGAGGAGGAAGCTGGGAATGTGCGCCAGCAGCTCATCGCCCGCTACTTCACTTGACGGTGAGTGTCCATGTACGACGGATGATGTGTCTGTATCTGTGCAGGTGTGTGTGTGCTGTGTCAGGGTGGCCGCATGTTCACTGCGTGCAGTGTGTCAACGCCTCCATGGCCAGGGGTAGTATGCCACTGTTGGTGACTGTGGCATTGTGCCCTATTGCTTTGTGCGATGTGTGTACATTGCTTGTAGTTGTTGACATGTACTGTGTGATGGGTGTGTGACACACTCATTGAATGTGCTCCTGTTCTGTCTCCCCACCCCTAGGTCCCTACAGGCCCTCCGGATTCCATTGCCATGCCACGCATCAGGTGCCTTTCCGCCCAAGGTGGCCGTTGTATTCCGTGACAAATAAAACACAGTGTAAACAAACAGCAGTTAGTGAATAAGGTGCATTTATTACAAACTGTGACATGTGATTGTGTGTAAGGTGATGACAAAAGTGGTGCGTGCAGTGACAATGAGCTGTCGGTCATGGCTGCGTGATGATCAGGGTGTACCCACTGGTTCTATGTCCATAGTCCAACACACACATGCCATCCAGCTGGCTGTGTGGAGTGGGATCGTAGAGCAAGTCAATGCAGTGGCTGGTCAAGGAAGGCTGGCGGAAGGCTGGCTGGCTGCCTCACTTGCGACTGGAGCGTGCGAAGTCCTCCCGGGAGATCTGTTTCCTCTTCGGGACGGCCCCTTCCACGCTTGGGAGGGGGTGTGTGGTGGCGACCTGCTGGTGGTGGGTGAGGTGTGCTCACTGGCTGTGGACGCAGGGGAAGTGGACACTGCTGCCCGAGCCTGCGCTCCTAGCAGGTGGTGGCGGAGGTGGTGTTGCTGGCCTTGCCTGTGACCCCACCGCCACCACCAGCTGGCCCATGAGGTCCACGAGTTGGTCCATACGGGACACGAATTGGCCCATATGGGCGTCCATGGACCTCAGCACCCCCAGCACCTCCCGCGTGTCAGTAGCAGACCTGGCTCATTGTCCTTGGGCCTCTTCATAGGCCCCAAGGACTCTGGCCATTTGAGGCAGGGCATGGCTCCCAGGGGAGGCTGGCGTTTCCCTGACCCTGCTCCTCCTACCAGTCCTGCTGCCACCGGCCTGCCCACTAGCCACATTGCACACCACGGTCCTCGCTGTGGCTCCCAGGGTGGATCCAGTCGGGCCGGGCCACCACCTGCGCTGGGGCTGGTGCCAGCGAAGACGTGGTGGTGGTGGAGGCGGTGGTGGTCGGTGCGGCGATGGTGGCGGTTGCGGCAGTGGTAGTGGCCGCAATGACTCGTGGGTGTGGCCGCAACGACAGTGGCAGCAGGGGACTGGGACTGTTCAGCATCCCTGGATGATGGGTTGGTGGGCAGGAGGGGTCCTGGGGAGCGGCTGGGCCCTGCCACGCCAGATGGGCCAGCTTAGTGGTCCGTGTCCGAAGAGGAGGACAGATCCTCCAGATCCGTGTGTCCTCGTTGGGGGCTTGTAGGCTGGCTGTGCTGGCTGCTGTCTCCATCCCCAGCATCCAGCAGTTCGTCACCTGTGGAGAGAATGAGATTTGTTATTGTGTTGCACCTGGCTAAGCATGTATTAGTCGCCTGACATTGGCAGTTCGTGCAATCTCGTACATGGGTTTCCCCGGAGGCGAGTGTGTGGCTGTGGCATCTGTAGTTGGTGTGCTAGGCAATGGGACTGTGTGCTGTGCACATGTGGCATGGGACGGATTGGCCCTGCCGATGGGTGTGTTGCTGTGCCCCTACTCATTGTGACTCTGGTGCATGCGGGCTCCTGGCCCATCCTGGGTCTGGTTTGTACTCTGCTTTTGGGAGTTCATATGGAACGCTTAGGCACCCATATGGCAACATGGGGGCCATGCCCCAGATTCGCATTTGGGAGGGGATATGCTTTGGGGTTCAAATGGAACGCTTAGGAACGCATATGGCAACATGGGGGCCATGCCCTAGAATTCGCGTTTGGGAGGGGATATGCTTTTGGGAGTACATGCTGTGAGCCATGTGGTGCCGAACGTGACATGTGTTGTGGCAGCATGACAGTGCATGGTCTGAGGTGTGTGCATGCCTGACATGCCCTGCATATTTGCTGTCTGTTGGTGGTTACTGGACATGGCATTGGACGCATCGTTATGAGTGAGTGATAGTTGTGTGCCAGCCAACATATTGCAGTTGTCCCATCTCCTTGGTGTACGCGTGCTGCCCTGTGCCATGTGCATCACTGCAGTGCTCGGGGGGGTGGCCCATGTTGTGTGTTGTTGCTCACAGTGTGTCGTGCGCTTAATTGACTTCTGGCACTATGGTTGGTCATGGGCATGTGTCTTAGCGTGACTCGCTGTATGTGTGGCAGCTGTGCGGATGACATGCCTTTCTATGAGACTGGGGCTGACGGATGGGATGGATGGTATGTTGTATGTGCATGGTGTGTCTGTGAGTTTGATGGGTTCAGTGGTGTTCGTGTGCATTTCTGTTGTTCCGCTCTGTTGCGTCTAGTGTTGTTTGTCTTACATAGGCGTAGTTGTGGGGTGTGGGGTTGACAGGCAGTGGGGGCTACATGGACAGGACTTCAATGGTGTTTCAGTTGTGTGTGATGAGTTGCACAGTGGCTGCCGTGGTGGGACTATATTCAGTGTGGCTTGTGCATGCAGACGTGGCTCCTTGGGTGTTGCTATGTCTGTGATGGGTCATGTGGGGTGTGAGTCTGTTGTTCATGTCCGTGTGCACATTGTTCACTTGTTCGTGACGGTGGGCGGTGCTGCGTGTTCGTCTGCTACGTGACATGTCCCATGTGTTGGTGGTGTTATGGTCCTCATGCCTCCAGTAATCCAGCCCTGTCCAGCTTCCCACCTGCAAGTTGTTCGTGCGTGTACTGTACTGGATGCCACATGGCTCTAAGCGGGGGGTGCTCCATGTTGCAGGTCTGTGGGGGTGGGGGGTGTAGTGGGTCGTGGGGGTGGCTGCACACCCACTGACACCGATTGCTGTGGACCGTGATGTCTGCCTTTCGGCTGTCGTTGTGAGCACTGCGGTGGCTGACACGTGGCTGTGGGTGTGGGGGATGCTCCTCCTTGCTGTGCTGTGGGACTGGGGCCTGGTGTGTGTTGTACTTGGGCTGTCCACCGTCCCACCCACTGCACTTTGTGTTCCTGCCACTTACCTGTTACTTGTCGGTTAGTGCAGCTGTGGCGGACACATGGGTGTGGTGGGTGCTCGTTGTGGCGCTTCTGGCATATTTGGGGACCTGTTGGTGGTTACGTGGCTGGCTTAGTGTACACATGTCCCCACGCATCTTACTAGTTGTTCGGTTTGGGCTGTGTGTGGTAGTGTCTGTTGCATGTGTGTGTGATGTGTTGTGTATTGTGTGCTGGACATGGGGGTGTTTGTCCCTGGGAGCTGTGGCATGGTAGTTGCGCATGTGAGTACATAGCGGTGTGCTGGTATACATTAGTTTGTACTTACCAGCCTCCACTCCCCTGCTAATCCGGCGAGGATCTTCTCGGATGGATTACGACTTCGCACCTTCTCCTCCCACGCTTTGAAGGTCTTAAAGAGCGCGGGATTCCCTCCGCCAGTGACGGCAGCCAGCTCTCTGTTTTTGCCTCCTTCTTCTTGACCAGGCTCTTTACGTCATTCCAACGTTTTGTTTATCTCGACTCTGTTTCTGGGCAGGGTCCCGACTGCATTGACCTGGTCTACGATCCGGTTCCACATTCTGTTTCTGGTGGCTAGTGGTGTGTGCTGGACCATGTTCCCATAGATTTGTGGGTACACCTTGATGATCTCAGTCGACCATGACCGTCAGCTCCATGGGCGTGAACTTGGGCATCCTTTGTGGTGCCATGGTGTTTGTGGTGCTGGTGGGTGTGTGTTGTAGTAATGTGCAGGGGTTTGTGAGGCCGGGTGTTTGGTGGTGGTGGTGGTGGTGGTGGTGGGTGGTGGTAGTGATGTGTGCGTTTCTGTGGTGTGCTGCTGTCCTTGCTGTGTCACTGTGTCCTCTCCTCTCCTCTCTGGTTTGCAATGTAGCAAGGGGTTGTGGTCTGTGGGAGTGCTGCTTTTGTACTCACCTGTGTGGGTGTGTCCTCATGGTCTGTTGTTCTTCAGGTGTGTTGTGTCTGGGGTTCTGGCCTTTGTATTTTTTGTTTGTCCGGGGGAAGTTTTGGATGTGTACTGTGCTTGTGTATTTGTGTGTGCCTCTTGCTGTGTGGACTTATTGGCCATGTTGTGTGCTATTGGTTTTGTGTGCGGATGGTTTCTGTGCAGGCACGGTTGGCGCCATGGCTTCTGCCGTGTCGATTCTCCATCGGCGTTTGTTTGCGCTGGCGGGCGGCATATTTGTTGTTGTTTCCGCGCTCATGGCGGTGCGATCGTAATTTCACGTGCGGTGTGTCGGCCGTGTGGGCGGGCGGTCTTGTGTTGTCGTGCGTGTTTCCAGTCCGTGGCGGGCGGTTTGACTCCGACTCGGACGATGGCGGGCGGTATTTTGTGGGCGATGTTACCGATGGCGGTTTTCGGTTTGTGTACTCATAATGGCGTGGTCGGTGTTCAGGCGGTGTGTGCGGGCGGATTTTTGCCGCTTCCATGCCTGGCGGATTTATTTACGCCGGGTATCGTAATGGGCCCCTAAGACTTTTATGGCACGAAGAGAAAAAAGACTCATTACTGTTTAAAAGGAATCGGACCTTAAGGGCATACAAAAAGGACTCATTTCGGTTGAAAAGGAATCGAACATTAAGGGCACAGGCTGTATGTTGCCTAAACTATGTTACTGGTTGTTATAATTAGAAGACAAAAGTGATACTTGCTAGTAAGTGTTTCAGGAAGCATTTAATAGCAATTACTGGTGTTTATTCTCACAAGGTAATACATGTCATAAGGTAATACATGTTATTTTGTTCCACTACAGAGAACAGCATGTCGAATTAGATAAGCATCAATCACCGATGATAAAGAGAGGCCTTATCTTTATTATGTGTTGAGCAACACTTTAAGTTGAAGGTATAGTTTTGTGTAAAGAGTAAAACAGTGTTGAAAAGACGCCCTGTAGACCATTAAGTTTAATGTTATTTATCCTTTGCATACAGATAGTTTAACGCAGAAGATCTGCAATACAGTGAGTGTTCAAGATCCCGCAATCAGAATCACAGTCGTGTTCTTTTTCTTTTTTTTTATTTTGTCCTATTTTCCCCCTTCCCCTAGAGGTCTATTCTTTGTCAAGCTGTGTTTTACATACGGTTGGACAGACATAGATTTCTGGGGGCATAGAGAACAATCGTCTCATCTCTCAAATCGAACATCCTGGATTTCAGGTGAGTGGAGACTTGACAGCTACCTTCTGCAACAGCACAGGACATTCGCTACACCAATGTCCCACCTCTTTACAATACGCACACTGATTCGGACCCAAAGGCGTAGTTGTTGGCTGCCTACTAGTGCATGGAAGCTGTCGGGCAGGACCACCACGTCCTCTCCCATTCCCTCTAAAAGCCTGCTGTAACACCTTTGTCTTTAAATCCTTATGTCTCTCTCTGTCCTCTCCTCTCTCCTCATTATTCGTGTGCTCATACATATTGTGCATATTCAAAATAACCAGAGGAGAGGAGGTGGACCAGGTACTTTCTGAAAGCCATACATCTGAGTCGCAATTTCAGGAAGCAAGTTAGAAACAAATCTATTGACAAACAACTGAACACCTTCGACGGACAAATCCTGTCCACTATAATCTAAAAATATGCCTTCAAATCGAGTGAAAAATCAGACACACTCTCATCTTTCTTCTGCCGGCCATTTATCCCAATTCACCTTCTTGGCGGAATAGGAGAATGCATGTACGCAATTATGCGACCTGGCAATGCTAAAATCTCCACTCGAGGCTTATCACCGGGCTTCCTTTCCTGATCCTATGCCTTAATTTGATCCCAAGTACCACCCAACTCTGGAACATGATCTTGAGTATGAACCTGCCTCCAAATATTGACCGGAACAAGAAGACCAAAGAACATTTCAATGTTAGCAAGAGTCATCACCGTGGAAGAAGCAGCTTCAGTCAATTCTTTATAATGAGCAATGGGATTCTTCCTAGGATCAGGCAAATGAGTCGTAAGAGATAAAACCTCACTTCTTTTCCATGGAGTATAAACCCATTGATCCTGAAACCTGCCCACCACCACCGCTCAAGTAACATTACCACGGTCATCCGTTAATTCTGGTATCTCGGGATGATAGATGGGATTAACTTCTCTTCTCTCATCGGAAACTGGGACACCGTGGTGGGACTCGATCTTTAATGTCATATAAAATCTGTGGTGCAGCATCCTTAAAACACTGCTCCCAAATACTAATCAGTGTAGCAGACATATGCTTAAGGGCATGCTGCCGTACAAAGGGCTCATAATCTTTCATCACACTCCAAACAGCTTCCACACTGTAAATAGGATTACGACCCCACTGCGCAGCCTGATTAGCCACTACCTTTTTCTCTTCATCTCCAACCTCAGACCGCACATCACGGACCCATGTGCTCTTTAGGCCCTGTCCAATCTCCTTCCCCAAAGCCACGCACTGGCATCCCATCACTCAAGGAAACCAGAGGATGAAACACTAGAGAAGGAGAAGCAGCGGAAATGTCAGGTACTATTGATGCTAAGGGTTGCGTCGCAGGAGAAAGAGCTGGTGAGAGCGATGCAGAGACAATAGGTGTGGCAAGGGTACTAACAGTTGCAGTTGCCACAGGTGGAAAAGAAACAGAAGGAAGAGGAGGAGGAAGAGGAGCCGAAGCCATAGCCGTCAAAATAACAATGGTAGAGTCAGGAACAGAGACAGTGGAAGCAACTTAACCGGCGACTGTAAAAGCACTGGAACAGTCAATATATTCTTTGCAGGGCATATGGAGGTGGGGGTCGGGCATCCAACAATTCTTCCACAAAAGTTTCATCTTCCTCCTGAACCACATACGATTTATCAATGTGTAATCGAAACCTTCTATCTTCGCATTCAACACCCTTTTCCTGTTTTTCCCTATCATATGCTACCGCCTTCTGAGTCAACGTCTGCATTCTCCCTTTCCAGGCGTCCTTCCCTGCCTTCATTCATCTCTGCTTAGCTGCCTTTTGCCACATTCTGAGGGAATCAAACATAGACTGCCTACTTCTTTTCTTAAACATCTGTCCTTGTAAGTACTCAATCTTTTGTTCATCAAAAGTGCCCGGTAACAGCACGCAATCTCGACGTTGTCCCTCGATATTTGTGCCCTAATGTACTAAACTATAATATAGGCCAAGACCATGCTTCACATACATATCAAAATCGAGATGCCTTCTGGAGGCGCTGGCTGACTTTCTTCCAATCGAGCATCAGTAGAACAACAACGACAGCACAAGGCAAACAATTTACTGAAACTAGGCATTTTCAAAAGAAAAACAAGTTCACTATTTTATGCCTAGCAAAACAATTACAATTGCTTTTGTCCCCAAAACTGTCCTTAGACCGTTCCAAATACAAACCAAAATGGTACCATATCCACAAAGAACCAAAACAAAACTCACCTGATATATATAGGTCAAGCAAATCTATTCTCCACTGCCAACTCTTCAGTCCAAACGGTCAGATTCAAGGGTTTCGCCGTTCAGGACTCCAGTCGGGATGACCACTGGGCGAGGCACCATCCGGACAGAGAGAAGGGGCAGCTGCGAGTATCAGGAACTCTTCGTGCAGGGATCACTGATCGGTCCGTCTGACCGGACAATAGCCTAGACCCCCCCCGTCCGCGGAAAGGGATGGGTCACTCACCCGAAGGAGTCCCTGTTCATGCGCCAACTGAAGGAAATGGCCCGAATCGGGTCACTCGGGTCACTAAAGACCACCTCTCAGCCTTCCACTAAAATGAAGAGTCGGACAGGCAGTGGAGAATACAAACCAATAATCGTTTATTCAGAGTACACTCAGAGCGGGAGCCCAATCTTCCCAGCGCTTGCAAGAGTGCTGCAGGGACTACACTCTCAATAAGCATAATGATACATTATGTACATTTCAGAATCATGAAGGCACGCCACCGTGGAATTTTCCAGAGAGATGCAGCTGGACAGTAAATCACAAAGGCGAGTAAGTTTCAATTCTGAGGCCGGCACACATTATCTATCTCTCAGGTTACTCTGCTGTGCCTACTAGACAAGTGGGAGAAGGCTTACATCCAAGGGAAAGGTATGCGCTAATAAGAACAGTGCATTCATTAGTGTGGTGAGCATCCTCCAGCTCCTCGAAGAAACACAACCTAGAGAAGGCTGTTTCTGGAAATGGTAAAGGATTAGTTTCGATCATGATACAAAATGGCGCCTGTACACAAAAGGGCGCAGCGAATGCTAACTTATGTAAAACAATACAAGAGCATAATTTTTTATTCCTACATCCAAGAAACCCACCTTCTGCAAGGTGATATAGAGAAACTGCATAAAAGATGGAGGGGACAGATTTATGCGACTGGTTACTCAGCTTATACTAGAGGAGCTTTGATTTGGATATGCCCAGGGGTCCCCTTTGAGGCCTCAGTTACCAGGGTTGATAAGGAAGAGAGATAAGTGTTGCTTACAGGGAAATGGAGTGGCAGAAATGTCATGATTAGCAGCATATACGCCCCAAACAGGTCACATCCCCCACTACTAGGAGCCCAAACAAACCACACAACAGTAGGTTACCAGGAATGGAAGGGGTATTGGGGACTAGTGGACACTTGGAGGGCACAGCATGCAATGGAGAAAGAATATTCATATTTTTCCCCTCTACATCAATTACACACAAGATTAGATGCCTTCCTTTGAACCTTGGACTTTAACGAGTCCATTATCCACACTGATTAATTGGGACGCACCTTCTCCGACCACAGCCACATTATTGGTGACTCACCCAGGCCCTCTCAGAGCCGGGACCCCCGACCCTCTGCCTGAGAAGTTCAAATCCTGGGCTCCTAGAAGATGCTCCCTTTAGAGAATCTCCAAGTGCCTGTGTGAAGACTGTCTTCTGCTACCAATTCACACACCGCCTCCACAAGTTTGGTGAAATGGGAAGCTTTCAAGGTGGTGGCCCGGGGGCACTGTTTGGGCCAATCGGTCGGGGTCAGGAGGACACTACATAGGGAACTAGAAACAATTGAAAAAAGGCTGCGAGAACTTGAGAACGCACAGGGCACAGTTGCTGCAGAGCCAGCGAATCTCCTAGACGCAAGACCAAACATACTGAAATGCTGAAACGCTTATGAAAATATGAATATAAAAAACTATCTCACTGAGGTCCAGGAAGCAGAGACGAAAGCAGAACGCCTACTCGCATGGCTCATTAAACCAGAACTACAAGGCACTCAAATTACAAATGTTAGTACAGAAGCGGGCATACCCGTACACGAACCAGGAGCAATAAACACCCTGTTCCGAGAATATTTTGAAGTGCTCTATGAGGCGCTGCCCTCTGCTACGTGAGAAGCAATTCGAGATTTTCAAACACCTCTGCAGTTGGTAATGCTGGATATACCGACCTGTGAACTGTTGGAAGGGCCAGGGACTCTACTGGAGGTCTGCCAAGCCATAGCCTCCATGGCCACCGGGAAAACGCTGGGGCTGGATGGACTCTCAGCTGAGTTTTACTTGGCACTTGCCTCCAAATTGGCACCTCGACTGGTGACTCTCCATGCGGAGTCCCTGAGATTGGGATGCCTCCCCAAAACGACGCAAAGTGAGCTGGTTATTCCACTCCCCAAGACGACATATTCGGGAACCCGAGTGACAGAATACAGACCTTTATCCGTGCTCAACATGGATTTTAAGATCCTAAGTAAGGTCTTGGCACTCAGACTGCTGCCACACATGGGTACACTAATTCACGCGGACCTGAATGGGTTTATTCCATCCCGAAACACCTCCTTTAACTTGAGAAGGCTCTATTCAGTACTATACCATCCTGAAGCAGGAACACACCCACAGGCGGCGATCTTGTCGATAGGACTGGAAAAGGCTTTCGACACAGTTAGCTGGTATTACCTGTTTGAGACTATGGACTGGATGGGCCTTGGAGAGGGCTGGATTAAGTGGGCTGAGGTACTGTACACGCAGCCTTTAGCAAGAGTAAAAACGGGCAGGACGGTATCTGCCCCATATGAAATTTCCCAGGGAACCCGACAAGGATGCCCCCATCACCTGTGCTGTTCACCCTAGTGATGGAGCCGCTAGTTGCGCTGTTTTGTCGGGTAGGAGATGGACTGGTATTGTTATGTTGTTATGTTACTGAATATTTCTAAAGCGTGCGTTCACCAATCGGTCTCTTGGTGCTAGAAATGCTAAAACGGCCATGCGTCCCTTGTTGTGGTAAGCCCTGTTTAAACAACCATGTTCTCTCGTAGGAGCTGTCTGAAACTGGTATAATTTCCCATGGACCTAAGGATCCACTGGCAGAGTGCTCCAGACTCGTGGAGCAATGACAGAAAACCTGCGTCCCTCCATTCAGTTGTTTTTTACATGAGGGGACCACCAGATAGGTGCAATGGCTGGATCTCAATTGTCTGGCAGGACAGCACGCGGTTGATCCGTGATTTCAACGTAACGCCGGACAGTTCAGGCACAAGGCCTTAAAGACCATGCAACAAACCTTGAACAAGATTATTTGCGCGATTGGCAGCCAGTGAAGGTTCTTCATCACGTGGGAGATATGGCCATATTTGGGCAGATAGCATATCAGCCGAGCGGCCTGATTTTGGATTAGGCTGAAGTCTCCGCCCAGCAAGAATTTAGGGGAGGCCCAAATACAGAGAGTTAGCATAATCCACTGCAGACATGACTAGGGCTAATATTACCTGGATCAGAGCCTCCCTGGTAAGGAATTTCCTTATCTTTTTTATGCACCGCAGTTGGTAGAAGCTTGCTGATGTGACTGCGCCTACATTCTGCTTACACGATAGGTCCTCATCAATTATGACACCCAGGCTTTTTACTGCCTTTTTAGGGACGAGGGGAGGACCCATCTCACTGGGCCAGAGTGATGGGGCCCAACGGTCCACCTTGCTTTTTGTAATGACTATCTCCGTTTTGTCAGAATTCAATTTTAATTGATTGCAGTTCAGTCCCGGATGAACCGCATAGTGTCTTGAAATTGTTGTCTAAATGTGGGGCTATCGTTGATCGTGAATAGTAACTGCATATCATCCGCGTAGTTGAAGATGTTAATTTCATTCTTCTTAATGGAGTTATCCAAAGGCGAATGTAAATATTAAAGAGGTGAGGAGATAGGGAGGATCCCTGAGGCAGTGTACAGATGGGAGGACTTATATGGTCTCCCTGTACGCTGATGACCTTCTGATTTATTTGAACGAGGCAGTGGCAGGCTCAGATACGGGCATGAAGCTTATGAATAGATTTGCTGACCTGTCAGGGCTGCGGGTTAATAAGATCATATCTGTTCCCTTTGTCTGGCCCTCTCCCTTGGATCCCGGACCTACCGGAAGACCTTAACTCGGCACAGACTACATTTAGATACCTGGCTATCCATGTATAGCACTCGTTGGATGATTTATGAGAGGGCAACTTGGACAGAGCGCTTAGAATGCCTAAATCTTGAGTTTCATTTTGGATCTCTCTGAGGCTACCAATCATGGCACGAATATCACTGACTAAAATGGTTATGCTACCCCGCCTATTATACTTCTTCGTTAATCTTCCCCTAATACTACCAAAGAGATGGTTTACTCAATTAGATTCACTTGTGAGAGTCTTAATCTGGGAGGAGGGACAAAAGAGGGTTTCCCTGAAAATGCTACAGCGTCCGATAAGGGAAAGAGTCCTGGGAGTGCTGAATCTTGAATTTAATCAATTGGCCTCCCAGTTGCAAAGGCTGGCACAATAGCTAGAGGGGGTGAATACAGAGGGGATGTTCTTGTCCACATCAGGCGTTCACCCACTTATTTACTGGCTAAGATACTGGACCACACAATGGTGACCCCCTATCGGTCACTATTGCAGACAACAGCCCTGCAATGCTGGAAACGATGAATGTCCAAAATGATGGGGATTCCCAGATACACGCCGATCCTCCCATTGGTGGGCTTTCCTCATGGAGTTCCACGCTTGATATTTAGGCCAGAGCAACTACTTGCTTGGACAGAGGTGGGTTTAGAGACAGTGGGAGACTGATATTGCGAGAATGCCTGATCCCCTTTGAGAACTTAGTAGAAAGCCATGGCCTCCCATGGGCCAGTTAATACAATACTATACATTGTGGGGCAGTGGTCATATAGAACCAGAGACACACACTCTACTCCATTCATTACTCACTTTAGGTACAGCTGGACATCAGGTAAAATGGTTCGACATGGCACTAATGGAGGCTACCCTGCCAACCTTAACCAAGATCAGAGCCAAGTGGGAACAAGCCTTAAACAAGGAACTCACTGATCGAGACTGGGGGAGAGTGTTGGTATCACCTAAATTGGTGTCCCGTAAAACCAGACTGAAATATACCCAGTTCAACTATGTCCCTATGACTTACATGACCCCGCACAGACTTCAGACTATTCATGGAGGGGAAATGCGTAACATCCTGAGGTGTGCCTTCCCAGACGCAGACTTTATACACATGGTCTGGAGCTGTGCAGTACCACGTCCGTTTTGGAGTGCAGTGATGACACAAATAGGGGACACCTTGGAGAGAGTAGTAGACAACTCCATAGAAGTGTGCTTACTGGGATTGTTCCCCCACCTGCCAAAACGGAAAGTAGGGAATAGATTCATAGATTTAGGCATGGCCCTAGCTAAGAGACAAGTGACGATGGTATGAAAATCTAGTGCAGGGCCACAGATTGAAGCCTGGAGAAGAGACGTCACCAATTGGGCTGGGGCTGAGGGCCGAGCCTTGACCATGGAAGAAGCGAAAAGCCTGAGGCAACTCCCCCTAGCAGACCAATGGAGAGAATTAATGCATGCCTGGGAGTTCCCAACACAAGCGAGTGGCGACGAAGGGGAGGATGGAGAGACAACATTGCCTACAAGAGCGCTTGCAAATACATAGATGCATTGAAATAGAGCTCACTCAGGATAGTCACATATAAAGTGTGAGTACTTGCGATCTGGGTTCCAATACCAAACATGGAATCCTGTTTCTCACCCCTCCAAGGTAACTTGCATCCACCTGAACTTCCCGTACACCTAAGATGCGAAGCTCTTCCTGCAGAGCTGAGCCTGAAGGCCCAGTGTTCATTAGTATTTTCTTCGTTCCTTTAGTGTTACAGTATTATTATTGTTTTATACATTGGCTATATGGACACTAGAATACTGAGAACGCTAGACGAGCCACACGCACCCACACAAAAGATAGGATATGATGTATCCTAGTGAGGTCTCATAACACAACTGTGACCAACAATATACAAGTTCAACCACTGTAAGGGGTCAATACCTGGGAAAAAGTGCACTATTAAAGCAGATTTAAAGTTTATGTAAATTGAGATCATAATGCATGGTCAGCACTGTACAGATCCTGCTAATTTATGTATGCATGACAGAAAGGTCATTAAAAATATGTCTAAAAAATAAGTAAAAACCAAGGGCCTGATTTCGATGTCGGGCGGAATTCCTTACGCCCGACACTGACTCAGTCCTGGGACCGACCGACTCCCGGTCGGCGGTCTCGACCGCCTCATTAGGAGGTGACCAAGTACTGTTCGGTCGCATTCCTACATTTCACCATGGGAGCATGCATTACGGCTGTAAACTGGCCATAATGCAGGCTTCCATAGTGAAATGGGAGGTGTGATCCCTGCCCCCCGTGGCAGGCACCTCAAGGTGCCTGCCACAAGGTGCAGGGATCAACCGGGGGCACAATAGGTGCCCCCTCGGCCTTCGACCAGAGGCCGTGCACCAAAGGGGGCCCTGTTGGGTTCCCCTAGACACACTTTCCAAAATGGTTTCCATGTCGGACAGGCCAGCATGGAAACCATGTCTGAAGCTGTGCATTGTAATCTCATTGGCGGAAAGGCCCGCCCTTGAAATTACTGGCCGGATTCCGACTGGCCGTTGGGCTCTCCGAGCCCGTCGGAAGCCAGCCGGATTGACCGGCCGGTTTACTTTCCGACCGACTATATCTTAATTAGGCGGTCAGAAAGTAAACTGAGGAGCCCATTACGATGCGGCTCGGAAGGCTCTGACTGGCGGTTGGAGCCTTCCGAGCCGCACTGTAATCGACCCCCAAGTGTTAAAGGTGGAAATATAGTGCTTTTGGATCAAAACAAGTATTTATTGAAAGCAAAAAGGCAATTAACAAACAGAAATCACTATATTAGATTGAGAAAGGCCCTACTTGTGATTATATGAAAAGTTTCCATTTGAAATTAAATCAATAGTAGGAGGCCGGCCTCTTAGACTATGAGGAACATCAATATCTGGAGACGACTCACCCAATCCTGCCAACAATATACTTTCTCCCGAAAGAACACAAGGACTGTGACACCCCCCCTCCCCGCCCCCCCCAGGAAGACCTTTTGTAAGTTTTTTAAGGGTCTTTACTCGAGAATACATCAAGATTCATAGATATTTTTTTATTCCCATATGTGATCGGTCTTCCATCTTATGTTCGAGATTTACAAGATTTTTTAAATAGAGTAAACAATATTCCTTGGAATTCTAACTATCTAATGGCTACAGTTAGTGTTGTCTCGTTGTATACCTCGATTCAGCATCAAGATGGGATCGAGACATGCTAATACTTTCTAAAGTCCCACTCCATATCCATTCTGAATCACTCAAATATGTTATTAGAGATGATGAACTTTTTTCTCAATCATTATGTTTTTGTTTTTAATGAGGAATATTTTTTACAAATACAGGGAACAGCAATAAGGACATCATTTGCCCCAACTTATTCTAACCTCATGATGGGACGATGGGAAGCTGAATTCTCATGGAACTAACAGAATTCAGTATATATAGAAAAAATAAGATTGTGGGTCAGTTTCACTGATGACCTGTTTATCATCTGGGAAGGAGAAAGAGAAGAACTAGAGAGCTTCCTTAAGTCCCTGGATAACAAAATACATGGTCTGAGGTTTAGATATGAAATCAGCAATAAAAAAATAAGTTATCTCAACATTGGAATATACATCAATAGAAACAAAATTTGTACCAAAATGCATAGGAAGGCAACGACTACTAATAGCATTTTACATGCAAATACAGTACACCCTTGGAGCCCAAAGTGGATTGTACCCTATGGGGAATTCCTCCGCGCAAGGAGAAACTGCTCGGAGAGAAAACAATTTGAAAGGGAAGCCATGTAGATGTGTGATCGCTTCAAACTTAGAGGCTACGCCAATCAGGTTTTGAAAGATACACTCCACAGACCAAGATAACAGAAAAGAGAAAATGTATTAGCTGTAAAAACAAAAACAAAAATTGAAAGTTGTTGATAGACAACTGGAGGATTTTGCGTAAGGATGATGACTTGAACAGTGTATTATCAGAAGCCCACAACATAACCTATAGAAAAACAGCATCACTTGGGGATCTCTTAACAAGAAGCTCTTATGGCCTTGAGAAATCAACTAAGAGGTAATTGGGTAGCTACTAGCAAACAAGTCTTATGGAAGTGCCAAAGATGCAAAGCATGTGGTCATGGGCAGAATGTAACCAAATTGTGAAACAGTACAAGGGTGTCGACGTAAAAAATAATGGAATGCATAACGTGTGAAACAAATTTTGTGGTGTATGTATTACAGTGTTCATGTGGGTTGAAATATATTGGAAGCACTGTGAATAAATTGAAATTGCTTATATTGTAACATCTACAGGCAATATGGAACAAAGACTTCTCATATAACATGGCAAAGCATATCTGGGAGGCACATAATGGAAAGATAAAGAAAATGAAGTTTTTTGGAATGTATCACATGCCCAAAAAGATGAGAGGTGGTGATAGAGAATTGGAATTACAGAGAGCTGAGCCAAAGTGGATAATATTAACGGGCACGGAACATCCAAGAGGACTAGTGCGGATGCGACGCTTCATGTTGACTTATAACCAATCATTGACCGTCTTTTAACCTTCTAGTGACTTTCGTTAACATGGACACTGTGAGTTTGATTTGGAGTTGCCCAGGATGATATGATAATGAGTGTTTTTTCCAGTGTCCCCATCTCTCTAAGATCTGGTTGTGGGTATTTAATGTAACCGTTTAGAGTAGATGTTTTTAGGTGTCTGTAAACCAATCCGAATAATAGTAAACAGATTTTGCATTTGTTAAATATTAGACAAGGGGATCTTGTTAAAATGAGGAGTACTCTAATGCATTTGCACTTTCAAAACAACACTGAGACTTTGTACCTTATTTAATCATCAAAAAATATTGTTTTCTATAGATCTGGCGGAATGTACTTCAATGCATTTGCACTTTAAGGATTATGTTGAGGCTCTGCATTTTATATTTATTTCTTATATTTTTTGTTTTTTATCTTTAATATACATGTGAAATGTGAAACATATGCACATTATTGAAATGAGATAACAGGTTTACTAATAAGAAATGTAGGAAAGTTAAATATTGAAAAAATGAAATCCGTCCTATGTTATCTCAGATATATACTTATCTGGATGATCATGAATTGCATGGAAATATCATTCTCATAATAATAGGTAAAAGGTTATGTAAGAATTGGGCACTGGCACTTTTAAAATAGAAACTCCCATGTTTTCCTTTCCTTTTCTTTTCTCTCTCTTACTCGTCCCCTCTCTCCTCTCCATTTTAAGTTCTGACCGTTTCCCCTCTGAATTCTATCCTTCCTGCCTCCTATTTTGGAGGATTTGTTTTATTGCACCTGCACTTTCTTGTGGGACAACAATGAACATATAAAGAATGTGGGGCCGATTCCGATCTCGGCCGGTAGTGCTCCGAATCGGATTCGGATTCACCAGGATCCGATTCGAGCCCTGCTTCGACAGCGGGTCGTCACGGCGGGTCCGCCGGCGGCAGTGCTGGCTGCAGCACCAGCGAAATCGCCCGACCCGACTACGAACGGCGGCCTCACCACGCTCCGACCGACTCGCATGGACACGACCCGCACCCTCGCGCTATGGAGACGTTTCCCGGCCGGGCTGCGTACGATGCGCACCGCGAGCAGTCCGACCGACTCGCGCCCGGTCCGGCTCGAAAAGGTGTCGGAGCAGGACTTTGGGTCCACGTCGGACCCCCCGTCGTACGCGTAGGCGCGCGAGTGCCGCATTACAGGGGGGACCCATAGGTCCCCCTATCTGTGCATGTACGCCGCGATGCACATGGACGCGCACAGCTGTAGGGGGCGCCTTGTCCGCCTCGCACCCATTGAGTCGATGGGAGTCCGACCGACTCGAGTCCGATAGCATGCGAATGCATCGTACTCGTCCGGTCGGACTGCTAGGGTCCGATTCGGTCGGAATTCTCTCCGGGTCCGGCTCGGTCGGAGAGATTTCCGGCCGGAATCGGAATCGGCCCCTGTGTCTTTGGAAAATGTTGGTTCTGGAGTGGATTATGGAATTGAGGCAAGGAAGCTGAAAAATTAGGAATATAAAAGGTACTTTACTGTTATTTTTAAGAAAATGTCTTAATAAATTTTGAAATTTTGAGTACCATACTATCATTCAAGAATTATGAAGAAGGAGAGATTGAAAAGAGATTGGTATTTGCAGCACAGAATGTGGCCGATATGGACCTAGAAAAGGGAAGAAAATCAGAAAGTTATATTGTGATTATGTGCCCGTTTGTTAAAATAATACTCTCTAAAGTTGTAATCCAAAAATACAACTTGTAACATTATTTCAAAATATCATCCCAGAAATATTATTTCAAAAATGTTATTTAAAAATATTGTCCCAAAAGATGTGTTTAAGAATGGATTTTTCTTCATTCTGAATACAATCCAGCTATATGACTTGTAGAAAAGAGAAAAATATTTTTTCTTTGAAAATTATGAAAAGTGAATGAACAATGTCGGTAAAGTTTTGGTAATGTTGAATGTAATCAAAAAAATGTTCCAGTGACGTGAAATGTTTGTCATTGGTAAAGGAGAAGGCTTGCTCCTTAAATTGACACTCTGGTTTGAGGAACTCTATGACCCTGTGGAAGGCTCACGCCGAAACGCGTAGGTAATTTTTTGACTGCACCGTATGAAATAATACATAAAATAAAAAAAGTTACTAAGACTTATGACCCTGTGCGGCCTGCTTTTTCTATCCCGCTAAAACAACTTTGGATGAATCACTGCAGGACGAAGAGGAGTTTTCGTTTGCAATATATATATATATATTTATAGATATATATATATATTTTTTTATATATATATAAATATATTAACGATATTATATATATATATATATATATATATATATATATATCTCCAATAACAAAGTTCCCAAATCATCCATGCTCCGGCCGGGAAGAAAGGGTACTGACTCCACTTAATGCCAAACTTATTTAATTCAAAACCGCTCCAGCTTGTTCTGACGTCGCTCGGTCACTGCCGTGACCTTGATCACATGAGAAAGCGTCCTCATTGCAGAGTTAAAAACCAATTCACATCCGGTCACATGGTTCTAGGTCACAGTTACAATGAACAACAGACTATGTACACATTTTTTAAATTAATTTAGTCAAGTGTTACAGGTGTTAAAATACAGGGTCATATGTTACTCCAAAATAATAATTGCAGAGAAAAGCATTTTTAAAATCATTTTTAAAATATTGATCAGGGGTTGCTTTTACTCATTTCAGGTTGGCTTGGATGGTATTTTACCAATTCAAAGCTGTAATATTGTGCCTGGAGTGGTAAATGGCTTTTTATCAGTTTACAGCTCGATGGACAGCACTGTGCTAGTCTATGCTTAAAGACTGCTGTAGAAATGGCAAAAGACTTTGTCCCTTTCTATCTCGGCGTGGATGGCACTGTGCTAATCCTATGCTTAAAGACTTTGATAGAAAAACAGACATTTGAGGTGAGCAGATCTAGAGTGTCGCTGGTGCTGAGAGTGCTCTATACAGGAGCTGCTTTCCACCTAAACTTGAGAACTACCCAGAGTTCTCGCTTCTTTTTGCATAATTTATGCGTCACTCTATGCCTGAAAGGGGATTCTTTTGATATATATATATATATATATATATATATATATATATATATATATATATATATATATATATATATATATATATAAATATATAAATATATTATCTACTGGCGGTCGCCAGTAGATAGTTATAGTTAGGACCTATTTTCCATAGGAAATTCACAACATTCTATTTCCAATAACTTTGGCGCCGGTCGACGAATCTTCGCGAAATTTTCTAAACTTATGGCCCGCTCCGATACGCTCCTATCCTGAAAGTCTCGGGGTCATTTGTCAAGTGGGGGCCGAGAAAAAGGGGGTCCCAAAACGTGTTTTCCCCATGCAATTTTCCATAGGAAACCTTTAGTCGCAGCTGCAGCCTCGAACTGCTGAACGGAATTACACCAAATTTGGCAAAGAGGTAGCTCCTTGGTTCAGAGTCATGCCTTTAGGTTAAATGGTGTAAATCCGTTCAGTAGTTCCTGAGAAAATCAAAAGTAAAATCACATATATATCTGGGCGGAGCCTAACCACACATGTCATTGTGAGATCTGATTGGCTGTCAGCACTTCATCCTGGAATTGCTGGCAGCCATCTTGGGACCAATATACATGATAGTACCCCATTGAAATGCATTGTAGTGAATCAAAGATTTTGAGGGTTACCAAAAGGAGAACTATAAAGGGTGATAACAGACTTTAGTTACATTAGAATTCATTTGTTGATGGTACCATACTAATTTCAGGAATTGTGGTGTGTTCTAAGGTGATTTTACCCTGTGAAAAACCTTCTGCTGGGATATCATGAATCATGTTTGAGAGAAAACTATTTTCACATGCTTGTCCCATAGAGTTTTGGAAGGTGCTCCAGAAGCCAAAATGAGAGCATATTTTCTGTAAATTCACATTATCTTTCTCAGTCATGTGAGAATGAAGTCTGACATTCTCAGTAAAACATGTACATCCAACAAGGGCAGAGACTGTCAGTTGATTCCTTTGTGTTCTACTGCAGCTTCCCAGAGTGTTCTAAAGAACAACTAGAGTGCTAACAGCCTTACTTATGACAAAATGTATGGCACACCTGAAGCCATCTTGATTGGAATAAACTGGTAACACTTAAAACATTTAATTTAAAAAGGAACAAAATGAGGGGGTTCATTTTGTCATAGAAATTATGGTTAGTGCTGTAGAAAGAAAAATTAGGACATGTTTTAAGTGAGATCTCAACTATCTTCCTGTTATATTTCAACAGGAGCAGCCTGCCAGTTGATTCCTTTGTGTTCTACTGCAGCTTCCCAGAGTGTTCCAAAGAACAACTAGAGCGCTAACAGCCTTACTTATGACAAAAGTATGGCACACCTGAAGCCATCTTGATTGGAATAAACTGGTAACACTTAAAACATTTAATTTAAAAAGGAACAAAATGATGGGGTTCATTTTGTCATAGAAATTATGGTTAGTGCTGTAGAAAGAAAAACTAGGACATGTTTCAAGTGTGATCTCAAATATCTTCCTGTTATATTTCAACAGGAGCAGCCTGTCAGTTGATGCCTTTGTGTTCTACTGCACTTCTCAGAGTGTTCTAAAGAACAACTAGAGAGCTAACAGTCTTACTTATGACAAAATTATGGCACACCTGAAGCCATCTTGATTGGAATAAACTGGTAACACTTAAAACATTTAATTTAAAAAGGAACAAAATGAGGGGGTTCATTTTGCCACAGAAATGAACAACACTTCCCAGCACGACCCCCACACTACACAAGCACCACTGCACTACCCTAAACCCTAAAACACTACCCCCAGCACGACCCCCTTCACTACCTAAACACAACTGCACTACCCTAAACCCTAAAACACTACCTCCAGCATGACCCCCTACACTACACAAACACCACTGCACCAACATAAACCCTAAAACACTACCCCCAGCACGACCCCCTACACTACCCAAACACCACTGCACTACCCTAAACCATAAAACACTACCCCCAGCACGACCCCTCACACCACCCAAACACCACTGCACTACCCTAAACCCTAGAAAAGAAACCCCCACCCCATGCCCAATCCCCTTACCTCTCACTCCTCATGGTTCCTCCTCTCCTCGTGGTTCCTGCTTCACGTCATCTCTGAGGGGCGGTGCACGTCGTTGTGAGGAAACGGAACAGCCTCTGTTTCCTTACAACGACATGGATCATCTACATGTTTTTAGAATGCATGGTCATTTACCATACATACCTTTACAACAAAATTCGTTGTAAAGGCATGCGTGGTAAATGATCATGCGTTCTAAAAATGCGTAGTAATGACTTCGTACACGATGTACAACGCATGCGTGGTAATGGTATCGTGAAGTAAAAAAGTCATTGTAACGGCTGCTTACCGATCGAAGCTGGCCCCTGTTCTTCAGTGAGACGTTTATTTGATTAATTAGGAGGAAGGAATGGGTTTTTTTTACTGAAAAGTGCATTCCCGGCTGTTGTATTGTGAAAGTGTCCGCGTGGCCTGGTTTCACTTCTGGTGAGAGAGTGAAAGAGTCTGTTTGGATCTAAAGGAGTTCTGTTGTTGGACTGGGCCGGCGCGGAAACGTCATCAGAAAACATAGCTAATGGAAAGCGCCCTCCTGAAGTGTGGAGCAGTGCCATGAGAGGTCAACGAGTGTGCGTCCCACCGCAGTATGACCGTACCGCGTGACCCATGTGCCGCCTCCAGGGTGCCGTGAGGCAGAAGCGGCATCGCAGGTCCTCTTGAAGACCGTTGTAGCACTAATTCTACATTTTGGTACTAGGGCATTTTAACTTCGTTGTTCCTGCCAGATACAAAGAGAAGATCCTGTGTTATTCAGTGCCCTCGTTACCTTTTTGTGGGTTGTGGTGCTTGTCACTTCGCTGTCCCGCGCTCGGTGCACACGACTGGGCACCCCACTCGTGTGCCATCTGCAGGGCCTCTGCCCTCTGATCACTGGTTTTGGTTTCTGGAGTGGCAACATAAACAGTTGCTCCCAAAGGACTAGCCTGAACACTTAGGTGAATATCCCCTGCACCAGCATTCCATGGAAATTCTTCCTAGCTCTCCCACGTCAACGAGGACGTCATAATAGCACGGCTCCGCTCGCGACACCGTATGACGTCATCGGAGCCATAAGAGGACCTCGCCGGCGTGCTGACGTCAGTTCCACCCATTTTTTCCGTGCCACCGAGGCAAACAGGCGGACTGAGACATTTTCACATGTATACATAGTATAATACATATATATATATATTCACTGAAAAACCATAGGTTTCAGGCACGTTATAGTTAGAAATTAGCATTTAAAAACCTTAGAAATTCACTGAAAAAACCATAGGTTTCAGGCACGTTATAGTTAGAAATTAGCATTTAAAAAACCTTAGAAATTCACTGAAAACCATAGGTTTCAGGGGCGTTATAGTTAGTTGGACATTTCACTCGTACAAAACCATAGAAATTCCCTCGTTATAGTTAGTTCAGCTAACTATAACTCGCGCGCCCGCAATGCACTGCTGATGACGTCACATATTACATCACTCATGACATGGTCAGTGACATCACTCATGACATCACTGATGACATCTCAAATGACATCACTGATGACATCACTGATGACATCATCCTTGTGATAGAGTGTCAGACCTCCTCTCACCCTAATATAACCTTTGATACACACACTCAAAAATACAAACTGACATTTTCAAAACAATGGACATACCAATACCAGTTACAACACACCTATTCAGTAATTCCAAGATCTACACACACATCCACTCATTCACCAACAGTCCCTATACAGTCACTCTACATGTACTCACTCATCATATGTACTCATACACCTATACATCCTGTTACACACCGCCACTCATCCTTAGAGTTACTCACACACATAGTCACACATGCAAACAAAGTATCAAACATCCATTTACTTGCATATACAGTTATACACACACTACCACACTTTACTTCTACAGAAACTTACACATACTTACTCTCTTAAACAATCACTTATAGAAACACCTACTTATTTGTACAGGAACTCTTCCAATCTCTCACTCTCACATATACTCACTTATATACACCAATACTCACATATACTAGTTTAAAACATATGTAGTTACTCATAAAGACACTATTGAGACAGTCATTCACTCACTAACACACCCATACACACACTCATCCATCCTATACAGTCCTGCACACATGCTGTCTTCAACACATACAAACAGTGAGTCACTCATTCATGCATCTATGCACTAAGTAATACCCCCACCGAACCATACAGACACTCAGACACTCATACTGATACTCAAAAAACCAACTAATAACCCATATAGACACTCATGTAGCTACTCACCAACCCATGCAGCCACTTATACACAAAGTGAGAGACTGATACAGATATTTTCATATTTAAACATTACTCACTAACCCATGTATTCACTAAGATACACTTAATCAGTCAGTTATACAATCAATTTTACAAAAAAAATCATCCATTTAGACACTTATATACCCATTTATTCTTCCATCGACTCTTGAGATATACATATATAAAACATATTTAATTTTCAGAAAAACACACATTCACTGGATGATGTCATCAGTGATGTCATTTGAGATGTCATGAGTGATGTCATGAGTGATGTCACTGACCATGTCATGAGTGATGTAATATGTGACGTCATCAGCAGTGCATTATGGGTATGGAAGTTATAGTTAGCTGAACTAACTATAACGGGGAATTTCTATGGTTTTGTAATGAGTGAAATGTCCAACTAACTATAACGCCCTGAAACCTATGGTTTTTTCAGTGAATATATATATATATATATATATATATATTATCTACTGGCGGTCGCCAGTAGATAGTTATAGTTAGGACCTATTTTCCATAGGAAATCCGCGACATTCTATTTGAAATAACTCTTGCGGTCGGTTGACGAATCTTCGCGAAATTTTCAAACTTTATGGCCCGCTCCGGTCCGCTCCTACCCTGAAAGTCTCCAGGGTGATTCGTCAAGCGGGGCCGAGAAAAAGGGGGGTCCCAAAACGTGTTTTCCCATTCATTTTCCCATAGGAAACTTTAGACACGGTTATGAAGCCTGAACTGCTGAACGGAATTACACCAAATTTGGCAAAGAGGTAGTTCTTGGTTCAGAAAGAACCCTTTTGTTAAATGGTGTAAATCCGTTCAGTAGTTGCGGAGAAATTAAAAATAAGAGTCAAAAAATCAATTTCCCATAGGAAACTTTATGCAAGGCTACAGCCCGAACTGCTGAACGGAATTACACCAAATTTGGCAAAGAGGTAGTTCTTGGTTCAAAAAGAACCCTTTTTGTTAAATGGTGTAAATCCGTTCAGTAGTTGCTGAGAAAATCAAAAGTAAAAACACATATATATCTGGGCGGAGCCTAACCACACATGTCATCGTGAGATCTGATTGGCTGTCAGCACTTCATCCTGGAATTGCTGGCAGCCATCTTGGGACCAATATAAATGATAGTACCCCATTGAAATGCATTGTAGTGAATCGAAGATTTTGAGGGTTACCAAAAGGAGAACTATAAAGGGTGATAACAGACTTTAGTTACATTAGAATTCATTTGTTGATGGTACCATACTAATTTCAGGAATTGTGGTGTGTTCTAAGGTGATTTTACCCTGTGAAAAACCTTCTGCTGGGATATCATGAATCATGTTTGAGAGAAAACTATTTTCACATGCTTGTCCCATACAGTTTTGGAAGGTGCCCCAGAAGCTAAAATGAGAGCATATTTTCTGTAAATTCACATTATCTTTCTCAGTCATGTGAGAATGAAGTCTGACATTCTCAGTAAAACATGTACATCCAACAAGGGCAGAGACTGTCAGTTGATTCCTTTGTGTTCTACTGCAGCTTCCCAGAGTGTTCTAAAGAACAACTAGAGTGCTAACAGCCTTACTTATGACAAAAGTATGGCACACCTGAAGCCATCTTGATTGGAATAAACTGGTAACACTTAAAACATTTAATTTAAAAGGAACAAAATGATGGGGTTCATCTTGTCATAGAAATTATGGTTAGTGCTCTGGAAAGAAAAATTAGGACATGTTTCAAGTGTGATCTCAAATATCTTCCTGTTATATTTCAACAGGAGCAGCCTGTCAGTTGATGCCTTTGTGTTCTACTGCAGCTTCCCCAGAGTGTTCTAAAGAACAACTAGAGCGCTAACAGTCTTACTTATGACAAAAGTATGGCACACCTGAAGCCATCTTGATTGGAATAAACTGGTAACACTTAAAACATTTAATTTAAAAAGGAACAAAATGATGGGGTTCATTTTGTCATAGAAATTATGGTTAGTGCTGTAGAAAGAAAATTTAGGACATGTTTCAAGTGTGATCTCAAATATCTTCCTGTTATATTTCAACAGGAGCAGCCTGTCAGTTGATGCCTTTGTGTTCTACTGCAGCTTCCCAGAGTGTTCTAAAGAACAACTAGAGTGCTAACAGCCTTACTTATGACAAAAGTATGGCACACCTGAAGCCATCTTGATTGGAATAAACTGGTAACACTTAAAACATTTAATTTAAAAGGAACAAAATGAGGGGTTCATTTTGCCATAGAAATTATGGTTAGTGCTGCAAAAAGAAAATTTAGTGCATGTTTTAAGTGAGATCTCAAATCCTCTTCTATTTCATTAGAAAATTCTGACATGCAGACTGAAACAATCACTTTCAATACCAGCAGTAGACTTCCAGTTAACTCCTTGGTGAGCAGTAGCTTTACTACAGTGATCTAATGAACAACTAGAGTAATAACATTCTGAATTTATGGCAAATGTGTGACACATCTGAATGCCTTCTTGATGGAATCAAAGTAAAAACTGAAAGCATTTCTACTGAGGAGACTGCAGTAAATGAGGAAATTAGGAAACTTCATAACAAAGAAGTCTTCCAAGATGGCCACCAGTGAAAAAAGAGCCCAAATGTAGCACAACATATTACCCAGATGTAGCCCACATATAGCCCAATGACAAAAGTGTGCAAAACACTTTTTATTTTTAGTTTTTTGTAGTTTTATGTAGTGCAGACTGGTCAGGTATTGGAGCGTTGCATCTTAAAACATGACCCCCTACACTACAAAAACACCACTGCACTACCCTAAACCCTAAAACACTACCCCAGCACGACCCCTACACTACACAAGCACCACTGCACTATCCTAAACCCTAAAACACTACCCCCAGCATGACCCCATACACTACACAAACACCACTGCACTACCCTAAACCCTAAAACACTACCCCAACACCACTGCACTAACCTAAATCCTAAAACACTACCCCCAGCACGACCCCCTACACTACCCAAACACCACTGCACTACCCTAAAACATGACACCCCTACACTACACAAACACCACTGCACTACCCTAAACCCTAAAACACTACCCCCAGCACGACCCCCTACACTACACAAGCACCACTGCACTACCCTAAACCCTAAAACACTACCCCCAGCACGACCCCCTACACTACACAAACACCACTGCACTACCTTAAACCCTGAAACACTACCCCCAGCACGACCCCCTACACTGCCCGAACACCACTGCACTGCCCTAAACCCTGAAACACCACCCCCAGCACGACCCCCTACACTGCCCGAACACCACTGCACTGCCCTAAACCCTGAAACACCACCCCTGCACGACCCCTACACTGCCCGAACACCACTGCACTGCCCTAAACCCTGAAACACCACCCCCAGCACGACCCCTACACTGCCCGAACACCACTGCACTGCCCTAAACCCTGAAACACTACCCCAGCAAGACCCCCTACACTGCCCGAACACCACTGCACTGCCCTAAACCCTGAAACACCACCCCCAGCAAGACCCCCTACACTGCCCGAACACCACTGCACTGCCCTAAACCCTGAAACACCACCCCCAGCATGACCCCCTACACTGCCCGAACACCACTGCACTGCCCTAAACCCTGAAACACCACCCCCAGCACGACCCCCTACACTGCCCGAACACCACTGCACTGCCCTAAACCCTGAAACACCAGCCCCAGCACGACCCCCTACACTGCCCGAACACCACTGCACTGCCCTAAACCCTGAAACACCATCCCCAGCACGACCCCCTACACTGCCCGAACACCACTGCACTGCCCTAAACCCTGAAACACCAGCCCCAGCACAGACCCCCGTACACTGCCCGAACACCACTGCACTGCCCTAAACCCTGAAACACCAGCCCCAGCACGACCGCCTACACTGCCCGAACACCACTGCACTGCCCTAAACCCTGAAACACCAGCCCCAGCAAGACCCCCTACACTGCCCGAACACCACTGCACTGCCCTAAACCCTGAAACACCACCCCCAGCACGACCCCCTACACTGCCCGAACACCACTGCACTGCCCTAAACCCTGAAACACCACCCCCAGCAAGACCCCCTACACTGCCCGAACACCACTGCACTGCCCTAAACCCTGAAACACCACCCCTGCACGACCCCCTACACTGCCCGAACACCACTGCACTGCCCTAAACCCTGAAACACCACCCCTGCACGACCCCCTACACTGCCCGAACACCACTGCACTGCCCTAAACCCTGAAACACCACCCCTCAGCACGACCCCCTACACTGCCCGAACACCACTGCACTGCCCTAAACCCTGAAACACCACCCCCAGCACGACCCCCTACACTGCCCGAACACCACTGCACTGCCCTAAACCCTGAAACACCACCCCCTGCACGACCTCCTACACTGCCCGAACACCACTGCACTGCCCTAAACCCTGAAACACCACCCCAGCACGACCCCCTACACTGCCCGAACACCACTGCACTGCCCTAAACCCTGAAACATCAACCCCAGCAAGACCCCCTACACTGCCTGACACACTGCACTGCCCTAAACCCTGAAACACCACCCCCTACACTGCCCGAACACCACTGCACTGCCCTAAACCCTGAAACACCACCTCCAGCAAAACCCCCTACACTGCCCGAACACCATTGCTCTGCCCTAAATCCTGAAACACTAGCCCCAGCATGACCCCCTACACTGCCCGAACACCACTGCACTGCCCTAAACCCTGAAACACCACCCCCAGCACGACCCCCTACACTGCCCGAACACCACTGCACTGCCCTAAACCCTGAAACACCAGCCCCAGCAAGACCCCTACACTGCCCGAACACCACTGCACTGCCCTAGACTCCTGAAACACCAGCCCCAGCAAGACCCCTACACTGCCCGAACACCACTGCACTGCCCTAAACCCTGAAACACCAGCCCCAGCACGACCCCTACACTGCCCGAACACCACTGCACTGCCCTAAACCCTGAAACACCAGCCCCAGCACGACCACCTACACTGCCCGAACACCACTGCACTGCCCTAAACCCTGAAACACCAGCCCCAGCACGACCCCCTACACTGCCCGAACACCACTGCACTGCCCTAAACCCTGAAACACCAGCCCCAGCACGACCCCCTACACTGCCCGAACACCACTGCACTGCCCTAAACCCTGAAACACCAGCCCCAGCACGACCCCCTACACTGCCCGAACACCACTGCACTGCCCTAAACCCTGAAACACCACCCCTGCAGCACCCCCTACACTGCCCGAACACCACTGCACTGCCCTAAACCCTGAAACACCACCCCTGCACCGCCCCTACACTGCCCGAACACCACTGCACTGCCCTAAACCCTGAAACACCACCCCAGCACGACCCCTTTACTGCCTCGAACACCACTGCACTGCCCCAAACCCTGAAACACCACCCCCAGCACGACCCCCTACACTGCCCGAACACCACTGCCCTAAACCCTGAAACACCACCCCCTGCACGACCCCCTACACTGCCCGAACACCACTGCACTGCCCTAAACCCTGAAACACCACCCCTACACTGCCCGAACACCACTGCACTGCCCTAAACCCTGAAACACCACCCCCAGCACGACCCCCTACACTGCCCGAACACCACTGCACTGCCCTAAACCCTAAAACACCACCCCCAGCATTACCCCCTACACTGCCCAAACACCACTGTACTGCCCTAAACCCTAGAACACTACCCCCAGCACGACCCCCTACACTACCCGAACACCACTGCACTACCCTAAACCCTAAAATACTACCCCCAGCACAACCCCTACACTACCCGAACACGACTGCACTGCCCTAAACCCTCAAACACTCCCCCAGCACGACCCCCTACACTACCCGAACACCACTGCACTGCCCTAAACCCTAAAACACTCCCCAGCACGACCCCCTACACTACCCGAACACCACTGCACTGCCCTAAACCCTAAAACACTCCCCCAGCACGACCCCCTACACTACCCAAACACCACTGCACTGCCCTAAACCCTAAAACACTACCCCCGCATGACCCCCTACACTACCCAAACACCAATGCACTACCCTAATCCCTAAAACACTACCCCCGCATGACCCCCTACACTACCCTAAACCCTAAAACACTACCCCCGCACGACTCCCTACACTACCCAAAGACCACTGCACTACCCTAAACCCTAAAACACGACCTCCTACACTACACAAACACCACTGCACTACCCTAAACCCTAAAACACTACTACCCCTACACTACACAAACACCACTGCACTACCCTAAACCCTAAAACACTACCCCCAGCAGTACCCCTACACTACCCAAACACCACTGCACTAACCTAAACCCTAAAACACTACCCCCAGCAGTGACCCCTACACTACCCAAACACCACTGCACTACCCTAAACCCTAAACACTACCCCAGCACGACCCCTACACTACCCAAACACCACTGCACTACCCTAAACCCTAAATCTACCCCCAGCATGACCCCCTACACTACACAAACACCACTGCACTACCCTAAACCCTAAAACACTACCCCCAGCACGACCCTCTTCACTACCTAAACACAACTGCACAATTTGTTACAGGCGTTGCAACGCAGGCCTGTGGTGCTTACTGGAAGTACCTAGTGGGCTAGTTGGGCCCCAGGGACCCTCAGGATTCAAGGTGACCTAATCCCTCAACTTAAAACGCACCACGGGCGCTGCTTGCACAGTGGTGAAGGGAGGGGCGGGCCTCAGGTGACATGTGCGCAAACACGCCCTGTGGTGCGTTTTAAGTTGGGGAATTAATTCCCTTGAATCCTGAGGGACTCTGGGGGCCAACTAGCCCACCAGGTACCTTCAGTAAGCACAACAGAGTTGCGTTGCAGAGAGGTGAAAAAGGTGCGTGGCCTCGAACGCCCTCTGCAACTCAGCTCTGTGGTCCTAACTGTAGGTACCTGGGGGCTAGTTGGGCCCCAGGGACCTCAGAATTCAAGGGGACTTAATCTCGCAACTTAAAACGCGCCACGGGGTGCGTTTGCACACATGTCACCTCAGGCCCCCTCCCTTCACCACTGTGCAAACGCGCCCTGTAGCGCGTTTTAAGAGGTAGTTTTAATCCCCTGCCCTATTATGTACTAGGGACTTGCAGAGGAGGTCATGCTAATCACAGGGGTACCCCAACGCATAGTGTTCCCTAGTGTATGTAGGTGTTTTCACTGTATTCTAAGTGTCTTTTAGCATAGCACTGGCTCTGGTTAGTCAGAGTCAGTTACCACCAGTACCCGTCTGAAAAAGTTGTGGGCACAGGATGATTTTGCAACAAGGCCTCTTTCTGCTCCTCTGTTGGTTCTTTCTGCACATCTTTTGCTTCTTTCTGTGCGTTTTTTCTTCTTTCTTCACATGTCCTACCTCTGTAGGCATAGTTAGAAACTAGCATTTAAAAAAACCTTTGAAATTCACTTAAAAATCATAGGTTTCAGGCACGTTATAGTTAGAAATTAGCATTTAAAAACCTTTGAAATTCACTGAAAACCATAGGTTTCAGACACGTTATAGTTAGAAATTAGCATTTAAAAACCTTTGAAATTCACTGAAAAAACCATAGGTTTTAGGGACAGTTATAGTTAGTTGGACATTTCACTCGTACAAAACCATAGAAATTCCCCCGTTATAGTTAGTTCAGCTAACTATAACTCGCGCCCCGCAATGCACTGCTGATGACGTCACATATTACATCACTCATGACATGGTCAGTGACATCACTGATGACATCACTGATGACATCTCAAATGACATCACTGATGACATCATCCATGTGATAATTTCATGCATCTTCTCACACCCTAATATAACTTTTGATACACCCACTCTAAATTACAGACTGCCATTCTCAAAACCATAGACACTCCAACACCAAAACTACATACCCACTCACTGATTCTTAGGTCTACACACACATCCACTCACTCACCCGTACAGTCACTCATACTTAGTCACTCAGTACAGGACTATCATATGCACTCATACACCTATATAAACACTCACACACCGCCACTCATCCATAGAGGTACTCACACACCTAGTCAGTCATGCAAAAACTTAATCACACACCCATTTACTCACCTATACAGTTATACACACACCAGCTCACTTACTCATACAAATACTAGCACATTCTTACACTCTTATACAATCACTGATACAAGTACACACTCATCCATACAGCCACTCTCACAATCACACACTCTCACTTATAGCCATTTATATACTCCAACACACATATATACTGCCTTTCACATATGTAGTTACTCACACATGTACCACTGAGATATACATTCAATCACTAACACACCCATACACACACTCACCCACCCATACAGTCCATCACAGATGCACTCTCTGAAACCATGCACCCAGTGAATCACCAACTCACACATCTATGCACAGAGTCACACACACCCCACCCACACAAACACTCAGGCACCCATACAGATACTCAGACAATCAATCAATAACCCATGTAGACACTCATGTAGCTATTCAGAAAGCCATGCAGCCGCTTACAAACCAACAGACAGACGGATACAGACATTCACACAGTTTAGTCACTAACCCATGCATTCAGTAAGATACATTTAATCACTCACTTGTAGAGTCAGTCACTCACGTACTAAATCATCCATTCAGACACTTATACACCCACTCATTCTTCAATACGCCTTTCCCTATATATATTAAACATATTTAAACTTTACAGAAACACACAGTCACTGGATGATGTCATCAGTGATGTCATTTGAGATGTCATCAGTGATGTCATCAGTGATGTCACTGACCATGTCATGAGTGATGTAATATGTGACGTCATCAGCAGTGCATTGCGGGCGCGAGTTATAGTTAGCTGAACTAACTATAACGGGGGAATTTCTATGGTTTTGTACGAGTGAAATGTCCAACTAACTATAACTGTCCCTAAAACCTATGGTTTTTTCAGTGATATATATATATATATATATATATATATATATATATATATATTTAATTTCATTTAAAGCCTCCTATATGTATCATATAAGAAATGAGATTAGCCATTCCTGTGGTCCTCCATAAATCCACATGCTTCGTTAGTTAAAGTGTGACATTTGGCAATATTAAAATCCCCACCCAAATATACCCATAATCGGCTCTCGATGTTAGTAACTCAACATGTCCAGGCTTTTCCTTAGGTCAGAGGGTAGAAGACTTTGAGTGAATCAAATCTGTTATTATAATAGTTAATCAGTACAAATCCTTGTTCTTTTTGGTGTGTAGATATAGGAGCTGGGGAAAGGGTGAGCTGGTGTTGGACTTCACCAGCGTTAATGGGGTTGGAGTAGATATTAATACCGCTAGGCTCCCTTTCGCTCTACCGCTAGGGGATGGTATTGCTGGTGTAATGATGAAGGAATAGACTTCGATATGGGACTTCCTTTGTGCCAGGTTTCTTGAAGGCAAACCAAATGTGATATCCTTATGAGGTCCTGCCACTCAGTATTGCCCAATTTGTTTTTAACACCTGCTTTGTTCCAGGTTCTAATTGTTATTTCTTAAGCTGATAACTCAGATTTCATGCACTCATATACTACCATGGGCTCTTGGGTGGTCTTTTCCCCTTGAATGGGCAATTTACTTCCACGTGCCAGCTGCCCTAGTTGTCAGTCCTGCTCGTCGCAGCTGATAAGGGGAGAGAATCGGTTAGCTACCAGCAGGGCATCTGTCCCGGATTGTTTACCTGTGTGGTATCAGGTAGGAGGACCCGTCAGGGGTCTATAAAAGAAGCCATATCCATCCCACTTTGCTGTCTGCAGTTTAGGTCCAAGAGTAGGAGTTTACAGTAGCAGCTTGTGTCCCTCAGAGTGGCGGGGTGGGAGGGGTGCGCGATAGACGACAAACAACAAAGGAGACAAAAAGAATAATAACTTACCTGCCGCATCGCTGCATCCCCGCTCTTCAGCTCCGTCCTCACCAGCACAGGCTCACAGAATCCCTTGCGGCCAATCCTGAGGATGCTCTCATGCTGCTGGCCTGCTGCTGGCAGCATGAAAGCGGCATCAGGATTGGCCTGAGCACCGATGATTTGAGCTCCCAGTGACACTGGAAGACTGTGCTTGCTGTCTCCAACCCAGCAACACAGCTCGGGATGGAGACCGCTTCAGAGCGCACCGCTTTAGAGCGCATGTCGTTTGGCCATCCCGAGACACCCGGCCAACCCCACATGCGCATTGACAACAGTGCCCTGCCCATCACTCCCCCTCCATGACGACCCCCAATTAAGCCCCACCCCCAAGACTCGGCTATTGAAAGAAAAAGAAAAACTTTTTATTTTTAAAGTTTTGAGGCTGGTAGGGGTGATCCAGCGGGTTACTAGCAACAAACATTCACACACAGAATACTCACCTGGGCCCATTGCCCTACGCTAGCAATCTCCGCTGGTGGGGTCAGTTATACTCTTTTATCAAATCTCTGCTACCACCTATTTTCCTGATTGAAGAGTAATGACTTACCAATGGACCTTTTGATAACTGGGGATTAAATGAAAATGTACAATATAATTTCATAAAACACCTGAAATAATCACTGACTCAGGAAGTTTTAAAATGTTTATCTAAAATTTAGCAGAGTAAAATACAAATCACGAAATACTTAATCGCATATCAAGGAGGAAGCACTTTTATCTAGTCACCTAGTAATCACAAATGACGGTCCCTCAGAAAGGAGAAGATAGAGACAGCAGTACAACTAAAGATAATACTTTTATAGTTACCTAAAGGTGTGAAAACCAAACCCCTTGGCCAAGGAGTTGGGAAAGGATCCCCAGGATAGGATGGAGACCAAGACCACCGGACCGGATTCAGGACAAGATAGATGACCTCTCTACCAACGACGCCTGCGTCGTTCCCCTCTCTGACACTTCGATCCTCCTCGATTCTTCTGTGTCTTCTTCTAAAAAGTCCGCCGCCCCCACCTTAGGACCTCTTTGGACAGCGATTCAGTCTGGTTCTGCTCTGCAACAGCATCAAGGCTCTCAGCTAACTAATTAACTAATCTATACCTATTATACCCTTCTATGCCCATGTACCTCCCCTTAATGTTGCAGAATTATGGGCCCACTATTTCTGATTGGACAGGGACAGGGGGTTGATCCTCACACCATATCAATTTTAGTTAGATTTTCTTAAGACCATTGTTTTAGAATCCCGCCCTTCACAATTAATACATTTGCTTTATTTCCCACCCGTCTCATACATTTTAAAACATGCAATATACACAAAATGTAACAATTTTCAGGACATCTTGGTGGGACTTGGAAGGTGATCAGCGGGTCATGTCCTTGGACATCTTCCAAGTTGACTTCATCACTTTGCTTTGTTAGTCTTCAGAGCGCATGCGCGGAGCATGTCTCTCGAGCTGCCATTAGCCAACCCCGGCCCATTTACGAAACTAATAAAAAGTCAAAGAAGAAACATATTAAAATCCAAAATAAATGTTTTCACTGTATACCTCCTACTTCTACACTAATCCCTTTACTTAATATATCTATCCCGCATTAATAGCTTTAGTATAACACACTATTAATTACAGCAATGCGAAAGCTTTAGCATGTGAGAATATTAAACAGCCCATTTTAGCACACATACTGCGCAGAAGCAAAGATTCCTCCAACCAAAGAAAGACGTCATACCACGTGATATGGTTGACACATGCGTAGTAGGGTTCTCATGCGTTTAGCAGCCATTTTTAGTTTAGACAAGGATTACTTATTAGTGGAAAACACATAGGCAAGCGTCTTCTAGATAGAAATTTTGGTGTAATTCTATGTATTATTAATAAAGACATTACAAAGTTTTAGTACGATTAATTAATACTGTGAGAGATTTCATCCCGAGCAAGTCTCATTGTGAGTCCTTGCTCCATCAATCCCCTCTCTGATGGCGTTTCTGAGCCATCAAAACTACCTACAAAATCAGATGCCAACTTCAGCATATCTCAGTCACATTTTCATTTTTACTCTTTTCATTCTTATTTTGTCCTTTCAGTCTTTTATAAATTTCACTTCTAAGGTCTTCTAATTCAATTTCTTCATATTTTCTCTTCTTCCTCTTTCTGTTACACTATAAGTTTCTTTCTTTCTACAACATTTGCACCATATCATTATTGAAATTATTGTTATTGCTATCCCTACTAAGGGCACTGAGTATTTGACCTATAAGCCCTTTTCCTACATTAGTAAACCAGGTATCAATTGGACGCTAATGCTATTTGTCAAACTTTCCCATACACTATCAACTTCCAGTGGTTTCAGTTCCTCTTCAAGTTTTGTAATATTCTTTATGTATGTTCCAATTTCTGCACTTTTGTCCAGAATATACGTGCAACAATGTTTTGTTTTCAACAATTTACAGACTCCGCCTCTCTTTGCTAATAATATATCAAGCGCAAGTCGATTTTGCATTACCATAGATCTAATGGCAACCATCTCCGCATTAATCATCAGAAATCCTCCAGCAGTATCCGTTGATAAAGATCAACCACTGTAGACAATTTACATATTCTCCTTGAGTTCAGAATTACTCCCACTGAAGGTATCAATGCACCAAATATATCACCTACAATTTCTGAAAAACTAGCTCTCTTACTACGGGTTAGTCCTCTGAAATTTTCATCGCTCCCAGTGTTCTTTTTGACGTGGTATATTTTTGGAAAAACTATTCCAAAACAACAACTTCCATACCACCGTGCAGGAAGCCTAAAGTAAGCCTTATTCCACACACACATAATAGATTCCAGGAAAAACTGAATCTGTTCCTCCTTTTAATCCCCAACCACCAAGAATTAAGTAATTATGTTCACATTCACTGGTACCGATGAAAACATTGTTATAGTCAGTCTTTAACCTATGAAGACAAATTTTCCCCGTCTTTACAAAATCCAGAGCCATAGCAGCTTGAGCCTTGCCAGGTGTGTAAGTACCCTCTTGCTCAGCCCAAGGTGGAAGATGAGCTTTATGCTCAGAAGCTTTCTTTTGGAAATTTTGCCTTCTATCTTCAACTAAATTCAAAAATACCTTTTCTTCTTCATGTAATGAATAGGTTAGATTGCTTATGTGTGCATGTGTTATATCTATTGACTTCATCGTTAAGAAAAATTCTCCCATAAATTGCGCATCTTGACTTCTAAGCACTGGGTTTAGATTCTTTCGAATAGGAACCTCTGAAATATCACATCTATATTTGAATAATAATACTGAAGTTTCCCTGTTCTGTAAAAATAAACTAGTTAACACGCTACATGATATACCATAGGTTAAAGGTAAGTGATGATAGGTCAGACCCTCAGCTACTGATTCAGGTAATTTCATACAAACATAACAATCACTAACATCCATTGTATCTACATACTGAAACAATAGTTTAGTAAAGACATTTAAGCTAGTTTCATTATCTGTTACGATGTGATGAAAATCTGGTTCATCTTCTGCTTCTAATTCTACTCTGCCACTTTTTTTAAATTATCTATCCTTGACTTTGTCTCTGTGTTATTCTTGTTGTCCATTATCATGAGGTAAGGAATTGCTATGATCATAACTAACTCACACTATAAGTACTACTACAAGACTACATATGCATATAGCACAGCATCTCTTGCAACATTTCCGTTTTGGTTTCCCAGCAACTCTGTCCTCAGCCATTTTGTCCAAGAAGATTTCTCTTCTTACTTTCTCCTGAAAACTTTTAACGTTATCAAGGTGGTCTCACTTCTTTTCATAGGTCAATTCTGTACTTGTTCCTTCGTCACCACTTTCACTATTCTCGGAACTTTCACAGTCTTCAAGAATTACATATGTCCAGTCAGGACCTTTGAACTTATTGTTTACAAGTTTCAATCTTGGGCTTTTGCGTTTTGCAGATCCACTTGCTGATCCAGATAGACTTGTTACTTCATTCACTTGTTCTGGGTCTTCACTTCGAGTTACTATACGATATTTTAGTCTTTTAATAGCACTAGGCCAATGATCACCTTTTCTGACCTTTTTGGTTTGCACTGTACTTTCACCTTCTGAGTCTTTTTCAAGTACTCTTTTATTCACATTAATGGGTGGCACAATTTGTTTGTCTTCGTTTTCAGTTTCCTTTTCTGTCTGCTCTTGTTCAGGTCTTATTGTAGTTTCTTCATTTGCCTGAATTTGCGTCTCTTCTAACTGACCCTGTTCAGGATTGGCGTTTTCTTGTTTGATATCTTCAGGTTCGACGTTTTCTTGATTTTCTTCTCCCTGAACGTGATTTTCTAATCCTAACTGGTTCTGATCAGGGCTTATTGCACTTTGTACTTCTGCAGCCTGACCGCATTCTTCTAGACCTGTCTGTCCCTGCTCAAACTCTGTTGTTTCGCCGTCAGTTTGAGCCCATTTTCCTATCCCTAACTGGTTCTGCTCAGGTTCACTTATGAATTTTATCTCCCTATCCTGTGCGGGTTCTTCTACACCTATCTGGTCCTCTCTAATTTCTTCTAATTTAGCTCTACTCCTTGTGTTGATAAAGACTTCAGGTATATCCACCACTGGTATCCAGTCCTGACTGGTGCTCGGTTGTTCTTCTTCAGCTACTTCTGAATCTATTACTTGAGATTCTTCAGCTGTACAACCTTCTGCTTCCTCAGCTATTGATGCTGACTGAGGCTTTCTCTCTTCAGGAGCTGGCACCCTTTTGGTATGGCTTACATTTATTTATTTATATAAAGTTTTATATAGCGCTAGCTAGACCCGGGGGTATCAGAGCGCTTTACATACACAAAGGAAGGAAAAGTTGCACTACATCGTAGGACATGCGGATGCATAAAATATATAAGCAAAGACATCACACTTAAATATACATTGAAGGAGTGTAAAACGCTGGTGGTTGAAACAGTCAGATAAACCCCATCCTTGAAAGTCAGAGTGAGAGGGGAGACCATTAGTCAATTGATGCCTAGGTTGGTTGACTTGGTCAGAGAAGTATTGGTTGAGGAGCAGTAGTTTCAGGTCCTTTTTGAAGCAAGGGAAGGAGGGGTTGCATCTGAGGTCAGTAGGGAGTGTGTTCCATATCCTGGGAACATTACCAGAGAAGGATCGGCATTGGGTCGCTTTCCTTTTCAATTTCGGGGGGATGAGAAGAAGTGAGTTGGTGCTTCTCAGAGTTCTTGATTTTCCTGCTTTAACCAGTTTGTTGTTCAGGTAATTGGGGGATTGGGCGTGATGATGATGTTGTTATGTTTATACATGTCGCCTTGAGCATTGTAAAGCGCTCAGAATCCAATTAGGTAAACCTGCACATTTCACTGCTGTGTTTGTAACCAAAATAATCTGACAAGGTTCTCCCCACCTGGGTGATAAACACGTTTCTCTGGTGTGATGCTTCACTACCACCCAATCTCCGGGGTTCAGATCATGCTCTTGTTCTGGCTGCCTGGAAACTGCGTCTTCTCCAACCTGGTGAGAGACAGAAACGCACTAGGTCAGCCAATGCTTTGCAATAATCTAGAACCATATCATCAGTTATGTTCAGCAGTTTATTTCCTGGTACATGCGCTTGTCTCATTGCTCTTCCCATAATGATTTCATGGGGACTAATCCTGCATTTCTATCAGGAATACTTGAGCCCCATCAAGACAAGAGGCAACGCATCTGGCCAGTTCAACGAGGTGGATGCACACATTTTTGACAATCGTGATTTTTATTGTGCTATTCATTTGTTCAATCACTCCAGAAGCCTCTAGGCGATATACAGTGCAATTTCTGTTCAATTTTAAATGCTTCACAGATAATTTGAATTATATTGTTATTGAAGTGACTTTCTATCTGATTCCAAAGATACTGGGAAACCAAACCTGGGAATGAGTTCTCTTAATAATAGTTTTGCAACTGTGTAAGTGCTGTCATTCCTCCTGGTAGGGTGGCCTCCACCCACTTTGAAAACAGACACACTATGACAAGTACGTATTTCAGTCCTTTACATGGTGGTAACTGAATGAAATCTAACTGTAATCTCACAAATGGACCTTCTGCCTTTCCGATTCTTCCCAGCCACACCACTGTTTTCCTTCCTGGATTATTCATTTGACAAGTTAAGCACCTCTGACAAAGGCTCTCTGCTGCAGCCCTAAACTTTGGATTTCTCACCAACTTTGTCTGAAGAGTCTAATCATTGCATCTCTTCCTACATGTGTGTCTCCATGATACATTCTGGCCATTTGTAAAATTAGGCAATCGGGCATGACTGGTCTGCCATCTGAATAAACCCACACATCATCATCTGTTCGTCGGGTACAACCAATCTTTATCCAAACATCTTTTTCACACTCTTCAGCATCATCCTGCAATTGTTTTACATCATTCCATGTTTCAGGTGGTGCACAGAACATAAGTTGGCAGCTGATTCCCATTGTTTCAACTCTTCTGTTTACTGCCATTCTATTTTTGGCACAATGTTGAGCCATTAAGTTGGCATATCTGTGCACCAGCTACCACCCAGTCATCTCCAGACTGGTGTGCAGCACATTTCACCACTGCCAATTCTTTTGGTGATTGTATTGTTCCAATAATTCTTTTTACAAACTGCCCATTTTGATTGGGGATCCTGAAGAAGTCATGAAATCCCTCTGCATCCACAGTTGGCCAAAATCATGAACAATCTCTGTAACCATATTGACTGTCCGTAAATATGGTCACCTTTAAATTCTTCCCAATTTTGGAGGCTTTAATCAAAGCAATTAATTCGGCTATTTGTGCAGATTTGACCCTGGTAAATAGGATGCTTCGACTATTCCAGTTAGTTCACATACAGCATAAGCTGCACTCAATTTGCCATCTTCATGCCTTAAGCATGAGCCGTCCACAAACAACTCCTTATCTGGGTTCTTAAGGCGTTTCCTGTATGTCAGACGTGGCTTGGTGCACAACTCTGTGATTTCAAGCAATCATGTTCTTCTTCATCGTCCTTGACTTCCTCACAACATGGATCTGGTAATAAAGTTGCAGGATTTACAATTGTGCACCTAGCTATGGTCACATTTTCAGCACCTAGAATTATTCTCTCATATTTAGTCATCCGACTAGGGGTAAGATGCTGAGTTCTGGTTCTTGTCAACAGAATCAGAACTGCATGTGGGACAAACACTGTAACAGGATGTCCCATTACAATTGACTCACTTTGCTCAATGCTCAAACAGGTAGCAGCTACTGCTTTTAAACAGCCTGGTAATGCTGCTGCCACTGGGTCCAATGTAGCAGACAAGTATGTTATAGGACGTCTGTCCAAACCATGTCTTTGTGTTAAGACTGAAAGTGCACAACTTTCTCTCTCATGGCAGATCAATGTGAATTCCCTTGTATAATCAGGCATGCCTAGGGTAGGTGCTTCACATAAAGCATTTCTTAATTTTACAAAAGCGCTGGCACGTTCATCATCCCATTCAACTGGGTCTTTTGCCTTCTTTTTCGTCAACTGAATTAAAGGCTTTGCTAGTAGAGAAAACCCTACAATCCATTGTCGACAGTATCCCACTATTCCAAGAAACATTCTCACCTCTCTTTGTGTTACTGGCATTTTCATTTGTTTGATTATTTTTATTCTCTCAGAGGTTATTCTTCTCTTTCCCCTCTCAATTTGGTGTCCTAAGTACTTAACTGCTGTTGTACAAAACTGTAACTTCTCAGGTGACACTTTGTGACCTTCCTCAGCCAAATGATTTAGTAATGCAATTGAGTCAGCGACACAGTCGTCATGGATGCTAGATGCCACTAGTAAATCATCTATATACTGCACCAAGACTAAATTTCTGGGCATTACCAATTTCTCTAGACACTTCTTTAGTATCTGATTGAAAATAGAGGGACTTTCCGTGTACCCCTGAGGAACACGATTCCACACATAAACGCGATTTTCAAATTTGAACGAAAACAAATACTGACTATCTGGATGCAATGGAATTGAGAAAAATGCTTGGCACAAATCGATTACAGTGAACCACTCTGCATTCCAGGGTATTTGGTATAAAATGACTGCAGGATTTGGCACTATAGGACAACAAGGTACTCACAATTTTATTTATCTTCTTAAATCTTGAACAATTCTATATTTGCCACTAGGCTTTTTCCAGCCCCATGATCGGCGAATTACAGGGGCTACTCATGATTTCTTTAATATTAGGGGTGGGCGTAGTTGCGGAGTAGCTGCTCACGCGAGCTACGCAAAGTGCAGTTCGCACTACGCGAGGCTACGCGTAGCACTACGCGAACTGCGTAGTGCGCTGTTCGCAATGATTGCACAATGCCGGATGCTTGTCCGCACTGTGCAATCATTGAAAACGGCATCTTGCACAGTGCAAGCTGCCTTTTACTGCCGCTCGAGTAGATTTTGACTCGAGCGGCAGCTTTCTCAACGCGGACTGGTAGTTTCATCATGCAGCGGTCGCGAGCATACGCGACCACTCGCAATGAGAAACCTGACCTCCCGCATTGAGAATCTCGCCAGGAGGTTTATTTTCCACGCTCGCGATCGGCAACTTGATGTTGCTGATCGCGAGCGAGGAAAAGTCTCGCCGGGATATTATGTTGCTTGCTCGCGGTCGCTAACTTGACGTTGAGGACCGCGAGCAAGCAAAATTACCGCTGCACTACGCTACGCTACGCGTGTTTGCACTGTGCTACGTGCAATTCGCGTTGTGCGAAGTAGCGCAAACTTCGCAAACTACGCGAGCGTAGCGTAGTGCTTTGCCCAGGGTTATTTAATATACCTTGTTTCACCATTCTGCCATTTTCCTCAATAACTCCTGCCTTCACTTCGGCACTCATCTTGTACTGTCTAGTATTTGGAAAAATTGCACCTTCTTTTACAGTTATTTTTACTGGGTCTATATTTGCCATTAGACCTACTTCTTTTCAGTGAAATCCCATACCTTTGAAATCACTGTAGTTTTTAACTCTTCAGGTAATTCATCTTTTGTTATCAAGGAGAACATTTCATCTACCTCCGTACCTTGCTTGGCTATCATGAATTTGTAAACATGATCTTCATCCAGGGTCTGTATTGCAACACCATCCGGTGTGCAGAAAATAGTGCAGTTCATTTTGCACAGTAAGTCTCTGCCCAGTAAATTTACTGGACTAGAGTCACACACCACAAATTGGTGCATTTCTCTGAGGTTTCCGATTCTTACTTCCTATGAGGTTCTGTAAGGGGGTGTTCTAATCTTTTGATTTGCTACACCTACAACTTGGATAGCTTCTCCAGAGAGAAGGAGGTCTGGGATGTCTGGGATGTCTGCTGTTCTTACAGTAGAACGGGTAGCACCAATGTCCAAAAGAAAGGTGATATCATTACCTTTTACTTTCCCTTCAACATATGGACCTGACTGATCTACCGGCAAGGATGCGCCAAGTACGCACTCCTTCTCCCCCTCTCTTAGGCACCGTCATTGATAATCATATGGATTAAAATCTTCCTGTAAAAGAAACTGTGAAGTTACATACTCATTCTTACCACTTCCTCCTTGATATCCAACGCCTGCACCGTGCTTTGCTCTGCTTACATTACCCTGTATAGGAGCAGGTGGCAACTGACTCTGATGACTTACACCCTGCTGTGAGTCATTCTGCGTCTGTGGATTTGAGATTATGATTTGGGCCATTATTATTTTGAATCTTTTTACATTCATTCTTCCAATGTCCCAACTTTCCGCACCCATTACAAGGAAATTTATTTTTAGCCTCCTCCCTACTTATTCGTCCTCTTACCTTTCCACCATTTCCGGTGTCTGCATTCGATCCCGATTCTTTTCCCTGACTTTTAGATGGATTATCTAAATTAATTCCCTGTCGCTCAGCCATTTTCACTTGAGCCCACATTATCTTCTCTTGTAGTTTCTTGTGCCTGTTCTCAATGTCATCCCCACAGTACTTAGCATATTTCAAAATTTCATCGATAGGTTTTCCCTGCCAACATAACATATGTTGCTTAATCATCTGACAAATCTCTGGCTTTAAACCATAAACAAACCGATAGACGAACTGACTCATATTTTTGTCTCCAATATTTTCAAATCCACTATACTGTTTGAACAACTGTAACAGACGCTCATAGTACACATGAACTGACTCATTTGCTTCTTGGGTAGTTCTGTCTATTTTCACCCAATCTGTCTCTTTTGGGGGTATCTTTTCTTTCAAGTATGTGATTACCTGATGATACTTTTTCATCACGTCATTTGATGGAGCACCTGTCTTTGGATCCCTAGGATACTCTTCACTAGGCCAATCGATTGTAATTTTACAATCTGTCCATAAGTCGGCAGGTACCACTATGTCAAACAAACCATCTAAGTCCTTTAACAAAACCTTTGAAACCTTCACAAACCTCTCAACCTGCTTGTACCATTCAATTGGTTTTTCTCTCAACTTGGGGAAATCATTGGTAAATGACAATATATCTTGTCTACTCCATGGGACATGTACATAACCTCCTCCTGGTAGCCTCGCATTGGATACATCTGCTCTACCTTCCCTGTTTCCTTCAATAAATATTCAGATGTCATTTTATTTGAACGTGCTTCTTCCTTTTTCTTTGCCCATCTAGTTTTCCACCTATCCAATTCTCCCATTTCTGCAAAACTGTCATTAATTCTTTAACTTGCAATTTTCTTCCAGATGTATTCATATTTTCTAAATCTTTGTCAGTGAATTCTGCTCTGTATGGTCTCTGCAGTACCTTTGACTTTCTTATTTCAATTCCCATTTCTGAAGCTAGATCTGTTAACTTTTCATGAAATATTTTTACATTTCTAGTTATACTTCTACATATGAACAATAATTCTTCTTCACTGTAGGTATTTAAGCGCTCTACTCCTACATTACCTGCTATCATTTTATAAATGTCCAAGATCTTTGGAGGTGAACTCTGTCTGTCTATTCCTTGTGCCCATCTTTCTAGGTCTTCTGGAGTTACTACTGTTGCACTTTTGGTTCCTGAAGAGGTTATTATATTTACATCCCTTGAGCAACTAGGTGTGGCTCTTCTGGGAGTGCTATTTGCAGATTCTCGAATAGGCAAATCCATTAGTGAAATCATAGATTCACAATCACTGATATGGTCATCAATTATTACAGCTTCATTTTTAGTATTTTCCACAGGTGTAGGCACAACTAAAGGCTTTGGGCAATTTACTTTGTCTCTATACAAAGGAACTAGGGGACCAATGGTCACAGGTATAGTCAACGAATCATGATGTACATTTAACTGTGTTATTTACTGTATTAATTCTGCTCTGTTTCTGTCTAAAGCCCACTTTCCTTATCCTGTAGTACCCTATTAACTGGTGGATTATGCAGTACTTGAGGTACTAACGGTGTTCTCAAAACCGGTGCACTAGGAGTATATCCACCTAACCCTTCATAGTATGGTGGAGGGTTCTTTAATATTTCTTCCATGAATTCATCTTCAGAATCTCCAAACCCTGTCATGTGTTTTGTCTTTTCTTTGCATTTGCTCCCTAATGGCTCATCTGCCATTATTACTGGATGCAAACCCTCAGTGAGCATTGCTCTTCTCCACTGTTTCATCTGACTTTCTCTTGTCTCATTCTGGTGTCTTGGGAAAATCCCCTGTAACCTCTATTACTTCTGGGTCTGTCCCTTTCAAATGCTTCTGTCTCCCATTCTTCTAGAGCTTTGTACTGTGTTAATCTTGAGTTCTGGGTTCTAAATCATTCATCCTTATTCTCAAATTTTGAAGAATTCTCCCATTGGATGTTCCATTCTCTGGAAAAGCTAGTAATCCGTCATCTTTTGTATATTCTATCCAATTTTCTAACCATACACAAGTATGATAACTCTTTCCATCATCATAAATGAGCGGGTGTCTTTGCTGGTGGAATGAGTATTCCTTCCCTAGTTTTGATGGGCTTATCTTTCTTAAAATAATTTTTGATCTTCTGAACCAACGATAATTTTCTCTTTTCTCCATACATTTTGGGTAAATATCTATTTATTGAGTTATATTCTGCAAAACCCAAAAATCTCCTATCTGGACGAGTTCTTGTCAAAGTCGGATCGCGTATCCACATACAATCTCCACTGTCTACTAATATTTCGACTTTTATTTTTCTGACCAATCAGATTCCAACTTATAATTGTCTCGGAACCAATCCTAGCGCGGCTTTTCTGTGACGTCTATCTGACGAACCCTCCTTTACAATCTGCGCTTCTCTGTCCCTCGCTGATCAACCAATCCCAGCGCGGCACCTGTGACGTCAGCTACTCCTTACTACTGACCCCTCCTTTACAAGCTCGCTCCACGCCTGTTGTTTCAACCAATCCCAGCGCTGCACTTGTGACGTCAGCTTCTACTCTTGCAGCTGACCCTTCCTTTACAAAAATCGTACGCAAACTTTTTATTTCTCAATACTTTTCATTAAAATTCAGTAACAACATAAAACATTCGCTATCGTGCCAGTTTCCCTAAATTAATAGGATAGAATCTTCTCACACTTAGTAAAAACCCTTCCGTTTACTAGACATACACTACGGTAAAACCCTTCCGTTTACTCTTCACTTTAAGCTTCAGAAATACCTGCTACTGATCCAATGTTACCCTTTCTAGGTGATATAACATCAAAATTTTACCAACGTATTACTTTGCTGTCACTCACTCACCCACAGAGTCCCTAACAAGTACTGATAGCCCTACTTAACTCTTCAGTACTATTTCTGCCTGACAGATAACCTCACTGCAGTATGGTTTCCACTTACCATCCGCTATTCAAGATTCCCCGAGGATTTCTAGACAACATAAAACAAAACTTTTTAAAACACTACGTGATGTTAGTTAATAAAAAGAAAATTTTCATTACCCAGTCAACAAAATTCAACCATCCTCTGCTACCAGAAAACTGATCCAGCGGGTTACTAGCAACAAACATTCACACACAGAATACTCACCTGGTCCCATTCATTCACACTACGCTAGCAATCTCTGCTGGTGGGGTCAGTTATACTCTTTTATCAAATCTCTGCTACCACCTATTTTCCTGATTGAAGAGTAATGACTTACCAATGGACCTTTTGATAACTGGGGATTAAATGAAAATGTACAATAGGGGGGCATATTAGCAAGGAATAGCGATATTTATCGCTAACCGCGCTTAGCGCGACTTTGGTTAACGCCGCCTATCGCTGGAAAATATCGCTGAGATAACACCTATTAACAAGGTTTATCTCCATAGCGATAACATATTCCAGCGATAGCGGCAAAATGTGAGAATATCATTGGAAAAGCAGCGATATTCTTGCATATACTCGCTAAGGTGGATTCAGCATTAGAATCCACCTCCTATGCACTAAACAGGTAAGTGCGTCCTCACTAGCGGAGATAAAATATAGCGATAAACGCGGCTAGCGCGACTGTTTTATCGCCGCGCCTGCCTTGCTAATAGGGGGTAGTGGAGTTAGCGACTGTTTCCAGTCGCTTTATTAGGGAACGCTTCCTTGCATGTCATTAGCGATAATTATCGCTGACATGCAAGGCTATGTGAATCCCGGCCGCTAGCGCCTAAAGCTGTCGCTAACGCCAGTTAGAGACAGCTTGCTAATAGGGCGATATAAATATACGCCGCTTTAGCGACAAAAGTGCCGCTGAAGCGGCGATAAAGCCCTTGATAATATGCCCCAGGATTTCATAAGAAACCTGAAATAATCACTGACTCAGGAAGTTTTAAAATGTTTATCTAAAATTTAGCAGAGTAAAATACAAATCACGAAATACTTAATCGCATATCAAGGAGGAAGCTACTTTTATCTAGGCACCTGAGTAATCACAAATGACGGTCCCTCAGAAAGGAGAAGGTAGAGACAGCAGTACAACTAAAGATAATACTTTTATAGTTACCTAAAGGTGTGAAAACCAAACCCCTTGGCCAAGGAGTTGGGAAAGGATCCCCAGGATAGGATGGAGACCAAGACCACTGGACCGGATTCAGGACAAGATAGATGACCTCTCTACCAACGACGCCTGCGTCGTTCCCCTCTCTGACACTTCGATCCTCCTCGATTCTTCCGTGTCTTCTTCTAAAGAGTCCGCCGCCCCCACCTCAGGACCTCTTTGGACAGCGATTCAGTCTGGTTCTGCTCTGCAACAGTATCAAGGCTCTCAGCTAACTAATTAACGAATCTATACCTATTATACCCTTCTATGCCCATGTACCTCCCCTTAATGTTGCAGAATTATGGGCGACTATTTCCTGATTGGACAGGGACAGGGGTTGATCCTCACACCATATCAATTTTAGCTCAGATTTTCTTAAGACCATTGTTTTAGAATCCCGCTCTTCACAATTAATACATTTGCTTTATTTCCCACCCGTCTCATACATTTTAAAACATACAATATACACAAAATGTAACAATTTTCAGGACATCTTGGTGGGACTTGGAAGGTGATCAGTGGGTCATGTCCTTGGACATCTGCCAAGTTGACTTCATTGCTTTGCTTTGCTAGTCTTCAGAGCGCATGCGCGGAGCATGTCTCTCGAGCTGCCATTAGCCAACCCTGGCCCATTTACGAAACTAATAAAAAGTCAAAGAAGAAACATATTAAAATCCAAAATAAATGTTTTCACTGTATACCTCCTACTTCTACACTAATCCTTTTTACTTAATATATCTATCCCGCATTAATAGCTTTAGTATAACACACTATTAATTACAGCAATGCGAAAGCTTTAGCATGTGAGAATATTAAACAGCCATTTTAGCACACACTGCGCAGAAGCAAAGATTCCCACCAAGCAAAGAAAGACGTCATACCACGTGATATGGTTGACACATGCGCAGTAGGGTTCCCGCATTTTAGCGGCCATTTTAGTTTAGACAAGGATTACTTATTAGTGGAAAACACATAGGCAAGCGTCTTCTAGATATACATTTTGGTGTAATTCTGTGTATTATTAATAAAGACATTACAAAGTTTTAGTACGATTAATTAATATTGTGAGAGATTTCATCGGAGCAAGTCTCATTGAGAGTCCTTGCTCCATCAGGGGGGCGACGCTCCTCCGCCATAGGGGAGGAGCCGCAGATGGTTAACCAAGGGTGGCTGGTGACAGTTGACAATGATACAATCTCCCTAGCCTTCTTTCTTGCTGTGGCCCACACTGCTAGTCGTCTCACCATAAGAATGTCCTGACTTAAGGCATTTGGCTCACATATCTGGTGTGATAACCAGTATACTACTGTGTAAGTCCCTCCAGGACTCCGTAGAGTCCGGGGCTGTTTTTGGAAGGTCCTTCAACACGACAACATTTGGCGTTGCCTGCGGGGGTAGATGTAATATGTCGTCGGCTGGGTTCAGTAGCCTTGTGCTCGCTTTACTCTGCAGGCTTATGGGGTCGGCAACCCGGCTTGAGTTTGATGTTGAGGGGAGAGCACAGTGGCATAACAAAAGCTGCCGCAGCCCCTGCGGTGTGGGGGGGGCCTGAACTCGGGGTCCCCTCCGGCACTGGCACGTCCCTTACCTGTGAGCTCCGGACTGGGTTCGGAGTGTGAGGGTGGGGGCCCTTGCATGTACTTTGAAGGGGGGCCCCCTCAAGTTTCGTTACACCACTGGGAGAGCAGGGGAGCCCTATTTGCGCTCACTGTTGTTGTGGAATTAGGAGAATTGGAGGATGCCTTTTCTTTGGCTCAGCCCTTCAAAGGCAAGGACAGGGGAACCGACGGGGAGCCATTGTGGGGGTGTACTCGTGAGTTGGGGCCGGGGTCAGACTTCTCATAGGAGTCCAAAAAATCATTTACACTTTGCTCAAGGGATGTCATTCGGTTCTTAATTTCTTGAGTCTCTGGTAGTAATTTCTTTTCTATATTGTCGACCTTGCTATAAATCCTTTCTAGTAGAGTTTCAAGGCCTTTTGGGGGCGATGATTCAAGGTCAAAGGTCAGGCCTAAGGGCGTAGTTCCGGATTCTTTGGAGCCAGCCACTTTGTTCAGTTTTCCAGCTCTGCACTTTTTGCAGGGGAGATTGACTCATTGCTGAGCGACAGTGCTGTACTCTCTAGTGGTTCCATAAATGAACAAGATAATGAAGATAAGATAAGGGCAGTCCCTGGGGTGGGTACAGATGGGTCTAGATCGGTAACTGAGGTTAGGGACTCGACTACAGCCTCAGTAATCACATTATGTAGGGCACGTTTAGTAGCCACCAGTCTAGCCTCGGCGTCATCGGTTTCGTTATTAATCAGACACATGGCATCGGTAAGGTAGTTGGTAATAACATTGCGGTAGAGTCCCCTTCTTCATTCGTGGTTCCGTCTACTTTTTTGAACCACAAGACATTTCTGGTTACTTCCTCTTCCCCTCTCTCCACGGTGACCATGGTCCCCTTGACGCTGGTCACGGTCCAGTATCCCTGTTCATACGGGGTCTGGAATTTTCCCCCTGGTCTCCGATCTTGCATGATTACCCGGTCTCCATGCACCAGGTCACGGGACCTTGCTCTCCTCCGGTGACTGGCCCTTCGGTTCTGATGTTCTCTCCTCTCTAGGGCTTCGTCCTCATCGTAAGGAGACGGGGTCTACCCAGGGCAGGTAGGGATGGTGTCGCGGTGTGGATGGTTGAACATTAGCGCCCACGGGGCCTGACGCGTGGTGCTGTGTGGGATGCTTCTGTACTCCCGGAGGAACAGCTGTAGGTAGCATTCCAGGTCTGCATTCTCGGCCACGGCGATGCTCAGGGCCTTGTTGAGAGTCCTCATAAACCTCTCAACTTCTCCATTGAGGGGTGATGCGGCGGTGTCATATCCCATGGTGCTGCATAAATTCGTGGAACTCCCCCCGTTGGAATGGGGGCCTGTTGCCGCTTTTGATCTCCCTTGGACATCCAAACATCGCAAATGTCTTTTCCAGGATAGGGGCAATCCCAACAAAAGCGGTAGAGCTGACGACTTCCACCACTGGATACTTAGAGTAGCTGTCCACCATAACCAGGGTCGCCAGGCCATCAGGGAAGCTCCCAAAGTCGATGCTCACTTTCTCCCACGGGGTCGTCCCATGCTCATCTGTCTGGACAGGAGCGGGTCACTCTGGTGCACTGGTTAGTTGGCACGCCGGGCACTTCTTCACCATCTCTTCCACTCAGCCCTCAAGCCCTGGGAACCAGACCTTCTTCCGCATCCTGGCTTTCATCTTTTCAATCCCCTGATGTCCTCCGTGGGCCAGTTGGGTTGCTTGATGTTGTAGCGCAGCAGGGATGACTATGCGAGACCCTCGCAGCAGGATCCCCTCTTGGGTCACACTCAGCTCATGTCAGATCCTCCACATTTTTGTGAGATACTCCCTGTCGGGCCCTAACCAGTCGTTGGCCATCTGTAGGAATTGATTCCAATTGCCTCCTTGGACCGCACTGCACACTCTGGTGAGGACCGAGTCCAGCTCGGTAGCCGCCGTGATGTCCACCAGTGTTAATGCTTTGGGACATGTGATCGTCGAGATCATATTGAGATGGGCTTCCAGTGCTTCGAATTCCCTCTCCTCGTCTTGGCATTCCCTTGGGGTTGGGTGTCGAGAGAGGAAATCGGCCAGGTTTGTGTCAACGATGAGTTCTGTACGCTTAGCAGGGTCAAAATACACCAACGTGGTGTGGTCGAGTAGGGCATTTTTGACCTTCTGGAACGCCGCCTCTTCTGATGTTCCCACTTCCACGTGGCATCGGAGCAAGTGAGGTTCCGGAGGGGTCCTGCTATGGTGGCCAGATCTGGAATGAATCGGCCACAGTACATGGCCATTCCAAGGAAGCTTCGGACCTCTGACGCTGTCGAGGGAGGTGGTGCATCTCTTATGGCCTGGGACCTTCGTGGGTCTACCTGTATTCCCTCCTGGTTGAAGAGGTAGCCGAAGAATTCTATCTCCCTCTGGAAGAAGAGACATTTTTCTAGGTGCAGGGTGATGCCATGCTCCTGGAGCCATTTCAATGTGGCCCTTAGATGCTGGTAGTGCTCATCCGTGGTGGCGGAGTGGATGAGGATGTCATCACTTACGTTCAGCACCCCTGGTAGACCTGTTAAGATCCCCCGCACTGTGTCCTGGAACACCTCAGCTGCTGAGGATATTCCGAAATTGAACAGCGAACCGTTTCACAGCTCCATCTGTTTCCCTTGTCGCTAAGAAATAGTTTTCTAGCTGCCCTATCCCCAGTGGTGGGGTCGGCTGATTCTCTGAATGGGGATAGGACCCCTGTTGGAGCGTGCTGCATGATTACGCGGGCAGGTGGCTGATTGGCATTTGGATCGGGGTCTCCCATTCTTATCCTCCTGGGGTGTCGCTCTTGCATGGCGGTTCTTGGTCTATTCGCCCTTGCAGGTGCAGGGTTGTGCTGGGTCGTGGCGCAGGTGCGCTCCACTGTTTTTGGCTTTGCACGTTGAGGGACTGGGGCCTTGTGTGGAGCAGTGTCTCTTATGGTGTTATTTGTATCCTTCCTTATCTCTTTTCTTTTTTTTTCTCTTTCAGGAGGGCTGTGTTGCAGGCTTCACCCTGTGGTGGGGTACTGTGCTGTTCCTGAGGTCCCCAGTCGCAGCTGCTGTGCTCCTGCCTGCTTCTGGTTGGCGTAGTGCCCAGTGTCGGTGGTCTACTGTTTGAAGCAGCATGGCTTGACCCCTGCTCGCTCTACAGGGCTATGCCGTGTGTCTCACGCTGGCTGGGGGAAGCTTTCATCCACCGCTGGGGCCGCGCTTCTACCGGCTGCTGCAGATGGCTGCCGTGCGCTTCGTTGACTGTGCGGGCCCCTCCCCTGTGAATCCCAAAGTCGGGGAATGCAGGCAGCACTCCCGCTCCTCTCGGATGCACGGACTGAGTGCGCGGTGTTGGGTGCGTGACGCCGGCTCCGCGGCGGTCGTGTAGGAGCGTGGATCCAGCTCCGTAGTCGTCGCCAGTGTTGTGTGGTGCAATATAGGGCGCCTAAGGCCTATGATGCTAGCGCGCACCCAGAACAGAACACACAACCACACAGTATCACGCTTGGGTCGCGACTGGCCTCGTGTGACCATGCCCCATTTATTTAGCACGCCCAGACCACGTCTGGTCCGACCGCGTGGTTGCTACATATCCGGCCTACGTCGGGTCTGCGCACTGCACCGCTGACTTATTACAGTCCCCAGCAGCTGCACTTGGCAGAGGCTCCCACTCAGGAGTGTTAACATGTGGTCCACAGGGTTAGGAAAGCGTCTCCTCAGCGTTTCCCCAGCGAGAGGCGTCTGGACCGGGCTGGCATGAGCACCCACAGCAGCAGGAACCCCTAACAGATTCAATGTTACTTCCCGCTCCACAGACATGAACAATGTGGACTACATCCTGAGACTTTGGCCCCCATTACAAGGGCCCCTGTTAATTACAGTACGTGTGGGACCTGCTGTTACTGCACCTAGCGCAGTTGTGAGTGTTATGATAAATATACTGGTATGTTAAACCTGCCAAGATTTATGGGGGATAGGAGCCTGGAAATTACTGCAACAGGCTGATTTTGGAGCAGTAAGTGCCAAAGTCCACGCTATTCTCCCAAAACTTATAGTTGGGTGGCATTTATTGCACAATGAATAAACATAACGTCTCAAAAACGGTTAAAGATGAGCTGAGTTGCTTTTCCTGCACTCACACCCGGAACTCTTCGTTAACAATGTGCAGTGTCATGTGGTGTGGTTAGGTGTGAGCTGTGGTGGTTATTACGAGTGTGTTAATGTCTTTGACAGCATGGGCAAACAGTAATGGTGTTTGGGGCACTGCTCAGATCCTTTTACTGTCTTGTGACTTCACAGGACCTCTTCAGTTTACTCACTCCTGAGTTATATATGAATCTTCACAGTATCCCTTCATTTTATGCACTTCTGAGTTATATATGAATCTTCACAGGACCCTTTCATTTTACGCACTCCTGAGTTATATATGAATCTTCACAGGACCCTTTCATTTTACGCACTCGTGAGTTATATATGAATTTTCACAGGGCCCCTTCATTTTACGCACTCCTGAGTTATACATGAATCTTCACAAGACTTCTTCATTTTACGCACTCCTGAGCTATATATGAATCTTCACAGGACCTCTTCATTTTACGCACTCCTGAGTTATAGATGAATCTTCACAGGACCTCTTCATTTTTAGCACTCCTGAGTTATATATGAATCTTCACAAGACTCCTTCATTTTACGCACTCCTGAGTTATATATGAATCTTCACAGTATCCCTTTATTTTACGCACTCCGGAGATATATATGAATCTTCACAGGGCCCCTTCATTTTACGCACTCCTGAGTTATAGATGAATCTTCACAGGACCTCTTCATTTTACGCTCTCCTGAGTTACATATGAATCTTCACAGGACCTCTTCATTTTACACACTCCTGAGTTACATATGAATCTTCACAGGACTCCTTTAGTTTACTCACTCCTGAGTTATATATGAATCTTCACAGGGCCCCTTCATTTTATGCACTCCTGAGTTATATATGAATCTTCAAGAGCCCCTTCATTTTACGCACTCCTGAGTTATTTATGAATCTTCACAGGACCTCTTCATTTTCAGCACTCCTGAGTTATATATGAATCTTCACAGGACCTCTTCATTTTACGCTCTCCTGAGTTACAGATGAATCTTCACAGGACCTCTTCATTTTACGCACTCCTGAGTTACATATGAATCTTCACAGGACCTCTTCATTTTCAGCACTCCTGAGTTATATATGAATCTTCACAAGACTCCTTTAGTTTACTCACTCCTGAGTTATATATGAATCTTCACAGGGCCCTTCATTTTCAGCACTCCTGAGTTATATATGAATCTTCAAGAACCCCTTCATTTTATGCACTCCACGATTTATATATAAATCTTCACAGGGCCCCTTCATTTACGCACTCCTGAGTTATATATGAATCTTCAAAGGACCCTTCAATTTTACGTACTCCTGAGTTATATATGAATCTTCACAGGACCTCTTCATTTTATGCTCTCCTGAGTTACAGATGAATCTTCACAGGACCTCTTCATTTACGCACTCCTGAGTTACATATGAATCTTCACAGGACCTCTTCATTTTTCAGCACTCTGAGTTATATATGAATCTTCACAAGACTCCTTTGAGTTTACTCACTCCTGAGTTATATATGAATCTTCATAGGAGCCCCTTCATTTTATGCACTCTGAGTTATATATGAATCTTCAAGAACCCCTTCATTTTATGCACTCCTGATTTATATATAAATCTTCACAGGGCCCCTTCATTTTACGCACTCCTGAGTTATAGATGAATCTTCACAGGACCCCTTTCATTTCTACGCACTCTGAGTTATATATGAATCTTCACAGGACCCTTTCATTTTACGCACTCCTGAGTTATATATGAATTTTCACAGGGCCCCTTCATTTTACAGCACTCTGAGTTATATATGAATTTTCACAGAGGCCCCTTCATTTCACGCACTCCTGAGTTATACATGAATCTTCACAAGACTTCTTCATTTTACGCACTCCTGAGCTATATATGAATCTTCACAGGACCTCTTCATTTTACGCACTCCTGAGTTATATATGAATCTTCACAGGACCCTTTCATTTTACGCACTCCTGAGTTATATATGAATTTTCACAGGGGCCCCTTCATTTACGCACTCCTGAGTTATATATGAATTTTCACAGGGCCCTTCATTTCACGCACTCCTGAGTTATACATGAATCTTCACAAGACTTCTTCATTTTACGCACTCCTGAGCATATATGAATCTTCACAGGACCTCTTCATTTTATGCACTCTGAGTTATAGATGAATCTTCACAGGACCTCTTCATTTTTAGCACTCCTGAGCTATATATGAATCTTCACAGGGCCCCTTCATTTTACGCACTCCTGAGTTATAGATGAATCTTCACAGGACCTCTTCATTTTACGCTCTCCTGAGTTACATATGAATCTTCACAGGACCTCTTCATTTTACACACTCCTGAGTTACATATGAATCTTCACAGGACCTCTTCATTTTCAGCACTCTTGAGTTATATATGAATCTTCACAAGACTCCTTTAGTTTACTCACTCCTGAGTTATATATGAATCTTCACAGGGCCCCTTCATTTTATGCACTCCTGAGTTATATATGAATCTTCAAGAGCCCCTTAATTTTACGCACTCCTGAGTTATTTATGAATCTTCACAGGACCTCTTCATTTTCAGCACTCCTGAGTTATATATGAATCTTCACAGGACCTCTTCATTTTACGCTCTCCTGAGTTACAGATGAATCTTCACAGGACCTCTTCATTTTACGCACTCCTGAGTTACATATGAATCTTCAAAGGACCTCTTCATTTTCAGCACTCTTGAGTTATATATGAATCTTCACAAGACTCCTTTAGTTTACTCACTCCTGAGTTATATATGAATCTTCACAGGGCCCCTTCATTTTATGCACTCCTGAGTTATATATGAATCTTCAAGAACCCCTTCCTTTTATGCACTCCTGATTTATATATAAATCTTCACAGGGCCCCTTCATTTTACGCACTCCTGAGTTATAGATTAATCTTCACAGGACCCTTCAATTTTACGTACTCCTGAGTTATATATGAATCTTCACAGGACCACTTCATTTTACGCTCTCCTGAGTTACATATGAATCTTCACAGGACGACTTCATTTTACGCACTCCTGAGTTACATATGAATCTTCACAGGACCTCTTCATTTTCAGCACTGCTGAGTTATATATGAATCTTCACAAGACTCCTTTAGTTTACTCACTCCTGAGTTATATATGAATCTTCACAGGGCCCCTTCATTGTATGCACTCCTGAGTTATATATGAATCTTCAAGAACCCCTTCATTTTACGCACTCCTGAGTTATTTATGAATCTTCACAGAACCCTTTAATTTTAAGCACTCCTGAGTTTTATATGAATCTTCACAGGCCCCTTCATTTTATGCACTCCTGAGTTATATATGAATCTTCACAAGACTCCTTCATTTTACGCACTGCTGTGTTATATATGAATCTTCACAGGACCCTTTCATTTTACACACTCCTGAGTTATATATGAATCTTCACAGGCCCCTTCATTTTACGCACTCCTGAGTTATATATGAATCTTCACAGGACCCTTTCATTTTACGCACTCCTTCTTATATATGAATCTTCACAGGACCCTTTAATTTTACGCACTCCTGAGTTAAATATGAATCTTCTGCAGGCCCCTTAATTTTACTCACTCTGAGTTACATATGAATATTCAAAGGCCCTTCAATTTCGCACTCCTGAGTAATATGTGAATCTTCACAGGCCCATTCATTTTACGCACTCCTGAATTATATATGAATCTTCACAAGACTCCGTCATTTTACGCACTGCTGAGATATATATGAAACTTCACAGGACCCTTCATTTTACGTACTCCTGAGTTATATATGAATCTTCACAGGCCCCTTCATGTTACGCACTCCTTCTTATATATGAATCTTCACAGGACCCTTTCCTTTTACGCACTACTGAGTTATATATGAATCTTCACAGGACCTCTTCATTTTACGCACTCCTGAGTTATATATGAATCTTCACAGGCCCCTTAATTTTACTCACTCCTAAGTTACACATGAATCTTCACAATACCCCTTCATTTTACGCACTCCTGAGTAATATATGAATCCAGCCATCATTAACCTCTCTTCTAAAAAACACGCCGGGTCATTTTTTGCCACTTATAGTGCACCCGAAGCACAAGAAGCTCTAAATGTGCATCAAATTTGGTACTGACTTGTGAGCTATTTCACTTCTTCACACTCTTTGGAAGGTCCTCTGCTAAAACCGTGAGATAAACTCGAAGAAGCATTTCAAAATTTGGTGGATTGTGTTAACAAAATGCCAATGTGTGAAGCAAGAAACACACAAAAGGTGATGGGAGTCTGCTTGCAATAAGTCTAATCACTGGCAATCGCTCGGGGTAGCACTCCAGTCCATCGTTCTCTTGCTCACCACGCCACCTCAGTTTGGGCGCAGCAATATGCAAATCAGTCTTGACCCTGCTCCTCATGGGAACAGTCCAGCCTGAACTGACAAGCCAGGTCCACCCTGAACCAGTGCACAAGAAACCCAAGACCGGTTTCACTGTAGTTATTGGCTCATTAGACGGGTGCAGCTTGGTTCCAGTGACACAGTGAGCATGGGACCCACGTCTGAACATACCCATGCCACTTAGGGCGGTACATGAAACACACAAAAGGTGATAGGAGGCTGCTTGCAATAAGTCTGACCATGGGCAATAGCTCGGGGTAGAACTCTAACCCATCGTTATTTTGCTCACCATGCCACGCCACCCATTTGCGTATGGCTGGGTCCAAACTGAGGTGGCATGGTGTGCCAAAATAGCGAGTAGTTGGGATGCTGCCCGAGTGATTACCAGTGGCTGAGATTAATTCAAGCATTCCATCCATCACTGTTTTGTATACTTATTTTGATCGCCTTAAGTAGGACTGGTATGCCCAGAAGTGGGTCCCGTGCACACTGTGTCACTGGAACCAATCTGTACCCGCCTGATGAGGCCATAACTGAGAGCGAAACCGGTCCTGGATTGCTTGTGCTACGGGAGGACCTAGCTTGGCAGTTCGGGCCAGACTGTTCTGAATGGAGCAGGATCAGACTGATTTGCACTATAGCTGGGTCCAAACTAGGTGGCATGGTGAGCAAAAATAACGATGGATTGGGATGCAGCACGAGAAATTACCAGTGATTAATTCAAGCATTTTATCCATCACTGTTATGTATACTTAACGTTAGAAGCAAAGCATGTTTTTGAATACTTTCTGGAAATGAAAATCAGCCCTAAGTTAATTTGGCGCTATAAAACACAGATATACACACATATGCATATATATATACACACATATATATATTTCCCTGCCCTCACCTGCCACTGTTTCCCCCCATCTCTAATTAGTCGTGCGACTGTTTGCAACAGTTCGCAGATTGTATCCTACTGAGCGAGCAGCTGATGTTGAGTGGGAGCAAATGCTAAGACATCAATATTTTGTGCACGCTGTGCAATTTCATGTGTGAAAAGCTCACCTACTGCACTTTGAGACCAAAATGTGTTAAAAAAAAATGTGTTTGTCGTACCTACAGAAGTTGGAAGGGTGGGCACCCAAGCATGAGACACACCAGGCGGTACTGTCTGTTCGGGGCTGCATAATGCAGGACTAAAGCTGCCATACTGCCACTTAAAAGAGAATGCATGGCACTATAGATCAGAACACACAGAGCTATAGATCAGAACACTCGGAACTATAGATCAGAACACTCAGAACTGTAGATCAGAACACTCAGAACTATAGATCAAAACGCATAACATTATAGATTAGAACACACCGAACAACAGATCAGCACACAGAACTGTAGATCAGAACACATAGAATTATAGATCAGAACACACATTGAACTATAGATCAAAACACCCAGAACTATAGATCAGACCACTCAGAACTACAGATCCAAAACACATAAAACTATAGATCAGAACACACAGAACTATAGATCAGAACGCATGGAACTATAGACCAGGACACACAGAACTATAGATCAGAACACACTGAACTATAGATCAGAACGCTTGGAACTATAGACCATGGCACATAGAACTATAGATCAGAACACATAGAACTATAGACCAGGACACACAGAACTATAGATCAGAACACACGAAACATTCGATCAGAACACACGGAACTATAGATCAGAATGCATGGAACTATAAACCAGGACACATAGAACTATGGATCAGAACACACAGAACCATAGATCAGAACACACAGAACTATAGATCAGAACGCATGGAACTATAGACCAGGACACACAGAACTATAGTTCAGAACACACAGAACTATAAATCAGAACACACAGAACTATAGATCAGAATGCTTGGAACTATGAGACCAGGATATATAGAACTACAGATCAGAACACATGGAACTACAGATCAGAACACACAGAACTATAGATCAGAACACATAGGAACTATAGACCAGGACACACAGAACTATAGATCAGAACACACGGAACATTCGATCAGAACACACGGAACATTCGATCAGAACACACGGAACCATAGATCAGAATGCATGGAACTATAGACCAAGACACACAGAAGAACACACAGAACTATAGATCTGAATGCATAGAACTATAGACCAGAACACACAGAACTATGGATGAGATCACACAGAACTATAGATCAGAACACATAGAACTATAGACCAGGACACACAGAACTATAGATCAGAACACACGGAACATTCGATCAGAACACACGGAACTATAGATCAGAATGCATGGTACTATAAACCAGGACACACAGAACTATGGATCAGAACACACAGAACCATAGATCAGAACACACAGAACTATAGATCAGAACGCCTGGAACTATAGACCAGGACACACAGAACTATAGATCAGAACACATAGAACTATAAATCAGAACACACGAACTATAGATCAGAATGCTTGGAACTATAGACCAGGACATATAGAACTACAGATCAGAACACACAGAACTATAGATCAGAACACATAGAACTATAGACCAGGACACACAGAACTATAGATCAGAACACATGGAACATTCGATCAGAACACACGGAACCATAGATCAGAATGCATGGAACTATAGACCAAGACACACAGATCTATGGATCAGAACACATAGAATTATAGATCAGAACGCATAGAACTATAGACCAGAACACACAGAACTATGGATGAGATCACACAGAACTATAGATCAGAACACATAGAACTATAGACCAGGACACACAGAATTATAGATCAGAACACACAGAACTATAGATCAGAACGCATGGAACTATAGACTGGAACGCATGGAACTAGATCAGAACACATAGAACTATAGATCAGAACACATAGACCAGTCTCATTGACCTCGGTTTGATCCATTCATGTTGCATGCGCAACGCCCAGCCACCCAAGTGGTACAGCCTTTTTATCGGCACAAGTGGGATAAATATGGGTGGTAGAAATTGTGTGGGTTCCTCCTGATTCTGGAAATTTCCGTTACAGAAATGCAAGGAAAATTTGTGATTTTATGCAACGTTTGAGGTTTGCAGGGCATTGTGGATTAGAAAACTGCATAAGATCAATGCAAAGCAAATCACCCTGGGTTCCCCTCGATGTCTAATTTTCTGAATTGTCTGGGTCTGATAGTTTTCTCCAGATAGCAGCCTACCCAAGCCCAAAAATTGCAGCCATTCACCGTGGCAAGTGGGCCGATATTAGGATTTAGCCCCACTCTCCTGGCCTATATGTAAAAACAATACCCAAATGAATCAAATGTCCTCTCTTTTGCCTGTTGGATAGCATGTTACATTCTCCAGGAGAGCAGAAAGACTGTTGAGGCTTTAGGGGTGAGGGTGGCTTGATGTAAGAAAATAGTCCTGGCATTCACTGGGCTTTCTGCCCGAGGGCAAACTCCCAGTCTACTCCTGGGGAAGGCGCAGGAAAATTGTGTTGTCCCTTTTGGGGTGGAGGTGTGGCCAGTGCCAGAGTACAACACCAACATCCCTTTTTTTTGCCCCAGATGCAAAATGCCTGGTGTCTAGTAGGCTTCCTAGCCCACGGGGGCAGATTTGGGGCAACTTCATATCCACCCCGGGAGGAGCAGAATAACTACTATTTCACCTTCTGGGGCAGGGGTGTGGTTACGATTGCCAGGAGTAGGTCGCCACCTCCTTTTGTTTATTTTGCCCCCTTTCGAAATCCCTGGTGTTTAGTGTGCTTTCTGCCCCGTGGGGGGCAGATTGGAAGTAAATACCCCATCCATCCGCCTGGGTGGCAGAAAGTTGATTGGGCCCCGGGGTGGAGAGTGCACAGGCCCATGCCCAAGGGGACATCTCCCCCGAAAACAATACTGCATAAATGAAGTCCCTCTTGTCTAGTGGGCTTTCATCCCCCCCTCCCAGGGGAGCAAAATGGGGATAATTGCCCCCATTGAGCTCCAAGGGAGGCAGAAAGACTGTTGAGCCCTTTTTGGGGCATGGGGCATCACGTGCCCATGGTGGGCAGCCATCACCCCTATGTCTTTTTTTCCCTGGTGCCTAGTGGACTTTCTGCACCTAGGGGCAGATTGAGGGTAATCACCCACCATGCACCACCCAGGGTGACAGAAAGACTGCCTATGCCCATTCTGGGGTGGGGTATGACCAGGCCTTTGGTGGTCAGCCTCCACCCCTATGTTTATTTATAAATTTACCTTGGTGTCTAGTGGGTTTTCACCCCCCAAGGGGTAGATCGAGGAAATCACCACCATACGCCATCACTGGTGGGGGGCAGAAAGACTGTTGCCATGTGTATTGAATGTGGGGGCATTGCCGTCACCTGGTGGGTAGCCCCTAACCCCTATATTTTTCTATTAAAATCCCTGGTGTCTAATGGGCTGTTTGCTACCCCAGGGGGGTAGGTTGGGAGTAATCTCCCCAATCCATCCTCTAGGAGGGGCAAAAAGAATGTCTACTTTTATTCTTATGGTGTGGGCATGGCCATGCCCATTGTGAGCAGTTCACCCCCCCCCCAATATATGTATTTAAAAAAATAGCATGGTGTCTAGTGGGGTTTGGGGTAATCACCCTATATGCCCCCCTGGGAAGGCCAGAAAGACTGTTCCATATATATTGGGGTGGAGGCATGGCCATGCACTGATGGGCAGCCCCCTACCCTATATTTGTGTTCAAGAAACAATCCCTGGTGTCTAGTGGGCTTTCTGTCACCTTGTGGTGGCAGATCAGGGTTCATTGCTACATCTGCCCCCAGGGTGGGGTAGAAAGACTGAAAGTGGGGAGGGGGGAACACAAGCCCTTGCCTGTGGGACCGCTCCTGCATCCCTGGTGGCTAGAGGGTGAATCCCTGCTTGGGGATCACTCTCCCGCTGCGATCCCCAAGCAAGGATCCACTGGGGGGCAGAAGTACCATTGGAAAGGGGAGATACACCCCTTTCTAACAACACCTCTCCCAAAAGAATCAGTGCTCTGAGGGCTGAGATATGCCCCCGAGCACTGATTCAGTGCAAGTGAAACAAGCCCTCCGGCTCGTTTGACTTTCACTTTTGGAATGTACCAACGAAAGCGCGTCCTGTGCGCTGATCGGCATTTCAAACAAAAAAAAAAGCCCAGGCTGCTCAGAAAGCACTTCCTGAGCAGGTTGAGCCTGGGGCAAACAAGGGAACCCTCTGATGCAAAGCACCATGGGGCCCTGTCTAACCCTCCCCAGTTTTGGGCAATGGCTGACAGATACAGTGGGCCAAGAGTGTGGCCGTCGCCCATTGGCGGAAAGCCACACTTAATGGGTTAATTTCAAGGCTTCATTATTTTCTAAGGACGTGTGCTGAAGTACCAGTGGTTGGCCGTATGTGGTGCCAGACTTATTCCAGCGCTGGGCTGTTGTATATTTAAGCCAGTTTTAACACTATTATGGCTGTAGTAATTTTATAAGTACATTTTGTTAATTGAAATGGTCTTTCTCTTTGTTTTGTACTTGCATGTCCCCTCTCCCCTGACCCCTCCTTAATTTCATTAACATCCTCAATTTTTTAGAGTAGTTTTCCCATTTTCTCACTGCTCCCCGATTCTCTCGATTCGTACTACAAAATAGTATACTTGCTTGTGGGGAGATCTCCGCACAGAACAAATAGGCGATGGTGGAGATACCCACCCGTAGGTTTGTGAATTGCATTTTGTACTAACGATGTAGTACTATTGGAGTGCTACTTTATGTACTACAAAATGTAGTCTGTGAATTGGACCCTATATCTTTGTCAGACAATATTTAGATAGTGTGGTACCTCACTGTCCAATGACGTTTGATGAGCTACAAGATGACAGCGATTTCACTGGTGGAGAAAGGATGCAACAGAAAAATGCTTACTGGCTCCACTCAAGACCTTGGAGTAGCACTAAGACCTCTGGAGCAGTCATGATGTTATTGCAGTCTACATTGCAGAGAGACAAGAACCTGCATGCAGTGGTAATGCAGAGCTCATTAATGCTGGGTGATAGTCCTCACCTACTGCTTCCTGAGCTGCACACTGATGCCCTGGTCTGGATAAAGGCATTGTTGGTGGTGAAAAAAGACATGGCAATGAGAGGTCTCATCTCCTCAGTGGACTTCTCAGTAAACTTAATGCGGATCACCAAGGGAAAAATATGTGTTTACACCAGATGAGAGCAAGAGCCTTTCTGAAGGGACTAAACACTGAGGCCTGATCGCAAACTGCACTCTGCAGTAATTTTTGTTGGACTACAAAACGTACTACCAAGTGCTATTAACAAACTGCAACTTTGTACTGGCTTACTCGTTTGAATACGTTTACTGCTTCTTGGTATTCCTAAACTGTACTTTTGCATTAACAAACTCTTGCAGTACATTACTACCTCCATTATTTTCTATTGGAGGGTGTTGTAATATCAGTGGTTGGCCATGTGTAGTGTGTAGTACTACAAAAGTGTAACATACTACAAAAGTGAAAGTTACTGCAAAAGTGCAGTTTGTGAATACCAAAAGTAATAAACTTACTCAAAAGTGTAAGTTTCCTTTCTGAATCAGACCCATAGAAAGTGGAACTTCATTTTCTAGATATAACATGCCCTTGGGTGCGGTTCTTGGGCTTGGGGCTTACCTACTTCTCTCGGATCCCCTGGGCCTGGAGTCTTGCTCCCTTGGAAGTGGAGGGCGTGGTTCGCTGCCTGTTCCTATAGTGAAGGTCTGTGCCCTTCTGCTGACCTCCTCTTTCTTCCTTGCAACTCTGGGGGCTCCTGAGTTCTAGATTGATTATGAAGTTGTCTGGGGACTTCATAGGTAAAACAAACGCATTCTGAATCTCTGTGGGCATGGTATTTAGTGGTTGTGTAAACCATGGTTTATTTCCTGTTGGTTTTGATCCAGCGCGGTTAATATAAATTTCTCCTCAGGACACGAATCCAGGTAAATCATTCACTTCTATTAAACCATATGACGGTGGGGCCCATAACACCGCTTATCATACATTCATTCACTCACTGGATTACACACCAGGAGAAATGTGTTGCTGGAGGAACGGGATACCTTGTTAAATTAGACAGAATAAAGCCTCAGACATCATATACATTAGCCTTTGATCCTGTCGATTCCAAACATCAAGGTATTCCAGCTCTTTGGTCGATGGACCAACTAGTAGAATAAGTTGATGGTGATTAAGACCAGCTCAATCACTATAAAACCTGTTAAACTTTAAACTTATTAATGAACTAAAGAACCACAGACTCATTGTTGATTAGAATGAATTTTCATCTCAAATTTTCATTTGCACAGGTGAGATTCTTAATTTATTAATCACTTTAATACATTAATAACATTTATATGAAAAGTTCTAATAAAGAATTTGAAACTTATGCATTACCCATTTAGATGCAGATAGGAATGGTTCACCAAAAAGAAGATAAACCGTAGATCACAGAATAGACGCCCAAACTGACTGACTGTCCCGCTAATGGCCTCCTCGACCGGACCTCCCGTACAGATTTCCCGCAACGGTCTCGTTCCTTCCCCTTCAAGTTCAAAGTCCAAAAATGAAAAAATTCCTTTACTAATATCGTGGTGGAAAAACCAACGGCGGCAGTAGCATAAATAGCAGCGGCCACAGCAAAAAGGCAACTCAAAGAAGTAACCTATAGAAAACAGCAGCAGCAGCAGCAGCAACAGCGACGACAGCTCCCACATAAGAGCAGTCCCTTTTATACCCTACTTCTAGCTTACTACACAAAATGTTGCAATCCATAGGGCAGGAATTACGCTAATTGGTCCATTTGAGGGGTGGTGATGATCACCTCACCGCCTTCTTTGTTCAAACTGGTTTCGGGGATAGTTAAAGAGTATAATGGTTTCTCATGACCTTTGGGTAAAAGCAGTCCAATTTGTCCATTCATTTTGTTGCAATCTCGATGGTCACAATTTGGTTAGTCCTTTATTGCTTTATGTTCTTTTCTCATTTATTCCCACGAATACACGCTGAGTCTTTCTTGGCACTCTCCTTATGGCAAGTCAACGTGACCTTGACATCTCTCACTCCGTGCACAGGCTGTAACCACGTGGTTCAGCTCCTCATTTCTTCCGCTTAGAGGCCATCTTTGGCTTCGGTCACGTGACCGCATCTGTCTCGGCAGCCATTTTCACAGTCTGGCCTAACAGGCCCGAACGAACTATCATAAGAACAAACACAATCAAAATTAAAACAAAGAAAATAAGCCTTTCTGTTTACCACCCGTCATTCTAAAGACCCATGTTAGGTGTTACCTAGCAGTAGCGACATTTAAAGCCATTTTGCCTACCATCTGCATTCTTTGCCACAATACAAATCTACTACATAGCATAAATCATGCGATTTTACTCTAATTAGTACGCAAATCACAATATTAGGGTTAATCAACTTTACAATTGTAAATAAATTAGATTTTTGCACAAATTTGCAGGTTACCCTTTATGTAGTGTTTACTAAAGGTGCAATGGTTGATTAACTCACGCTCCATTTAACAATTAGTAGTGTTAATTCATTAAAACTCATTAATTTTCAAAAGAGGGGGGTACAAATTATTTTTATTTACCCTGCTCCATCAATTCCCCCTTTGGTGATTTTTAATATCACCACTAAAAACCTATCCTACAATTTATCAGATAAATGTTTCTTGTCCACTTGCTTTTGTTAGTTCATACAACGGTGTTTTTACATTTTGTCTTTTAGACCTTTTGTATATGTTCTCTTTCAATTCTTCCAATTCTATTTCTCCCATTTCTCGTTCTCTTTCTTTATTTTTCTCATTTTCTTTTTTATTCTATTTTCTCTTCTTCTCCTTTTAACACACACATATGTTAATCTCACTAATAACATTTATCACTATTATCACTGTTACTGATATTAATATCTTCCCAATAAGAGAACTACCTATTTCTGTGAACCATTTTTGCATTGAGGAAAAACTCTTACCAAGTTTCTCCCAAACACCTTCAACCTCCAGTGGGACAATTTCTTTGTGCAAATCAGTAATATTCTTTATATACTTCTGTATATTCTCACTTTTGTCTGGAATGTAAGTGCAACAATGTTGGACTTTCAGCATTCCACAGACTCCACCCTCTTTTGCCAAAAGAATGTCAAGGGCAAGTCGATTTTGCATTACCATAGCTCTCATGGCAACCATTTCGGTATTTACCATCAAGAACCCTCCAGCAGTATTTGTTGATAAACGATCTACTACTGTAGACAATTTCTGAATCTTGTATGCATTCAAAGTTATACCCACTGCTGGTCACTGCTCCAAAAATGTCACCTACTATTTCTGAAAAACTTTCCCTCCTTCTACGTGATAATATTGTACCTATCTCGTGTATTCCTTTTGTTCCTCTCTCCACATGAAAAATCTTTGGAAAGACCAGGCCTAAATAGCATGTTCCGTACCAATGGTCCGGCAACCTATAATAAGCTCTATTTCCGCAAATGTAATAGGATCCCTGGTAATACTGGATCTTTTCCACCTTTAAATCCCCATCCTCCTAAAATTTTATATGTATCTCGGCATTCACTGGAACCCACGAAATAGTTATCATAAATTGTTTTACTTCTACTAATACACAATTTTCCTGTTGGAGCCAATCTAGAACCATAGCTTGCATTAGTTTCTCCATTTTCATTTTTCTCTTCAAACGCCCAAAGGGGTGTTTTTATCTTTTCTTCTGCTATCTTTCTCTGAAATTTAACTCTTCTGTTTTCTACCATATCCAAGAAAATCTTTTCTTCTTTTTTTAGTTCTACAGGTAAGATTGTGTCTAACTATATACTCTAATGTTAGGTCTTTATTTTCTAAGAAAAATTCTCCAAACATTTTCGCAACTTTCACCTTATTTAATTCAGGAATTAAGGAATTTTAACAAAAACAGTGTCTATATCAGTGTAATAATATTCTAATCTACCTGTTTTATAAAATAAACTAACTAGAACACTACAAGTTATCCCACTACGTCAAAGGAAGGTGATGATAAGTCACACCTTCTGTGACAGACGCATGAGTAACTGCATACAAGCATAGCAATCCCTCACATCCATTGTCTCCCACATATTCATACAGCAAGTTTGGTGTGAAGACATTCTTGGAGAAATCAGTTATAGACTTATCCCTATGTAAATCAGTACTATCTACTAATGCTGCAGTGTTTTGTGTGATAGCTTCTTTATCCTTTTTCGTGTTATTCCTATTACGGATGTTTCTTCTACAATTAACCTAAGTGGTATTACTATGGCTAAAATAAGCCAAATAAACATCAGCAATCCTGTACAAAAGAAACACATTTTACACCATCTACGTAAAAACTCACATTTAGATCTTCTATTCTCAATGTCTACCATGTTGTACTATTATCTAGCTATATATATATATATATATTCACTGAAAAAACCATAGGTTTCAGGGACGTTATAGTTAGAAATTAGCATTTAAAAAACCTTAGAAATTCACTGAAAAAACCACAGGTTTCATGGAGGTTATAGTTAGTTGGACATTTCACTCGTACAAAACCAGAGAATTCCCCGTTATAGTTAGTTCAGCTAACTATAACTCGCGCCCATAATGCACTGCTGATGACGTCACATATTACATCATTCATGACATGGTCAGTGACATCACTGATGACATCACTGATGACATCTCAAATGACATCACTGATGGCATCACTGATGACATCATCCAGTGACTGTGTGTTTCTGTAAAGTTTAAATATGTTTTATATATATGCCAAGGTGTATAGAAGAATGAGTGGGTGTATAAGTGTCTGGATGGATGACCTCGCTGACTCGTGCCGCATTTGAAATGTCTGCAAAAGGGCAGCAAATCCACAAGGCAGATTCAGTTAGCCAATAACTGAAGCCAGAACTGGGAAACATAGGGATAAACAGAAAGGAAACACAATTAAAAACAAACATGTTAGACATGTGAGACAACAGATCTGTTTAAAGAAATCCCATGGTCTGGATAAATCAAGACACTCGTTTGCGAAATAGAAAAAGCATGAGAACATTTGAACAGGCTTCTTAAATTGTGGTGTAAAGTGGAAACAGTGACACGATTTTACCTGGCATCCGCTGGGTGAAGAGAACAGGGGAAGACCAAGAAATTGGATTGGGCAATCAAGGCAAAATTCTCACTTTTGACATTTTGCCAAACAATGTGACCCGACTTTCAAGATGAGATAAGAGACTAAAATAGAACCTTGAGAAAAGAGCAGCACGCTATCCAGGAAACAGCCCCGTTTTCAATATTTGAGAAATAATTTGGACGTCAGTCACAAGTTTAATGGGAAGGCATTCCAGTGGACAGTTGCAAGGTATGGAAACAAGCCTCCACTTGTTCTAATCATGCAAATGCATCTCAAAATAAGTGTGGCCAGATTTGCCGAATGAAGTGCTCTCGTAGGGATATATATACATTAAAAAAAATCTCTCAGGACTTGGGGGGCTGCATTAAAGATTAGGAAAACACCTGTCTTCTGAACGGATAGCCGATGGAGGGACCTAAGAATGGAAGACGTCAAGGCTCTGTTGGGTAGATTGCAAATCATGTGAGCCCCCATGTTTTGGTTGCTTTGCAGACATATGAAAATACAATCAGCCACACTGACATATAAACCATTTCCATAACCAAGCCAGCTGGTAATGAGTGTTCATTGGCGGCTCCTCCGCTATGGCGGGCGGAGGAGTGTCGAACCTCCCCACCAGCAGACGCAAAACTCCAAAAATAAAACGATAATAACACAGGATTATTATTGTTTCATTTTTAGCATAAACAAGTCTTGGGGCGGGGCAGATGATGACAGGCTGAGGGGGGACGGGGGGGTGGTGGGCAGAACTGCTGTCAGTGCACATGTTGGTTTGGCCCGCCGTCTCAGGGTGGACAAAACAACATGCGCACTGAAGCTGTCTCCAACCCAACTGCATTGCCGGGTTGGAGATAGCAAAGCACAGCACAGCCTCCCAGTCTCTCTGGAGTGCAAATTCACAGCGCTAAGTCCAATCCTGATGCTGCTTTCAAACATGAGAGAAGTGTCAGGATTGGTCGCATGGCAGCCTGGGAGCCTGTGCTGTGCAGCAGCAGAAGAGCACTGAGTCGGCGAGATGCAGGTAAGTGGGTTTTTTTCTTCGTCCCTCCACTCTGCCCTGATACCAGACTCCACTGTGAGTGTCTGACTAACGTCCTGTTGCTGGATGGGTATCCAGTTGAAAATCCGACGCAATAAACATATGATTCCAGAACAACTGTCACACACTTCATTTACTTGATCCTTTATGGAAAGGGAATCATTAGTTAAGACACCTGGGTTCCAGCTTGTTTTCTTGGGACTTGAAGCAGGACCGAAAGAGCTCATCCTCTACGTCCCATTTTAAATGGAGTTCACCCTCCCAAACAATGGGGCATATTAGCAAGGGCTTTATCGCCACTTTAGCTGCACTTTTTGCCGCTAAAGCGGTGATTTTTTTATCGCCCTATCAGCAAGCTGTCGCTAACAGGCGTTAGCGACAGCTTTCTGGCGATAGCGGCCCGTTTTCCATCGCCTGCATGCCAGCGATAATTATCACTAATGACATGCAAGGTAGGCGTTCCCAACTAAAGCGACCGAAAACAGTCGCTAACACAACTTCCCCTATTAGCAACGCAGGCGTAAGCGATGAAAAATTGGCGATGCAGCGAATATCGCTAAATTTAACACCTGCTAAAAACATGACTTACCTGTTTGTTGCATGGGAGGTGGATTGTCAGGCTAAGTCCCCCATGAGCGTATAAGTGCGTGAATATCGCTGGATTTCCAGCGATATTCACGCATGATTCCACTGTATCGCTGGATGTTTTATCGCATTGAGATAAGCGTTAATAGTATGTTATCTCCGCGATAAAATCCAGCGATACGCGGCGATAAAAAAAGTTAATTATCGCAAGTTGTTGCTAATATCCCCCATTATTAGCCCGGCTTTATCTCCATTTTGCTTGAGACAATAGCCCTGCATCCAATCAGCCACTGCTGTGAAGAATCCCAGCAAATTGTGTCTTTGTTTCACTGTGAACGGCTATGGATAAAATTACCTGTGTGTCATATGCGTAACATGTTATTTTATAACCAGCAATATTCGTCAGTGGTGTCATGAAGACATTAAAGAGTGCGGGGCTCAACAAGAAACCTGCGTTGCGCTCAAGTGATCGTCAATCTGTTGGATCTGAATGGTGAAAGGTGGATAGACTGAGAGTGGCCTGCTAGGAAGTAAACAAACCACATCAGACTGGCTGAGAACCAATCTCATACAGTTGTTTGATAAATAAATAGTGAGAAACCGTATCAAAATACTACAGAGCTTTCAGTTGTTTTAAGATACCCAGCAGGTTATTCTCTTCCAAGTAGTGTGTCAACTGGGTATTTAGTAATCTCTCAAGAACCATAGCAGGTTATCGGAATATCGGCCGGCAGATAGCCATATTTCTGGAGTCTACATTGACTTTCTTTAGAAATGGAAGCACAAGAGGGTATTTCCAATTCATGAAATACTCAGTCACAGTAAGAGAGTGATTGAACAGCTCTGTAAGGACAGAAGAAAGCGAGAATAGATGTAACATGGGCAACCGATACCTTCGGGTCTAGTTTGCGCTATATAAAACTCTGAAAAAGAAAAAAAAAAGAAAAAAAGGTCTAACAGTGAGCCCGATTTGATTTTTGCTATTTCCTTCTGAATGTTCAAAGTTACCAACAGCTCAAAAGTGCCCCAATTAACAATGCATGCACGAGGAGGTACACCCACATCGAAAGGGCTTGGACTAAGCAAGGTGGGGAAGTCAAATCCTGAGTTAGGGTGACCAACTGGCATGGGTGCAAATTCAGGATGGTGAGTGTAAAAATCCAGGACAAAGAGTCAAAATTCAGGACATAAATTCTGGACAGAAGGTCAAAATTCAGGGCAAAAATTTGCGACAAAGGGTATGTTTTACAGACACACCAGAGAAGGTTGCACAATAGTATATAAGTAAGTAAATAGACAACCAACATAAGTACAAGTTAAAATACGTTTATATTAGGTTGAGGCAATCGTGTACTTCAAGTTTTTTCGGTATGCGCGCAGCTTTGAGCAACTGTGTAGGCTTTTTTGTGGTATTTCATATGATCACGAGCTATTTATATGGTTACTGCACTGGGTTGTCCAGTCTGATATTTTGTTTGCAGTTCATGGCCCTGAGCAGGCATGTTTTGTGAGAGAAGTGGTCAGGAAGATCTGCTCGGATGGTCTTTGTTACTAGCATCTCATATCGGAGTGCCACTGTAAGATGTAAAGTAGCACGCATAGAATATAGCTAATTGGGACCTGCAGTGTTGGTCTAGAGTGCAGTCCTCCAAGTGGCCAGATTTGTGTCGGATCGCTTCAGGTATTCCATGTCTGTTCAGCTGGTGGTGACTGGTTTAGGGGCTGATACAGTACTGAGTGATGAATAAGACCCATAGCGGACAGATCATTTGTAAGGGTAAGAGCATTAAGCAGGAAAAGGGAGTTATTAACCAGCCTGCATGAGCTATAATTGGCTGCACACTGCTGAGTGTTATGGTATTATTGTGGGTCAGGGTGGTTAGATAGGAGTTGACATTACTATATAATGCCCTGGCTAGCCATATATCAGCCATCCTTATTTTACCTCTATATGGGAAATAGTATACTGATTGGGCTGTTTCATTTCTGTGAGGTGTAAACTGCAGATTCTCATTGATGCACAGAAGTGTGCTACAGACTAGAAACTGTATACGTTGTTGAGGCATTATTGTAGGTCAGAAGGAGGCACTGGAGATCTGAATTCTACATCTAATCAAAAGGGGGAGGAAGAAGGAGCTGTGATCCATTCAGCTTCCTTGTCGGTAATACAAAATATCAATTTTGCATTCACAATACTCCACGAATAATGTATGCCACCACAATGATCACGTTATCTACAGAGAGAGACAATTCTAAATTTTGCACTTTAAAAAAATAATAAGCAACTGAAAAAATGGCAATTCTCTACCCCGTTTAGTACTGAGGTAATGCTAGAGGTGTCACGGCGTCAACATCCCTGCATTTGAAGTCATATGTTCCAACTGACTCAGATCATTGCATATAGTTTAAATAAAACGTTGTTGTACATTCATAGTTCATTATGTGTTCAGACCAACTGGAATCTTTGCATATGTATATATCCTAAGAGGAGTGTTTATTCCTCATGGTACAGAGGCCGCGTGTCAATAAGAGGCCCCAACTGAGTCTAGACCCTTAACGATTTTTCTAAGCAATTAACAACATGCAAATTCCATGCGGAGTACTCTTACGGAAAATAATGTTGCGCTATCTAGTTAATGCCTCATCGTAAAAGTGGTTCTGTGTATTTTCTATGTGGGGGGTGTCCACTGTTGATCAATTAATATAACAAGTGGACTGCGTCGATTGTTTAATGTGCCTGTAGATTCATGCGCGTGTTTTTTGCCATATTGCGCGTTTGAAATTGTTATGTGACAGGGCAGATCACTAATCGAGTGTACGTGCTTTTTAAGAATTAAGGAGTTCAGCAAAGAGACATGTCTCCATGGTGTATTTACACGGTGTGACGCTAATCTGGGAACGGTGATTGCACCCGCTGACGTGTAAAAAGCGGGCGTTCCGATGAGCGTATATTGTTATTCACAAAATCAGAGGTTAAGCTGCGTAGTAAGCTCTATGTGCCCCTGAGCTCGAGGAATATTGGAGGATGATTTGATGCTCGTGTTAGAGGCTACATTGCGCGTTTAGGTTCGTGCTAGAGTGCGAGGTTTTTAAGAATGTGGATTTCAAGGTGTCACCACGGAGTGTGGTTACGAGGGGTTTAGTGAAATGCGAGGGTGAGCGCATGTGAGGATGCGTGTGGCATACCTTTCAGTCCCTTACTAAGGACTCCCTCGGGGTGCCGGCGGGCGTGTTTGCCTGTTGAAAAAGAAAGGGGTGTTTGTATTTAGAGAATTGGTTACATGAAGGTAATACGATACGTGTCTGCCAACTTGTCCTGGGGGCCGGGCGCGTCCTCCTCGTGTTGTACCTTGTTTGGATGCAACGCACAACTTGTGCTCGCTCTCCTTACAGTGCCCCGGGTGACGCGGGCACTTTAGAAGCAGTCATAATGTAGTGGTTGAGGAGTGGCCACAGTAAACTATGTAAATGTCACTGATGTCACAAGATGTTAACTTTGATTGAAAGATTCTTTTGTTTAAAAACTATTTTCCTTTTTCGATAATCACGATTGTATCCAAAGATCTAAAGCAATGTATGTGTATTATTTCAATGGTTGGTAATTCGATTTTTGCGACTGCAGCTAGGTTTTCAAAGCTGGTGGTAGTTAGTTAATCGTGACTCCTCATTGTTGTTTGATGTTCACACCTTGGTGAAGGTCATTAGCAAAAATCTAAATATTTCAAAAAACACTGCAAGGATTGAAAATTACTATAAATTGTATCAGCGTGTTGTCTATGACAGTGGTTCTTGTTTCAGAAAAGGGAAATGTTCGTCTGCATTCGTTTAATATGGTGAAAGGATGGAGATATCATCTGGTTATTGTCTGGAGGTTTTGGTTCAGCGTGTTCCTCCAGTCACTGTATCTCTGGAGTAAGGCCATATATATGAGTCAATATTGGTGCTCGCAGGGTCATAGTGATATAGGTTCTGCTGTTATTGCCTGTGTATTAGACTCAGCCAGGGAATGTTGTCGTTCAAACCTGTGGTGTTCGTCTTAAGGCGATGTACCCATCTTTGTTCCTTTTCAAAGAGTGTGCGTTCAGCATCTTGATTTTTGATCTCTAGGGTCTCCAGGATCACCCAGTTTAGAGTGCAGTCCACAGTGTGCTGTAGGTCAATGTAATGACGTACTCATTTTGGTCGTGCCTCTCTTACACTTCACATTGCTTCTGTGCTCACATATTCGTTGTTTCACCTTGCGGCACGTCATTCCAATGTATCTCAGGGTGCAGGGACACGTGATCATGTAAATCACGTGTGTGGAATTGCAGTTGGTGTGGTGTCTGATGGTCCAATTTAGTTCTGGTAGAAGTTGGATCCTTTTTGTTGCAGTGGTCAGTTTACATACTGAGCATGAACCACATGGATAATGTACAGTTATGGGCGGTATATTCCATAGTGTGGCCGTTTACTCTCTTTTGGGCAATTGTGGTGGTCTTTGAAATTTTTTGTTCTTTGAACAGGTGAACTAATATCGTACTCACCTAGACTGTGACAACTCGCAACCTACACTTTTCTAGGTCCTGAAGAAGGCCCCCTGACCCGTAAGGGCAATTCTATGGGGCTGAAACATGTCGACCGCTCACATGGACATACCAGTGCGTTAGACTGATAACACGTCTTCCCACGCACATCACTGTTTTTATCTGCTTCCGTTCCAAACTGAATAAAGGTACAGTTTAGGTAACGCGTGGTCTTTTTTAACTCACCTCATCTGAGCACTTTCACTTTTTCATCACTGATCACTACTGCACTAACCAGTGGTTTCTCCTCCTGGTGGAGGAAGCATACATAAAACCCAATTGTTGGACTTGGCCCTTTTTGCAGGGTCATCCCTGAACTTTTTGCCTTTCCCCTAGCCTTTTCTCTGACATGGTGTTGGTGGTTTTAGGACTCCGGGCACTTTAGCACTGCTGTCCAGTGTAAAGTGCGTGCGCTCTCTGTGTTATGTATGGTGAGATTGGCCTGCCCTCCCATAGGAATGCATTGGGGATTCCCTGATAAGTGTTTCAGTGGTAATCCCTGATATGAGAGGAGCAGCGTGGTTGAGTTTGGTATAGTTGGAATGGTAATAATAAATGCTGTGCAATGGTGTGCGCAGATTTATTATGACTATTTTAGAAATGCCACTTTTGGAAGTTGGCATTTCTGTGTGCTATGTGTCTGCCTGCCTGATGTGAATTGCATGTCTGGCTTTTGAGTGACAGGGGCTGGGAGGTGTGTGTGGCTCCAGGAGGGGCAGGGTGAGTCAGCACTAGGCTGAATGGGACAACTGCATTGGGAGTAGTGGGAGGAGTAATCCCCTGACCCTGAATAGATCTGTGCCTAGCCTGTACAATGCTGGCTCTGCCCCCTGTGGTGTGTCTGATCACTGAGCCCCCACCTGACAAAGGGGAAGAGCAGCCTGGTACACAGAGTGCTCCAATTCCCCCCTGAACCAGTTGCATCTGGTTCCCCCAAGCCCTGTGCTGCAGACAAAGAGAATCTGGGTATAAATGTAGGGGCTGTGACCCCATGTTTGGTGAGCTGGTGCCTGTTCCTGAACTTGCTGGGACGTGCTGCTGCTGGGGCCCAGAAGGAACCGCCATGAGGGCTTGCCACCCTGGGCCCAGCCTTGCCCCCTTGATCTCTCAGGACTTTTGCTGTTGGAGCTATGGCTCCTAGCGCCTCGAGAGCGCTATATTTTAATTTCCCAAAGAGAGGGGAGCGTGCGCTTCGCAGCGCGGAGCTGCAGCCCTTATGGAGGGAATCCCGACGTGGGGATTCCCCTGCAGTTTGCCACGAGGAGCGGGTGCCCACCCCGCCTCAATGCTTATTTTGACAGCGGGTGCCCACCCCGCTTATGGCGTTGTTGGCAGATGCCCACCCCGCTTATGTGAGTATTTTAAGCGGGTGCCCACCCTGCACTGAAGGAGCCGACACGAGTGAGCCGCCGCCGCTGCGAGCAGCGAAACAGGAAGCCAGGCGGCCTTGCCTGGTTGTGGGTGGAGCTGAAAAACGGAAGCAGGAAGTCCAGAGCCTTGCGGGCTCCACATCGAAGTCCCGGGTCCCAGGAGGGGGCCCGGGTGAAGTGAGGAGAGGCCCGGAGCAAAGGACGCCAGGCGAGCTGGCACCGGATCGTCGGTGGGCTCCCATGTCTGGAGAGAGCCCCGCATGCTGAGTGAGGGAGAGGAGGCGTCCGACCGGAGCCTCCAGGCCTCCCAGTGCAGAGAGACTTCCCCCGCGAGTGGAGAGCCCCGGAGAGTGGGGGCTCAGATTGGGCCGTGTCCGTGTCGGCCTCCGGCCACACGGGAGCATATTGGCGTTTGGGAGTCCCGGATTGGGGCTCCAAGGGCACAGCAGTGCCCGGGCTAAGTTTGCATTCAGCTGCCCCGCTTGACAGAGGGCAGCTGCAACGTTGGGGGCAATCTTGGCTCCACCGAGGCACATTGTCGGTGCCTGGAGTTGCGTCGTTGCTCCCTGGGGCCCCGTAGTGCCAGTGCTTGTTTTGTTTCCTCAGCTGCGCCGCCGTAGCGGGCAGCTGCAATGGTGGGCATATTTGTTTATAGAGTCCCAGTCGGGCTCTCAGGGCACAGTCAGTGCCAGTGCCCACGTTTTGCTTCACAGCTGAACGGCAATTAGCGGCAGCTGCAACGTTTAGGCCATCATTTCTTTGGGGGCATTTTGGATGAGACAGGAGTGAGATACACTCCTCTGCCCTAGCGCAATTGCGCACTTGGATTCTGCTGCATTGCAGCCCAAGCCCTGACATTATGGACATAGGGCATTTGAGCCCTCTGAGAAGGCCAGTTGGCCAGGGGGACTGTGTTAGTTTGATAGGGCACCAGGCCCTAATGTGATTTATGAGGTGCGCAGGAAATGTGATTTATGCACCCTGATTTATGCCTCTAATGATGTTTATGGTTATGAGGTTAATGCATACTGTGTGTATGCTGGTGAGGCCTAATGCATAATGTGTTTATTCTTATGAGGTTTATTGCATAATGTGTTTATGCTTATGAGGTTTATTGCATAATGTGTTTATGCTTATGAGGTTGGCGCATAAAGTGTTTTACGCCTAATGTGATGCTGAGTGCATAATATGATTTATGTTGCAAGATATAATGCTGAGTACAGTATTTCGCCAGTCATTACTGGTTGTGTTCTACATTTTATTATTTGTGCTTGTGATGGTTCTGACAGTGGCCTCAATTGGCCCTGTCATGTGTATATAATCCCCTGTAAATATTGCCTAGTGCCAGTTGGGCACAGTGTAAACGATGTGATTATGTTTTCTAATGTGTTTATGATAATACAAAGGCTATTTTTTATATAACCTTGTGTGGAGTTCCTTTTGTGGTGTGCCTAGTTGGTGCTGCTGTGTGTGTGTGTTGCTAGCAAGCGCTTTACACATTGCTCTGGGATAAGCCTGACTGCTGCGTGCCAAGCTACCAAGGGGTGAGCAGGGGTTATCTTCAGTGTGTAACTCCCTTGCCCTGACTAGAGTGGTGGTTTCTGCCTGGCTTAGGCGCAAGCCCTAGCCAACCAGAAATCCCATTTCTAACATTGGTTGTCAGCGGTGAGGATAGGACTTGCCGCAGCCGAGTGGGTAAGCTCCATCAATAGTATAATAGTTTGCTAGATGAACTCATACTGTCTTTTACTACCTCCTCGTCCATCTTCCTGCCACAGTCCTTACCGAGTGAGAAGTTCCCCTACTTGACAGAGCACCATTACCTAGCTTTGAAAAGAAAGCCCCTCCAAATTGGCCCCCATTCTCATCATGCATAGAAGGAGGATGTGGAAATGACCACTTCCTGATATTATTAAGACAAAAAATCCAAATCTTGACCAAGATCAATTGTCACTCCTAGAGGCCATGACCGAAAGACCTGGATTTGGAGTAATGACGATAACCGGTAAGTGACCAGGTCATTCTCTCAGTAAAGAATGGGCGTCAAGCCTTCCTGATCTGTTTTTGATAGCCACTGAGGGAAGGTTAGTTGCCTCTGTCCTGCCAGGTTCTACAGTGTCTCCTGCGTGCATTCATTTTATTTTGCAGACGGGGCGGGCACGATGTGTGGCTGAGGACAGGCGTCTATTTGAATTACTAGTTTTCAAGGGAGCGCATAGGTCTGTGACCTTGGTCAGGGTCAAATTAAACTGGGTATCCGCCATACTTGTAGTGTGCCTGTCTCCCACATCCAGCCATTTTTAAGAAAATCTTCCCAAAGCACCTGCCCCACAGACATGAAATCGACTGATTGCCTGTATGCCAAACTCATAAGCTACTAAACTTTTCTCAGGTTAGGAGCGAGTTTACTATCCATAGCATATACCATACCTGGGGCAAAACTGGAGCCTAGAGTAAACTTTTGTTGTGACTCAAACAACAATGAAGCATCTGTGCCTATGCCGCTTGTCATCGTTCATACCTTGCTTTTTAATATGTGCAAATCTAAAACTGATTTAGCAAAAAAAACCTTGTAGTAAATTCCGGTAAACTCTCTGCCAAATAGCTGCTTTTGACTGTGTGTGTGTGTGTCTTCTTAAAATCCTTTCTATAGACATCACATAAGCGTACTGCCACTCACTGACACGGAACAAATGTGTCTCTCAGAACACCAGGGACGCGGCGGCTTTCGCAGCAATTGTTATTTGTTAGGCTCTGCTGCTTTTCTAATCATGTTGGGCCTCCTTCTCCTCCAAGTCATCTCCAATGTCATGCTGAAAAGGAACAGGACTCGCTGTACTGTACCTCCCACGAGAGCACACTGGCCGCCATGTTACAACTGCTCGTTTGTCACTCTGTACCACACGCTGCAGCGTGAGCTTTTCAGTTCAGCGAGAACAACGTAATCTATACTTAAAAAATATAAAGTTATGCCACAGACTATTGCGATAGGTCAGAAAATAGAGGTTCAAGTATAAGCCTAAACAACTACAGGGTGGCATCTACTTGTTCTATCTGTAATTTATTTTAATATTAAAATGGGTTTATTTTCAGTAAATTACTAGCTACATATTTAAATCTTCCCACAATATCCTTGCCATAAGTAAGAAGGGGGCTCAACTGAAAGGTGCTACTTGTAGCCTAGAGGAAGGCTCAATGCCAAATATGGTGCCGTGGAGGTCTCCGTTCAAATCCCTGCAAGACATAGTCGGCCTTTCATCCTTCCTAGGTGGGTAAATCCACTAATAACGAACATCTGTCAACTTATTACTATAGCTTAGATATTGATGAATCAAAATGACTGCAACTGAATTCAGCACAACAGTCTGCGGTCTGTATTCTTAGCTCCCACGAGTCAAGCGGGAAATATGACAAAGCCTGCTGGTGTTAGCTTTGATAACTTCCGGAATCTGGCCCAAATCACAGAAATGGTTTAGAAACATTCCCTATCGGCAGTGCAAACTTATAAGTCAAGTTACTGTGTAGGCCAGAGTGCACATATTTTGCACCTGAGTTCAACTTTTAGATTAAATTGTGGGGCATATTAGCAAGTACCTCGTTAAAATTATCGCCGTTTTAGCGGCAGGAAACTGCCGCTAAAGCGGCGATACGGGCTTCAGCTAATATGCGTCATGATATTCAATAGAAGCACAGGTTAGATGTCCTGCACATTTAACCTGGGCTTCTATTGGAAATTCTATAACGTATATTAGCAGTCCATTATCGCCGTTTAGCGGCAGTTTCCTGCCGCTAAAGCGGCGATAAGCCTAACGAGGTTCTTCAATATGCTCATGAGCCATATTACGCAAGAACATGCGAAAAATATCGTAAACCTTGCTTAGCGCGTTTTTTATCGCCGACTATCGCTGGATATTACATGGAAATAACATGCTATTAGCAAGAGTTTATCTCCATTGCGATAAAATATCCAGCGATAGCGGCTGAAACCCAGCTTTTAACGTTGAGAAATCCAGCGATAAAATCCTATCGCTAAATCTGGGGACTTAACCTTACAATCCACCTCCCATTGACTTTCATTGCTAAGTCATGTTTTTATCAGTTCTTAAAAACAAGCGCTAATCGGGGTTAGCGTGCGTATTATTGCTCGCTTCGCGGGTATTGCTAATAGGCGATAGGTATGTAGCGACTGTTTTCTGTCGCTTTTAGTTGAGAACGCCTACCTTGCATGTCATTAGCGATAATTATCGCTGACATGCAAGGCGATGTAAAACCCGGCCGCTATCGCCTGAAAGCTGTCGCTAACGCCTGTTAGCGACAGCTTGCTAATAGGGCGTTAAAAATATCGCCGCATTAGCGGCAAAAAGTCCAGCTAAAGCGGCGATAGAGCCCTTGATAATATGCCCCTATGTTCTATATTTTTGTGTCTTTAATAAACTCATAGGGCATGATAATGGGGACAAAATCCAACCACCAAGGGGAAATCGTGTTCCCACTGGGGAACTTTGTTTTACTGGGGCGGGGGTCTGGACTCAATTCCGAGCTTCACATTGGAGATCTGGAAAATAGTGTGGAAACAGTTTTTTACCAGTTACTATACTCCATAGTGCAACTGGATTTTACATTTTATGAATGGCTGGGAGGGTCAATAGAAATCATTGAGGCCAGAGGGTAGGATATGGCATTATCCCCATTAATGTGAGAGAGGACATGGGCTGAGGCTGCAGCTTGGAAGATAGATACTATTTAAAATGGTTTATTTTGTGTAGTCGGTTTATTTGGTACCATGCGACCTAGATATTTTGTTGACGTAGTTCCTAAATCAGAGACAGATGTCACAGTGGGAGGAGTTGGTGTTAGAGCAAGTCCATTATTTGTGATCACAAATTTCCTCAGTTTTTGAGAATGATGTAGCATGTTGTCTGGCATCTTCATACTTTCTGCATGGTGACTTCGGACTTTTAGCCTTTTTCTTGATTCTGTTTGCTGGAAGTAAGACTGTGCACTGTGGCACTGCTGTTCAATGCCACCGTGGTTTGTTCTGACCCTAAAAGGTATTGGTAAAATTGGTTCCAACCAATTGGTCTATTTAACCTTCCTGTAAAGCAATAGTAAATGGTGCAGAATGTGTACCAATGACATGAGAGTTAAATGTCATATGTGGACTGCAGTCTGTATTTACATCACACATGTATATTACAAAAATATATGGCTTCCCGGAGCATCACTGTGCTCTAGTGCGCAGTTTAGAGGCTGCAGTTTAGAGGCACAGCAGAAACACATCGCAAGGAAAAGCACCTTTGTCAAATAGGAAAACATATTTTTATTTATTTAATAAGTTACCCCTAAAGTGTGCCTTGTCAGTCCACAGCACAGGGTGCCTAACAAATAAAAAATGGCACACCACATATTTAATATATTTAGACTTGCCCACGTAGGTAGCAACCGAGGTGGGAAAGAAAACCTGGATTGTCCCACTCAGAGCGGTTTGACGCATTCAGAACAGGATCAGCAGAAACTTATGGTAAATGTATTTGTCCTTGAAGAACATTGCCTGGCTACAGCCATCAGCCTTGCCCCAGTAGAGGATTTTGTGAACAAAAAAAGTGACACCTGGGTGAAAGGTGGTAAATCTATCCCAGATACAAAGCAAACTCGGCAGATACAAAATGTAGCTTTGTCCCGCTTGGACATTTTAGCAGGTGGAAGAATTGGTTAGTCATCTTAAATTTAGTGCTTTGTGATGGGGATTGAGAAATGTGATATTTTAAGGCAGTTCAAAGTTATCTCTCTTGTTAAAAGGGCTGTGGGAGGCAAGAGATGGAGGAAATGATAAAAAGTATGAACTTCAGATTATTTCTCAGGATATGAGTTGGAATTATGTTTCGAGAATTAGTGTGACCTAGAATAGGTTGAAAAATAAATTTCTTATTGTCTTGTGAAATCTGGAGAGGTTGAAGCCACCCTCTTAGGTATTGTCAGTAATGCAAATGTAGGCAATTAAGTTGCAGAGATCCTTTGTAAAGTATTTTTTAAAGTCTGGAATGAGATGAAATTAGGCCTGTAGTGCGTGGAAGCAATGGATGTGCCAAGGAGCAATTGGTTTCGGACTGGATGAGAATAGGGCATATGGTGATGCTGAGAGCGAGTATGTCTAAGACTGCAACTCCAACCAAGTTTCAAGAGAGTGGGGAGCTGGTAGATATTGTAGCAGTGTAGAATGTCCTCTCGAAAATAGTGGAAGGGTTAACAGTAAATCAAGCCTCAGCAATGAAGATGATGGTGTGCTTAGTGAGTAAATCTGCAATATCATCTCAGAGCTTTTGAGCTGAATATGTGTACTCGACACATATATTTGTATACAGCATGGAGCATGCATACGTTTGCCCACCAGTCTTGGAAAGAGATACGTTACTCCAAACCTATTGAATATATGCTACTCTAGAAGCAGAAGAGGATGCTGGGGTGGATGCCTCCTGAACAGAGGCTTTGCGTCACATATGGATGTGTCTCGCTAAACACATGAGTAAAGACAAGAAGGAATACATGTCCCATGAAGCCACAGGGCTCCCACGAGATTTGCAAATAGTGGCAGTCATCTTGAATGCTCAGAGTTTCAGTTCTTCATGGAACATTGCTTTCCTTGCAAGGCAATCATGCTGCATATTTGCTGAAAGTTGAACTTTGTTGTAAGAAGTTTGGAAACCTTACAAACCTGCCATCATTATATATAGATGAAAAACTAATCTGAAGTTAGAGAAGTATCCTAGTACAAAACTCTTTTAACAAGGAAATAAACGATGCATTTGAACACTATTTCAAGAATAGTTCATGCTGGATCTGGCCCTCTCCGCAGGGCCACCCCAAATGTTTGTCTTCTCCCCACCTGTTTCCTGAACCCATTTTTGTTGACTTTAGGACTCTGCACACCTCACCACTGCTAATCAGTGCTAAACTGCTTGTGCTGTCTCATCTAAACATGGTAAATTTGGCTTATATCCAGTTGGAACCAATCCAATAGTTTTTCCCCTTAACTTGTTGTTAAAACCCAATATTTCACTATGTGGATACTTAATTATCAACCCAAGAACAACAAATATAACTTCGATGTCAAAATATAACAAACAATTAGGCTTCAACCACAATATTCAGAATATCATAGATATTTAATAAAAATACACATAAAAATAATATTATTTAATATTTATCATCGATTGGACCAGGTACATCATCAAAAACATTTGAGTACTAAACACTGTGTTACTGTTGGACCCTGATTTAAACGAGAAACACAGGGCACTGTTTTGGCAGCCTGAAAGACCTTTACCAGTCTATAATGTAGCAGGCAAAATAAGCTGTGTGAACTGAATCGAACAGACAGGCAATTCAAAAATCAGCTTTAAGGAGCAATTTATTGACAGCTGAGTTCTGCAATATCACAGCAGCGGTCTTGCACGAGGCAGGAAAGGACCAGTAGACTTGCTAAAGTTGGCTTAGTCACGTGAAATTTGGACTGAGTGTCTTAAAAAATGTTTTAAATATTACTTAAACATCTCATTGGGAAAGAAACAGACTGTGCATACTATTATGGGTCAAGGACAGTAAAAGCATGGCACCTTTAAATATACATGAGATAAAACCCTGAAGAGTATCAAGAGTTTTTGTTGGAAGGTTGTTTATTAATAAGGGCAGATAGGTACCTACACTTAGTATTAACACCACAATCACAAATATGGTCCAGTCAAGTTCTCAATAAATTAATCCTTGCTCAACCCATGGTAGCTTGGCTGCGAGCAGACAGGCTTAACTTAGGAGACAGGTGTGTAAAGCATTTAAAACACCAATACATTAAATGAATAGGACACAACACACAATAAACATTCAACACCAATTTAAAAAATAGAAAATATTTGTATGCTTAAAATGACACCAAAACGTCAAAAAACCAATGTAGGGAACCGGAGATATGAATTTTTAAAGATTAAATACTTTCTAATGCTTAAAAGCCAAAAGCTCCAACTTGACACATCTGGTGGCGCTTGACTGGGACAAAGTAAAAATTCAGGCTGACCGCAATGGAGCGTGGGTCGTATACAACAAGCAGTGGATCCCGGTCATGTTTTTCCCTTCTGATTTAGTCACTTTTTTTTCTCTCGATTTTGACCTGGGGTTCTTGTAAGGCCGGCTTGCAGTTCGATGACAGCAGCTTGGCTCAGCACCACGCCTCGGTCAACTCCTCAAAGTCGCTCTGATGACAAAAAGCTCTGGTGCTTCAGAAGGAAAAACCAGAATTTTAGGCTGGGTCGCAGTTTGACGTCGCTGGCATGGCTCTCGACGACAGGTCGGTCAACATATGGAACTTTTTCACAAAAAATCTTCAAATGATTCCAAACTTCTGGATCTTCTTCCAGAAAGTCCTTTTGGGCTCTTGAAGGGTCCACAACACCAATCCAAGGTTCCAGAATCTCTGAGTTACTTCTTGGAAAATGGTGAGTACAAGACCCACAATGCACCTGTCCAGCTGGGTTCTTATTCGTGGAGATGATACAGGTGGAGCTCTTTTAACCTGTTGCTTTTAGAGGTCCACTCCTCAAACTATCAGAGTCAGACAAAGTCCTCCTTTTGCTAAAGCCCAAAGTGTGCAGTGGGTGCAGTCCTTCAAAGTTCAGTCCTCTTGGTGCAGGCCAGGGGTTCGGCAGGGCAGTCGTTCTTCTTCTTGTTTCTTCCAGGAAGGGATCTGAGTTGCTGGGCAGCGCTACCATATCTTTTTCAGGATCCTGGGCTGGCAAGCAGGGGGGCACCTCTGACCAATGGGGTGAAGAGTGTCACCCTCAATGATGACCACTTCCCCTGAAGTGTGGCACATTCATGTCCCAGAAAGCATTGTTCTATAAAATCCAAAATTGAGAAAACCTCTCCTGGAACTGTCTGACTAATCCAACCTACAGGTGTGGCTAACTTTCCATAACACTGCCATTCAAGCCCCTCTGCAAATTCAATTACAAGGGCTTTCATCTGGCTGGGGGTGAAGGAAGTGGGATTGAGCATGGGTCTTGTCCTAAGTGTCTTTCCATCTTTGCAGATCAATTTGGCTACCCCGCCCCCTTCCTGCCTTTTGTGCTTCAGCTTGCAGATCTCCCTCACCAGATGTCTCGTTGTCTCAGCCCAGGCCCCTTCACACCTAATCAAGAGTGCTTTCCTCAGCCTGTCAAAGGCTGGCCAATCAGACGAGGCAGCTCTAGAGCTGTATTCAGGCACATCAGAAAAGCAAGTTCAATAACTTCTTTTCTGTCATTGTTATAATAGATCTAACCATGGCAAGTTGTTGGATTTATTCCAACTATTATTTAGACACTTTGAAGTATCATTTACCTCACTCCTATCAATAGTTAGACTTTATTAAAGTTTAATAAAGCCTTCCCTTGTTAGCCTATGGAGCTAATGTACTGCAATGGGGAAAACGAAATTGGCAGGTTTACCCTCACCAGGGCATATAAAACATCTTTTATAATTTCCCTGCTTATTTTAACATGGCACCCTACCCCAGGCCACCCAGGGCAGACCTTAGTGGTGAGTTATATGTAAAAGTAATGCAGTTTAAGACTTTGAAGTACTTTAATTCCAAAGTCAAATTTGTCATATAGTTTTAATTTAAAAGCAGGCTTTTAAAATTGCAACAGGCGAAACAGAAGTGCACACTTAAGTGCATTAAATCTACTGGGCCTCTGAAACCTACACACCCTACCATATACTAGGGACTTACTGGCAGGTTGTCAGTACCAATTATAATTATGCCTAATTACCATGTATCTTTTTCATAGAGCACAGGCACCAGGTCTGGTTAGCAGAGCCTAGGGCACACTCAGAGTCAGAAAATCAGCATCTAGTAGTCAAAAATGCAGGCAAAAAGTGAGGGGACACTGCAAAAAGTCCTGGTTTCTCACAAATGTAATTCAGTTATTGGTTGTGAGGAATGTTGGATAAAGGTCAAGAAGCCACCAAAACACTGCATCGACACAATAACCTTTATTAGTACTTTGCTTGTATACAGTTGTTTTTTTATGTTATTGCTGGACCAAATGTTTTTGATGATGTATCCGGACCACTAGATGATAAATAGCATTTTTTGTGTATTTTTATTGAATATTTTTATGATTCTAAATATTGTGGTCAGAGCATAATTATTTGTTATATTTTTACATCAAAGTTATATTTGTTGTTCGTGGGTTGATAATTATGCATCCACACAGCAAAAGATTGGATTTTAACAACATGTCCAGGGGAACAACTTTTGCATTGTTTTTGCTGAACCCCATCCCCTGTGCCTTTGAAAAAGGGGTTACTCTCTAAATTGTTGTTTATTACACCCAATTGGCATATTTTATTTAATTGAAGTTCCCTAGTAAAGGGTGCTACATGTACCTAGGGCCTGTACATTAAATGCTTCTAATGGGCCTGCAGCACTTATTGTGCCACTCACTTAAGTAGACCTTTTAAACATGCCTCAGGTCTGCAATTGCAGCCTGTGCTTGCAGTTTTAAACTGCCATGCAGACCTGGCCAAATAAACCTTTCACCAGGCCCACACCTCCCATTTCTATGCATATAATGACCCCCTAGTGTCAGCCCTGGACAGCCGAGAGGGCTTGGGCATTGTATTTAAAAAAGTGAACATGTACTTTCAGTTTTACATGTCCTGATAGAGAAAAACTCCTATAATCATTTTTCACTACTGTGAGGCCTACCACTCCTATAGGATAGTATTGGGTTACCTTATTGCATTTTTAGGTGATAACTTTTGCTTGGGAACAGGTAAGAAATTCATGTTTAAAATCCTCTTTATTGGTAATGTCGGATTTTAAGTCACAATTGTAAAAATGCCACTTTTAGACAGCTGCATTATTATGCTAACCATTTGGTGCTTGCAACCCATTCCTGGGTCACATCACTAGGTGTGAGTGGCAGTTGACTTTTGTACATTCCTGCCAGACAGCCACACAATAGAGGGATTAGGTTTGCCTGGATGGGGTATCTCAAGCAGGATGGGGGGATGGAGCTGGGCATAGATCCCCCTTACATATCAATAGGCCGAGTCCTGCTCTCACACAAAAAAACTTCACACTAGCCCATTGTGCCTGTAGACATGCTGGAGCTAGGGCACGAAAGCAGGCCATTCCAGACACTTCTGGGGTGTTCAAGCCTCCAGCAGTTACTTCCACTTCAAAGAAGGCACCAGGGGTAAAAAAGGGACTCTCATATTCACTCTTCAGATCACTTCTGGACCTGTGGAAGAACCAGAAGAAGGACTGCGCAGCTACAAATAGGACTGACCAGCTGCTCTGCCTCTCTGCTGCCATGATACCTGAGGAAGAAGGACTAGACCTGCCCTTTGAATCCAGGACCACTATAGTGACTCCAACGACGGGTTAGCCGGCATCCTTATTAGAACCTCAAGAACAGAAAAGGCTCCAACCATCCTAAACCTGCACATGGACTCTTTCTGCTGTGAGTCCTAAACCCCCAAAGTGGTGCCTCCCCAGTCCTGGACCTTTGGAAGTGGGGATAAAGGTGCTCCGTCAACCAGGCTGTAGTCCCCATTAGAACCAACGCATGACAACTCAACCCGATGCAGCCCTCGCAACTTCTCATCAGAACTAATGCAGTGCAACATAACTCAATAAGGATCTCACAGTTCCTCTTTGGAACCGATGCAGCACGACTTATCTCAACGCAGGACCCTGCATCGCAACTATGACGTGCCGCTGTGTGGCGCAACACCCCACCTCAAGGACATATGGTACAATTCTCTGTGGGCCTAACCTGGTCACTGTACCCGGCCGGAGCTCCATCGCATTCAGCCTGAAATTGTGACTTTATCTCGGTCCGGCACAACCAGATAACCACAGTTGGCTTTTAAGCACTATTTTTACCTATAATTTTAAAATTGCATAGCTCCAATTCTACTAATTGGATTTCTGTAATTTTGGTGTGAAATAATTTATTAAAATGTAATCTATTTTTCTAAATTGGTGGGGATTTTTCTTTTGTTGTGTTTTTACTTTATTACTGTTTGTGTGCTGCATATGTTTTTTACACATTGCCTCAAAGTTAAACCTGACTGCTTTTGTGCCAAACTGCCAGACAGTTAAGCATAGATTAATTTAGTGACTTTAATAGTTCACAGTGACAGGGATTCTGGCATTGCTTGAGCAGGACTTACACCCCTCTCAACCAACAACCCATTTTCTCACAGGTGCACCATGCTTTCGTGGTAGAAAAATCAACATCCGTAAGGAGGCAATAGTTAGTTTGCTATAGGCTTAATGCCAGTACTTACTCTCAACTATAATATTCCAGTTCCAATGAGATTTATGAAAATCTCCTGGACACCATCTTGAAACTGAGATACAATTGGAAGGACCAAAGGGACCATATCCACTTTTGAATTGGGTATCCGAAGGTGACAAGAATTTGATTGTCTTAGTAGATTGTGTGCCCCTCATCTTGGTCAATACTGTCACCAGCTAGCCCTGAATTCTAGCTCTTCAATCACAGTAGTTGGAATAACATGATACTATCTGTAGAGAATTTGGGAACACTTTGGGCCTTATTACGAGTTTGGCGGTCCGTGAACTGCTGTTCCGGTGGTCCGAATGTGGCGAGCTTGGTGTTCCGACCGACATATTACGAGGTGGGCGGATTGCATTTCTGAAGATCACGGCTGAACCCCCAACACCACCGACAGCTGATGTCGCGGTTGTGAAAAGCAGCTGCCATAGGGCAGTACTGTGGAGCTCCACCGCGGTCAGTATTGCGAGTTGGCTTTCTGACGAGCTGACTGCAGCATTCCAACCGCCGGCTTCGAGTCGGCAGTAACAAAGCATTTGGGGTGCATACTCACACCTCTCCTGTTCTTCCACGCAGAGTTCGACGTGGATCCCTTTCTCCAGGTCCCCCTTTCATAGCAGCTTCTTCACCCCGAAGAATGCAACCCTGTTTGCGGCGATCTACAGGTGAGTCCTTTTTATACCATATACCCATTGCCTGGACTGGCCACATATGGGCCGGAATCTAGAAATGGGTAGGTGGTATTTTTCAATATGTATCATGCATATGTGTACATTCGACAGATGTGCAGTCAAAATGTACACACATTCATCGATAGATATGCAAAACCATTGCCCACCACCGCAAGACTGCAGCAGCCACACCGCAGGCCTGTGGTCAACTCGTATTACAGCAGTCTAAAGACCACCAGCACTGTGGGTTACTGACAGTTGCGGGCACGGTTTTTGGTCGGTCGGACCTCCAAACTCGTAATAAGGCCCTTTATGTTGTCATTATATAAAAATTGAAAAGGCATTTGAACCACTGACACCATTTTTAGTGTCAACATGACTCAACAGCCAAGGAGAGGCAACGCTGGTAATATGAAACTGAAAGTTTGGTTCAGACAATCACATCCCTGTGTAGAGGCTTTAGAAACAAATTTTGAGGCATGACACCTTATAACACAAGCAAAATGAAGACAGTTTTAAAAACAGTAAATCCACAGAAAACAGAAATGCAATAATTGTATTAATATATGGTCAATTAGTAATGTACATGGTATCATTTGATATTTCTAGTTAGGTTGTCCAGCAGTTCAAGACACAAACACCTGAGGATAGGAAAATCCCCAAGGATAAATCTACTTCCCCTCACTATGTAGTCAACCCTTCTCCACATAACACTAAAGCATCAAAACCTATGTCTGCCAAGTGTGTGGTGTGCATTTCAGGGGTTGAGTTAGTCCTTATGGTGGATTCGGGTTTTCCTTGGACCATTATCAGGAGGAAACATTTCAAGGAAAAATGTAGTGGCATTTGGGATAATGAGTGTTTGCATCAGTCTGACATCATTGCTGAGAGCTTTGATAGCTCCACTATTGAGATGGATGGTTAGCTGTGTGTGAGTATAAAGTTTAAAGGGAGAAGTGTCCAAATCAAGCTTTATTGTGCCGTGAAAGGAGTGAATGTATTGGGGTGGAGAGACCAATGAATGTTGGGCATGGTACTCAATCCCTGGTGCAAAGAGCCTGTAATATTGTGCGAGGACATTATGATAAAGATGTGTCATTCATTTGGGAAGGCAACGGGGAAAATTGTCTTAAGGAACCTTTTTAAAAAAGGGCTTTCTGAGGAATTGGGAAAGTTGAAAGATTTTGCACTCAAAATTAAATTGAGCCCCAGTAAAGCAAAAGTTGAGGGGTGTGCCAATCAAAGTGAGAGATGAGGTGAGAGACATGTTGCATGAATTAGTTAAATAGGCGATTATTAAGGAAATTGAGTGGGTTTCTCCCATCGTTGTAGCCCACAAGGCTGATCAGAAATTACATTTGTGTGTTGATTTGAGGGCATTAAACTCTAATATATTGATTGGTTGTCATCCTTTGCTCAATATAAACAAGGTTGGTTCTAAGTTGAAGGGTGCAAAAATATTTTCCACTCTGGAACTCAGGTCAGTGTACCATCAAATTGTTTTGGCAGAGGAATCCAAGTATCGGACAGGTGGCATTCGAGAACATTAATCAAGAAATTGGGCAGTCTCCCACACTTAGACCAGTCTTCATGAGAAAAGAGTGTGTCATCACAGTAGATGCTTGTATGCACAGTGTGGGGGCATACTATCCCAGAAGTGTGACAAGGAGGAGTGGAACTATGCTTTTGCCTCCAGCACCCTGAGTGAGATGGAACACAGTTATGTTGTGATTAAAAGAGAGCTTGTTGCTTGTGTGTTGCCTACTATCATTCCGGCAACTTCATCAGGGCTAGTATGGGACCATGCATCACCTTACTTGTTGGTCACTCAGACCAGGTGGCTGCTGTAGTCCTTCGTACCTGCACACCACCGTCGGGACGGAGCACCAAGTGATTCCAGACACCGCGGACGCGGTGAAACTGACATTAGCAGTTATGAGTGGGACCGCAACCGCTTGGCGCAGTAATCCCGACGGTGGTGTGCAGGTACGAAGGACTACAGCAGCCACCTGGTCTGAGTGACCAACAAGCAAGGTGATGCATGGTCCCATACTAGCCCTGATGAAGTTGCCGAATGATAGTAGGCAGTCTAAACCATGTTGGCCTATATATGTGTAAATGGCCAAACAGATGCCGTTTTATGAGAGGACACTTACTGCATTGAATAAATCTCCTGCGCAAGTAAGCGGTGCACTCGCTTTAACTGAGGATTGCATCTCCTCATTTTGTAGATTTGTGGGACCTGGGGGCACTCAGTGACTCTTGCACTAATAGTGCCGTCTTTTCACCTCATTTTCATTGATTTCTCACCTCGGAGGAATTTCTTTACTTTCACCTTATTTTTCCAATTGGAAAGCTAACCGATGATGATAGTGTGGGCACACTGGTAAATATATGCCAGCAGCTCACTTTGGTGTTACTAACATGAGGTGCTTTCAATCTTTCTACATTTTCAGCACAGGTTGTGTGGTGGTATATTTTCCTTTTAAAAGCTTGTTGTGAACTGTGGTACATGATGGTGTTTAATGTAAATTGTGAACAGTGGACATACAGGGAAGTAACAATTGTACTGTCCTGTAAGGGGAGTATGTACCCTCGGTCTTGTAAATTATATTACACTGTTCCCAGTATGTCAGGTCTTTTTGAGATATATTGTTGTTGAGTGAGGGCGACCTGACTACTTACCCCTGGTGCTCCTTGTTGTGATTGAAGTTTAGAGCAAAACAAAAAACAACACAAAGCAAAAATGCATCCTCTTCAATTTAGACCACATGTAGGCGTTGACGGAGTTTCGACCATAATATAATTAAATGGTCATCATCAGGACACGACAACGATTATGAGAGCATCAAAGTTAATTCATTAAAACCTCTCATCATATGGTTGATCCAACCGTAAGTATAGCAAAAGTATGGGGTCCACAATATGGAAGACTCAGGAATCGAATCGTCCAAAATGGAATGTAATAAATCCAATTGGCATAATATGCAAAAGATAAGGGAGCTCGACAGATGGAAGAATTAACCAGCCTGCTTCTTCAGGGATAGATGCAAAGCCAAACAAATGGCCAAGAGCAGGTATATGGGTGTATATATCCACAAAAATTTCAGTCCACAAAAATCCTGTAGTTTTCATAGATCAAGCAAGTCATTTTGGAGTTGGAGTCATTGTTTTAAAAGAAGCACGACACTTTGTAGCCAATAAATAAATCAGGTAAAGGCTGATATGGGCTGTGCACAATAACCAAATCCCACACAATGGGCACTCAAAAATCCCAGAAGTTTATCCGATCCGGAGCAGATGCGGCCTCATGAGATTGTAGATTGGGTGAGGTTTCTTAAACCTGGATTGGTCCAAAAAAGTTGGTCCAGGTTTGGTAAAGTCATGAAGGTGATGAAGGTGTTTACAAATTGTGTGAATACCCAAGATGGAAAGGTATGGAATGTGAAAAAAGTTGCAAAGTGCATTGGTATGGGTATGAGTGGAAAGGGCAGAGAAGAAAGTGAAGACACTGAGGATGGACAAAATAGTTTCCTGGTGAGGTTTGGCAAAACGACACAACATGGTCACCATTGTGTCAATAGCAATTAGGGTTTGGTGTCATTTGACAATGTGGAAGTGTTAGCTGATTCTGTAGCTTCTAGAATTAAGGGAGCAGGCAGAATCAGACAATCACCTTTCAAATTCGCTGATTTTGTAAAATAGGAAAGGTTATATTAGCATTGTACATTTCTTTTCCCCTAAGTCATATTGTATTTTTTTTCATTGTTTTGTTTTGTTTAGGTTCTAGTTTAAGTTTCATTTTATTTATTCATTATTTTGTTAATAGAGAAGATGTGTTAGATTATTATCTTGCATTAGCACATATTAGCATACATTATCTGCACATGCCATGTTATGTTTTGTAGTGCATTCTGGATTCAAGGAGAATGTTGATACTGGAATTCCTGGCTGATCTGCAGTTGAACTGGAGCTGTGGTGCCTAGAGGATGCATTGCTGTGCTGCTACGAATAAAGGGGCATATTAGCAAGGGCACTATCGCCGCTTTAGTGGCACTTTTTGCCGCTAAAGCGGCGATATTCTTATCGCCCTATCAGCAAACTGTCTCTAACAGCAGTTAGGGATCAGTTTTGGGCATAGCGCCCGTGTTTTTACCGCTTTGCATGTCAGCGATATTTATCGCTAATGAGCATGCAAAGTAGGCGTTCGACTAACAAACCTGGGAAACACCCGCTAACAGGCCTATCGCCTGTTAGCAAGATGGCCATGGCCCGAGATAGTGACGTGAAAAGTCGCGCTAACCGGAGTCATCGCCATTTATTTTAATCACCTGCAATTAGCAGGTGTTAGCCATATCTAACATGGGGGTGGATTATGCTGATACGACCACAGGGTCGTATCAGCAAGGTTATCGCCGTTTTCAATGAAACATCGCTGGAAAACCAGCGATGTTTCATGAAAAACCGTATGGCTGGAATAATTATCGCCATGGCGCTAAATGTCGCTAATACAGCGTTAGCATGGCATATTATTCCGGACGATAAGTCGGCGATAAAAAGTGCTCGTTAAACACGCTTTGCGATGTTTAGCGCACTTTTTAGATAATATGCCCCAAACTTCTATTTTAATTGAAATGTTTCTTTTCAACACCAACTCCGTAAATTTTTTGACAAGGGTTAGAGGTGATAGTGCCCTGATCGATCCATGGTGGGCTGAGTATCCACGGGGTACATTCTATACTTGCTTTTCCAAGTGGTTCTGTTTGAATTCTTGCATTGATTTTTTTCCGATATCAGACTTCTTATCCAAATGCAAGGCATAGATTTTAGCTAGTGCCTTTTCTGATCATTCCGTCCCCACCATTAAGTTGTTAATAGAAGACTCCAGCCATGTCACCTGAAGGTGGTTCTTTGACAAGTCTCTGCTGTTAGACCAGACATGGGTTACCTAAATGCGTAATGCACTTGGTGAGTTCTTGGAAAGGAATACGGGCACTGCATCTTATTTGGCCGTATCGGGTGCCTTGAAAGCCTTTATTCATGGTGAAGGCATTTCTTACAAAGCGCAGCTTCTTAAACTAAATAAAGCCAAAGCAGCCAGCTGCTTTCTCCCTAGACTACGCAACCTTTATTACATCAAATTAGCAAACAGCAAGAGTCAAACTTAGCCAAGCTCCGCAAAATCGAAAAGATTATTTTATAGCATCAGAAATCGTGAGCCAAAAATTATGAGGAAAGCGAACATGTTTGTCTCTATTTAGCCTGGGCAGTAAGGAAAAATAATAATACTATCATTAAAATCAATTCTGGATGATGCCACACGAACTAGACTGTCACCCAGTCAAACTTAATTTGTGACATCTTCCTTAAACATTATTTACAAATGTATTCGGTAACTAAAGAGATCTACAGCCGAAACTGTCAATACATTTTTGCAATCGATACAGATGCTTGTTTTATTTATTTTTTGGTTAAATTCCTTTATTGGGGTTTCCAGACAATATGCCATACATCTAGCAATGTAACAAAACATAGTCAAATATAGCCAACTGTGCCTATCTAGTTGGTGGACAAATCTGATGTATCATGCCAATAACTATTTCACATCCATAGACGTGATCATAGAAAAGTATCATATATAATCAATCTTCTATAGTTAGCAGAATATGCAAGTACATATGCCTTGTCTCATATTACTTTATAGCAGTAAAAGAACAGAGGTGCATGCATTGTTGGCCACCCTCAGCCCACAGTTGCGGACGATTCGAGGTGGACATGCGTTAATGTGTAAAAATATAGGGCAAATGGTGCTGGTCGGTATATTAACTGGGCAGTGCAGTGTGTTGCGACCGTGCGACCTCATCCTCATCTGTAGTGTCTCTTATTTGAGTTAATGGGTAGGCCTGTAATGGGTCCCATGTGTCTCTGGGGCGCAATCTCAGGGGCAATAACTCAGCATATGTGGTCATTTGGTCCTGACAATAAATCAGATCATTCATCCATTCTTTATATTTGGGTGCCCTTGCCCATCCCCACCTATGTGCGACTCATCTTTTAGCTAATAGGACAGTCAGTGCCACATATTTATGGTTTTGCTATTCTGCCCCTGCAACATGACCCAGGAGAGCCATGAGCGGGGTCAATATGATGCGTTGCCCTATGATAATAGAAAGTGCTGCTTCTATCTCCTTCCAGTATGCTTGCACTGGGGTGCAGGACGCAGCCTAACGAAGAAAGTCAGCCTCCAACGTTCCTCATCGTGCACAGCAATCGTCAGCATGTAAGTGAAAATGGTGTAATCTCACAGGGGCATAGTAAAGTCTATATAAACATTTATAATGTATTACGCGTAGTCTGCTACTAGGGGCAATACGTCTCGTCTGTGTGCAGCAATAGAGCCACTGGTCATCGGTAATGGAGGTTCCCAGCTCTAGCTCCCAGTGGGAGTGTGCTCACTCCTCCTCAGTTAGAGACTCTTGTTGTGCAGAGTGGAGAAGTATAGATACAAGGTGTTTTGGACATGCCGCTTTAATTAGAGCGTGTAACATGTCTATGGAAGGGGGTTCCATTGGGAAGTCTCGCGTTATGGCTTTTACATGATGTCTTAGGCGTATGTATAGAAATGTTTTAAGAGGGTCAGGTCAAAAATGACTCGCTGGTGACAAAGGTACCCTCTCTGTAAAGGTTGCACCATGTGTTGACCCATATTTCTGTAGCATCTGTCTGCACACTGCTTTGTGTGTAACTGGGAATGATGGGCGATAAGGCAATGGCACAAGTGGAGTATAAAGCAATGGTTTCTCTAGTTTTTTAGTGAGATTTCTCCACACCAAGGATGTACACGCGACTGAGGCTTCTGCAGAAGGGGACTAAGACATCATTGATCCTAAGTAGGAAGAGGGGGTTATAGGAAGCATATATCCTAGTTATATTGCTAAGTGCAGTAAGTATGGGGTAGGTTTATACCAATGGATGGCATAATGCGTCTGAGCACATAAGTAATATAACTCCATATCTGGAGCCTCAACTCCCCCCCTTTGAAAATGGCCTGGTGAGAGCTTCTTAAGCAAGGTTGCTAACCCGCCCATGCCACGTGAATCATTTGTGTTTTAAGTGCTTAGCAAAAGTGACAGCCAAGGGAGTAAGGAATATTGAGAAATAAATATAGGAATTTGGGTAGGATGATTATTTTCATGAGCGAAATGCGTCCCACCAAGGTTAGAGGCAGTGAAATCCAGCGTGTTATGCTGTCTGTAATTTTGGTCAGGGCAACACAATAATTCGCTCGTAATGTTACTTCCCTGTCTCTGGATACCAACACTCCCTGAAACCGCAGCTCAGAGTCACACCATTGTAGTGGGAAGTCTGGTGTGAACTGTCCTGTAGCCAGCATAAGGGGGAACAGTCGGGATTTGCCCCAAATGATCTGAACACCCGATATCCCCCAAAAACAGACACATGTGCACAATACCTTACTTAGACTATTATTCGAGTCTCTCAGATAAAGTGTTATATTATCTGCGTATAAGGAAACTAGTATATGTCAAGAGGAATATCTGAGTGTGTATTCCTGGTGGTGTTGACAAAGATTTGCGGCCAGTGGTTCTAGTGCCAAGGCAAAGAGCAATGGCGATAGTGGGCAACTCTGCCTGGTGCCCCTAGAGATTGTGAATGGTCCTGATTCTACACCGTTAATTCTAACTTTGCCATGGGTCATGAATAAAGAGGAGCTATCCACATTAGAAACAAAGGAGGGAACTCCATCCGACAGATTACCACCATTAGATAGTCCCACTCTAATGAATCAAAAGCTTTGGTGGCGTCTTAAAAAAGCTTCCACCGCAGCTAGATCTGGATTAATATCCTGTAGGAGTGCAAAGAGTGTCCGTAAGTTATGTGATGTCGATCACCCTGGCACAAAGCCAGTTTGATCTGGGTGAACCAGGAATGTCATAATAAGGGAGAGATGGTTAGCCAGTATTTTTGCAAGAATACTGATGTCACCATTTATGTGTGAGTGATAGGGGCCGGTAAGACTCGCAATGGTCTGGGGGCTTCCCAGGTTTAAGCAGAGAAATGATCATAGCCTTGCGCATGGATGGAGGGAGGAGACTGGTTTCTCAGGATTGGGAGTAATGCGCTAATATATGCTTCATAAAATTTGGCTGGCAGCCCATCTGGTCCTGTGGCTTTGCCAGACTGAAGTTGCATTATGGCTTCCTTGATTTCGTCAACCTCAAAATCTGCAGCCAAAAATTGTATTTGTGTGTCACTTAACTATCCCAATACAACTGCATCAAGGTAGGCATCAATGTTTGTGTTGCGCACCTTACAAGAGGTATAAAAAGTGTTATGGATTGTGGCAAAGGTGTTCAATATATCTGGTGTGTCCAAGACCAAAGAGCCATCCGAATCCTGTACTTTGAGGATATCGTGAGTGAAATGGAGTTTAGGCATCATGGTAACTAAGGTATCACCTGGGCGTTTGCCCTCGCCGTATGCCCAACCCCAGGCATATTTCCCTCGATAGAGACATTCTCTTTCTGGATTTGTTTTGAGAGCTCAGGGTTCTCAGAACTGCCCAGCTTATCCTCTAAGTTTTTCAATTTTTACTCCAGCTTATCCAATTGGTCTCGTATGCACATCAATATCCCACCACCCTGGGCCAGGCAGGCACCACACACAGTGATCTTGGAGGCCTCCCATATCATTCCTACCTCTGGGGCAGAAACTTTCTTCCAGTCAAAGATATTAACAATCACTTGCCTTAGTTCTTTGCGGAATGGGGTATCTAGTAATAGGGTGGGAGATGGTCTTCACAACATGCCTGATGAGGCAGGCATCAGAGGGGATAGCTCCAGCTGGACAGGGGACTGGTCAGAGTATGTGCGTGCAAGATGTGTAGCCTGTATCCAGCTACTCAGGCCCTTGGACACAAGCCAATAGTCCAGTCGTGACAAACTATTATGTACACAGAAGTAGAAAGTACCCTCCTTAGCCACAGGATTGAGTGCCCTCCATTTATCTATAAGTTCATGTTCTTCCGTAATATCTATGACGTGTTTAGCTGCAGTACTATGATAGGTGGTCCGGGTGTGCAATCTGTCCATGTTCTTGTCCAGAGTGAAGGTAAGGTCTCCTCCCCATAGTATGTGCGGCGAGGCAATATCCATAATCTATCCCCAGAGTCAAAGAAGGCAGGCTCGTCCATATTAGGAACATAGCAATTAACTATGGTAAACACTCTCGAGGCTAGTCACCCCCATATCAATGTATAGCGCCCCTGGTCATCATTTGAAGCACCTAGCAGTGTGTATGGTACACCTTTATGGACGAGGATGATAGTTCCTCTTACATAGGAGGAGAAGATGCCAAAGTATCTGTGAGATGCCCATCTGGCTGCAAATGTGGTTCGGGCTGAATCTTTTAAGTGATTTTCTTGCAGTAGGGCGATGTGTACGTTATGCCTCTCTAATTATGCCATTATGTGTGCTCCAAACCTCTAACATTCCAGGTTAAGCAGTTACATTTTATGGGCGTGAATGTGGTCCTACCTGTGACATTGGTATTCATCTCAGGATGAGCGGGCTAACATGCACAGGGCGAAACATTGACATATGCGCAATTGTTTATGACATGAGTAGCATGGCAGCATCCGCTTTTGGTTACGTGCACATAGTGACAGGTCAAACTTTGCCCTTCCCTTCCTCCCACTCTGGTGGCCCAAACCCACCAGGCATATATATCCCTCCCAAAAAAAGAACCTGAAACAAATTACCAGCCATGGTGGAAATATACAGAGAATATCACCTATGGAATAAGAAAGAGCAAAAGAGAAGAATGTGGGGACCTAACAGAAAGTGAATATGAGGAGGGAAGATAAGTAATGAGGGCGGAAGGGAGGAGGATGTTAGATTATAAGGGGCCACAAAAGAAAACTAGAGAGTGAAGTGTAAGAGGGGAGTTGAAGGAAAGAGAAAAGCCATAGTAAGAAACAAGGACAGACAGTCCAAATAAACGATACCAGAATGATTTGGGGTAGCCTGCAGGGAGACAGCTAAAGAGCCAGACAGGGTCATCCTCAAATATTCTAGGGCACCCGAGGGTAGGATTTTGAGCACCACATGTGCCCAATTATCAGCCAAAATGAGTGGGGATCTACTAAAGAAGTGTAGCAATTCACCACTATGAGTTAATCAACAGCAGTAGTCTTAGGCGGGGACAAGAGTCAACAGCCAGGCAACAGCACCGGGCATAAAGTTATAGTTCAAGTTTGGTTTTATGGAGCAAATAATGTAATGGAATATCAGCAATACCCTTATATCGTCAAGTCTGACTGTCCTAGTAGTAACTTGCCTTTGTGAATACCGAAAAAGTAGTAAAGTTGGAGTATTGATCTAAGTTTACCTTTGTGAATAACGAAAAGTTGTAAAGTTAGACTTTTGGTCTAAGTTTACCTTTGTGAATACTGAAAAGTAGTAAACTTACACAAAAGTGTAAGTTTACCTTTGTGAATTGGACTAATAAGTTTTCAGAGGGTCATATCTAGTATCAGAGATTTCTCGCAAAGACTGGGGCATAAGTCAACTAAGGCAATGTTAGACATTTTCAAAGCCAAATGCATCCCCACAGCAAATTTTGGTTGCAAAATCTGGGGCTATGTTTCTACTGTAACGATTCAGGTGGCAGAAAACATGTTCCTGAGAGGTCTTTCAAGTGTACCACAGGGTATCCCCTCTGAGAGTGTACATGAAGAGTTGGCGGCAGGGTATAGTTCAGATTTTATATGCCTTTGTCCCCTTTTACTTTGGCTCTCAGTTTGTAATTGTCCGTGACTGTATGGGCTTAGACAACATGCTACATAGAAAAGGTGTCAGGTGTACTTATAAATAATATGGGATTTAGAGGATTTCATTGTATTACCTGAATACCATACTGTTCTGCCAACTTCTGCTGGGATTTTATTTGTCCCCCTTTTTTCTTCTTTTTTGCGAAATCTTTAAATTTTTCTTTGAATTCTTTTTCTACTGTTTCTTATAATCTTTCTTTTTATTTTTTGTGGGATGATGGGCTAATGTTGTATTAATTTTGATTGTTTTGTGTAAATGTATATGTATGCGATTATTTGTGAATTTGTAAATAGTATTGTTGGGTCCTTTTAAAAAATGGTACTCCATTGTATCTTTAAAATGAAAAAGATTCTCAAAGTACATTTAAAATACTAAACAAAAATAAAAAACATAATTAATTTCCAAAAGAAAATGTTTTCAATCACTATGAGTGGCACGAGTGATTGGTAGATTTGAGTGTATAAGTTGCATCAGTATTGGCATTTCTTTGTTTTTTGATTACATATTTCATGGCAGCATTATGTCCTGTCTAGTCTGATTATTTATTTTACCCTGCATGTTTTTAGAACGCATATGCTTTTACAACATATGCCTTTACCATGCATTGTTTATATATATATATATATTTATATATATAAACAATGTATTTGTGGGGGGAAACCCCCCACATCCCCAAACTTACCTTAAATGCGTAGTGAAGACATAAGATGTAAAAGCATATGCGTTCTAAAAACATGCGTGGCAAAGGTACAATAGAGGTAAAAACCTTGTTATAAAGGCTTTTTCCTGTTCTAATCTACCATAGATTTAAGTCTCTTCGCTATAAATTTTTAAGGCCCCGTCTTTTATCCATAAATTTCAGACAGGTGAGACCAGCGTTCCTATTTTTGAAATTCTTATCAACGCCTAAAGTATGTTTTTTCTGACATTTTTATTTTATTTATTCATTTATAATACTTGTAGAGCACACTATCACCCTAGAAGTATCGTGACGCTGGAACCTTAATTTAGACAATGAACAGAATGTTATTGAGATGAGCCAGATCAGTAAAAGCTAATTACACGGGAAAGAAACACAACTTTACTACTTTCCTGAAATACAGTAGGTCAGCAGCAGATCTTAAAGCAACTGGTAATTTATTCCAGACCTGAGCCACTCTGACCATTAAAGATCGACTGGCTTGTCTTGTTTTCCAAAATGTTGGAACACAGATATGATTTGCAGTTGCTGATCGGAGGTTCCTCCTTGGATCATATCTTTCTAATCTTCTTTGCACGGGCACAGAGGGCCTTGCTCCTGAAGTGCATTAAAAACTATACAAAGTGATTTAAAGGCTATCCTTTGTTTTATTGGAAGCTAATGAAGTTTCTTCATTGCGCTGGGGGAACAGGATATTCTTGGCCTGTTTAATGCCAATTTTGCCACTGCTTCTTGAGACTCTGTGCAGTTTATTTACCACAGATAATCTAGTATTCCTAACAACAGAGCTCTGCAGTAGTCAATCCTACTCAATATAACACTTCACACAATCAAAGTTTTAGCTTGGGAGGGCAGCATCGGCAGGAGTTTCCTTAGACTCTGGAGAAGTGCAAAGCAGGTAGCAGTAACTTTATTAACATGGCTCTCCATGGATAGCTTATTGTCAAAGATGATCCTCAGATTGCGAAGTGTCTCTGAGTCTCTTAGTTCATCATCATTTGTCAGTGACCAGAAATTTGAAGGAATTTCCATGGGGACTCTATTAGTTGAACAATACAGAAATTCAGTTTTGTCCCCATTGAATTTTAGAGTTCTTGTCTAGCCAATTAACAATGACATTCACACAATTGTGGAAGGAGTCTAAAACTTCAGGCTTTTCGCTTTCTATAGACAGTATCAATTATGTGGCATAGTTGACAAGCCTGATGTTATGGGATTTCACAAGTTTTGTTAGAGGTCACATCAGAGCAGTAAGGAGGTAAGGAAACTGCTTGGCGACGATCTGACAGGTATAAACACATCCAATTCAATACTGTATCACTAACTCCACTCATAGCTAGTCTTGCCAGTAATGTTTTGTGATTGACCTTTCCAAAAGAGGCTGATAGGTCAAGTAATATCAGAAACTCTGACTGACCACTGTCCACACTCATCTGGAGTTCATCTAATAGCAGGGTCTAAATCCAAACTGCTCCTCTTCTAGGAGTTTATGGTCTTCCAGATGCATAGGCAATTTCTTGCTCACAAATCGGTCTAGGATTTTAACAGGAAAGGTAGCAGCAATATTGGCCTGTAATTACTAAGAGCCAGAGGGTCCTCAGTGGGCTTTTACAATAGGGGGGTGACTATAGCCTTCCAGAGCCTAATTCCAGTAATTGGTTAGTAGAGGATCTAGGGGTGAGCCTGAAGTTGTAGACATTGCTATTGCTTGAAAACAGTCCTCGGACATTGGTTCTAAAGGTTCTAGCTTATGAAGTGGCTAACTAGAATATCCAAACTAAATAAATGTTGATGCGCATACCTTTTTTTAAAATTGAAAACTCCAAACTCTATAACAAACTTAACTCGTATGCGTGCATCACCAGAAAGAGGTTGCCTGCCCCTTAACAATTGAAAAATATGAGCGAGTGACTCTTCACCCGATATCTGGTTGCACAGCGTGAATTTAACTCATCACATTTTCATAATAAAACAATGAAACAACAATGCAACACTATGTTAATACTGTTGTCGATTACTCTTTTGTTTAATGTCCTGAAACATTTGTTTTGACATTCACAATAGCAACTAATTAGTTATGACATTGCTAATCAATCTGTTGCTACAATATATACAACATCAACAGAACAATATTCCGGATTCCAAATTAAGTTAACAACCAAAAATCAATTTCACCCAATGCATTTCAGGATCATCAATCCCTTCTTCAGGGGCCTCTGTGAAAAAAATATTGAAATATTTTTAATCAAACATGATATATTACTGTATTGATATACAGGGATAGCTACCACATCACCAAAATTGCACACAAACATGGCAAAGCTGAAACAGAGCCCATGAAAACTCATGATAGTGAAATCGCTGTGTAGAAAACTGTGATAAAAAATAATATAGCGCCGTGACCAAATTGAAGACAGACCAAAACCCATAAACTCCCAACATGCAAAAATTATTCCCACTCCTCCTCCTTCCCTGTTTTCCCATGGTCTGTGGAGGATTTTGAAACCCAGTTGGAACAAAATCCCATTTATTGGTCTCTAGCATCAGATTAATCTCAAGGGAGAGTTTTACTAATGACTTCACATTAATGAGCCTGCATCTCACTGTATAAAATGATTGCTTATGAGTGACCGAGGGGGATCTTCCCCTGTCCCAGTGGTGGTTTGCATTAAAGTACAGTTATTTTCCTATTTACTTGCCTATTTGTAGTAAATGACCCCCGTGTCTTGATGTGGCGACCGGCAGCATGGCTGGCGCTGTGCGCTTTCGGAACGTGGACGGACGCAGACAAGCTTGCCTTTAGCACACCTTCGGCGCGCCAGGGGTGTGCCTGCTGCCTGTGTGTGCCTGAGTTCTCATTAGATAGTCCCCTTCCTTCGGAGATTAGACCACTAACAAAGATGGCGGCTGATAATGTCTTTACTGTGATGGTGGTCCATCTGTATCCCAGGTGATTCAGATTCGCTTGTAACAGTGTAAAAAGATTAAAGAACACTTTAAAAAAACACTTAAAAATCAGTTTCCCTCGTAATCTGTGCAAACAGTCGCAATAGGAGCTGCAAGTGACCATCAGAGGTTGTGCGGTTGTGCCAGAGTCCTCATTAAATAGCCCCCTCCCTTTGGAGACTAGACCACCTACAAAGATGGTGGCCGATAGTGTCTCTACTGTTATGGCTGTTCAACAGTATCCCACATGGGTCAGGTTCACTTGCAACAGTGTAAAAAGATTTAAGAACACTTTAAAAAAACTCTTAAAATCAATTGCCCCATACTCTGTGCAAACAATCATGATAGCAGCAGTAAGTGACCGTCAGAGATGGTTTTTAACAGGAGTATTGAGCTCAAGGTAAAAAGGTTCACATTTGTATGATGCCTCCCTGTATGGCAAATCTCCTTGCACTATGTATTTGATATGTTGTTTTTTATGGTCTTTATGTTGTGTCTTTTTATGACATATTTTGCAAATGTACTTGTCATGGAGCATTTTTTATATGTTTTTAGATCCTGTAATAGGGGATGTTTCTTCGCACATGTATACTATTCTTGAATGATGTCTTCCTTTTATGAAATGTTCCTGATGCTTATGTGCAACGTTTGTTGCTATTTTTATCTAATTTTAAGATTGCATTATTGCACATGAATTTTGTTAAGCTGCACCCCTTGCTGTTGTACTTTTATTCCCTGACCAGTTTAATGTATGTACACTTTTATGATTTTCATTTAAAAATCAAATAAAGTTGATTACTACTATGCTACTACTACTACACAATGTAAAGCATTAAAAAAGAAAATTAAACATATTATGGTACTTTTGATATGCTAACATGTTGCTTAATATAAAATAGATAAATAAATGATATGTTTTAAGAAATAATGTAATATGATTTTAAAACAATCGGTTGAAATATATGTATACACAAAAATCTAAAATGTAAAATGTTCAAAATATATTTGAAGGCAATGTATTAAAATAGAAGAGAATTGTATGTTAAAATGTTAATGTTTATAAAAACATGCGCAACAAAAGTATGTTTTAAAAAATGTATGACAATGTGCTTTGAAATTCAAACGTATATTAAATATAACAACAAACATGAGAGATGCACACTATATATTTTACTAACATGGCAACGTTTGATAATAAAACTTACCTTAGACAAACGAAAATGTGTCATTGTAGAATTTTCATTTGATGACCTAAAACGTAAAACAAAATATTTTCAGTACACTCACCTACAAATCTACATCAACACAATCCAAAAAATGAACAATACTTAAAATAGCAATATTTCTTCATAACAAAAGATAAACACCCTAAAGCAAGTGTTCAGCTTGCAATGGTGTGTTTTTTTTTATACTAAGACTCAACCTAAAATGCACTGCAGAAATGTGTTTGCGTTAAAGTGTGTAGATTTACTAAATCCCACTCCAATCTAAACATCAATGTGTATACTGTTGGACTTTGAAGGGTGTACATTTATTATAACCACTCCAATCTGGGGAATGTATTAGACTTTGAGGGATAAATATTAATTATTTCTACTCCAATCTAAGCAACATTTGGGAAAGTGCTGGTCTTTGGAGGGGGGGTATACATTTTGTATTCCCACTCCAATCTAACACACATTGCGGAAAGTGTTGGACTTTGAGGGATAAAGATGTGCAATTCCCACTCTTGTCTAAACCAGTTTGTGGAAAGTGTTGGTTTTTAAGGGATGTGGATTTACTATTCCCATCGCAATCCAAACCATGTTGGGGAAAGTATGGGACTTAAAGGGGTATCAATTTACTATTTCCTCTCCAGTCCAAACAACATTGGGGAATGTGTTGAAATTTAAGGGGTATATTTTATTATTCCCACTGCAATCTAATCCACTCTGGGGAAATGTTGGGCTTTTGAGAGGGGGTATATTTAATATTCTCATTCTAAGCTAAAGCATATTGTGAAAAATGTTGGACTTTGAGGTGCATTTTCTCTTCTCACTGCAATCTAAACCATATAACCACTTAAGTACAGTGTTAGACTCTGAAGGGTGTAGGGGCTTAATATTCATACTCCAATCTAAATCACATTAGGGAAATTGCTAGATTTTGAGAGATATAAATTATATGTTCCCCATCAATACAACCCATTTACATGAAAGTATTGCACTACAAAAACATTCACTGACTATTACCAACTCAATAAAACAACATTTAAAACAAAAACAAAATGTAAAATATTTTATAAAACGTTTACAGCAAAACAAAAAACAAGTTGGTAAACAAATATTGAAGTAAATACATCTACCAAAAACCTTACAAATAAAAAAATAACATATATACAAATTAATAGATATACTTTACAAAATATGTTTTTACATTTTTAATTAAAAAACCAAAGGTATAATTTGCAATTTATATATTCAAATGAATACAAAATAATATGTTTGTAGGAAGCTGGTTCTGTATATGGTATACCACTAGATGGTTATACCGTACACAGGATCCAGAGATTCCCCAGAAGTGTACAGAGCTCAATGTAAACCCAAAGTGCTCTATCAGTGGTAGTGTGGCGAGTAGCCTTAGGCCTAACACAGAGGAGTGTAAGACATTTATTGCATACACATTAACCAATAACTGACACAAGGCTCAAAAATGAGATCCACCCCAATTTTATAAAAATAAGCTTTGTTTAAGTTTTAATTTAAGACCAAGATCTTCGCAAAAAGGTATGTTTGATTTTCAGGAAAATTACTTTAGTATTTCAAAAGGCGACAGTGCAATTTTCAAACAGTTCAATGTTATCCTATGGCGGAAACAGCAATGCGGTTTCACGGGTAAGTACCCAACTTACAGTTCCAGTCTTCTGGGTTTAAGATCAGCAGAGGGCATGGGTCAGGTAAGCATAAAGTCTGCACCGTCAGCGGCACAGGGGTAGCTGTGTGCGGAGGTCATTTTCGGAGATAGGCCCAATGCATTTGAATGGAGACTGGGGGTGCTTGAAGCCATGCTACTTCCAGGTAAGTAGATCAGTTGCAGGGGCCAAGCTTTGGACGTTAGAGCAAGCACAGGGGGGCCACAAGGCAGCACCAAACATACACCACCAGTGGCACAGGGGCGGATGGGTGCAGGGTGCAAATACAGTGTTGTGCGCCCAATGCTTTTTAATGGAGAAACTGGGTTGGACATACAGGCTGCAGGCGTCGCACCGGAGGCTGGAGGCAGGAGACCAGCAACAGCAGAGGTAAGTTGAGGTTAATAGAGACCCCATCAGTTCAGCTCACCAAGGCTGAGGGGCTTTGGGTGCAAGGGTGTCCTTTGATGCCAGTTGCGGTCAGGGGGAGCCTCTGGATTCAGTCTGCAGGTGTCGTCATGGAGACCAGGATGGGTCAGTCAACGCTAGACTTGAGGTCAGGATCACTGGGGAACCTGTTCTGGATTGGTGGACCACTTGGACAATGGCCGGAGGCGTCAGGTGCTGAGTTGTCAGGACTCATGGTTCCTGAGGGCACCAGAGTCCTTTGTGTAGGCTTCTTGGGGACATACCCACTGTCCTCTGGAGTTATGGTCTTTGTCAAAGGACAAGCAGTATTCCTAGGGTTCTGGAAGTCCCTTGCTGCAGGAGAGAAATCATGTTCTTTTGCAGGGTCTTTGAAGCTGGGACAGGCTGGTAGGGCTGGGGCCAAGTCAGTAGGCATCTTCAGTCTTTGTTGCACAGCATCTTCTTCATCCTTCTTCTTAATTCAGCAGGCACTGGTTTTAGGATCTAGGTGAGCCACCTAATTACTGAATTTAGGGGAGTTTAAGGAAGTGTGAGGTAGGGCCAAAGGACACCTTACCTGGGGTGACTACACCCTCAATTATGCCACCCTTCTGTGGGAGGGGGCATAGTCCTAGCCCTGATTGGACGGGTCTCCCCATCTTCAAGATGGCAGGGACTGAGAATTGTACTTCACCTCGCCTCCTTCACCTTAGGGGTGGAGTTGGCAGAGCTGGGCACACCTCCTATTCTTCTAGGTTTTTCCACTAGTTTTCCCACCCAAAATGGGGGTGTAAACTGGGGGCTACCATCTGCTGCTAGCAGCAGGGGCTGGGGGTTGGTTTACAAATGCGGCAGGCCTTTGAATCTTCTCCTCTCGAGCACTGTGTCCATCTTGGGGGAGGAGGTGTGACATCTCCACCCAGGATGTGCATTGTTTCTGGTCCCAGAGAGCAGAGGCTCTCGACCCAGGGGTCCAGAAACATGTCTGATGGTAGCAAGCTGCCTGCAGCCTGTCTGTGACCACACCAGGGTTGGTAGGTTTTCAGGGGGCACCTATGAGGTGCCCTCTGAGTACATGTTTGAATAAATTCCACACTGACTCAGTGTGAGTTTATTGAGAGGATTAGTTTTGTACCAAACACTCCTGGTTTCAGAGAAGCCATCATGGTGCTGGGGAACTCACGTTGTTGAGTTTCAAGCCTATGTACTATCTATAGCTTGCATGGCACTTAGAATATCTAAGAATGGACTTTGTGATTTTGCCTGCACCAGGCCATGCAGGCTTGCAGTGGCAGTCTGAAGGGCCAAGGTGAAGGGGTCCCTAGGTGATCCTCTTCAGTCACAATGCTCTAGGTACCCAGGTACCATTTACTAGGGACTCACAGGGGGCCTGAAGAGCCAATTGTTGAATAGTTTTAGGAAAGCAGCACTGGCACAGGGGACCTGGTTGTCAGGTACCCTGGGCACTACAATCAAAACCACATCAAATACCAGGCAAAAATTAGGGACTAACCATGTCAAAAGAGGCACTTTCTCACAATATTTATAAAAATAAATTATGATAAAATATAATCTATGACACATACACATGAAATAGATCAGATATTTTTTAAATCTCACTATCTAATAAAAAATGATAAGTACAATTGATTTAAAAAAAACTTTAAAGCAAATTATAACTTTGCTGTAATAAAACATTAAACACAGTAATTGTTATGCTTTTAAGTAGCCCAAAAATATATTACTAAATAAAAATGAAATTCTTTAAAAATATAATATTAACTTGACAAAATAATGAAAAAATGAAAACAAAACAAAACAAAAATCCCTTTTGATTTTAAAATCATCCCAACCAGTCTGTCTACAAACCCTACATCTCAGTCCTAAAACAATTTAAATATGTTCAACACTATGGAACATATTAATAAATACTACAAAAATCACTTTAAATTACAAAAAGTAAAAAATGTAAAGTATAACATCACAACATTGATTTTTCTTAAAATGCATTACACCCTACCCTATTCCTCTGTATTTCACTCATCCCGATCCTAACTATTTAAACTAATTTAAAAGAAACAACTAAATATTAGAAAACAAATTAACAATATTGTTGCCTGCAATATTAAAATCAACAATATTTTTGACATCACAATATTATTGCCATGATATTCTTGTATGGCAATATACTTTTTTCAATATTTTGATGGAATACATACTCCTAAAACTTTAAATTCTGTTATATGGTCTAGTACGAGAAGAAAAAAGTTCTATCTTAGGAAGGGAGTGAAAGTTAAGGCTGAATGAGAATGGGATTGAGTGTTAAAGTGAAAGCAGTACATTTAATTTAAAATATCATGTAATTTGAGATTTCTTGCTATAGACCTTTTACCTTCAGTTTTTGCAGGGAATTTCATTTGTTTTATGGATGTTAAGCTCTTATAATAGGATTTTTATTTTTTGGGGTCGGATATCCTAAAATAAATATATTGCAACTAACTACTTCTATTAACGTATATACTATTTGAGCATAACAAAGAGGGACAATTTATTTTGGAAGCTGATGCACTACTTTGCTCTCTTGCAATGGAATAGCACAAAACTCTTTTTGTGCAACGTTTTAGCCTGAAGAAGTGGCCTATAAACGCGAAACACAATGATGTAAATGGCGTTTTAGGTTGGAAAGGATTCAAAATGTGCCAAAGACAGTATATCTTTCCAATAAATATTGCATATTTATTGTTATTCACTTTTTCTGAAACATGTTTTTGTTAAATTCTGTGATTATTGAGGGTATTGCTCCCCACATCTCTATATGGCTGTATGGATTCCATGTCATTGGTGAATAAAACAAAACTAGTGAGCAATCTGAAGCTTGTGAAGCATTTTGAAACTAGGCCCACACAAACTAAAAACAAAGTGAAATGAAATTCAGTAATTTATATAACTAGCATGTATGCAGATGTGTGGAGAGTAATATGCTAATGTTTAACATTTTGCATGTGGGCAGGTGCCTTGACTCAAGAGAGGCAAAGTGTCAGGAGTATCTGATGTCCCTCTCCTCCTTTAACATTGGTAATAAATAGCATATTATGCTCTGCACATCTACAGTTATGGTTTATGTCATGGCATTTTGTCTTGAGTATTCGTTTTCCCAAAACGTATTTTATCAAAACACAGGTTTCAAGGGGGTACATTTGTGTTGTAATGCTACATCACATTGAAGAGGCCCCTTGGATAATAGGGTAATTATTACACTTTGTGAAGTCATTGTTACATACAATCTGTGAGGAAGTAAACATTGCTATTCTCATATTCATTTTGTTTTACTGCAGCAATACATTCTGATATAACCTTTGTATTCAATTAATAAATGTATGGCTGTGCGTTTATTAGTGCAGTTTCTCTAAATCACATGGGTTACTGAGTCACATTTACATTCGATGCCATGGCATAAATTGAGTTTACAACCCAGTTTCCTGGATATTCATTGAGGATTTAGCTTCTTTAAAACTGTATATTATAAAGGATGTGGACATTGATGCAGATCTTTAAGGGACATATTTCTCACGCAGAATACATGTAATTTCCACAAGCTGAAAGTATTGCTCGCTGCTCAATACTTCTGCTGAATTCCTTTTTTCTTTAACTCGAAAAGTACATGCAACTGAAATGTATCTAAGTACAGCACAGAGATATCAGTAGATCAGGGGCCGTATTACGCATTGTCATTGTTTGCGCCCGGTGCACCTTAGCCCCATTATGGTGAATGCGCTGTCCCCAGGGCAACCGCGAGCTCACGCTGCCCCCAGGGCGGCACATTCATGTGAAAACACGGAGCTCGGTGTTTTCACAGTGCAGGCGGCAACCCGCCTGCACTTTTAAAGGGGATTAGAGAGCCCCTTGCAGACGGGTGCAGTCGGTGACTACACCCGCCTGCCAGGGGATGTCTGGGGGTCCATAGGACCTCCTTTCTCCCGTCCAGAGGGCTGCTCTCAGTGGGCGCACTCACAGTGCGCCACCTAGAAGGTGGCACACTTTGAGTTCGCCCCCTGAAAGCTACTTTGCCTCTTTGCCCACGTCTGTAATATGGCGCGGGCGCAGACGCAAAGGATATCCCACATTTGCATAGGGCACGCCCCTACGCAAATAAGGGAACCCCCCCCCCGATGGTAGAGCTGGCGCTTTAAGTGCGCCAGCGCTATCAGTATTACTGAAGGGGAAGCACAAGCGTTTGCGCCCCCTTCTGTGATCCCAAAGTGCACCTGGGGCACACGAAGTGGGCGCAAACCCCCGTTGCGCCCCCGGGGCACTATTTGTAATACAGCCCATGGTCGAATTGTTTTATTGATTACCTTCTACTCTCGAAAGGTAGGTTCAAATCCCAGCTTGTTTTCCAGTGATTTTTCCTAGAGATGTTTTTTTCACTGACATCTAAATAGTAAACAACAGTTTGATGAAAATCAGAGCCTAGTCACCAGATTCCATATTATCTTTTTAGAAGGTCAGGCTACTGTTCTACATACAGACAAGCCTGCGGCTATAAGGCTCCACTGTCCCTTGGAGCTATTTTCATGCCACATAAAATATATTGCACAGACTTTATGACCTGATTCACAAAGGTAAGTTACACTTTTTGAGTAAGTTTACACTTTATAGTACATTTACTACTATCGGTATTGACAAACGTGTATAAACTTACTAAAAAAGTGTAAGTTACATGTCTCCACCTCCAGAGTAATGCAATTGGATTACTTTTGTGTAGGTGACATCCCTCCCTAAACCCCTCCCTGATACTCCCTAAACCCCCTCTATTTCATCCCTAATCCAATCCCCTTTAGTAGTAAATACACCTTTTTACCACACACTTCCTTGTGCCCTTCCCACATTTACTACTAAAATATATACCTACATGTGTGGAGACTCCACAGTTGTGGGGAGAGCCCTGCACATATAATTATAGGCAAAACCGACACGTTTGTAGTATATTTTGTATTGGCTTTAAACTGTGCTCAAAGTGTAGTTTGTGGAGTCAGACATACTATATGATTTAAATCAAAATATTATTTATTTGCAGTTTCCTCTGAGGTATTCTAGAGCCTATACTCATAGCAATCATTTCTATAAAACACACAGGGGCAAATTTATCATGAGTTTGCGCCTCTACAACATGCAACATGATGCAAAACAGGACAAAGTCTTCCTAAAGTATTTACTTTCCAGGGCAAAACTTTTTTTGCGCTTGAAATGTGCCCTTAAAGTAGCACAAATGCTGCCATGTGCAGCATTGAGCAACTTTACATCAATGGGGCATTCCATGGATGCTACTTGGGCATTCTAATGCTGACACCCATGTTTTTTGGTCAGTGCTTAATTTGTAAAATATGAAGTCCAGGTGCTCAAATGTTTGTTGGAGGCCACACCCACTTCCCCCGGCTCCACCCACTTCCTCCACTAGCTCCACCCACTTCCTCTATTGGCTCCACCCACATCCTCAACTGGCCCTGCTGAAAGTCAGATGTAATACACCGAGGGTCCAGGTAATCAAGCTCACTTTATTGTCAAAGTGGAACTGTTTAGCAGTGCAGGTGCATCGGCGTGGGAGACGAGGTCAGTTTACACCAATCATCAAATGCAGAAGGGGGTCAGATGAAACTGGGACTGGCTCAAGCTCAATTTATAGTCAATGTAAATCTGTGGAGAGGGTGCAACAGTCTGAGCATTTGATTATCACTGCCTCCCCTATTTTTCATTGCATCTGCTGTTGGGGTTGGGTGGGTGTTTAATCCTGCGTTCGCCTCATCCCGTTTTCGAGATGTTTGTTGCAGGACAGGTCACTGACTCATCCCCACAGGAGAAAGACCAACCCATGTGTGCGTTAGCCTATATAGAACATCTACTCAAGCGAATTAAGCATGATATAGGTACACCTTTCTCAGACCTCATCACCGACTCATTTTGCTTATGTTTAATGGTACTAGTCCATAAAAACTCTTCATAAGAGCACCAGCTAAGCTGGTCAGCCCAGCCCTGGGTAAACCCCACAATCAAATCTCAGGGGCAGAAAGACTGTTTGCCCCATTCTGGGAGTGGAGCTCAGCCCGATGCCTGGGCGGGACACCCCAAACCCTACTCTTTTTATTATTTGGTGGCTGGCAGGGTTTCTTACCCTCCATCCCCCAGACTGGGAGTCTGTCTATCTTTTTATGTGTAGCGTTCTCCGTCCCAACTGTGGATTCTCCTCAGTCATAAGCATAAAGTATTAACTCCCTAGTTTGTGAATGCCCAAAAAAGTAAACTTACACAGAAATGTAAGTTTACCGCTGTGAATCAGGGCTCCTGTGCCTAATCTCTATCCCACCCCATCAATCATACAATGCGTTGGTTAAATATTCAGCAAGGCATTTTTGTAGATAAAGACTGAACAATCAGGTATCTTCCTTTCTATAGCTACCGTGAGGTGCCTTACTCCATACATGTCTCTTTCCTGATTCATCCTTCTACAGGTCAGGAAATCCAAAGGTAGCGGTGAAAGTGTGCTGCATGCTAATGACTTAAAAACTATCATTTTGCATTTCTACATGTATTTACACCTAAACAGGAGGTATTCAACTGCTAACATCTCCAGCCCACACACTAAAACTGTAGTAGCTAGGTAACAGACATACACAGATGTACATCAGGCAGTTGATCAAAGAAATATACAGAAAGACTGACAAATAGATCGAGATATAAAGACAGAAATAAAATAGGTTGATTAACAGATATATGAGAATATTTATGTGCCATGTTTTAAACTAGCACTCTATTTTGCATTCTTTGACAGTCAGTCGTCATTAGAATTCCACTGATGTTTTTGTACTTGGACTAGATTGTTTCAGGGATAAATAACCCTTTTAAGAGCAGTGAAACCTATTTACCCACTGCGTTTCAGAGAACATAAAAACTGGCAATCGGAGTCACCTTTTCAGTTGAGTGCACACATTTTAAATACATCACTAGTATCACTTATCGGACTAACTATACAATACTGTATCCCTCCTGGAGGTAATCATCCTGAAACAAGTTATTAGAAGAAGCCTGTGAACTTTCCATGAAGGCTGAGTTATTGGTATGTTGCCAAAGTTTCTGATTGAAGTGTTTGTAGTACATTCCAGTTTTTCAGTCTGTTTTAAAAGAGTATTTCAATTAATATTTGCCCCATCTCTATATTTCACCCTACCCTGATCCTTATCGCATTGCTTTCCTTTACTTTCCAGCTTTCACTCCTTTCCCTATCGCCCTCCCTCCTCCCACTTACTAATCACATCTGTGTATGTTATTCTCTTCTCTCCTTTCTTATCTCCTATCTACTTCCTCTCACACATTCCCTCCTGCCTTCACTATCACTGCCTTCCATGTCAACAAAAGATACCTTGTCCTTACCTTGACCTTGCTTTTTGTCCCTGGTAAACTCGACTCCAATCTCTTCCTACTATTACCATTAGATCTATCCTTCTCCCTTGCATGTGTCCGTCCTTTGACTCTCAATCATTACCCTCTCACACATTACTTTATGATTGGGATGAGGAGAGCCGTATGAGGGTGTAATGCTACATGGTGGGGTGACATGTTATCAAGCGGCAAAATGGTAGAGGCAGTTATAAATTTCTGTCAAGCATACATTACATTTTTAAAGTACCGAAAAATGAAACAAGCAACAATAAAATGAAAGAAAATTAATACGCATAAATAAATATACATGACCTGAAAAATTGCAGGCTGAAAATTTTGCGCCTATTAGCAAATAGTGTAAATTGCATCCAATTTCGAGTTGCACCTCCTGAAATTATAATTATGTGCAATTTACACGTGGGAATGCACAAACCTCACTTTACACCTGTGATTTGTGGCACGTTTATCAGTCACAAACTGCGGAGCTAACCTATTGCATTCGGCTCAAGTTGTACTTTGTTTTTAATCCTGTTTTAGGCATAAATTACCTCCCAATCTGTCACCAATGCATGGTGTATTTGAGCACAAAAACTGTGATTTGCAATGCATGGGAGAAACTTTTCTTTTTAAAATGACACTAGGACACAGTGGTGTTTAACAAATACCGTCAGAAGGAGTCCACGAGTTTAACGCTCTCTGCTGACATCTGAGAATTTTCAGGTCATGAGTATGGATTTTACAAGTACTTCTATGCTAGGTAATTTAGTGATGGAAGAGACACCTTCTTGAGAAGTAAAGCATTCTGCGCAGCGGTGCTGCCCTATATTAAGCTTATTTTCAAAGAACGAGAGCTACGGAGACCCAGCACAGTCAGTGCGTCATGTATGCCCACGCAGACATTTCACATGTTAGTGGCATCCTTGATTTTAAACTGCACCAACAAACCCTAGGTGTCCGTTATTTTCTGGTGAGCCCTTGGCTATCAGGTGTCTTTGTCTCCATGATCTACTTGGAGTCAATCTCAACTTTTCCTACTAAACAGTCATCATCCACTGCCTTTTCCGTCAAATTTGACATTTGCCCCTCTTCCTGCTTTTAGCTCCATCTTTTCACCCTCGAGCCCCTTCACCACCTTTGCACTGCATACCCACCTCCTTCTTGGATTTCTTTCCCTGTGAGATAACTGCTCTCCTCCTCTGTCTTTTGTTTCATGCAAACAATAGTTATGTTACCACGACGTGTTCCATGCTCTGTAGTCGGCAGCACAGTAAATACTGTACGTAGGAAACATTTATTTCCCATACCCTTAAATGTTACAATCCTACAACCCAATGGAGCACTGCAATGGCGGGGAACACAGACAGCACAGATACAAAGATAGAGAGAGAGTGAAAAGCAAAAATCGGACTGGAAGACTGTGTTAAGAAAGTGGGTGTAACAGCGTACAGCAAAGGGGTAAACAATGGGACTTTTTACAAACGATGTGAATAAAAACAGGGAGAAAAACCTGTGAAATATGTAGTGTAAAACCAGATATTCTGACATGTGGTGGGCAGAGTCTTTGCAACTGTATCAGGGGTTAAAGGCCAGGGCAAGGCCCTGCTCTTCCAGCCTCCTGACCTGACTAGTGCTTAGGCTGCACATGGTGCCCCACCGGATTATAATGAACCGAGTCTGAGGCCCGAGCAATCGCGACGGGGCGGGGCACCATGTGCGGCCTGAGCACTAGTCAGGTCAGAGGCTGGAAGGGCAGGAGCCATGCCCTTAACCCCTGATACAGTTGTACTGTACACTAAACCAGTAAGTAAAATTCAAACCATCCAAGTCACCACGCTCGATAAAAAGCAGCGTTAGATGGTTTGTACTTTGCTACTGATTTACTACTAGCAGTATCCAGGGGTTAGAGGCCACAGCCCTGCCCTTCCAGCCTCCTGACTTGACTAGTGCTCATTGCTGCTCACTCCAGGCTGCACAAGGTGCCTGTGCCCGCCCGGCGCCGGTGCGCATGATTGCTCGGGCGGCGGCCTCGGACTACTCGGTTCATCATAATCATACCAAGTCACCATGCTCGAGGAAAAAGCAGCGTTGGATGGATAGTTTCGATTTTACTTACTGTCTGGTTTACTTTACTGGTGGCACCGCACTGCCAATATTAAGAGGCCTGCTGCTTCTTCAAGTAACAGTGCCCGCATCCGCCTCGATGTCTGAACTGGTGCAGCGGGCGTGGTGGAGTTTAATTTGGAAAAAAAGGTTCGCATGAGCTGCCAGAGCCCCTACCCCTACAGCCCAATCAGTGGCCGCCCACCACAAACACCTGAACCGAGGGCAAATATGCATGGATATTATGGAGGGTTTATCGGCTGTCGACTGTTGTCTCAGGATGAGCATAATAGCAACACTTTTCTTCACCAGGGGACTCGGGAGACCGTACTAGTTTGAACAACACTGCAGTGAGTAAGTCAGTCAATTATTTTACTATGAAATATGACGGCACGTGCAGCGGAGTGCAGTTGTGTCTTTGATGTGAGTTCAAGCTGGCAGTGTAGACCCGGCCCTGTCAAATAAGTGCCGGTGCTAAGCACCGGAAAGCACCAGCACAAATTAAGCACTGTTTTTGGTGCAATGCCAGATCTCCAAAGATTGTTAGTCCTGGCTTTGCGTAAAAAACATAATTTCTCCTTGAAGCTGGTGCAAAGTCAGAGAACTTTTTTTATGTTTCCAAATATTTCACTTATTGCATGTGTGCTGCAGTGTAGAGCACAGATCCAATGTATGAAATGTTAAACAAATTGTCTAAGCATAGTGTTTTGTAGTCTGCACAAAACCAGTGGTAGACAGCACGCACAGAGTATGGTGCAAAGATGTGTGCATGGTGCTAGGCAGCCGTTTCAATGACAGAACTGGGGAGGAGAGAAGCAGCACGCCATATTTAGTAAATATGTCTCTGAGCTGCTCTTTCGCCCTAAACCAATGCAACAACTTTGGTTACTGCATTGCTTTGTTCTATGCATTTTAGTAATTCTGCCCCCCTCTGTTCTTTTTTTACTCAGCAAAACTGGCTAAATTTTAGTAAATGATGAGAACTACTGGGAGGAGTTGAATCGCACTTGAGAGACGCAAGCCCAAAAATGTGAATTATGCAGCCACCAAGGCGACCTTGCATGGCCCTGAGTGGCTTCATAAATCTATCTAAGTAACGAAACCCACTGCGTTTGTATTACTTTGCCCTGGGAAGGCTTTCTATGAGTGTTGCTTGGGTGTTCCCACGCAACTCCCTTGGATTTTGATGCATTCCCAGATTTAACATCACTGGTAGACCTGGGAATGCGCAAAAAATATACGCCTTCTCAGGGGAGGCGTAATGAGGAGAAATATCTTTATTTCTCCTCGTTATTTCTTCTTTCTATGTGTGCTGCATTCTGCAAGACACATGGAAAGAGGAATATGCTTCTCAGGATAGTTTTTGTGCAGGAAAGTGCCCCTTCCCGCACGAAAACTATCTTCCTTACAACGCAGGCACCCTTGCACCATGCCTGCGTTGGTGCTAGGCAGCCAAAACTGCACCAGCGCAGGGACAAAGGCAGGAATGTGTCACATTCTTTTAAATACAGTGCATTACTACCCTTTTCCTGTCCCACAGCGCAGCAAGGTGACTTGTTGCCCTGCGCGACTTTCTCATCTATATGCCCCTATGTCCATAGGAAACTCCACGAGTGAAAGCACAGAACTGTGTGAGCTGCTCCTGAAGCGAGAATTGTGCTGGAGTATGTTAAATATTACCCGTATTTTAACAGTTAAGCAAATTGTCAATTTTGTTGATCGGAGCCGGAAAATGCATTAAGACAGAATGATTAATATGGCGTTTCTGCATTACACTTTTAGATTCCCTAAATTCTTGCGCTCATTTCTCACGAATTTTGCTCCATTAAACTTCCTCCCCATGGGCAGTGAAATATATCAATATTATGCTACGATTGGTACCTAATGGGTGTTTAACATTACATGGTTTAAAGGCTGTGTCAGTCAAAGGTTTGTGTATCTGCATTGAAATGGTGCATTAGATCCACCCCGTGGCGGGGACGTTGGAAGCTCAGTGTTAATGTTGCGTCCTTGCTATGGCCGACCTTCGCATGGTAATCTGCGGAGTTTGTCTTAGGCGTCTGACAGAACTGGAGCATGCTCTGAAATGGTTAAAAGGTATTTATGGCGCACCCGTAATAATTTATGAAGACCTTTATTTGGTATGTTGATATGTAGCATTCACACTCTGGGAATTCGAGTTTTCCACCAAGCAGTGTTTTCCATGATTATATATAACTGGTGGATAAGAATATGTTCCCTAAGTGCTTCGAATTTCAACAACGTGTTGATACGTTTACATGTGTAACCGATAATGTAATTTGAAAGCTCCATCAGTGATAAATACCTTCCCTAAACGTAACCAGAGCTGACTTGGGAAACCAAAACTTCCTGTGCCTGACTCCCCGCAAAACCAGTCCCCGCCTCACAGATGTATCTCAATTGTACCTTTTTGCAGTACAGTTGTCGAACTACTGTCGTTTATAAACAGTAAAAGATGTAAAGGACTTTCAAAAGATGTTCAAAATTCAGTAAACATGGCTGATCCTCCCCAGGGATCATGTGGGTTAACCGCCTGAAATCCTCAGAGGTGGTTGGTCTTTTTTAGTTCGAACGGCCTTTTGCATACAATGTACTTCAAAGCCTGGCTTATTTCACTAGTCTCTTTCACTAACTGGTTTAAGGATTTGTCAATCACATCTTAGTTCAGCCTAGCAGAATAATGGACTTTTACCTGGTGCTGTAAGGATGTATCATTCCGTTTCTAATTCAGCACTTTGAATTGCATGAGGCACTACTTTACAACTATAGGCCTCTCTGTCCACTCCTGCTGGCTAACACCTGTGTCTCACTCTTAATTTACCCCGCCTACTACCTTCATTTGTTCCCCCTCACCTCCACAGCCCTCGTGATAGTGATAGGTAATAGTGATGGGTTTTATAGAGCACTCAGCTACTCAAGAGTGAATATAGCCTTATAGCCCACCGTAGCAGGCTATACCGGCCCTTAAAGGCCCGCTCCAGCGTTAAAGGCCCGAGCTGAGGCGAGGCTAGCTAACAAGGAGCAGGACTTTAATAGCGGTATAGCCCAGCTGCAAAGGGCTATAAGGCTATTAACATTCTGCCACTAGAGGGCAGAATGTTCCTAACAAATAAAACAAAGGCCTCTCGGAGCCAGAGGGGTTTAAATCCCCTCGGCTCCGAGAGGCCTTTGTTTAACAAGCTTAACATTGGAATGTTGCTCTGCAGGCCTTTACCGGCCCGTAGAAGCTCGGAGCACTCCATTGTATTCAATGGAGTGCTCCACATTCCAATGTTCTAATATACGGTATATGTAAAATAAAAACAAAATGGCAATTATTGTGAAAAGAGCCAGTTCTTGAGCTTTTTCTTAAAAACAGCTTCAGCCTTTGTTTGACGCAAGTCTAGAGGGAGCTTGTACTAGCTGACCGGCTCAGAAAAGAGAAGGAGCGACCACCTGCTGTAGCCAGATGAACTCTAGGAATGTTGGCCAGATGATTATTGGATGAACGGAACACTCTCGCCGGGCTGTAAAAGGCAGTCCTGGCAGAGAGATAATCAGGTTCAGACTGATGGAGCGCTCTACGCATTAAAAAAGTGGATTTAAAAAGACAACATTTTTCAATTGGGAACCAGTGGAGATCGTGCAAATGCCTAGAAATATGTTCACGTTCTGGGAAACCAAGAACCTGCCGAGCTAACGTGTTCTGAACAGTTTGGAGTCTATTCTTTCTCCACATTACCTGTGCCATCAAACCTCCTATTGTTACCCCCTGCTTTACCTTTTTTCCTGCGTTCTCCTTGTTCCTTCATCAATCACCACCTTCTTCCATTACTCTATCCCACTCCTTCTTTTCCCTCCAGACACCTTGTTACCCCAACAATCAACCACTATTGTTCCTCCCTTCAGGCCCTCTCCCTGATCCCCTTATGCTCTCATTATCCCCCACCCGCAGCAGTTTCTTCACATTCTAGATCTTGAAATGTGGAAGTTAAGATTTGCAATGTTATAGATTTAATTCTAACAGTTATAGTCAGGGGGCCTGAGTCACAAAGGTAAACTTCGATGTTTGGTCTAAACTTAGACCAAATGTCTAAGTTTACGACTCTGGGAATTCACAAAGGGAATTTACGAGTCCTATCTTTATGTCCGCTCTCGGGCGGAGATGTCAAATAGGTAATTTTTAGCAGTTACCTCCACTTATTAACTGTCCTCTATCAGACAATCATGATAATTCAATTTACTAAATCCTGAGTTGAAAAACAAGAAAACTATATTTTCCCTCATATCACATACACAATAAGTGATATTCCACATGTGTATTTTAGTCAGGTGTCCGTGTACAAAGCTTCCAAGTAGTATGAGTATAGAGTCTCACATTACCTCCTTGTCTGTCTTCCTCGCCACCGTAATTACTCAATGAGCTTTAGCCTCCTGACAGAAAACTCCCAAGTCAAAAGTTAGCGTACTAGCTTCCCATTCCTCCAATATGGCCGACTTCCCCTTCCTACCTCATTAATTTTAAAAGGAAGCCAACCCCACCCACATTTTTTTTTTGTTTCTGTGAAACTTCAAGTCAAGTTCTTCAATCAAGTTTGGAGGTGAGTGTATGAGGGCAGAGGTCCGGCTTTAGCAGACTCGATATGCCCGGCAAAATTGGGATCTAACACTAGCAGTTCCAGTAATTTCCATTAATATATTGGTAAAGTTGTTTTTTGGTGGGACTGTGCTTTAGCCTAGCAACTAATTATGGTCACACCCCATTACCTGCAGTGAGGTCCTGCTTCAGTGGACTTGGCGGGGTGGCACCGGTGTTTGTTCTCTTCTTGGAAAAGGTGTGGAGAATAATTAAACTCCCGCCTGCATGATCGCTCATGGACTGCCTTGAGAGAAACATTTTGCATGAGTAAGCGAATTTGACAGTTGCATGAACGACGTATGGTGTGGCATATACAGGCAGCCTGTAGGATAAATGATTGTGTGTAAAGTGCATGCTGCTTTTGGCTTCTGACACCCCAGCAGAGGGGCGCAAGACATTGTGGGATGGTTGCTAGGAGATTATGACGCTTTGGGTAATCGTCATGAGCAATCTCCTAACAGCCATAAAGGCAGGAAGTTCCTGGTTACAGTAGCATTGTTACTGCTACAATATGGAGAATGCAGGCGAAGGTACTGAAAATCCCACAATGTGGAGGACCCTGGAGCTAGTGAGGCAGCTACTTCTAATGGCTGAAATACAGCAAATGATCCAGGCGGCAATGGCTGCTACTTTTCAAGAGAGGGCGGCAGTTCTGCCTCATAAAAAGTCATGGTTAGAGGATGTGGTCCCTGCAGAGTCTGATGCAGAGGAAGGTGAAACTAAGGGGAGATATGTGCAAGGACAAGAATTTAATGGAGACCTACAACACATTAGGCAAAACCTAGAGTTCCCAGAATTGGTTTTGCCGGAGGAGAGTGAAGATTTTTTCTCTCCATATCAGAGAAAATAACATGAATTCCTATCACTTTATTCTTCAGTTAAGAAGGTAATGGAGGATGAGTAGAAAGAGGTGGACAAGCATGCTTTTCCTAGATTTGTTGGTGAAATTATATCCATTGCAGGAGTTTGCTGAAATGTTTCCAGCAGGGTTGGCATCCCAAGAGGCTATCTTTTCCGAGTATGCTGTTCCTGCAGATCCAGTAGATAAAAGAGTGGATATGGTGGTGAAATATACTTTTGCCACATCAAACTTTGCTGTCAGGGCAGCAGCCTATTCATCCTATGCCATTCAGTCACTGATGAAAGACTTTCAGTCTTTTGCGGAGTTAATGGATCAAGGACAGAACATTACTCCTACATTAGCCATGATGGAACAGAAGGTTAGGCTGTTGTCAGATATTTCCTTTGATTCACTGGGCGCAGCTGTATCCACAGCAGGCTCACCCTTTGCGGCCAGACGCCTGTTATGGTTGAGATCTTGGAAGCCGGATGTGGCACAGAAAGCATTGTTGATGAAAATTCCCCTTTTGCAGAGGACTGCACGCTGACAGCCCTGGAGGAGGCGGTGAGACAGAAATATTTAACTAATAAAAGGGCGATTTGGGCAGTGAGGCAGAATAAGTCCAACTAGCCCTTCTGGGGTAGAGGTGGAGGCTGGGGTGCCCCTTCTACCAACAGATCCCAGTTTCAAGCTGGAGCTGCCTCCTCTCAATCCACCACACAACCCTGACTATATGACGGAGGTACACCACCAGTTTGAAAGACGTTCTCCAAGGTTTGAGAAAGCACTGTGTTGGATCAATAGGGAAAAGACAAGCCCTGCTAGATGGAGTTTGAAAACTCCTGGAAAAAGGGACTATCATACCTGTACAACCTCCACAAAAAGCAAAGGGAGTGTATTCTATTCTTTTTCTGGTGAAAAAACATTCGGGCAAATTCAGACCAGTGGTGGATCTGAAATGATTGAACCAGTTAAAACCCCATGTAAAGTTGAAAATGATGGCACTGCAAAATGTTCTTCCCTTTATCAACCAGGGGAACTTTCTAGCATTCTTGGACCAAAAGAATGTGGGGTCGATTCCGATTCGGGCCGTAAATTTCTCCGACCGAGCCGGACCCGGAGAGATTTTCGGCCAGAATCGGACCCGTCCCGATCCGACCGAGCAGTACGATGCGTCCGTATGTTGTCGGACTCGAGTCGGTCGGACTCCCAGTGATGTCAATGGGAGCCGGTCGTACAAGCGCGTGCGCGGGCTCCATTGACTCCAATGGGTGCGAAGTCGGACTAAGGCGCCCCCCCAGCGGAGTGCGCGGCGAGCGAGCCGCGCCGTACACGCACAGGTAGGGGGACCCATGGGTCCCCTGTGTGCGACTCGCGCGGCTACGCATGCAGGGGGTCCGACACGGACCCCGAAGTACTGCTCCGACTGCTCTTACGAGCCGGAGTGCGCGGCTTCGGTCGGACTGCTCGCGGCGCGCATCGTGCTACCCGGCCGGGAAACGTCTCCATTGCGCGGTGCGAGTCGAGTCCGGCGAGTCGGTCGGAGCCGGTTCGAGCCGGGAGCCGGAGTCGGTCGGAGCGGTCGGGACGCCCGGACGAGTCGGTCGGCGATTCGCCATCGTCACTCGCTCGGCCGGACCAGCGTACGGTTCGGTCGGGAAACAGGGCTCCGAATCGGATCCGGTAAAGCCGAATTCGATTCGGAGCCCTACCGGCCGAGATCGGAATCGGCCCCTGTGTATCTGCATGTCCCAAGTCATCAGAGGTCACAGATATTTTTCCGATTTTGTGTGCAGGGTCAGCATTATCAGTTCAATGTATTGCCATTTGGTTTAAGCTCTTCTACTAGGTTTTTTCTAAAGTTTTGGCTCCCCTTACATGAATTGTGCATGCAAAGTGGGTTACGGTTTTTCCTTATCTGGATAATTGCTGAATTCTGCTTCTTCTTTCTCTAAGGAAGCATATCAGGTCAAGGAGGTCTGCAGGGTGTTGCAGGATCATGGATTCTTGGTGAATCTCAAGAAACCATGCCTCACTCCAATGCAAGACTTGACTTTCATTGGTGCACATTTCTGAATATTGGTGGGGAGGGTGTTCCTTTCAATGGAACAGAACAGACTCTGGTGGCAGAACTCCAGGGTATAGTGGCACACTATTGTCCCCCAGTAAAAAAGTGGTTAGGACTCCAGGGCTTGATGTCAGCTTCCACTATGGTTCACTTTTGGGCACGGCTGCATGTGTACCCTATGATCACTCACTGTCCCACTGGTTATCAGCATCGCAGGATTACAGTCAGGGTACTCCTGTGACAGCACAATTGCGGGGGATTTTGGACTGGCAGATGGAAGATGCGAATCTGTCAAGGAGTTATCTTTTCTTGGTAGTTCCCTCTAAGATTATCACCACAGATGTCAGCAAGTAAGACTGGGGGCAACCTTGGAAGATCTGCCAGCACAAGTGAAATGGTCAAAGGTCAAATTGGCTTGCTCATCCAATTGCAGGGAATTGAAGGCAATACAGTTGGGCCTCCTGGCTTTTAACCCTCATTTGGAGAATCAACATGTATAGGTCCTGATGGACAAAAGAGTGGTCATAGATATTTGTAGCTGAGCAGAGCAGGAACTGGGGTCACTGACAGTTATATGCCTACCTTGGAAGGAGAACTGGGTGGTGGACAAATTATATTGTGTCTTTCCTTCAGTGTGCTTGTTGTCCTTGACAAAGGATGTGTTCCTGCAGTTGCAGAAGACGTTTGAGTTCCCAAGGATAGACTTGTTTGCTTCGAATGAGAATACCAAGTTGCCACTATTTTGCACAATTATTCCTTGCTAGAAGGCCTGGAGTTTGGGCTCAATGTCGTTCACATGGCTAGTCAGGATGTTGTATGCATTTCCCCTGATTCACTTGATTCCCATAGTGTTGCAGAAGATCAGAATGGACAAGGCCTATGTAGTCCTGATTGTTCCAGGGTGGCAGAGGTGCCTATGGTTTCCAATGTTGGAATTGTTGGTTCAGCCAGAGTGGGAGATTCCATGTCACCCATATCCCCTGATGGGTCCCAATCTCCCAGTCACCATGCTACAGACAATGCACCTTCAGGCCTGGTTGTTAAAAGGATGAGTTTGATGGCTAGAGGTTGTTCTATGATAGTGGCAAAATTGATTCAACAATCTAGACACCCTTCTACGTTAAAGCACATGGCAAGCATTGGGTGAATTTTGGGAAATGGTATTTAAGGAAGGGTTTTGAGTCTGATGATGTGGAATCCTTGAAGGTGCTAGATTTCTTTTTAGATGGACTTGACATACGATTGGCCACTTCAACATTTAAAAGCCCTCTGTTTGATCATTTAGAGCACTTGGTGTCATGGTTGTTGAAGTCCTTTTCTTTGAAAAGGCCTAGACCTATGGCAGCAGCTCTCTCAAGGGACTTGCCTTTGGTGTTAAAAGACATACAAGGGAAGCCCTTTGAACCTTTGGAGTCAGTAGACTTGAAATTCTTGACCGTTAAGGTTGTGTTTTTGGTGGCCATCTCTTCAGCCAGGAGAATTGGTGAATTGGGGGTCTTTCCTAAAGTCTGAACCATTTTTGAGGATTTTGGAGGATTTTGGCAGATCAGGTGATTTTGAAAGCTCACCCCACTTTCATTCCTAAGATGTCCTCGTATTTCCACAGGTGTGCAGAGGTGGAGCTGTCTGTGTTTTAAACTGAACCTCAGTCTGAGGAGAAGGTCTTGTGACACCTGTTGGATGTGAAAAAAGCTTCATTGGTTTACCTTTCCAGGACAGATAATTGCAGGTAGGTGGGCAGTCTCTTTGTAACATTTGGCCCTGTGAGAAATGGTTTGTAACCCTTGAATGCTACACTGAGTCAGTGGATTAAGCAAACAATTATGTTGGTTTATGAGTCTCAGGATCAGGAGGTGAAGAGTGAGATTCAGGGAAGATGGACTAGGTCCATATCCACATCCTGGGCTGCATCTAAAGGGGTTTTAATGGAGGAAATCTGCAATGCAGCCACATGGGCAACTCCTCATACTTCTATGGAACACTATAGGTTGGAAGTAAGAGCTGGAGTTTCTATGTCTTTTGCACTTCGGTATTGAATGCAAGTATAACTTGATGTATATGTGATGGAACATATTATAATCTGTTGGATTAAAGCACGTATGATGCAGTGTCTGCCATGGATATATGTTTTCATTGCATTAATTATGAAGCTGATTCTAGCTTTGTTATTAGCTCATTGAATAATTACTGTGGTGAGGATGACGGAGTAGGAGGTCATGCCGGTAGTTTTCATTACTCTAAGCCCAGGGATTCCTCGCCACAGTATGGGTTACCATCCCTCCTTGGACTATTGTGAATGGCTTCATTTTTTGGAGGCTTTTGAAAACAGGATGTGGGTGGGGTTGGTTTCCTTTTTATATATGATGAGGAAGGAAGGGGAAGTCGGCCATATTGGAGGGATGGGAAGCTAGTATGCTAACTTTTAACTTAGGAGTTTCTTTCAGGAGGATAAAGCTCATGGAGTAATTACTGTGGTGAGGAAGACCTAGACTCGCAGTAAGGAAGATTATTTTTCTGCAGGGCAGCACCCACCATTGCAGAAAAATTAATTTATGAAACAATTATCTTTCCATTTTTTTAAGGACGCCTACTCCATAACACATACGTGTCTTTATTCAACAATTTCTTGGTGGAAACAACTCATATTTCTTGGCTTTCTACGTTAAGCCTAAAATCTTTCAATCTTGCATTCATGACTTGTGAAACGATGACGAGCTCACCCATTCTCACAAAATCTGCACACTTTCAGGATTATTCAGCAGGCCGTAGAGAAAATAATGCCAAACCACACAAGAAAGGTGAATGCAGGCATCCAAAGTAAATGAAAAGTAAGAAACCTACAACACTGGGTAAAAACCTTGCACGTATGATTTCAAATGTAATGTCAAGAAGAAAGTCGAAAAAATAGAAGTAATACATGACTAGAGAGATATGCAGAGTAGAAATTCAAGAAAGCCAATATTTTATTGAAAGGATGAAAATCATGGAAAATCATGTTTTGTTTTAAGAAGTGTGCCGAGACAGTGTCACGAGTGAATAACATCAGTTACTGATGATGTCCCCAGCTAAAGTTGGGTGTCAATTGTTTGTGGGTGAACATGGATGCCATCTTTAATCTCCAAGGCTTTCAGTGAAGTACAAAAATATCGAAAAAAATATATCATTGTAAAAAATATCGAAGTACAAAATATAGTTATTTTTATATGTATAAAAAATAATGTAAAATAAATAAAATATTACATTTAACTTAAAGAAATATTTAGATTTATTTGTAAATTTTAACAATTATAAGTAATAAATTTAATTTAAAAATAAATTAAACATACATATATAAAATGTAATATATATATTTACTTAAAAATAATTAATAAATAATAATTTTAATTAATTATAAAATGTTACAAATATATTAAAAATTATAAATAAATATATATATATATATATATATTCCTTCCGTACAACTCACAATTCCGCGCTCTCAGAAAAGGAGGACTCTGTGGTCGTAGTGTCCACTGCTGTGTTTATTCACAACGCGTTTCGCTTTCCCTGAAAGCTTGATCACGTGAACCGTGCAACCAATGTGGGCAACAATTATAGAGAGTCGATGGCAATGAAAATAAACAACGGACATACATATGAGTAGCGGCAGCCATCTTGGAATGGTTAGAAACTGAATAATACATTCCTATTGTAATACACACATGGATTGTAGAAGTATCAGACAGTCAATTGTAAAATACAAATTACAAAACGATGTGCCCAGTCAGTACTATTCCCACTCCAATGAGAGCAACAGTAGGGAAAGTGGTGGATAGCGGAGGGGAATAATTTACTATTCCCACTCCAATGAGTGTAACAGTAGGGAAAGTGTTGGATAGCGGAGGGGAAAAAATTACTTATCCCACTCCAGCAAGTGCAACATTAGGGAAAATGTTGGATAGCGGAGGGATAAAAATTACTATTCCCACTTCAGCGAGTGCAACAGTAGGGAAAGTGTTGGATAGCGTAGGGGTAAAATTTACTATTCCCACTCAATGAGTGCAACAGTAGGGAAAGTGTTGGATAGCGGAGGGTAATAATTTACTATTCCCACTCCAGCAAGTGCAACAGTAGGGAAAGTGTTGAATAGCGGAGGGATAAAAATTACTATTCCCACTCCAACGAGTGCAACAGTAGGAAACTGTTGGATAGCGGAGGGGTAAAAATTACTATTCCCACTCCAGTGAGTGCAACAGTAGGGAAAGTGTTGGATAGCAAGAGGAATAATTTACTATTCCCACTCCAATGAGTGCAACAGTAGAGAAAGTGTTGGATAGTGGAGGGGATAAAATTACTATTCCCACTCCAGTGAGTGCAACAGTAGGGAAAGTGCTGGATAGCGGAAGGGTAAAAATGACTATTCCCACTCCAATGAGTGCAACAGTAGGGAAAGTGTTGGATAGCGGAGGGAATAATTTACTAATACCACTCCAATGAGTGCAACAGTAGGGAAAATGTTGGATAGCGGAGGGGTAAAAATTACTATTCCCACTCCAGCGAATGCAACAGTAGGAAAGTATTGGATAGCGGAGGGGAATAATTTACTATTCCCACTCCGAGTGCAACAATGAGGAAAGTGTTGAATAGTGGAGGGGATAAAATTACTATTCCACTCCAGCGAATGCAACAGTAGAGAAAGTGTTGGATAGCGGAGGGCAATAATTTACTATTCCCACTCCAACAAGTGCAACAGTAGGGAAAGTGTTGGATAGCGGAGGGGATAAAATTACTGTTCCCACTCCTGTGAGTGCAACAGTAGGGAAAGTGTTGGATAGCGGAGGGGTAAAAATTACTATTCCCACTCCAGCGAGTGCAACAGTAGGGAAAGTGTTGGATAGCGTAGGGGTAAAAATTACTATTCCCACTCCAATGAGTGCAACAGTAGGGAAAGTGTTGGATAGCGGAGGGTAATAATTTACTATTCCCACTCCAGCAAGTGCAACAGTAGGGAAAGTGTTGGATAGCGGAGGGATTAAAATGACTATTCCCACTCCAACGAGTGCAACAGTAGGGAAAGTGTTGGATAGCGGAGGGGTAAAAATTACTATACCCACTCCAGTGAGTGCAATAGTAGGGAAAGTGTTGGATAGCAAAGAGGAATAATTTACTATTCCCACTCCAATGAGTGCTACAGTAGAGAAAGTGTTGGATAGTGGAGGGGATAAAATTACTATTCTCACTCCACTGAGTGCAACAGTAGGGAAAGTGTTGGATAGCGGAGGGGAATAATTTACTATTACCACTCCAATGAGTGCAACAGTAGGGAAAGTGTTGGATAGCGGAGGGGGTAAAATTACTATTCCCACTCCTGTGAGTGCAACAGTAAGGAAAGTGTTGGTAAGCGGAGTGGTAAAAATTACTATTCCCACTCCAGTGAATGCAACAGTAGGGAAAGTATTGGATAGCGGAGGGGAATAATTTACTATTCCCACTCCAACGAGTGCAACAGTAGGGAAAGTGTTGAATAGTGGAGGTGATAAAATTACTATTCCCACTCTAGCGAATGCAACAGTAGAGAAAGTGTTGGATAGCGGAGGGCAATAATTTACGATTCCCACTCCAACAAGTGCAACAGTAGGGAAAGTGTTGGATAGCGGAGGGGATAAAATTACTATTCCCACTCCTGTGAGTGCAACAGTAGGGAAAGTGTTGGATAGCGGAGGGGTAAAAATTACTATTGCCACTCCAGCGGAGGTGCAACAATAGGGAAAGTGTTGGATAGCGCAGGGGTAAAAGTACTATTCCCACTCCAACGAGGTGCAACAGTAGAAACTGTTGGATAGTGGAGAGGTAAAAATTACTATTCCCACTCCAGTGAGTGCAACAGTAGGGAAAGTGTTGGATAGTGTAGGGGTATACATTACTATTCCCACTCCTGCGAATGGAGCAGTAGGGAAAGTGTTGGATAGCGGAGGGGTAAAATTACTATTCCCACTAAAGAAAATTCAAATTTAAAAACAAACAAAATATCAACTACAATACAAAATATAATAAAAAACCAAAAACAAAACATATATAAAAATATAAAAATTTAGAAAACATAGAAACATATTATAATGTAGATAAAATTTAGAATTTACATAAAAAGATGTTTTTTAATTTAACAGAAAATTAACAAACAAATAAATATTTTGTAATAGAAATTAATTTTAATCCAAAAAATATTTATTATATAAATGTAATTTTTTTCCCCACCCTATAACACCACACAATTTACAACACATATCTAAATAAAAAAAAAATGTACCTCCATAATTAACACAATTAATTAACAATTAAACAATTATTAATAATTAAAACACACATTTAAAAAGGTAAAAATTAATGTACTAACCAAACGTTAAAGCTAAAGAACCTAAATCCCCAAACAAAACAAAAAAACAATTACCAAAAATATTTTTCAATTAATAAATTAATATTAATGATCAAGTAATGATTAATTAATTTAAACTACATTACTTTTCACCCTCTACCTCAATAAACACCAAAACACAAACCTAAAAATATTTACACAATTTCCATAACTAATTTTACATTATTAAATTAATATCAATTAACAACAAATCATTAATTAATTTAAAAACATTTACTACCCACCATTTACCACTATAAACCCCAAAAATCACACATCAAAATAAATACACAATTGCCATATTTAAATGTTAATTAATTAATTAGCATTAATTAACAAATAATTAATTAATTATAAATAAATTACCTCCCACCATATTCCCCTATAAATGCCACCACTAATTTCTTAAAACTTGACACAATTAACATATTTAATTAACTATTAATAACAATTAACAAGCTAAATTTTAAATAACAAAAGCATTGGTCCAGACTGAAAAATGCCTAGGAATGTATCTTAGGATAAAAAGCCCACAAAATGAAAACAGGATGCCAGAAACAATGCAAATACCATCTATAAAGACATCCTACACTTAAACCCTCATAAAAACACTAATTCGAAATCACATATACATCTGCCAATAGTTCGCAAACACACACCACACATACACTTAAAAAGGCACTCCTTTTTTGCCTTGTCAATGCTTGCTCACTGAGAGGGAAATACAACCTGAAGTTCGCCATAAGGGTAAGTAGGATATATGAAAATTATTTTGTAGGGGTGCAGGACACAGTAATGCATCGTGGTGGTTACTCAATGTCAGAAAATTGAAAGTGTCAGTATGGGATAACCTAATACTTGGACAAAGGTCAAACATGGGTAATCCCTGAGCATTTATTTGTTCGATTATTAATATTTATCAATTTAATATTGTTTTTAACATTTCTAAAAAATAAATTAAAACTATGCCAATAAATCTACTAGAAGAAATATATTTGTTTTGAAAAAAGTTTGTGTTAAGATTGAAGAAGAAAGGAGGAAACAGATGTTTCCTAAAGAACGCCTCAAATACTTTGTGCACATCTCCCAGATCTGCATGTCAAGAGCCTGCCACTGATGCTCAATCCAACCAAGACAGAATACCTCTTATTTGTCTAGAACACCATACAAGGAACAATATAAACCTAGCTCAATGTCATGAGTGTTGATACTTTCACACATCTGCTTTCACCAAATGCTAGGTCACTTGGATTTATCCTGGACAGCAGCTTCACCCCCATGGAACACATTGCCAAAATCACACAAAGGCAACTTGGTACCAGCTCTCTCTTCTAAAGAAAGTGAAACTGTTGGCTATGGCTTCATAGCTGCCATTCAAGCCCTCGTACTCTTGCATTTATATGGCGGTAATGCCCTGCTTTATGTCCTCTCACACTCCACGCTGGCACCTCTTAAGTGCATCCTATACGCCACAGCACTCCTCGTCCAGGACGTGAAGAAATATGATCACATCACCACCTGATGGAGCTCCGTTAACTTCCCTAAAAGGGCTGCACTATTTTCAAAACCGGCTTCATCATTTACAAAGTGATCCCGACCAGCACCCTGGTAGCTTGCAGGCAAGCTCACAGCTCTAGCGGTACTTCGGGCACCCAGGGCCGGCTCTAGGGTGTTGCGACCGGTGCCACCGCACCGGGTGCTGACTCTTCGAGGGGGCGCCCTGTTTGGAAGTATTTTATGGTTTTAAAAGCACCTGCTGCTGCATTGCTGGCCTCCGGCAATTTTCATACAACAATAAACATGTCAAGATAACTCCGGTGATTAATGTTCTTCCTGGAGAGAGAAGGAGTTTTGTCTAGTGGAAGTTTTAACTCATTTTATGGTAGCACATAGGGTTAAGATTCCTGCTGCAAAGAACGTTGTACCATGCAGATCACAAAGTGCATATAGTTTAAATATATCGGTGCTTTTGTCAGAGAGATTCTTTTGTTACTAGCAGTGTAGATGTTAAAATCCTAACATGGAACAGTGAGCTAATAACTGTAATCAAAGAGCTGCATGCAAACTGCAAGGTATAGATTAGAGAATTATGATTTTTTCCTGGGTCTTTCATTATTCTAATGTTTCAAAAAGGGTATATTTTGATAAAAACAAAAAACCTTATTATTAAATGTAACCCCCAACCATGGGGTTATGTTTTAAATTCTGGGTCTGTGCTTCTCCAGACCAAGCGCTCTTAAACTATACTGTCTACCACTATGGATGACATGTGACTCACCTTGTAGTCTTCTGTCTGAGGTAACGTTTCCTATACACTGATTTACACACATATGATTGATTGTCTTGGTGTAATGTGTGTGTGATGTAAGTGCTCTGACACCCTACACTGGTATAGGAGGCACTATATAACTAATTAAATACATCTGAGAGAGAGTGGTTATGGAGACTTGAGGGGGCACTGTTAAAGGGTGGTAGTGAGGGAGTCTGTGGGGGGCGCCCGTGGGGGCGCCAACAAACATTGTCACACAGGGCGCCACCAGTGCTAAAGCCGGCCCTCCGCACACCCATAGACAAGACACCATCCGACTGAAAGCTAAGATGAGTAAAAACATAAAAAGGAGGCCGCATGCCTTTTCCATCTATGCACCCAGAAACTGGAACACTCATTGACTGTATGCTTGTCTTTGATCCTGCACAGCATTCTGCTGCTTTTTGGCCACGATTGTTCTACAGAAATATCATATACAAATACAATTTATAAGAGTGCAGTGGACATCGGGCTTGGACAAACGAAGTGATAAGTAGCTCTGAGAATATATCATTCCATTTAGGAAAGGGCAAGGATAATATCTCTGTCACTTGAAATTCCTTAGGATAGATGTATGCAAGCAGCAAATACATTTGCTGATTGTTTTTTCAAATTGTATGTATGTGCATCTTTTCCGCAGTGCCCTGGCAACTGAGTCACCGTGTCTGGCACTCAACCAGTTTCATTGCACTAAGAGTATTTGTGTGGAGCACTAAGTATTTGTGTGGAGAAGGAAAAGACAGATCAGAGCAGCAGTTTTTATCAAAAAAAGCCAATCCAAGAGCTGTTTTCTTACTCAGGAAATGCTATATTGTGGAAGACAATGGTAGACCAATAACAGGCAGGTCCTGTGCATTTCTTACGGCGCCCAGGCTGCCATAAAAGCCGTAGAGTCGGATCAATTTTATGAGCAATTAATGGGGTCTATCCAAAAGAAATTAATTTTATGGCGGAGGTTGAACAAGGTGATAGTATAACTCTTTTATATGTGTTGATGATAGGAAGGAATGATGGCTCCCTGGCTATTAACTGGTTTCAAATGAGCAGGACGGCAGGCGGTTATTTATGCTCCATGTCTGCGGGTGCCTTTGTTATGCAAAGAGCTTTTGTCTCCGAGATGGCAAGAGACAAATGCTGCGCGCGCAGGGGATCGCGCCGATAAGGGCTTCAGAAAAGCAGCTGCTTCCAATGTTTGCTCTGCTTGTGTGGTGGTGCTTTATTCGAGAATGAAAAGGAATGCAAATGAGTTGTTGTTTTCTGCGAAGTTCCTAATGAAAGTAAATGTGATTGGAAAGATATAAAGAGAGACAGTGTTTGCGATGAAGAGAAATTACTCTTCGTAATGAGCATCAACGGGAGAGGGGGCCGCTGGAGGATGTTTATATGGCTCTGATGAAATAGCGGTGATTTTTTGCCACTATTCAGGTTTGCATTGACTGGCTCACCAAGGGCCTGATTAGCCAAAATGAACAAATCTGCAAATCCATCGTCCAAAACTATGATTTCAATAGTGTGCCAGGTGTGTGTCTGTCCTCTAGGCGTTGAGTTTGAAAGTCTCTAGACCCGCACGTTTACCTAATTTATTTTCAAAACTCCAGGATCTTTGCAAAGTGTGTAGTTCAGCCCATTAAAAAGGTACAAAAGGTAGGATCATTGCCCTGGTGCAACTGTGGCCGAAAGGTCACCCTGAGGAAGGAGCGGGTGACGTATCTCGGCAGGACACCGTCTCCAATGCTCTAATTCACCTGCATGGGAACAGAAACTTCCCCATCCATCCCAGCACTGCTGCGCCTCACCACACTGCTCAAGGGTTCAAGGCCAGCCAGCCATCCCATGCCATACTTAACCCACTGTGATTATTTCTTTGCCCCCCCTCCCTGTGCACCATGCCTTCTTAAGTTGAGCCTTCCCCTACTGCATGCTCTATTCTTTCCCACACCTCTTAGCAGAGATTACTGGGGGGGTGTAGCTTCAACCCCACCATTTCCTGGTCCAGAATGTCTCGCCCCTGAGACATTTGGTGCAGAAAATATTCACTGTGAAATGGGATTGTATTTTATCTGACTAAGGGGTATATTCACAAGAACGTGTGATAACTACCGCAAGAGTAGCGTAACGCTAACTTACAGCATCGCAGCCTATTGCGGGAAAATAACCCTGTGACAACGTGGAATTCACAACACGGCGGTAGCATGCGATAGTTGGCCGACACCGTGGCCAATGCTCGTGATCACAACCACCTCGACGGAGATAAAAACACAAACCACAACGCGAAAAAGCTGCGATGGGCCAAAGCGCGATAAGAAAACAGTGACAACCAGCGGCGAGGGCAGCAATACGCACGCGCAATGCGGGAAAAAGCACAAGAACAGTATACGGAAAATGCCACAGAACAAAATACATCAACAGCGGAGTGCACCACGGGATGCACCCTGGCCAACTGCAGAGGACAACATGCACACCACAACATCCACGCACCGTGGAAGAACAGAACCTACAGGCACAACACATGAAAGAGACCAGTGGCAGACAAATCAGAGCTGCAGGAGCGACACACCCACCGTGCAGCATACGCACATAAGCAGAAGTGCACCCCGACAGTGACAACATCCAGGTACAAAAAGCAACACCACCACAGCTGAACACAGGACAAAACTGGTTCGGAAAATGTGCACAACATGGCAAACCACATCTGAAACCCCAGGGACATGTAACATGACAATGTACAATTCCAACCTGTGACCTGCAAATATGTTTTATTCACACATGCAGTGCAATTGGACATCTACTACTGTCCCATGAATGCCACGGACGGTCACAATGTGAGCGTGCTCATGAGAAGTAAGTGTCAATGATGGAGTCCCTATGGGCCATTCCTGCCGCAGCTGCAGTGGGATGTGGGCCACCTGCCCCATCACCACCATCATCGTCTGGTACCTCTGGAACTGGGATCCATGGGGCCCTGGTGCGAACACAGATGTTGTGCAACACACAACATGCAACGATCATCTTGCACGACGTCCTGGGCTGTACAGGAGCTTCCCACCAGTGCCGTCCAGGCACCTGGAAACGTGACTTCAACACGCCAAATGTGCGTTCAACGATGCCCCTGGTGCGTATGTGGGCCAAATTGTACTGCCTCTGGGCGGGTGTGTTCGGGTCTCGGAAGGGTGTCATCATCCAAGGGCAGAGTGCATATCCTTGATCAGCTGTGACAGTGCAGGGAGAAAGAGTCAATACTTGGTTCGGCAGGATGTGATGGTAGGCCCACTAATTCAGTGGCGCCTGTGCTGGCTGTGTGTGGGGTGAGTGTAAGCCAGCCCTCAGGAGTAGCATGTGCTGGCAGCTACACCAACAGTCATCAGGCACACAGACATGCAATGTCAGAACTACAGAGGGGATGACTCGAGTGCACAGGGGCTAGTCGCCCCGGAAGCACGGCGACCAATACGGGCCCACCACCACGGGACGCTGACCTGTGGGAGACTGGGGTAGGGTCATGAGGGCAGAGCAGTGCCTCACATGTGTCATGGCTGCATTACGCATCTCCACACGTTCTGCTGTTGTGTGGCTGTGGTGCCATGTGAAGTCTGTATTGGGTGCAGGGGTAGCCCAGGATGACCATGGAGTGGTGTAGTTGTGTCTAGTAGGTGGTCGTGTAGTTTGACATGTCGGATGTGGTTAGGTCATGTGTGCATTCCCACAGTTGTGCGTTGGTGGCTGTGGGATGTGTGGTGTGTTGATTTGATACTTATCAACGAGCAGTCCCGTTCCATATGTGCCATCCTGGAAGCGCTGGTTGATGATGGACTGTCGGAAGATGAAGGAATCATGCACACTGCCTGGGTAGTTGGCGATGACATTGGTGAACACTCTCCGGTGGTCCACTATTGCCTGCACATTGATGGAATGCGTGTGCTTCCTGTTGCGGTAGTGGTGTGCAGTATCTGCAGGGGGCACAAGTGGGACATGTGTGCAGTCGATTGCCCCCAACATGGCTGGGAATCCGGCTATGGCGTAGAAGCCTTGCTTAGTCTCCAGCTGTTCCTGCGCAGTGTTGGGGAAGTGAAGGTACTGGGGTATGAAGCTGATGATGGCATCCAGGACGGGTGTGATGAACCTTGATAGGGCTGGCTGTGAGACTCCTCCGACTCTGGCAGTTGTTGGTTGGAAGGTCCCAGAGGCCAACAGGTGCAGCACTGCCAGCAGCTTTGTCTGCGGAGGGATGTTTGTTCTACGCTGTGTTGGGACCGTCAGCCTGTGGGCGATGTGGGTCAGGATGCGGAGGATAGTTGTCCTTTTGAGCCTGTAGTGGGCAATGACTTCCGCGGGCGTTAGGTCTGTGAGAGTGGTGCGTTTTCGGTAGGTCCGCTGTTTTACTCTGTTCTGCCTCTGTGGTGGTCCGGGGGGGGGAGCGGGTCCGGGTCCTGGGGGTGGTGGCGGTGGGTGTTGTGGCCCTGTTGGGGCTCCGGGCTGCATGTAGAGTAGCTCCATGGCGTCGTTTATTCTTCAGGTATGGCTGTGTGCGGGACTCCGTTGCCTACTGCAGAGTGAGCGTCCGTCTTTACACCTGCTTGAGGCAGGTGTTAAATACCTGCGGCTACCGCACCTGTATCGCCTGTTTTGTGTTCTTATCGCCGATGTGGCTGGTGGGTTGTGAATGTTGAGGTGTGATGTTGTCTCGACTTTTGACACGGGAATGCCCACTCTGCATCTCATTAGCGATATTTGCGGGGGTCCTCTGTGGGGATGTTTTTTGCGGCTGCTATCGTGGGTATACTGGTGCTGTGGGCTGCTTACACCGGCTTGTGAATGGGGAGGTAAATTTATCACGATTTTGGCTGCGATAAAGTGTCGTTAATTCGGCGATAGTTCCTTGTGAATATGCCCCTAAGTTTCACATAGTCCAGTCAAATCAGGGTACGAGAACATTTAATGAAGGCTAACATTTCACAATTTCTGCCACTTACTGTGAGGCAGAACTGTCATAAGGGGAGGTCCGCCCGAGCTCTTTGCACCAGGCACCTCTCTTAATAGGGAACCTGCGCTCGTATTACAGGAGGCAGTTACACAATTAAAGCTAGGCCTAACCTATTTCCAGGGCCACTGGAATTATGCAATTGTGCAGCCGTGGCGATTTTCATATAAAAATAGATTTGCCACATTTGCCACATAATCCATCATCTGCTGCATAATCTGTAGATTTTACCCCCAAAAAATGGTTTCTATCTCAAACGGTTCAAAGTTGCTAAAAATGCCACAACACATGTTGACACGCAGTGGACAGCCCTTTGCAAAAATTGACTGCTCACTTCTTTGTAGCGTATTGCTATATTTGGATATTAAACTGGTAGAAAAGAGGTGCAACTAATGCCCAGACAATGTTAGCAAGTTTAAAATTGAAGAAAAAATGAAGTAATAATAACACAAAATATGCTGCATTATGCCGCATAATTTGCCTTTTCTTGCAGCATAATTTACTCAACCCTGCTACGTAATTTGGCCCTCTCCTGCTGTATAATTCCAGTGGCCCAGCCTATTTCTTAGTGATGTAGCTACCACTGTTAACACCACTAGATGGTACAAAATCCAGTGCTGCTCATTTCCAAACCTATTTGGTTCCCAAGGTTATGGCGAACAACTTGGCTGGGAAACCAATAATGGTCCTTCAGAATTTTTGACCCACAGCCCCACCGAAATATTTTACATTTTTGTGTTGGGTTAAGAAAAAATTTGCCTATCTGTACTGCCAGCCTTAACTCTAGAGCCCCCTTGCTGCCCCTGATTGTGCTCGTTTTCCTTTCTGTGCCCCCTTGCTGCCCCTGATTGTGCTCGTTTTTCCTTTCTGTGCCCCTCTTGCTGCCCCTGATTGTGCTCGTTTTTCCTTTCTGTGCCCCCTTGCTGCCCCTGATTGTGCTCATTTTTCCTTTCTGTGCCCCCTTGCTGCCCCTGATTGTGCTCGTTTTTCCTTTCTGTGGCCCCTTGCTGCCCCTCATTGTGCTAGTTTTTCCTTTCTGTGCCCCCTTGCTGCCCCTGATTGTGCTCGTTTTTCCTTTCTGTGACCCCTTGATGCCCTGATTGTGCTTCGTTTTCCTTTCTGTGCCCCCTTGCTGCCCCTCATTGTGCTAGTTTTTCCTTTCTGTGCCCCCTTGCTGCCCCTCATTGTGCTAGTTTTTCCTTTCTGTTGCCCCTTGCTGCCCTGATTGTGCTAGTTTTTTTCCTTTCTGTGCCCCCTTGATGCCTTGATTGTGCTCGTTTTCCCTTCTGTGCCTGTTTCCCGCTGCTGCGCCTGCGGCCCCGCCCCCTCACTGCCCATTTGCTGCCCCATTCCTGCTCCTCCCTCCCACCTCCCCATTTATGGCAGCCGCTGTGCGGCGCGCCGCCTGGCGCGCCGTAGGTGCGCCTAAGGCAAGCCCGTCTGCGCCCGTCCGGCGCCGTGACCGCGCCCAGCGCCAGACCCCCTGGTCCGGGCATCCCCGCGCCCGCCACATCAACAGACGCGCCGATACGACGCCAGCACCCTCCACGCACTGAACCCCGGAAAAGATCACGCCTGCTACCAGGCCACCCGAAGCGCACCCAAGGGCCCTTCACCTGCCGGAACTGCAGCTTCGCCAGCACCCGCCCCGCCAAACCACCGCCCAGGAAAGAACCCAACTACCTCAGATGCATTCTCCTCAACACCCGCTCCGCCCGCAAACACGCCATCGAACTCTGGGACCTTCTCGACTCCCGCTTCAGCCCCCGACATCGCCATTGCCATCCCGGACGGATACAAGATCACCCGCAGGGACCGCACCAACGAGGTCGGAGGAGGCATCGCCATCGTCCACAGGAACACCCTCAGAGTCTCAACCAACACCGGCGACACCCTCAGCACCGCCGAACACATGCACTTCCAGATCCACACCGATCCCAACACCACCCTCAGAGGAACCCTCATCTACAGACCCCCGGACCCCGACCACAGTTCAGCGATTCCATCGCTGACTCCGTCAGCACACACGCCATCGCCTCCACGGACTACATCCTCCTCGGGGACCTGAACTTCCACCTCGAGAACAACAAGGACACCAACTCCACCACCCTGATCGACAACCTCGCCACCCTCGGACTCAGACAGCTCGTGACTACACCCACCCACGCCGCCGGCCACACGCTCGACTCCATCTTTTCACGCAAGCCCACACGTCTCCTTCAACCACACCTCCGAACCCCACTGGACTGACCACCACTGCATCCACTTCACCTACAGGAAGCCCACCACGCACCACCGCACCGAACAAATGCCTCGCCGCTGCTGGAGCAGAGTCACGGAAGACCAGCTAACCACAACCCTCGCCCTGAGCCCACCCGCCCGAACCCTCCGACGACCGCCGCCCGCAACCTCAGACAGTGGATCGGCGACTGCGCCAACACCCTCGCCCCGCTCAAGAATCCGCCCAACAGCCACACCAGCAAGAAAGCCACCTGGTTCACCGAAGACCTCCAGGCCTCCCAAACGAACATGCCGAAAACTGGAGAAGATCTGGCTCCACGAACGGACAGCGGACAGCTACGCCGCCCACAAGAGCGCCACCCGCAGTCACCATCACCTCATCAGATCCGCCAAAGGGCCTCACTCAAGAGACCGCCTAGACAACAACGCACACAACAGCAAAGAGCTCTTCAACATCGTGAAGGAACTCTCCAACCCCAGCTCCAACACCAACGACATCCAGCCGTCGCGAGACCTAGTGCGACTCACTGGCCACCTTCTTCCACCGCAAAATCGCCGACATTCATGACAGCTTCAACACCACGACCGCCCCGGCAACCACCGAGACCACTGCCCCACAACCACCAACCGCCTGCTCTCCTGGACCAACATCAGCAGCGAGGACACCAGCGAGATCATGAACACCATCCACTCCGGTTCACCGCTAGACCCGTGCCCTCACCACATCTTCAACAAAGCCAGTACAGCCATCGCGCCCCATCTCCGGAAAATAATCAACATCTCCTTCGAGACAGCAACCTTCCCGGAAAGCTGGAAGCACGCCGAGATCACCGCCTTACTCAAGAAACCCAAGGCAGACCCCAAGGACCTCAAGAACTTCCGACCCATCTCTCTGCTCCCGTTCCCCGCGAAGGTCACCGAGAAAATCATCAACAAACAACTGACCCGCTACCTCGAGGAGAACAACATCCTCGACCCTTCCCAGTCCGGCTTCCGCAGCAACCACAGCACCGAAACCGCCCTCATCGCCGCCACCGATGACATCAGGACCCTGCTAGACAACGGAGAAACAGCAGCCCTCATCCTCCTGGACCTATCAGCCGCCTTCGACACGGTCTGCCACCACACACTACGAACACGCCTTCACGACGCCGGGATCCAGAGAAGGCCCTGGACTGGACCACATCCTTCCTTTCCGGCCAGAACACAAAGCGTCCGCCTCGCCCCTTCCGATCCAAGGCCACCAAGATCATCTGCGGCGTACCCCAAGGCTCCTCCCTCAGCCCAACGCTGTTCAACATCTACATGGCACCCCTCGCCCACGTCGCCCGACAGCACTAGCCTCAACATCATCTCCTATGCCGACGACACCCAGCTGATCCTCTCCCTCACCAAAGACCCTCACACCGCCAAAGCCCACCTCCACGAAGGAATGAAGGCCGTCGCCGAATGGATGAGGACCAGCTGCCTGAAGCTGAACTCGGACAAGACGGAGGTCCTCATCCTTGGTTCCAACCCTTCAGCCTGGGACGACTCCTGGTGGCCAACATCACTGGGAACAGCCCCGCCACCCTCCGACCACGTACGCAACCTAGGGGTCATCCTCGACCCCACCCTCTCCACATGACTAAGCAGGTCAACGCCGTTTCCTCATCCTGCTTCAACATCCTCCGAATGCTCCGCAGGATCTTCAAGTGGATCCCCACCGAAACAAGAAAAACAGTCACCCAGGCCCTCGTCACCAGCAGGCTGGACTACGGAAACGCCCTCTACGCAGGAACGACGGCTAAGCTCCTGAGGACGGCTGCAACGCATCCAGAACGCCTCTGCACGTCTTATCCTCGACATCCCCGACACAGCCACATCACACCCCACCTGAGAGACCTGCACTGGCTCCCTGTCAACAAGAGGATAACCTTCAAGCTCCTCACCCACGCACACAAAGCACTCCACAACTCCGGACCAGCCTACCTCAACAGACGACTCAGCTTCTACACCCCCACCCGCCAGCTCCGCTCGACCAGCCTCGCCCTCGCCACAGTCCCCGCATCCGGAAAGCGACCGCCGGCGGCAGATCCTTCTCCCACCTCGCCGCCAAGACCTGGAACACCCTCCCCACCAACCTCCGACAGACCCAAGACCTACTGGCCTTCAGAAGACTCCTCAAGACCTGGCTCTTCGATCAGTAGCAGCACCACCCACCTCTTCCCCCAGCGCCTTGAGACCCTCGCGGGTATGTAGTGCGCTTTATAAGTGACATGATTGATTGATTGATTGAGATTAACTGGCAGATTAACTACTTTATTATCAAGTAAAAAATACACCAGTTACGGCGATATTTCTAACAGCCCTTTTTGTTTGCGTAAAAGAAAATATTTTTTCGTGCCCTACCTCCCAAAATGAAGGTGGTTGTGTTCCTTTCTAACACTTATTGTACCTTGCATGCCTACTTGAAGTTGATGTAAGTTTACAAGTAGTCACTCTGAAAAAGAGTATATAGAGGGTCAATACATTTCTCAGGACACTCTAAATACCAGTTCAAAATTATAAATGTGGAGATGGACACTTTAGAGAGATTATGTACAGTCCTACATCAAGTCGGTAGATAGAAAAATCCTTTGAATTTGTTTCTGTTATTTTCATTCGCAGTGTTGATATTTCACACGTGTGGTTAGCAGTTTTGTAATTCAACCTAAAAAGTCATATGAAATGTCAATCTCATGAAGGGAAAACAGATGTGTTTAATCAGACTTTGGGATTTATTTGCGCATGAATTTCCTTGAGTCATGAAATAGAACATATATTTTATTTACTCTGGTGAAAATGTACGTCAATCTTGGGACATTTCCAAAAGTCATTAATTAACTGGACATTTGTTTTTGATATTTTGCATCTGGGGCCACATTACACAAACTGCCCGGGGAGGGGTTCAACAGGCACGTAATTTGGTCCTACACAAGGGGCTAGAGAGGGTTGCACAGCTTCTACTGTAATACAGTTCATGCCGGCGCACATGTAGCACTGGCCACAATGAGTATACTCGCATTTGCATGGGGTGGGTGCCTGTGCAAATGGAGGAACACTTTTACTCTGCCTACATTATAGACAAGAGTAGAGTCTGTCAAGGAGCACTCTTAAGGACCTCCCCAGATGTCTCCCTGCAGGCTAGTGCAATATCTTTTCTGCCCTTCCTAAAGTGGACAGCATTGCTACCTTCACAGGGAAAGATGGACTGACTGCTTCATACGGCCTGTCTCCCTTCACTAATGCACTGATTCCAGGGCAGGTGCAAGACAACAGCTGCGCTGGGGGCAGCTCATTCATTGTAATACGGCACAACCATTCGGTCTGCACCCAGTTAAAAGTTTTCTGCAGCGCAGACCAGGGCAGTCCATGTACACAATACGGGCCAGCTATCCATTGGCTAAACCCCCTCCAGGCGCCGAGTCACCCCGCCCCGTCCCCCTTGACCGCTTCCAACCAACTGCGCTCCTTTTACCTTAAATCACCACTGATAATGTGCTTTGGTGCCTGAAAAGGTCGCAGTCTATTCAATATCACATGTTTATACATCTTTCAACGTTCATGGTCATATCAACATTTACTGTCCATGTTATATATTTACATTTCTTGGCCATTAATCACTTTTCTTGCATTATAGACCCAGCCTCCTCAATTTCCTGGGAGGGGCCCCTTGTCTGGGCTTCCGATTCACGGGTCTAGGCTTCAACTTGCTACCGACTTGGAGGGTGTCCGTCTGGACCTGCCAGGGCTGCAAGTGCCATCCCGCTCGGCTTGTACCCTTTCATGGGCCCTCCCTTCTCCCAGGGGTCCCTGCCGTGTGGCATCCCAAGGACCTTAATTGAGCATCTACTCTTCCTTTCCTGAGGCTGAGTCCTTGCATTTTCTCCCTCTGTACCCCTGCCGTTAGGCATCCCAAGGAGTCCTGCTGGGAGCATCGCATCTACTCTTTCTATGGCGGCACGCCGCTTGCAACTCCCTCAGTGCCCCTGCCGTGAGGCATCCCAAGGACACTGTGAGAGCCTTCCATCTACCTTTTAGTAAGTTTTTTCTTTTTACTACCTTTCTTATGTTTGTTTTGCTTCACCTCTATCCTTGTGGCTGCGACGCCTGTACTTTTGGTGTGGGTGGGTGGGATCCTTCTTTCTTCCTTTGCGAGGGGGCGGTGGATGTGCTACCCTCTGGCCGTTGGCCCCTTTTATCCCCCCCTCGCCCTAATTATCTCGTCCCCTGATTGAGGGGCCCGCACTTACTTCTTGGGACCAATACTGGCCCCCCCCTACCTAGCCGATATGTAAATGGGGGCGGGCCTCCCGCCTCCGGACGGCGTTTGACCCGGGCCCCCATCGGGTCCGGCTTTGACTTCCCGGCCTGGGTTACAAAGCAGTGATGTTTGATTTCAGGCGCAGTCCATGTAAAAAGAGACTGCTCTGCCTGTTGATCCTCATAGAGAAATGGTTTCTTGAGCAAGCAGCCATGCATGACGTTTGTGACAGATTCTATTGCCCAGCTGTTTCAGATTCATACAGTAGCTGTCACATGTCAATCATCTGGGATATACCAGGGCAGAGCATGACAATTACTTCATATCAAAGTTCCATCTGAGAGGATTAGTTAAAAGGTGAGTGGCAGAAAGGAGGGCAGCGTAAACAAGTGTCATGCAGCACCAGCAATTTTATGGTCGATATTATCAAACGTTATTTCTGCACCAAATTCAGCTATGCTGATATACAGTATCTTACTCGATTAATAGTTTATCATGCCTGTTCACACCCCCCAAAAAACCTGGAAACATCAGATGCACAAACAAAGCCATGACTTTTATGTGGCTTGTTAAATCACTCCTTAGGACCTCCTGGCCCATGCTAGCCGCCTCAGGGAACACATTAAAACTTCTGTACTAATAGCCAAAGTATTACCCGCCCACTGGAGATGGGGTCTAAGGTCTGCAGTGCCTCTCGGCTGCAAGGATCAAAGCAAGCCTTGCTTTAACGGAAATGAGCCATAATTATATCCTCTTGAAATATTGTAATCTTGCCAATCTAGCTTGCTCAGTGCTTCAGAGATCAAAGAAATATGGTGCTCAGGGAAAAAGGAAAACAAGAAGCAGTTAAGGAGAAGGAAGGAGCACTTTCTTCAACGAATGCACAGAATACCTTTATTTATTTTTATGCTTCAGTAATCCAGCAATGAAAGCATGCTGTATTAATGGGGAAAGTATTATAAAAACATAATATATCCTATTAAAGTGTAATACTTCTATAGTTATTCTCAATTTTCAAACCAAAAATGGGTGTTTGTTATAAGAATTATTTAAAGAAAGAAAATGATATTTACTGAACCATTTATTAATAACTTTTTCATTTATGCACAGTGTTAAGCAACGCAGTTCAGTTGAAATAAATCTAACAAAATGCTCAAATCCTTAAAAACTAACGAGAACTATTAACTTTGCATAAAAGACAGAGACAGGATGGCATCTCTGTAGCTTGTCAGTGGTGCGTATCCAAGAATGATTATAGGGGCATGAACACCTACAGTGCCTTTTTCAGTATGAGGCAGTTTGCCCTACTCATTCTTGGAAGTAAAGACCGTAGGGTTTGAAATAGAAGCATGTTTTAAAGAGGCCAGGTCTGGCCATAGGTAAGGTGCAGGCAAAAACAAGCTTTACTGACCTTTAAAATGCATATAGCAATGTTCCCTCTCATGGCCCTTATTTTGTTTGCCTTTGAGGGCAGCTGCAATGGGTGGGCACTATGAGGAAGCAGAACAGATCTCCAGATGCGCACACCATGGTGTTTAGGTAATGAAATATTAACAGTGACATGGTGGGCATGTAAATGGTGGACAAGCAAATAAAGGGATGCAGGGAGGCGTTATGCTACGGGCATAAATAACATACACTAACCCCTGGCTCTGTCTCATTACTCTCCATGATAAAGCCGGGCATGGTGGAAGTTTTTTGTGGGTCCTGGATCAACAACTTCCAGTGGAAGGCATCACAAGATGAGGAAGTTTTAGTATGTCAATAAAATGTGTCCTGCAGGTTAGAAGAAAACAAACAGACCCTCAAGCCCATTATGGAGTGCCTCGCTAAGATCTGCGATTCCAGAGACAAATTTCTTATTTAATAATTTTTTTAATTTGAAAGTGCTGAAAGGACCTTTTGGAAACCATTTCACATGAGCCCTACTCTCTTATATGCCCTTATTATTTTTGTGACGGTCCCTGAGTCTTGTAATAACTGACACAAAAGTTTTTTTCACTGTTGCCACAGTCAATCAGATCCTATGGATCAACAGGCAGCTTTTTTTAGCTCGAGCACTAGGGGAAACGCATGAGTGCGCTGTATTTATGTAAATACAGTGCAGCCCTGCGTTAAAAAAATGTAGAAGGGGGATGTTACCAATTTTGGAGTAAACCGAGCCCCAACATTTTATTGTAAATATCCTTCATTCATGTAAGGCAGAGCGGTTTGTTAAAGATGGACAATGTTTCTGCAGTAGCATATATAAATCACTTAGGAGGGATGGGATCTTCAGACCTGTCAGACTAAGTCAACAAACTCTGGCTCTTTTGTTTGGAGCACAAGATCAGCTTGAATTCAGAGTATTTGCCTGGAAAGGCAAATGTGTCTGCGGACTGGAATTCAAGGTTTTTAAGGGATTTCAGTGACTGAAAAGTGAGTGTGGCGTAATTCAGCAAACAGTGTCAGTTTTAGGGCCCACTAGATTTAGACCTGTTTGCGAACAGACTGACATGTCAACTGAAGAGCTCCTATAGCTGAATGCCAGGCACAGGAGTTCTAGCAGTGAACGCCGTCCTTCAGACCTGGAAGGGGTCCAACGCTTACGCATTCCTGACATTCACAATGATTCATAGGGTTCTTCAGAAGGTGAGGCAAGAGAGATGTTCCCTTGTCCTGATAACTCCCTTTTGGGTATCACAGGCGTGGTTTCCACTGACCTTGGAGTTAGCTTGCGACATTCCCTTTTTTCTTCCTGCCATAGCAGGTATATTGAGAGATGGAGAGGAGCACCCTCTCGTTCTGTCAGGGACTTTGAGCCCTCTTGCTTGGAAAATATCAGGAGATCTAGAGAGATAGAGAGATGTCAGGCCTTTCAGGGAGAGCTTAGGAACTCCTTGAGGAGTCCTGGGCTCCAGGAACATGCTATAAGTATAAAGGAATATGGAAGACATGGGTACGTTGGTGCTTGGATCCTGTGGAGAATCCTATAGTTGAGGTGGTGAATTTATGGTAGAACAGTTTGATAGGGGCCTTAGCCACAGGATGTTAAGCTGCTACAGGTTCACATTTTCTGTGGGACACAATCTAGTCAATGGCAGGAACGTGGGAAAGAATGTGATGGTCTGTAGAGTACTTAAGAGTATAAGGTGTAGGAGAACCCCAAGACCTAGTTATGAGACCTTATGGAATGTAAAATTGAGTACTAAGTATGTTTTCCTCTTGGCCTGATCATAGATATTTGGACCAATAAAACTTACTATGAAGCTTCCTTGCTTTGCCTAATCTCCTGTCATTGAGTCTTGGATGTTAGGGCTTTGGAGGTAAATAACAGAGTTTACATTGCCTTTGGAGTAAATTTTGAGATTGTTAGGAGAACAAAGACAATGTCCAATACCATATTTTACCAGAAAATTGATTCTTACAGAAAATTGTGTGTTGCATGAACTGCATGAAAGAATATGAATCCAGGATGAGTGAGTTTCATCCTGATGGTACTGATCAACTTATGATTTCCGTGGGGGCGTGCCAGCAACCCGCAGATCCGAGCCCCCTCGGGCCGTGTTTGGTGGACGTGGTCATGGATGCCATGCAGTGAATGCTCCCGGATGGAATAACCAAGCGATGGCAGAAGCGGGCGGTTGAAGGGCCTTGGCGGGACAGTTTGGAGTGCCCGGCAAGTGGGATAATGGCAGCCTACATCGGGCCCTTGAGGGCGACGTACACAGCGATCACCTGATGGAGGAACAGCTCCCCAGGACCGAATCTAATGAGATCGTTGCATCCGCTGTGGGCCAAATGGTGGGGAAAGCACGTTGGGGCCAGCAAAGACAGATGGAGTGAGGCTCCTCCAGCCGTAAAGAACGGAACGTCACTGCGGGCCGGCGACGATCCGGGAAAGGTGAGCTGAGCTTGGCGGCTGGCTGCGGGCGTGACCGGAGACCCTCGGGCCTGAATCGTGGCATCGCTAATTCTTGAGGAAGTGACATGTGCGGTGCGGGGCTGCTGGGGGCCGGCTCATGCCTGTGGTGCGGGGGCCCTAGAGCCTGGTTCGACTCTCAAGAAGTGCGAGGCGCCGGGCGACCTCTCTCCCTGAGACTACCGGAGCCTGATAACGCGGAGGCTGCAACTTGCATTGGCAGTCACTGGACCCTGGCTGGGGGAAACAGCGAGAACAAGCTACAGAGTGCTGGGTGCCGGTCTCCACCTGGGCCCCCTACGATCAGGCGTTCAGCACAAGGGACCACTGGCTGGGCATTGCTGGATATCCTTGCAAGCAGCTGGGGGCACAATACTTCTAAGCGGAAGTGGTTTCTACCTGGACAAGCATGGCTAAGAGGGACCGTAAGCAACGTAAGCTGCTTTTTGACACGGCAAGAGACAAGGCTACCACCGCCCATAGAGAAGAAGGCACAGACACCAACATGGCGCCAGGGAAAGATACGGAAAGATCGAGCGCAGAAGCGTTTTTAAAGGAACTGCGATCCGGCTTGAAGGCACTAGATAGCAGGTTTGACGCACTGGATAAAAGGCTGGACAAAATGCATGAGAGCCTGGAGAGCCACGAGCGAAGACTGGATGTGGCGGAAGGCAGAGTGTCGGATCTAGAAGATGGCGCAGCGCAAATGTGTAGAAAGGTAGAAAAGCTGGAAATGCAGGTCAAGACACTAGCCATGAAGACTGAAGATTTGGAGGCGAGAGGGTGGAGAAATACCCTGCGCATAATGGGGGTGCTGGAATCGACGAATAGTGGACAGCTTGAAAGGCTACTCACAGAACTGTTCGGAACCGAATCTTTCATCTCTAACTTTGTGGTTGAGCGCGCCCATAGGTCGTTGGGACTGCGCCCAAAGCTGCCCTATAATTGCAAGGCTTCTGAACCTCAGGGACCGAGATACTGCGCTCAAATTAGCGAGGGAGAAGGGCCCACTAAAATGGCAGGGGTCAGACCTGTCCCTATTTCCTGACTTTACTATCATGGTACAAGAGGCCCGTTGCAAGTACATTGGAGTCAAAGCCACGTTGCGCAACCTAGGCCTCCGATACGGAATGTTATACCCAGCGAGGTTGAGGGTCTACATGCAAGGGAAGGCGTGCTTTTTTGAAAACCCAATGGAGGTGCAGGAGTTCTGCAGTGCCTTTTTGGAAACACAACACAATAATCGGCGTGGATCACCTGGTGGGTCTCAGCCTGAGATCCACTCCAGTGCCAGTATGGACTTACTTCCTACTGGGTAACCTGATAGGACGGCGTTCCTGACCCACAATCCACAGATACGTTTGGCATGACTTTGATACACTTACACCTATGCATCCTGGTGTGGAAGTGAATGTGGGACATTATGGCATCCTACCACACACAGTCAGAGACACTGTACAAATTTCTGTTCCAGAAAGCGAGGACTGACATAGCATTGCCACACGGCCAGTGAAGTTCACATTACTGAGAAATGTTTAGCCTCAGACGGCTTTGGGAAGTTGAGCACTTGTTACTCTTACTACTTTGGGTTCCTACTGGGTGGTTAACTGCTTGGCATGGGTGGGGGGGAGGGGGAGTCGTGTCAGATTGCTACCCTTAGGACGGGGGAAGATTTGCAGATGGGGGAACGGGCATGTGTAGCAGCATTTACTGTCAAAATGATTTTAATGGGTGAAATGTACAATGACAGCCACCAATGTTAGAGCTTTTGCAGATTTAGTGTTCATGACATGGAATGTCAGGGGGCTCAATAGTTTGCGGAAATGCCGGCAGGTGGTACAATAAATGCGGTGGCACACAGTGGATGTGGTGTTTTTTCAGGAAAGGCACCTGGCACCCACTCGGGCTTCTACACTGGGGTCCACATGGAGGAAAGACAGATTTTACTCCAGCTACAGTTCATATGCACGGGGTGGCCACCTTGATACATAAAAATATGCTGTTCAGACACTTACGCACGGTGGCAGACTGCATATGGCGCTATTTTTTGGTGCTGGGGGCACTGCTGGGCCACCGTATACTACTGATCAATGTAAATGCCCTGAATGTTGAAGACCCTGGTTTCTTTTACGATTTACAGAAACAAATTGCCCTACTGGAGGTGGACCAAATACTATTGGGGAAAGATATGAACACAATATTAGACCCTACACTCGACAGCACATCCAGGGTGCCCCAGATGAAACCCAGAGCCCACGCGGCATTGGGTGACGACTGCGAGCAGTACATGCTGCATGATGCTTTGCGGCTGCTTAACCCTTCTTGCCTGGCATACACGCATTATGCAGCACAATAACATACATGGACGAGGCTGGACTACTGGCTGATGTCCCGAACATTGTCCCCCTGGCTACGCGACGTGGAACACATGCCCCGCACACTCTCGGATCACTCACCTGTGATTTTGAAACTGCGTATTCCAGGGGAGGGGGGCGCAGAGAGACAGTGACGGTTCCCAAAGAGGGTGCTGATGGACTCTGTTTTTAGAAGCGAACTCAGGCAGGCAATAATAGACTATTTTGAAATCAACACAGGATCGGTTCCGCAACAAGCCACACTATGGGAGGCCTTCAAAGCATACTTAAGGGGGATTTGCATCTCTAAGGGGGCAGGGATACTACGCGATCTCTGTGGTACGCTCACCAAATTAGAGGGAACTCTCACGCACTTAGAACAGGAACAGGCTGATGGGACCTCTCAGACATACCTATCAAAGAGGGCGACGCTATTAGCGGAGTTCCAGGAAGTGGCAGAGAGAGAATCCCACTATCTGAGTAAATACGCCACTGCGAGGAAGTATGGAGAAGGGGAAAGGCCAGGGCGGACCCTTACACATCTGTTACAGCCACCACATGGACAATCATACAGAACAGGGCTATGCGGGTCACAGAACGATCACATAACTGACACCCCCGGTATTAAATGTGAATTGATGAGGTACTACACAGAATTATACACTACCAGGCATTCAGACCGGGAGGAAGAAATCACCAAATATTTGGATAGTTTAGCTATGGTTTGGCTCACATCTGCCCAGCAACAATTTCTGAGCGAGCCCTTCTCTGTTGAAGAGATTAAGCAAGCTATAGATGCCATGAATGGCAGTAAAGCTCCGGGATCGGATGGATACACAGGGGCTTTCTATAAGGCCTTTAAGGAGTTATTGGCACCACAACTGCTGGAGGTTTATGCGGAGGCAGTGCAGGAGGGCATTCTCCCGCATCTCTATGAGAGGCCATCATTGTGTTGCTACTCAAACCGGGGAAAGTCCCATCACAATGCAGTTTGTACAGGCCACTGTAGTTATTAAATTTTGATATGAAAATACTAGCTCCCTCCTGCAGGAACAGGAATTGCTATCACATTTGCCCTGGGGAGGTGGTGGTCCCCGGGTCTCAGGGGGTCCACAAGGCCCCTCCACAAAATTTTAATTATCCCTGTGGAGGTGGCAGTCTCTGGGACAGGGGGGCCACGAGGCCCCCCCACATTCATTTAATGATCCCCGGGGAGGTGGCGGTCCCCGGGGCAGAGGGGTTCCACGAGGCCCCCCACAGTGTTTGAATGAGCCCCAGGAGGTGGCGGTCCCTGGGGAGGGTGGTCCATGATGCCCCCCTCCACAATTCAAAATGGCCCCTGGGAGGTAGCGGTCCCCGGGGCTGCGGCATTTATTATCAGAAGTGCCCCGGAGAGGTGGCTGTTCCCGGGGCAGAGGGGTTCCACGAGGCCCCCCACAGTGTTTGAATGAGCCCCGGGAGGTGGCGGTCCCTGGGGAGGGGGGTCCATGATGCCCCCCTGCACAATTCAAAATGGTCCCTGGGAGGTAGTGGTCCCTGGGGCTGCGGCATTTATTATCAGAAGTGCCCCGGAGAGGTGGCTGTTCCCGGGGCTTTCATAAGCCCTAGGAGGGGGGCTTCATGCGTCCCCCTCCTATAATTACTATATGCCCCTGGGACCTGGCCCACCGGGCATTATTTTAAAGCAAGCACCGGAGCCCATGCTTGCTTTTTAAAAAAAAGTGTTGCAGCGACTGCGATTCTCGCAAATTTGCAGATTATTATTTTTTTTTTAAATGGTTTTATGCCATGTCGGGGTCCAAGGGGGACCCGAAGACCATGTAATGGGGGTCAGGGTATTCCTACCCTGCCCCCTTTTCTTTATTTTCAATTTTTTGGGGGGACTCAGCTTGAAGTTGAGTCCCAAGATGGCTGCCAACACTTCCTGGTTGAAGTGTTGGCAGCCAATCAGAGCAGTCCATTTCCCTGAACGAGCTCTCTTTGTTCGCTAAGACTCTGCGGCCAGAGATATCATTATAATTTAAACTTAAATTTCTCAAAAACTACTGAACAGATTTATACCAAATAGGCAAAAGGCACTTCCCTGAACCTACATCTACCTCCCTGCCAAATTTGGTGTAATTCCATTCAGCAGTTCGGGCTGTAGCTGTGGCTAAGGGTTCCTATGGGAATTAATATTACAAACGCAACCTTATTTTGTGCCCCAAATTCTCGGTTCCCACTGCACGGATCACCCCCAAACTTTCCCAATCAATAGTACCCACTGTGACACTTTTTTGGCAAAGTTTCATGCAGATTGGTCAAAGGACGCCAAAGTTATAGCCAAGTCAAAGCTTTGCCTATGGATACTAGGTCCTAACTATAATTAACTACTGGCGACCACCAGTAGGTTATATATATCTATATATATATATATATATATATATCTCTATAAAAAGTTATGGATATTAATGATTATTTGCTTTATGATTATCTTGGAGTTTCCTGCTCTTCAAAGTTGTTTTAGCTGGTGTATTGATGTTTTACTTTCCTTTCAGATAATAACCAGTAGTTCGCTGCTTACAAGGAATTTTTGTTCTTCTGGGGTTTTGCTGCTCCCTGTGGACTCTTTATCTTTGTTCATCAATTCTTTATCTTTGTTCAGCCATGAAGGAGGAAGCAAGTTTCGCATTCAAAAGAGGCAGATTGTTATGCGCATGAACTTGTTATATGCAATGGATGTTCTGTTCAATACTTTTTTCTTTATGATGTTAAAGGTCTTTCAAGTGCTGTATGGCATGGCATTAAAGGATTAATGCATAATGTTATCCTCAATCCTCAGTGTCTTTAATAAAATTCATATTCTCTTGGCTTTTTATTTTGAGAATCACTGTTCTATATACATTAATATATATGTAGCACCAGTGTAGCTATTGTTAGGTCAGAGTTTACATTAGAAAGACATATTTTTTTCTTAATAATTCTTGTGCCAGTTGAAGACTCTGCACAAAACTTTCCACAAAACTAGTTCACTCACATTGATTCTGTCACGGAAAGTTTTATGCTGATCCGTCAAGCAGTGGCAAAGAAAAAGGGAGGGAGCACAAGTCTGAATTCCATTTTAATTCCACAGGATGTTTTGATCTCTGAAACGGACACATGGCTGAATATAATTACACCACATTTTGCACAAACCTAGAACTTTACTCAAGGGTTGTGCTTTTGCTGGTTCGGTGTAAATCCGTTCTGCAGTTTTAAAGAAACTAATATTTAAAAAGAGGCTTGGGATGGCATGAATGCACTAAATTTAAGAAAAAAAGTGCTATCTGGATCCTTAAGAATCCAAAGATATTAAGAATCCACAGACGATTAAAAAAATTAACAAATCCTATTGGCCAAGTGAGCTTTTTCTCTCGTCAGCCATTTTGGATCTGCAAGGGTGCCTGCGCTGCAGGGGCAATTGTTTATGTGCAGGAAGGGACACCTTCTTCCACATAACCAATTTTTAAAGGCGATTTGCTGTTTCTATGTGTGCTGCATTCTGCAGCACACATAGAAAGAGCAAAATACGAGGAGAAATGAATAATTTCTCCTTGTATCGGCATCCTAAGTCCAGGTTTTACCTGGCCTTAATTTTTAGCACCTCCCCATTCTTGTAAATATAGGGCAGAGTGAAAAAGCAATGGGTGTTGCGGAGGAAGGCCCACTGAAACACCCATTGCACGCCCCTTTCATGCTAAGTGAAGCGTGAAAAGGGTCCTTATTTACAAGGTGGCGTTAAGTCACATTAAGTGGCCTAACGTTGCCTTGTGAATAAGGAGAAGAGGATATCGCCAACAGAACGTCACTGACGTTCTGGTGGCAATATCCCCTTGTAAATATGCCCCAATGTTTGAAGCTCATATGGGCATAGAGACCAGCAGTCAACTCCAAATAAATTATGATGGATTTCAATGTGTGCGACCACAATCCTCTAGTGTCCAGGGCAACCAAGCGAGCACCCCAGCCTTGTAAACTCACATCCGACTCCAGAATAAATTATAGGGAGCATCCAAATATCACCCTTGCCGTTCCAAGCGTCCAAATTCAACAGCCACCAGTTCAACTCCAGCTTGCCCTCCTGATCTAGAGCTACCTTGTCTTCATTCCACAAACCTGCCCAAAGGGCCTTCGCTTTTAATCTCTGCAGTGCCCTATAATGTAAAAGACTTGAAAAAATAGCCTGAATCGAAGAGGACAGAAGACCCAGGATTCTGGCTAGTTCTCTCAGAGTCAAAGATTCCCATTCCAGCACATACCTTATCTCCTTTTGAATTTTGTTGATCTTCTTTACAGGCAAAAGAAGAACCTAATTTACTGTGACGGTTGTAAAACCTAAGAACTCCAGGTGAATTGAAGATAGCACTGACACTCCCTGGCCGTTGGAATGGTAGAATAAGCATCTTCCAGGACCAATGTTACCAACCAATCCTTCTCTAGTAACATTTCCCTTAAGAGATGGATCCCTTCCATCTTGAAATGTCTGTATACATGGAATCTGTTTAGATCTCGGAAGTTTATCATGGGCCTTGTGGAATAAGTGAACTTCTGTAATGGCGCCCTTTTGCAACATACTTTTTACCTCTTCTTCCAGCACTCTCTGCTGAACTGTGGTCAAGGCTAATTCTCTTGGGGAAGTATGTTGAGAGGGTTCCTTGAGGAAATCTATCTTGAAATCCTGGATGGTCACTAACACCCAAGAGTCCTGCGTTATAGCCTCCCAAACGTGGGTAAAAAGTCGGAGGCGACCTCCCACTCTTCCCAGGAAAGAAGAAGCAGGTGAAATCACTGTACTCACCCTGGTAACTGGTTGAGCCTTGTCTATGTTACCTGTTCCTTTTTGCATGACACAGACATCCTCTTTGGGGATAGAAGGCCATGGATCCTCCAGCTTGATATCCTCTGCCAAAGCCTCTTTGTCGAAGGTTGCGAGTTGGGACGTCTGGGAGTAGAAAGTAGAAAGTACCCTTCTGCCAGCCCGTCCAAAAATTACCAAGACCAGGATGTTATTTAGCAAACAGCCCACAGTGCAACCCCAGTTCTGTACGAAAATATTCAGATCACATTTTTTCCGGACTTCGCCCTCTGTGTTCAGCGACTGCGTTGTAGCTTCCTCGAAGTAAAGCATGCCTTGTGAGACCAGGAGAGAAAGTATTCCATGATGAAGGGATCCTAACCTCGATCAGGACAACAAAATCTATGCCCAAGATGACGTATAGCATTTGAATGACTCGTGGAAGCAGGGAGAATGGGTGTTACATCAGGCTCTTTTGGATCAAAGTTTTTCAATAACCCCTGTGGGACCAGGGTCCAGAGGTTCAGGGGCACCTCTCTGAGTTGTCCCCGGCCCTGTATAATACTGCTTTATTATTTAAGTAGGCCTGACCTGCTATCCGTTCCTCAACTGGGAGAACTGTACATGCTGACCTGAACATATTTTTTTTTCTTTTTCTTTCCTAATGTCGGGTGGGAAGAAGGGGAGCTACTTGGTGATGTCCATAGCCTCCTAAAGTTGGTATTGTGTTTCGGGGAGACAGGTGCTCTGCAGAGTTGGGGAGGGCAGGCAGTTTTAGATCCGCAATGCAGGGAGGCAGGGAGGGGGGTTTGGGTTGCAATGTTGATATTGGTTATTGTTTTTTTTATATCGACAGTATGCTTCTATCACACTTCTATTCCAGTGTTATTCCTTTGCTGACTCTGCTTTAGTGTCCCATCTACTGACCCATTTGGTTCCAGTGTGGTACTGCGCTCCTTCCTCCGCTTTTGGTTCCTCATGGCCATTGTCAGAGATTTCTTGTTTCTTGCAAATCCATGCCCTGGATGAGACACTTACGACCTGGGCCCCATTATTGCCCTCAGCTCCCAGATGCCCATGCCAGACCTCATGGTAGCTTCTAGTATCCAGGTGCTCTCCTGGAATGTTTATGGGTCAGGCAATAAGATCAAAAGGGAGGTTGTGCTGCAGTACTTCAAGAGACACACTCCAGATATTATCGTTCTCCAGTAGACACACCTCCATTGGAATACATACCATGCACTGGATAGACTTGGCTAGAAAATGATAGCTCACGCAGGATACACCATGGAGTCAAGAGGTATTGGCATTCTTGTGCGGAAGTCTCTGCCCTTTGTAGTCTTCAGGGTTTGGCCTGACGATCACAGGAGGTATATAGTACTGTTGGGGAGGAGGGAAGGTAGGACGCTAAATGTTATTTCGGTGTATGTCCCCCCAGACTCCACAAGGCAGCCTTCGTTGACCTTAGTGCGCTGCACCTCGGCCTCCCAGAGGGTGAACTATTAATGGGTGGAGAATTTAATAGTGCTTTATGTAAGACCTCACCAAATGTGCTCCACCCATAGATTGTTGTCTGATTCTTTTAGTGGTCTTGGGGTTAGTTGATGTATGGAGGGTGTATAACCCCACACTTCAACAATACACATTCCACTCGGGAGCACACGGTAGTCTTTTCCAGATAGATTCTATTTTCGATCGCTCCTGTCAACTTACCCCGTTTTGGCGATATCTGTCATCTAGCTAGGGGCATTTCAGACGACTCCCCACTCTGAGAGGTGTACGGACTATCGGGCCGACATGATTGTCACTATATTGTGCTTAATCCTTGATATCTTAAAGTTCCCCATATCCGCACTAGCCTTCATGAAGCTACTGCACATTACTTTGCTGACAATGAGGGTTCTGTGGACTCAGCGCACATTGTATGGGAGGCCTACACAGTAGTTATATGGGGTCAAGGCCTTTTGCTGATAGCTGGACATAGAAAAGAAAAAAGAGCACCCTTGGAGACACTAGAACAGGAAAACCTAGACTTCGAATCTCACTTCATTGGTGGAGGGAGTAACATCATAACTTACTTTTTAAACAGAAGGAGTACAAAGACATTGCAAAGGAGGCAGCTAAAGTCAACCATCCTGCGACTCAACATCATCTTCATGATAGAGCTGGCAGACTCCTCGCCTGGCTTGATAGGCATGAGCAGGCTAGTAGATTGGTGCCTGAACTGATGGGAGATCAGAATAGTGCCATTCGAGACAGAAAAGACATTGCCACTACTTTTGCAGCCTTCTATACGAAACCTTGTTCCCCAACTTCTACAGCTGCGGCCCTAGACTTCGTGCATTACTGTCCGAGCTCCACCTCCCTGGTCTCTCCCAATCAGATTGGTAGCTCCTCGATCAGGCACTGACGGAAGGTCCAGAGCCTTGAGCAAAAGTTCCTCCAATAACACTAGGGATTCATATCCAGTATCAGGATCTCTGGACCGTTCACTCTTCTTTCAACTGACGGAAGATGAAATAGTGCAGGCAATCCGGAACTTAAACTCCAGCAAGGCGGTGGGCCCTAATGGCCTACCAATTAAGCTCTACAAGCTCACAGCCTCGGAAGTAGCTCCCCACCTCCTGCGCATGCTCAATCTCAATGAGATCTGTGAAGTAGGAATTCTGCCAAGAGATCAGAGGCTGGCAACTATTGTTGTTATTCATAAAGAGGGTAAACCGCCAAATGATTGTGCCTCATGCCAACCTATATCGTTGCTAAATGTAGAGGCTAAAATCCTGGCAAAACTATTAGCGTCCCGGCTGGGTAGGGTATCCGGTCTCTGGTTCACCCGGACCAGTCTGGCTTCTTGCTGAAGCGAAATATCTCCCTTAATCTGTGTCATCTTCATGATATTTTGGGTCGTGCAGCGATGCTCCGTGAAGATGCCCTAGTGCTTTAACTTGATGTACGCATGGCTTTCAACACGATCGACCTGGATCAGGGATGATCCCCTCATCAGGGTATTTAGATGTACTGCAGATTGGGAGGATAAGATCTCCCTCTATGTGGACAACATCTTATTGTACGTCATGGATCTGGTGTCTACCTTGAATAGAATAATGCACATCTTTACCTTTTTCCGCAACTACTCCTGATATACCATAAATTGGTCTAAGTCCCTTATCTATCCCCTATGCGGGGAAGGGCCTAGATTGGCCTAGATTGGCCTAGTCTGTGACACGCTTGTGATGATGGATGGGTGTTGTTCCTTAGGTATCTATATTACTTGGAACCCCACTACTTTCTGTGCCCAAAAATCTGGACTTGTCGCTTGACAGACTGTGAACGGATGTACAGCACTGGAAGATCCTATCATTGTCGCTTATGGGGAAGGCAACTTTATTTAAAATGATGGCACTACCCCGTTTTCTTTATGTGCTCCAGAATGCCCCATAACCAGTACTAACATCCTATTTCCAGGCTATTGAAGGGGCTACTTGCACATTACTCTGGGAGGGTGGCCCTCCCAGAATAGCCTTTAATAAATTAACTAGAGGCTGGTATGATGCTGGGATCATGTTGCCAGACATACAAAAATATTATTGGGCAGCACAGCTCGTTACCATTAACTACTAGGCCCATCTTCCTGGAGAGGATCCGGCGTATTGCATGGATAAATAAGTCATGGGCCAGGGGGGGTAACTCAGAGCACTCTATGCCAATGCCTACATCCCGTCAATCTCTATACTCACGGCAGTCATGCTAACCATATTGCACACAACACTGTACACCCTAGGATGGAAAGGTAGGATCAGGGGGGACACTCATCTTTGGCATACCTCAAAACTAGGTGCATTGGCCACGCAAAAGGGATTTGATGAGTGGGACATTATATTCCACTCTCGGGTGGGAGACCTGTGGAAGCGGCGGCAGGTAGTCCCATTTGTGGAACAGCAGTCCGAAATACCAATTCGCACCCACTGAAACTTACTGCTATCTCCAGATACTCCACGCACTGCAGAAGGTGTTTCCAAAGGGTATGATCTTACCTGATATGTCACCACTTGAAGACAGGCTGCTGGAGGGCCATATGCCCAAGAATGAAATCTCCCTTACATACAGTAAATTGATTCACAACTCATCTAATACTTTGACCCGTTTACGTGCACATTGGGAGAGTGACGTTGAGGGCCTTGAGGACGAGTGGCCTGAGGCTCTGGTATTCCCCAGGGAGGTGGCCATTCGGTCTCGGTTCATTTTGGTGCAACTAAAAATCCTACACTGCAGTTACTATGAACACACTACCATGGAAAAGATGGGTAGAGCACTGAATGTACTGTGCCTCCATGGTTACGATCAAATAGGAACTTTTTTCCTTATAATCTGGAGTTGCCCTGTGATTCAATTATACTGGGAGTCTGTGATTCATTGTCCGAACAATGAATGTGGGGGTGCTATGCAGGCTTCAGTGAAATGGTGCCTTTTAAATATCTGGGATGCAACTGATCTTACCTGCATGGAACAACTATAGATGACCTTAGGGTTAATGGTGGCCAAGCGCAATATTGCATGTTTGTGGGGAGCAGCACTGGCCCCACAGCTTAACGACTGGAAACATGACATAGATTGGTGCATGCTGGCAGAACAGGTGGTCTATGAGGGTAGGGGGTATCCAAATAAATGGCACAAAATCTGGGGCAAATGGAATGAATACAGAGGACACTTGTGTGCTCCTGCAGTGGGACCTGGACATTATGACAGGGGCCATGGATGTTCTGAAGATGCTGCTGCCTTGTGAATCGTGGGTGGGAGAGTGGGGGGATGGGGTTTTGTAAGATTTAGTGGAGGGTTCATGATATGCGGAGATGTATCTCTGCCACACTATGTCAAATGTACTGTCATTGTTCTTCAGTTTGTTTGTTTTTGCAATCAAAAAAGTTATTAAAAAAATAGTAACCTTATGTTATACTAATGGAGAGTTTTATTAGTATTTAGGCCGTTAATTAAGGGATAGGCTTATCACTACTTTATATATCATATATCAAGGCAGTATTCATTTAAATTTGATGCTGTAGAGTTAATTCACTATTTAAATAATGCACCGGGGTGAAGAGAAGATAGATCTGGTTAACGAACAGCTGATTGCAGAGACACTGCTACTGTCAACTGTCACTATGGCGTTGCAGTGTCTCCTTGGCGGCCGCTTCAATAAATTGGGATGCATTGTGCAAACCAAAGCAAAGGCGGCAGCATTCTGTGTGCTGGGCAATGACACTTTCCTTCAATTTCAACCTGATGCGTTGTTGCCTGAGATGCGTAGGATGAATGCGGCCTAGTACGGAGCCCACATCTCCGAGGGAATCCGGACACCAACAGCACTGACCCAGTGCAGGGGCCGCAGTAGGATAAGGCGTGGTCCCTATGTTCATTGAATGCACTGGGAGCCTAACACATGGCCCAAAGTAATGCAGAGGCACTCAAAGGCAGGCTATACCGGGTTCGGTAGACAGCCTGGTTTGCCAGAAAGGTATGGTGCTAACAGCCTAGGGGGCATGAGTACCCTTAATTATTAAGTAAACGATATGCTACCCCAACATTAGTATTGGACAAATATCACACTATGGCAAACTAATTAACAACCCTTACTAGACAGCACAGCTGGGTTCCATAAATTGGAATGCCATAGTACACATAAAAAACATGGTAAAGAAATTACAAACATGAAATATGAGATAGGAAGCAATATACTACAAGTGAAAAATTAAGGTACTTATCTGCGAGGAGCAGCATTTAAAAGAGGCAGGTTGTTATGTACATGAACTTATTATATGTAATGGATGTTTTGTTCTAGAATGTTTTCTTTATGATGTTAAAGGTCTTTCAAGTGCTGTGGGGAGTTGCATTAAAGAAATAATGCATAATGGTAGCCTTCGGTCTTGTAATTAAATTGTTATATATAATCTATTATAATGTTTTGTTAATGTAATAAATGTTATTTGCTTTTAGTTTTTAAAGTAGGTTTATACTGGCGCTGTTTGACAGATCTTCAAGAAATTTTTTAAAAATTACTTCTGGGAGAGGAGCTGTTTCATCAGCGGGCCCTGAGGCTCGTAGGGTATGTGAAGGGTATATCCAGTTCGGCACTCCTCCGCACTTCACAGCAGTATTCGTCACCAATATCACGTAATATGGTCCACACCACTGTGTGTCAAGACAGTTCTTACTTACGTGCTTTCGGACAAGCACCCAATCCCCTGGGCTCAGGTCATGACAGAGGTCCTTTGACGTCGGTGCAGTCGCTGCTTCAACCGGATGAGACACAGAACGAACCACATAAGCCAATCCCCTACAGTAGTCCAGGACCAAGTCATCTGATATGTTTATCAAAGCTGTAGCCGGCACTACAGGTAAGCACATTGCCCTTCCCATCAGGATCTCGTGCAGAGATGGCCCAGTTCTCCGATTGGGAATGCTGCACAAACTCATTAGGACCAAGAGCAACTCATCGGGCCATTTTAAAGATGGGGCACACGCTTTTGCCAGCCTCGCCTTTAGTGTCCCACTGATCTACTTCACAATGCCTGATGCCTCTGGCCTGTAACTACAATGCAGTCTCTGGTCCACACTCAAGGCAGTGCACAACAGCTTCATGATCTCGCTGTGGAAGTGCGTCCCTGTATCCAACTCCAATGTAGTTGGAAATCTGAAGCGCGGTATAAGCTCCCTCAACAACAACTTTGCTAGTGTAAGACTGTCGCACCTTCTAGCTGGATAAGCTTCCACCCATCGAGAAAAGATGCACACAACAACCAAAATATTTCTCAATCCATTACATACGGGCATCTTAACTAATTCCAATTGGATGCTATTGAAAGGACCCCCTGACCTCCCAATGTGCTCAAGGCATCAACAGTTTTCTTCCCAGTATTCATCTGTTAACACGTAACACACCAATGACACACTGCTTCTGCAATCACACGGAACCTCGGATTAAACCAGGTCGGCCTGAACAATCTTACCATTGCGTCTCTTACTATGTAAGTGCTCTATGAATCTGCCTTGCCATTGGGTTTATGGAACAATCTGGTAACACTGCCCTACCGTCAGTTGAAACCCATATATAATCTTTTCCCTTCTCACAGCTTGCTCTTATCCAACCCGCTGGTTCCCGATCTGTTACCTCCTATTGTAACCGTCTCACTTCATGCCATGTGCCCGCAACAGTTAGCATCATGCTGAGTTCGGTCTTCTTTGTACTCTCGCCAACATATTCCCCATTGAAAATGCATGCTGTGGCACAAAAACAAGCAACGTTATCCACATAGCGGTTTCTCAAGGTGACAAAATCAGCTCTCCTCCCATGAGCAGCGCACTTTACGACTGCCACTTCCTTTGGTAACTGCAATGCTTCCAACAGTTGTCTCACATATTCCCCATTCCTATTGGGAGATCCTGATAATGTTAGGACCCCTCTCTGCGACCATTGCTGTCCAAAGTCATGAACCACACCTAAACTGTACTGGCTATCGGTATAGATGGTGAATCAGATCTGCTCTGAGACAAGGCATGCACGGGTCAAAGCAATAATCTTTGCCACCTGTGCGGAGTGTATTCCCTGTAGACAAGCAGCTTCCACAACTGCTGCTCTCAGGTTACCTTCATTGTCTCTTAGGCAAGAACCATCAACAAAAAGGACTTGATCAGGATCAGACAATGGTTCATTGACAATGTCAGGTCTCGGCTTAGTGCAAAGATCAGTAACGTCCAGACACTCATGGTCTTCACAATCTTCCCCATCAGCATTTGGAGCAGGTAACAAGGTAGCTGGATTTAACGCTGAACAGGTCATATGTTGTCAGCCTGTTATTAGTCAAATGCTGTGTTTTGTCGTAACCAGGAGTTCAACTGAGTGTGGTACATATATGGTAAGTGGATGACCCATAACAACTCTTTCACATCGTTTAATACTGACACCGGTTGCAGCAATGGATGAGAGACATCCAGGCAACTCTGATGCTACAGGATCTAATGTAGCTGAAAAATAGGCCACTGGCCTAGGGGTACATCCATGTGTCTGGGTGAGTACAGAAAGAGCACAACCTTCCCTTTCATGGAAGAATAGTGAAAATGCTTTGTTGTCATCAGGCATCCCCAAAGCTGGAGTGCGACAAAGGCACTTTCTCAGCTCTAGGAGGGCAATCAAGCGGTCGTTATCCCAAGGTACCGGATCACTCACATCCTTGTGGGTCAGCCTCTGCAAAGGCTTTGCCATCAAAGAGAAATTCGGGATCCATTTTCGGCAGTAGCCAACCATTCCCAAAAACTATTCTGACTTCTTTCTGGGTAGTGGGCGGATTCATTTTCATGATCGCCTCCACTCGTTCTTCTGACACCTTCCTCTTGCCTTTCTCAATTCGATGACCCAAATACTGAACTTCAGTCAGACAATACTGAAGTTTGCACGGAGACACCTTATGCCCATTGTCAGCCAGCTGATTCATTAAGGCGATAGCGTTGTCCGTGCAAGCCTCCCGTGTCTCAGATGCAACATGGAGGTCATGAATGTACTGAACTAGCACTGAATTTTGGGGCAAAACCAAGCTCTTGAGGTTCTTCTTCAAGACCTGATTGAAAATGATGGACTTTCAGTATACCCTTGAGGGATACAACACCATGTTAAGACACGATTCCCCAGACGGAAAGCAAATACAAATTGGCTTTCCACATGCAATGGAATGGAGAAAAATGCCCGACAAAGGTCAATCACTGTGAATGAGACGGCTTCACAAGGAATCTAAAATAGGATCACGGATGGATTCGGTACCACAGGACAACATGGAATTACAATGCTATTCACCTTTCTAAGGTCCTGGACTATGCAGTACTTCCCGCTTGGTTTCTGCAATCCCATGATTGACAAATTGCACAGGCTTCCTATGATCTCCTTCAGTATGCTCTGCACAATCATGGACTCAATCACAGGTATAATCCCTGCCACCGTTTCTGGGGTCAGGTTGTACTGCGGTGCTCTCGGAAATTCTGCATTAGCCTTGATTGGTATGTATACTGGCTTGACTCCTCAAATCAGTCCAATTTCCTACCCCGTGAAGTCCCATACCACTGGAGTGACAGTGTCTCTCAAGTCCAGCGGCATGTCTTCCACTGTCAGAAAAGGAAACATGTCTACACAATAATTTTGATTTGCTAGTTTGAAAGCAATGTCATCAACATTAGTCTGCAACTCAATTCCCTTCAATGTACAACAGGTGGTACAATTCAATTTGCACAAGAGATCGCTCCCTAATAAACAGATTGGGCTCGAATCATACACCACGAACTGGTAATGATCCTGGAAAGTTCTGATTCTCTCCGGCACTTCTTCTGTCAAAGGGTTCGTCATTCTTTTGTTGGCAACTCCTACAACATGGTTTGATTTTCCTGAGAGGGGTAGGTTGGTACTACTGCAGATCTCACAGAAGAACGGGTAGCACCAGTATCAATCAAAAATGTAATGGGATGACCATCTGCATCTGCCTCTACGTACGGCCCATTCTGGTCTACCTTTAAGACTGCTCCAAGAGTACAGTCTTCCTCCCCCCTCAGGCACCGTCATTGGGACGGGTCCTGATCAAATCCATCTTGCGCTTCCATAAAGGGCCTCTGATGGTGCATTTGATTGCCCTGTGAGACTTGCTCAAACTAGTTCTGATTCCCGCCCGCATTAATGGATCATGGCCTTGTCACCATCAGTAACTGATTTACCGCGTCTGTCACCTGCACGAGCTCTCCCTCCTGCGCCTGATTCACCGGATTTAAGTTTAAGTGACACCCGCTCTTTCAATGCCTGATCTTGTGACGAAAATGACAGGCACTTGTCTTTTTCATAACCCTGGGCGGAGTTTGTGGAGTTGCACTACGCGGAACACCGCGAGCGGCGGAATATAATAGAAAAATGCCGTTCGCGGTGATTGCACAGTGCCGGATGCCTGTCCGCACTGTGCAATCATTGCGAACGGCACCATGCACAGCGCAAGCTTTCCTTTTCTGCCGCTCGAGTAGATTTTTACTCGAGCAGCAGCTTTCTCAACGCAAACGGGCAATTTCTCAACGCGAGCGGTCGCGAGCATACGCGACCACTCGCAATGAGAAACCTGACACCCCGCGTTGAGAAATCTCGCTGGGATGTTGATTTTCCACGCTCGCGCTTGCCAACTTGATGTTGACGATCGCAAACGAGGAAAAATCTCGCCGGGATGTTGATTTTCCACGCTTGCCAACTTGATGTTGTCGATCGCAAACGAGGAAAAATCTCGCCGGGAGGTTGATTTTCCTCGCTCGCGGTCGCAAACTTGACGTTGACGAACGCGAGAGAGGAAAAAAACAAAGCAGAGTTTTTCGGAACTCCGCGATCTCCGCGTAACGCGGAGTGCAGAAAACTCCGCAAACTCCGCGAGCGGAGCGGAGTTCACTGCCCAGGGTTACTTTTTCGGTGTAGCAACATCTATCCCCGTTTTGGGATATATGGGGATAGCTCTCCCTCTTCCCTGTTCCGCTGGACCTGATGAGCCCTGGACACCTCCTTGGACATTCCCTTGATTATGAGTCCCTTGCCTGCACCTGCTCTCCCTTTTGCGTATTTTGCATTTGAACCGGCATTACCTTTTCCTTTCCCCTTCTATGTTTAGAATCCACCTCATCACTGCAATACCTGGCATACTGTAATATTTCATCCATGGATTTATTCTGCCAGCAGATCAAAAGTTGCTGGATCATAAGGCTTATTTCCGGCCTCAATCCTGTCAACATTTTGAGACAAATTGACCCATGTTTTTGGGGTCACGTGTATCCTACCCACTGTGCTGCTTGAAGGCTTGCCAGAGCCTCTCATAATAGGCATGCACTGACTTTTAAGGGGAGCCGCCAACGCCTGTGCCTGCAACCAACGAGGAGGGGACTGCAGGCCCCACAACACCCAGCGCAGGGAGGTGCTGACACTGTACTTCCCGCACCCGGAGGCGCGTAAAAGCACTTCGCGGCTCCCGCAGCATGGGAGCCGCCAACGCCTGTGCCTGCAACCACCGAGGGGGGTACTGCAAGCCCCACAACACCCAGGGCCGGGAGGCGCCGACACTGTACTTCCCATGCCCGGAGGCGCGTAAAAGCACTTCGCGGCTCCCGCAGTGTGGGAGCCACCAATGCCTGTGCCTGCAACCTGCGAAGGGGGGACTGCAAGCCCCACAATACCCAGCGCCGGGAGGCGCCGACACTGTACTTCCTGCGCCCGGAGGTGCGTAAAAGCACTTCGCAGCTCCCACAGCGCGGGACACACACGGGCGTGCCCAGGCCCCGCCCGGGCAAAGCCCGGGTCAAGGGCAGGCCCCTCTGCGCCCGTCAAAGCCCGTAGAAGGCTGGGCTGGGCCACCCCTCTGATATCTCCAACAGAAGATATACGGACTATGGACTGCCTATTCTAGAGGTACTGTGACTATTTCTCATTCCCACAAAGCTATAATTAGATCCCTCAGTAGCAACCATTCTCTTCTTTTGTTTCACTTAACCGCATTCCTGCCTAATCATGGGGAAACAAAAAGTAATTGAGGGAGGATTGGGAGTTGCCCTGAAGAAAAAAAACTATTTAGGCTCATGTGTCTTTCGATCTATCTTAACCCAATCAATGTCTTGTGGGGCTAATTTGGACTGCAACCATGTGATCACCCAATCGTGCTTTTTCATAACTAAGGGCAACAGACCATAAGTTACAGGATCCCTCTCTGGCTCAGTGGTAGGCCAATCAATAGCAATTTTGCATGCAGACCATAGATCACTAGGAACCACAATTTCAAACAGAGTATTTAATTCAATCCACAATACTTTTGAGATTTTGACAAAGCGATCGACTTGCTTGTACCATTCAGCAGGTTTCTTCCTCAACCTAGGAAAATCATTTGTGAATGCAGTTAGGTCATCTCTACTCCAAGGGACATGCACATACCCTTTGCTAGGCACCTCTCATAGTGGATATGCCTCAACTCTCGGTGTTCCCCCTCCTGGAGGTGGTGTTTCCCCAGCCATTTTCCTAACACTTTTCTTCTTCTATGATTCCTCTGTAGCTTTTTCATTCGAGACAAGTCTACTTCGTACCTCTGAGCCAGTTCTGATAACTTCTTGTGCGCTCGTCTCACTTTGCGGGTGATATCCTTCGCTATAAACAACAGGTCATCTGGCTCATCGGTCTCTATTCTCTCTAAAGGTAAATTCCCACTGATGATCTCGTCTACCTTGTCTACCTCAGGCCTCAATCTCACCACATCTAACAGCTTTGCCTTCACTGCAGCTTTGATGGTTCCCTGACTTGATGTACTGTCCTGACCTTACTTGCTGTTATTGGATGCAGAGGAGCAGAAAGCATGAGTCCAAATTTCCCTGCATCGAAGGTTGATGAAAATAAAGCATCTATCTATCCCTACCCTAACACTAACATGACATCCCTACTTAAGCATTCTCAGGCAGAGGAATAAAACAGTGTCAGCCTGTGGAGTCTTCTTAAGCTGTCTCTCCACCATCGATGGGTCAAATAGCATGAAGCTATCGAGACAGAGCTTGTTCTAAGATGCTCACTCTCCGAAGGCAGAGAAGAAGTGGGCACTTTCCCTACTTACAGCGTTTTGATATTACAGGTATCTTCCAAGAGTCCTTGTGGGTCACGCCATCCGCTCCAACCATGATCTCATTGGTAACTTTCCATGGGACGGCGATGTTCTTGAACTGCAACATGTTGACCTTGATTCCCAGGCCGTCTCCGGTGTGAAAACACAACTCCCTTATCGACTTTAGCTTGCGATGTATCTCCTCTCCTTGCCTAATAAAACAAAGACAATATTCTAGCAAACAAGGGCGCTTCTTCCACCAGCAACACAAAACGTGAGAAAGAACGAAATCCACAACACACATGAAATCAACTGTTAATTCTAAAGTGAGAGCTTCCAGGGAAATTGCATTTCAGGCCTACAAGTTCAGCTAATATAAGAAAAGTGACATATCAGCTTTACGAAATTGCATAAATTAAGGCACGTTCAGTTAATGTCTCTACCTACATGTAAAATGACACATTTAATAAATGAAGGATTATCAGTTGCACAACACGAGTTCTTCACGTTAATGTTTTCTGCTAGTTACATTTACTTTCTATGTTAATTCTTCAAGTTATTATTCTTTCATGTTATTACATTTTGGAATTCTAACACTCCATGTTAGCACGACAAAGGATTATATGCGGATGCGCTCTACATGTGTGATTATAATGCACCCCTATAAATAAAATGCTCTTTCCACTACATCAGTCTTGTGTTTTTTTTAAAAACATCACAATTAAATAAATTAAAAAAAGTGAAAGATATCAGGGGTTATGGGGCTTGCCACCTCAGGCCAAGCCCTTCAGCCAACACCCTGCCATGCACAACCAAAAGCCACCCATGGGTGTTTGGGTTGCGGGCCTGGCAGAAAGCAAGCCTTGTGCCCTTCTCCATATTGTGAACACCCACCGGGTTTGGACACAGGGCCAGGACACAGGACACAGGTCAGGGTAATGACTGTCCACAGTGGGTTGGGCGCAGGGCCTGCCCAAAGGCCAGGCTTGTGCCCAACCCCACACTGCACACATAAACAGGAAGTGTGGGGCAGAGCCTGTCCACAGACAAGATGCTGTGATTAACTCCACGCTGTGCACACCCACGGTTGTTGGATACAAGGCCTGGCTGTAGAAATGGCCCTGAAGCCAACTGCTTGCTACGCATGATCAAAGGCTGTGTGCATCAGAGGGCTGGCTGCCCATGAGGGGGAAACACAACAAGATAATGGACGGAGTGCTGAAACATTTCAACCACTAACCCCCAACACACAGATCTGGGTTTAATCCATCATTCTTTTGCTCACCATGCCAGCCCAGTATGGACCCAGCCATATGCAAATCAGTCTTGACCCTGTTCCTCATGAGAACAGACCAGCCCGAACTGCCAAGCCAGGGTCTCCCTGGACCGGAATCAAGCATCCTGGGACCGGTTTCAGGGTATTACCCCTCATCAGCCAGGCTAGCTTGAATCCAGTGGCACAGCGAGCAAGGGACCCATGTCTGGGCATACACTTGGCCATTTAGGGCTGACTGTAGCAAACACAACAAGATGGGGAGGCAGGGTCTGGCCGCCAACCCCCCACCATGCACAGCCAAAGGCTATGCGCAGAAGGTGGTTGGCTGCCTAGAGTATTTTGATCACAGGGCCTGGCATCAGGCTGACCCTGTGCTCAATTAAATGCTGTACATGCCCACAGGGGTTAGGACATAGGGTCAGGCCATAAGCTGTACTCTGCTGCCAACTATGTCCTCATGTGCAGTGGAGGGTTGGCTTGCCATGGGGGTTAGGTGCAGAGCCAGCCCAAAGGCTAGGTCTTCTGCCCAACTCCATACGGCACACACCCACGGGGTTTGGATGCAGGGCCAATCCACAGCTGAGGCCCTGTTCCTAACCTCACGCTGTGCATGCCCACTGGGTGCTGAGCACAAGGCCGGGCCAAATGCCAGGTCCTGAAGTCAACGTCTTGCCACAACAGGCTGTGTGCATCAGGAGGTTGGCTGCCCATGAGGAGGAGACAGGGTCTGGCCACAGGCCAGGCCCTGTTTCCCACGCCTAACCATACACAGTCAAAGGCCATGCGTAGCAGGTGGTTGTCCGCCCACTTTCTTTTGTGCGCAGGACTGGCAGTAGGCCTGGCCTTGTGTTCAAGTAAATGCTGTACATCCCCGCAGGGGTTTGGACACAGGGCCAGGCCATAAGCTATACCCTGTGGCCAATTACCTCCTTGTTTACAGCAGGTTGGCTGCCCCGGAGGTTTAGACACAGGGCCTGCCCAAAGGCTGGGCCCTGTGCCCAACCCCATACTGCACGCACCTACAGGAGTTTGAATGCAGGACCATTCCATAGGTGAGGCCCTGTGCCTAACCCAATACTTTGGATGCCTATTGGATGTTGAGCACAGGGCTGGGCCACATGCCAGGTCCTGCAGTCAATGCCTTCACATGCATTGACAAAGGAAGTGTACAACAAAAGGTTGGCTGCTCTGCCCTCAAGACGATGGAATGGGATGCAACCTGAGTAATTACCTGTGGCCGAGATTAATTCATGCATCCCTCCCATCACTTTTTTTATTTACTTCAGTGCGATGTCCCTAAGTGCGACAGGTATGCCCAGATGTGGGTCCCGTGCTCATTTTGCCACTGGAACTAAGCTGCACCCAACTTAAGAGCCCCAACTAGGGTGAAAACGGTCTTGGGTTGCTTGTGTTCTGGTTCAGAGAGGACCTGGCTTGGCAGTTTGGGCTGGACTATTCCTATTGGAGCGAGGTCAAGGCTGATTTGCAAATAGCTGTCTCTAATCTGAGGTGGCATTGTGGGGAAAAAAAACAATGGACTGGGAGGCGGCCCAAGTAATTACCAGTGGCTGAGATTAATACAAGCATCCCTCCCTTCTATTTTTTTTTTACTTCAGCCCCAAATCCCCTATGCACAACAGAAGGCCATGCGCAGTGGGTAGTTTGCCCCTTGTGGGGTTTTGGGCGCAGGGCCTGGCAGTAGGCCAGACCATGTGCTCAACCCCACGCTGAATGTGCGTGCTTGGGGTCGGATGAAGGGTCAGGTCGAAGCAAAGCCCTGTGTCCAATCCCAAGCTGTGCATGCCGCGCATGCTCAAAGGCTCTCCACAGGGTAATTGGCCACCCAAGGGGGGGTTGAACAGACAGTTGGGCAAAGGACTTTGCTGTGCCCAACCTTGCACAGAGTGGGCGCAGAAGATGGCTGGATGCCCACTGGAGATGAGGCCTATGAGCAACCTGTCACCATGCATGGCCAAAAGTGGTGTGCAGTGGGGGGCTGGCTACTTGTGGGGTTTTTGGTACTGGGCCTTTGCCCAACCCTACTCTGTGCACAGCCAAAGGCCTATAGAGGTCAATAAAGGCTGATTCTTTTTTTTTTTATATAAGTGTTCACTTTGAGCTAGGGCCAATTACTGCAGAGTAAAAGCACAGTGAACTACAGTCAATTATGTTCTGTTGCGGTAAATTTTTATCATGTATAGATTCTTCACATTTAATTTTTACAGTGAAGGGCACATGGTTACTCAAAGTGGTGTAATGGCATACTTTCAGGAATTTCATCTAACAAATTGTGAGAAAATGTCTTTTTTGCACAGTCACTCCATTTTTTTGCTGACTTTGATTGCTGGTTTTTAGACTCTTCAGGTTGGGTTGCTGCCATCCAGTGTGCAGTGTATGTGCTCTGACTCTTTCAACATAAAGCATTTCTTTAAGGCCATAGTATAGGGTGTGGCGATACAACTATGTCATGAAAACCTAAATGTCATCTGCGGACTGCAGCAATAATTGTGCCATCCACAAGTGTGACAAAGGAAAACACAGCTTCAGGCCTATCATAGCCTAACTGCTATAGTGTAATACCTGCAATTTGGCCTGTTAAAATAACCATTTTGGACAAGTAAAAATCTTCCTTTTAAATTTTAGCAAATCACACCTATGTTGGCCTTGTAGCCCACAAGGTAGGACGCATAGGGGCAGATTTACGAGAAAATGCATTCCGCAAGCCATTTGGCTGTGCCGCACTGAGTCACTTTCAGAACACAGGAATGCGACATATTTACAATGATATGTCGTATTTCTGTGCTCTCCCCTGTGCTGGCACACAAGCAGCTGCCATGCGCTGGCACAGGCACCCTTGCACCATGGTGCAAGGATGCCTGCGTCATGGGGAGATTGATTTTGTGCAGGAAGAGGCACCTTCCTGCCCAAAAACAACCACTACAGGCATTTTCCTCTTTCAATGCGTGCTGTAGAATGCAGCACGCATTGAAAGAGGAAAAAGCGAGGAGAAATGAAAACATTTCTCCTCGTTCGCTGTCCTTCTACGCCACCCTTAGGGTGGACGTAGCATACTGATCGCACATTTCCAGATTTACGATTCCTCGTAAATCTGGAAGTGATGTCTGGTTCCATGGGTGTTGCGTGGGAACACCCACCTGCAACACCCATGGAACGTCCCTTTCACGCAGGGGTCATATTTACAAGGACAGGAAAAGCCACGCTAGAGGTGGCTTTTCCTGTCCTTGTAAATATGGAGCAGTGAAATGCGCCACCAGTACGTCACAAAAAGTGATGCACTGGTGGCGCAGGGGAGTTGTAAATCTGCTCCACAGTACTTAACGGTGGGACATACAGAAAATGAATGTAAACATGCCCTACAGTGACAAGGTACAAAAATCTATTTTCACTATGACAAGCCTAGCTGTTCTATGTAGAAATCTGAGTACAGATTAAAATAGTAATACTGTATAACAACAAACACAATCTTTGTAAGACTGAACCACTAAAGTCACCAAACTGAACTGAGCTCAACCCACTGGTATGGCTCAGAGCAGACAAGCTTAACTAAAAGGTAGTATGTAAAGTTCTTATTCAGCACCCAAACTGTAGTAACGTAAAGACACAACACAATAAAAAATCCCAAACCAATTAAAAAAATATTGTATATTTTAATAAATAAACTGACACCAAAACGACACAATTCTAATAAGGGGATCCAGAGATATGATTTTTAAAACTGTTAATGAAAATAGTTGTTAAGAGCCAACTGAGGTCAACTGGTTATGGTGGACTGATATCTAAGTGCGATTTGACGCCAATCGCAGTGGAATGGGGGAGGATACAAGCACCAGGTATGGCTTGGTCAGAGGACTTACCTTAAAAATGAAAGCCTAAGGTCTTCAGCAGGGCAAGACAGCATGCTGTAGTTGGGAAGGGCTCCAAGATAGCCATCCGACAAAGCGTCTGTGATGGTGTTGGTTTTTGATGGGAAAGCTCTGAGTTGAAGACATTTGAATTTTGTGCTAAGGAAAGGTACCTCACCTGTCGATACATTTTGGCAACTTCACCCAGTCAAGATATCTTTTTTTACATATAGTCACTTTTTTGTAGCTTGAATTCCTCCAACTGAAAAGGCTGCTGGCTGTAGCTGAATCAGATTTGCAGCTGTGAAAAAGCTCAGAGAGGGAGAAACCTAAATTGTCATCCAAGCAGAAATGCACCTTGGCTGGATTAGCTTGGAAGGTGTGTCCTGGTCCTCTAACAGAGGCCACCAGCAGGGTTCAGAGCAGGTCCATCTGGAACTTGTCTGATGGAAATCTTCACAAAAGGTCTCTTCTATTTTTTTGTGTCTGTATAGCTTGATCAGGAGGTCAGCCTTATGTTACGACACTTGAAGTCCACTTCTTTGTCCTGCTAACAAGAGAGAGCAAGTCCAGTTCTTCGGGGCTCTTTTCAGATCTCAGAAATCAGTTTCAGTCCTCTTCTGATCTTCCTCAAATCCAGTAGTGCTCTTGGGAGGGTATTGGGGACCCTATATTTATTTATGCCTTACTATAAATGGTGCAGCTCATCTACCTTTGTGCAGAGCCTACGTGCTCACACTAGAGGTGTGGCCAGGAAAATGAGCAACCTCTCCTCTATGGTCACCGGTTCTAAGGGCAGCTCTATCCCTATTGGAATTGGTGTCTGCCTGGCTGGTGGAACAAAAGAATGGGCCTGTGCAGGTGTTATCTAATGTATGCCTGTGACAGGTGAAGCCCCTTTGAAGCTAATCAAGTTTCTGGAAGCTGCCAAAATCATCCTCCTGCCAGAGGAACAGACACACCTCTCCACACCCAGGCCTTTGTCTCTACTCTGGAAGTAGTGTTCACACCTCATTTAGGGCTTGAACGCTCAGAACGCTGCAGTCAAATGCAAATTAGCCTTCAGATGATCAAGGCAGGGAAAAGGTAACTTTCGAGAAGCACCTTTTCCTTACTATTTACTGAAAATCCAGCTTCACTAGAGAATTGGGCATCTATTAGATATTGCAAAATCTAAGAATGACAATTCTAGGTGTTTCATAACTGCAGATAAGCATTATTTAATTTAATAGCGCATCTTAGTGTTTCTCCAATGGACTTGCTACAGTAGCTTATGGGTGCTAGTCACTGTAAGGACATGTTTAACCTTACATTTCTGCATATCCTACTTTTAAATACTATGTACCCTGCCTTATCGACTATAAGGCAAAATTAGGTAAGCTGTATTAATATTTAAAAGGAAGGTTTAGCTCTGTCAAAATAGTTTTTTTGACAAGTCAAATTGCAGTTTAAAAATTGCTTTGGTCATGCTACAATGTAAGTCCTGAAGCCAGGTTTACACTGGAGTGGGAGCATTATAGGTGCTGCAGTCCACTGGGGACATTTAATTTACTGACCTTGGGTACATCTTGTACCATACACTAGGGACCTGCAGGAAAATAAATATGCCAATTAGGGTTATATCAAAGGGGAGCACAGGAACTTTGCTACTGTCTAGCAGGGGTAAAGTGCACAGATTTCTGCATCCAGCTAAAACATCTAGGGCAAAAAGCTAGGGTTACACCACGTAAAAGATGGTAATTCCCTACATGTAGCTTGGTAACGGGACTAGTTAGAAAAATAATCAAAGCACTATTTGTATTAATTACAACATATCCATTTCAATTCAACGGTGATGTCAGATTTTTAACAAATTGTAAGGAAAAGTAACTTTTAAAAAGTTACCTTTTCCCTGCCTTTAGTTCCAGAAGGTTAATTAGCATAAGCCTTTGCCAACTCCTAGCCTGTCCTCAGCCATGAATGAGGTGTGAAATACTTTCCAGGAAATAAACAATAGGTTGACCCAACTGGGCAAGGATGACTCCTCTGAGCTTTGCAGACTCTTCAGAGTGACGGCTATCAGCATCAAGTAGACAATGTCAATTCCTGCCTAACAGGTCTGTTTTAGCAACATGTAATACTTTAGTCCACTTGAAAAGATTCATACATCCACCCATCCATCGTGTTTGGCCAGGAGACTTCTTGTATATCCCCTGTCTGGGTGCAGAAGGACCCTACCTTTGTCCTTCCAGACGTCTGTCTCCTAATTAGCGAAAGTAAAGGACCTCCTTCAATCTGGATTTTAGTGTTAGATGTGAGAGGACACTAGTGATTACCATAGTGCGCTCTTCTACATACCGACAACCTTCAGGGCCAGTGTGGCGGAAGACTTTTGCCATCTTGAAAATGTCTTAACACATGGCCTAGCATTTTGGGCCTGTTTGCAGTAAGGCAAATAGGAACAATTGAAAAAGTGGGTAGGGTTACCCCAGGGAGATTTTACCTCTTGGTTAGACAGTCCCAAGGGTATTAACCTAACCTAGTTAGTGCCTATATTTAAATGTGGGACCACATCAGAACATGTTCTGGACCTGCAGATGAACAGGAGAGGACTGGATCTGCTATCTGTGACCTGGGCAGAACTCCTTCTTGTACCCACAACAAAGAAATTAACTCCAAGGGTCAGTTAATTGATCTCCTTGGTGGTTCCAGGGACATAACAAGCTTCAAGCAGTCTTTTTGCTGAAGTGTCCAGCTGGCCTGTGGCTACTATAATTTGACTGGACTTTGCTATTGGTCTCTGCCTAATACCCAGGGAGTCTCTAAGTGCTCTACCCTGAGCTTCTTGAAAGTGTACTCCTGTGGTTGTCTAGGCACATTAAGGAAGTTTGGAAACTTTTGAAAACCTTTCTTCCAGACAAGTGGGACATAAAACCTTTCTCAAATGTTAAACGTCCAGGCTTTTATCAGGTCTAATCCATCTGGTATATCCCATCTGGGTCCCATTGTTGCCTAAAATTGCACCTTGGTCCTGGTCTTCTGTGACCATTGACTATCATTGGCACTTTATTTTCCACCCAAATTATTAAAAAATGCTATCTCTGATCCCCCTTATTGGATTTGTGCTATTTTGGTGTCATTTTACTTATTAAATGCTTTTCTAGTTTTTATGATTTGGAGATGGATTTTGATAGTTTTGTGCTTTTTACTTTTTAACTGTTTTGATACGTCTACATTTTTCACACATTTTCATTAAGATAAGCGTGTCTGCCCTGTGCTATAGCTACTAGAGGGTGAGCTCAGGTCGAAATTACTAAAATCTCTGACTGAACCTGACAAGATACTTTATTACTTGTGGTGAACATCAATCAACTTCAACTAATACATTTTTTTTCACAAAAGCATACAGTGAAATTCCTGAAATTATTCCCAGGACTAATAAATATATGTCTAAATATCAATCTAACTTTTGATCTATCTATCTATAGAGAGAATACATAATGGGTAACTGTTTAATATGGGCATAAAGTGTGATCAAGGGATTCTGATAATAAACCACTTGGTCAAATGTTACCTGAACCCTGTGATGGCAATTTAGGGCCAAACTACAGATACCCATTAGGTATATATGTGTTTACATTTATGCAAGTAAGGTCAATGTTAGGACTGACACGTTTACCACACGGCACGGTTTTTCTGGAATTGCCAGATGTAATTAAGATGAATCAAAAACACCTTGTTAAATTTAAAAATCTCCCTGTGTGCTGATTTGTGTGTTGGGCTGTATGAGACACAAACTGTTTTTTCATCATCTCAGTAAGCCTGTAAGCGCTGGGTCACTAGGCACATTAGACATCCCTTTTGGCTACTTCTGTTGGAAATACATACTTTTTTCTAATGATTTACCTGTGAAGTACCTGTGAAGTAATTACTCCCAATGTAAATGTAGCAAATGTAGCAAAAGGTAACAACTTCCAAAGTACTGCATGTGATAAATTGACTCCAGATGTAACACCTAGGTAGTAAAGGTATCACACTGATCACCACACCTTCGGGACAATTAGCCCCACACCACATGAAGAAGATGAAAGACAAAAGGGTTTGTACTTGCCTTCCTGATCTACATAGTGAAGCAGTTGTGTCATGGTTAGGTCCATGTGCATCGGCTGTTGAGGAACAGCTCCAAGTAGTATGAAGGTCCACAGGATATAGGTCCCTATGTTTGGAGGGATAAGTAGTGCAAATGTGGTGACTTTGAAAAAATACAGCACTCATACCATTGGTGGATAGTATACATTTGTAATGAGATTTACTGAGCAGCCACCAGAGGAATGGGAGCAATATGGGTAGAGAAGTCATGTATGGAAAGATGTAGAAACACACACTGTGATGAAGGTTGCCTGTTGTGAAGCAGAAGGGGACTGTGTTTACTAGTATGATACACTCACTTGCTTTCTGCCAATTATTTCTCATGTTTTCAATTCTTTTTTGTTAAACCATATTCCTCTATAGCCCCTTGCCTATTGTGACTTTGCAATACATTCTGGACCTTTGCTGTTACTGCCTTGTGTGCTTCTGTGTGATCACTTGGACTGATGGTGAAAATATAGGTGATGTTTTCTCATCCACTGCAAGTATTGTCTTTCTGTTACCTATTATATCATTTCTCAACATATCACCTCCACAGACTATGCATTTACATATATGTATTGCATGTGGCTATTTTGCAGACAGTCTCTGTAGCCCGAATTGTAGGTGAAGAACATACTAAGTAAGCTTCAGTCCTATTGTGTGAAGCTCCTGAGTCTCTTTACCAACCTCCCATTAAGGGGCCGATTCCGATGTCGGACGGACTCAGGTCCGTCCGAGCATCGGTCAAAGCTATAACCCGACCGACCTGCTGTCATCGGTTCGCGGCCCTGCCAATGCGATGCGACTGAACCCTGTTCGGTCACACTGCGTATACTTCACAATGGGAGCATCATTCTGAGGCGGAATGCATGCTTGCAGTCGGAAAAGCGGAGTGCAGTTCATCCCTGCACCCTGTAACGGCACCCCAAGGTGCCTGCCATCGAGTGCAGGGATCAACAGAAGGGCACCATGGGTGCCCCCAGTCCGCCACTCCGGCGGCCTCGCACCATGGGGCCCCTCTGGGGGCCCCCAAATACAGTTTCCGACTGCCTTTCCGTGCCGGAAGACCGGCACGAAAAGGCAGTGAAAGACTCACCGTCGTACTCCCTCAGTCCGTGAAGAGGCGGCCGAGGGAGTACTGAAGGATTCCGGACGGCGGACAGGCTCTCCGAGCCCGTGGGAAGCCATCCGAATCCAGTCAGATCCCTTTCCGGCCGAGCCCTTCGGATGGCTACGGTCAAGAAAATCCAGCGGCACGTTCGGTCGGTCGGAAGGGCTCCGGCCATCGTTCGGTGCCCTTCCGGCCGAAATCGGAATCGGCCCCTTAGTGTTAATGGGCCATATGTACAAAAGTTACTGTTTGCAATTTCCTAAATAGAGATTTAATATATATCGTTATTTGGAAATAACATAATGAAAAGTATGATGGTAAGTATTCCATTATTAGTGTTTCTGTTAAGTTTGCAATCACAATTAGGAAAATTCCCATTTGGAAATTGCACTGATGCGAATTCCAAATAGGGAATTGCAATCCGGAAAAGACGCTTTTTGGATGCAGATTGATGATATAAGATCCAGGAAGTATAGAAATACAGGTTGTGGCCACAATTCAGTAGCCTAGGAAGGTCCTGGAAGGAAGGTGTGTTTCTGTGTGACTACTGACAGTTACAATTACATTTCCCTATAACACCATGTCTAATGATGATGGGGATAAGGACCTTGGCAGCAGGAAAGTGAAGTTTTCTGATAAAGAGCTGGGGCTGTTGACTAACTACTATGGGGCCGATTCCGATCTCGGTCGGAGGCGCACCCAACACCATTCGGTCGGGAAAAAAGCCATGCGAAAGCCTGTTTCCCGACCACGATCCATTCACACACCCGAGCGAGTAAGTGCGATGCGCACAACAGCAAAGAATCCGGCCGAGCCGCACTCACCCAAACCAGGTCATGTTTGCCGACCAGGGCGAATCCGGAAGCGCTGGGTCGAGTGCGCCGGAGAAAATGCAGCTCCGTCCCGGCCGAACAAAGTACGATGCGCTTTCGTGCGCGCCGGAACCACGTCGCTACGCCACGGCCGCGTCAAAAGCATCCAGGAGGCGCACATAAGCTCCGGTTCGCGCCACAACACGATCCACGGCTCCGAGAGCGAGACACGCCAGCGGCGAGGGCGGCGCGAGCGGCGAGGGCGAGGCGAAGCGGTGAGGGCGGCGAAGCAACGAGAAGGACGAGCGACACTGAACCAGCCATGAATCCGCTCGTCCCGATCATACCAATATTCTACATTTACTACACGGAACGAGGCACGGACGCGTACGGGCGCAGAAGGTAAGCCAGACACCAACCACAAAACACCATACAACACGTACACGACCACATCACACACACACGAGAGGATGCAGAATATGCCACACCAGCAGCAGCACCATAGGGGCGGGATGCCCATCACCAATGCCACATATGCACACAGGGGCCTGAATGCGCACCACCACCCCCTACCCAGGGGGGCAGGATGCCTCACCACTACCACCACCCTCACCCAGGGGAGCTGGATGCCACTACCACCCTTAGCCAGGGTGGGCAGGATGCCACCACTACCACCCTTACCCAGGCTGGGCAGGATGCCTGCTACCACTGCCACCCTCGCAGGGGCAGGATGCCTACCACTACCACCACCTGCCCAGGGGGCAGGATGCCTACCACTACTACCACCCTTAGCCAGGGGCTGGATGCCTACCACTACTGCCACTCGCCACAGGGGGCGGGATGCCTACCACCACCCTTAGCCAGGGGGGCAGGATGCCATACCTACTACACACCTTAGCCAGGGTGGGCAGGATGCCTACTACTACCACCCACTTGCAGGGGCAGGATACCTACCACTGCTACCACCCTTAGCCAGGGGGGCTGGATGCCTACCACTACCACCCTTAGCCAGGGGCAGGATGCCTACCACCACCCTTAGCCAGGGGGCTGGATGCCTACCACTACCACCCTCACCCAGGGGGGCAGGATGCCTACCACTACTACCACCCTTACCCAGGGGGGCAGGATGCCTACCACTACTACCACCCTTAGCCAGGGGGCTGGATGCCTCACCACTACTACCACCCTTACCCAGGGGGCAGGATGCTCACTACTACACCACCCTTAGCCAGGGGCAGGATGCTCACTACCACTACTACCACCCTTAGCCAGGGGGGCTGGATGCCTACCACTACTGCCACCCTTAGCCAGGGGGGCTGGATGCCTACCACTACTACCACCCTTAGCCAGGGAGGCTGGATGCTCTACCACTACTACCACCCTCACCCAGGGGGCTGGATGCCACTACTACCACCCTTAGCCAGGGTGGGCAGGATGCCTACACTACTACCACCCTTAGCCTGGAGGGGCAGGATGCCTACCACTACTACCACCCTCACCCAGGGGGGCTGGATGCCTACCACTACCACCCTTAGCCAGGTGGGCAGGATGCCCACCACTACTACCACCCTCACCCAGGGGGGCAGGATGCCTACCACTACTACCACCCTTAGCCCAGGGGGGCAGGATGCCTACCACTACTACCACCCTTAGCCAGGGGGCAGGATGCCTACCACTACTACCACCCTTAGCCAGGGGGCTGGATGCCTACCACCTACCACCCCTTACCCAGGGGGCAGGATGCCTACCACCACTCTTAGCCTGGGGGGCAGGATGCCTACCACTACTACCACCCTTAGCCCAGGGGGGCTGGATGCCTACCACTACTACCACCCTCACCCAGGGGGCTGGATGCCTACCACTACTACCACCCTTAGCCAGGGGGCAGGATGCCTACCACTACTACCACCCTTAGCCAGGGGCTGGATGCCTACCACTACTACCACCCTTAGCCAGGGGCAGGATGCCTACCACTACTACCACCCTTAGCCAGGGGGCAGGATGCCTACCACTACTACCACCCTTACCCAGGGGGGCAGGATGCCTACCACTACTACCACCCTTAGCCAGGGGGGCAGGATGCCTACCACTACCACCCTTACCCAGGGGCTGGATGCCTACCACTCACCCTTAGCCAGGGGGGCAGGATGCCTACCACTACTACCACCCTTACCCAGGGTGGGCAGGATGCCTACCACTGCTACCACCACTACAGCCAGGGGGCAGGATGCCTACCACTGCCACCACCCTTAGCCAGGGGCAGGATGCCACCACTACTACCACCCTTAGCCAGGGGGCTGGATGCCTACCACTACTACCACCCTTACCCAGGGGGCTGGATGCCTACCACTACCACCCTTAGCCAGGGGGGCTGGATGCCTACCACTACTACCACCCTCACCCAGGGGGCAGGATGCCTACCACTACCACCCTTAGCCAGGGGGCTGGATGCCTACCACTACTACCACCACTCAGCCAGGGGGGCTGGATGCCTACCACTACCACCCTCAGCCAGGGGGGCTGGATGCCACCACCTACCACCCTTACCCAGGGGGGCTGGATGCCTACTACTACCACCCTTAGCCAGGGGGCAGGATGCCTACCACTACTACCACCTTACCCAGGGGGCTGGATGCCTACCACTACTACCACCCTTAGCCAGGGGGCTGGATGCCTACCACTACTACCACCTCACCCAGGGGGCTGGATGCCTACCACTACTACCACCCTTAGCCAGGGGGGCTGGATGCCTACCACTACTACCACCCCCACTCATAGGATGGACAATGCATGACACAACCAGCACACCACAACCTAGGGAATGCAAGAAGAAGACATCCCCCAACACCATGACAAGCGTGTGTAGACTGTGTCAAATGCCTACAACACCGAACATGACTTTGAACATACAATGTGACCCCTAGCACATGTGCCACACATATATGTGTGTGGCACCCATGATGCAAGCAGGCCATGACCATTGTTGGCAATGGGGTCCAAACCCCATCATCACAGTGACCAAAAGGTAAGTGTGGGGTCCACTAGCTGAAGCACACTTTGAGCATTGTGGCAATGGGTGTCCAAACCCCCATCATCACAGTACCAAAATGTAAGTGTGGGGATCCATAGCTGAAGCACAGCTTTGAACATTGTGGCAATGGGGTCCAAACCCCCATCATCACCAGTGACCAAAAGGTAGAGTGTGGGGTCCATAGCTGAAGCACACTTTGAACATTGTGGCAATGGGGTCCAAACCCCCATCATCACAGTGACCAAAATGTAAGTGTGGGGTCCATAGCTGAAGCACACTTTGAACATTGTGGCAATGGGGTCCAAACCCCCATCATCACAGTGACCAAAAGGTAAGTGTGGGGTCCATAGCTGAAGCACATTTTGAACATTGTGGCAATGGGGTCCAAACCCCCATCATCACAGTGACCAAAATGTAAGTGTGGGGTCCATAGCTGAAGCACATTTTGAACATTGTGGCAATGGGGTCCAAACCCCCATCATCACAGTGACCAAAAGGTAAGTGTTGACAAAGAAAGAGGTGCAACTGCCAAACTGCATGGATGATTCCTGGTCACAGAACAACAAACACATCAGTGGCAAAGTAGTGTATGTGTCCCATTGCAACATAAATTGGGGGAGCCAAATCCTGCAGTGCAAATAAGACATACCTTTGGCCATGTGCAGACAAACAACACCCATGGGGGCTGACACCGTCAACAATCATCAATGACACAATGACAGAAGTGACCATCAGAATGCAGACCCACATATTTGCACCAATGGGCACACACATGCAGATACCCTGTGGAGACTGCAGATGTGAGGTGAACAGATACCATACCATGGCAGCAATGGGACACACAAACCATGATCATTGTGCTGACCGATGACCTAGGAGTCCCAGGGACAGCAGGGGAAACCCACCAAACTACATACAGCCAATGGCACACCCAAGATATGCCAATGCAGTGGTGCAGATGCACAAACACAAACAGGCAGACCCACACTGCACATCATACACAACAGGTGAGGGGGTGCCAGTGTCCCCAGGCAACCACACAACACATGAGGAGACCTGAGACTACCAATCATACAGATGTGCATACAGTGCCACACAAAGGTAACTCATGGATCCAAATCCCCTATGTGGGCAAGCAGGCATTGTCAGATGAGAGGGAGCACAAATCACACATGTCACACAGGCACGTAGGGACAGCAACTGACACAGCAAGACACAGACACACCACAGCACCACCCCCAGGGCCCCCACAATGTGGTGACCCTGGGCTGCATTACAATCCCACTGTGATGACAAAGCTAAATGTGGTTCACACTGTGAACCACAGTCATGTGTCCTGAGCAACTAACTACCATCACACCTACACAAGCACAAATCAAACAGCATGGCCAGTAAGCCAAGGCCAACATGGAGGCAGGGGCCTAGCCGGGCAACAACTCTCATCTGCACACACTCAACACCACACCCCTCGACCTCCAACAATGTGCAGCAGTGAAGCACACATGCACTGGTGACATTGCACATGCACCCATGACTATTCCAGGGTGGTGGGTGGGAACCAAGGTGCAGAAACACATCACACATGGACACTCAACAAGACTCCTGAATGTCTGACACACTGCACACTACGCTGTACATGGACATGACGGCAATACCACACCAACCAATGGGATCCCAGCCACAGTCACACACCAATGAAGAAGCCAAGGTCACCCACAAAGAACACACATAGACAACAACCAACATTGCAGCCCGGACCCTGAGGAGTGCCAGCAGTCACACACACAACGTGTCACAATCACTGAAAGATAACACAAACTGGAAATCACATGACAGGGGCAAACAACAAGTGCCAAGGGAAACCTGACTGTGACCCATCTGCGTCTGCACACAACTCAGCCCTGACAGCAAACACACCTATGGGTGACACCCTGATGACCAGTAATGTGCCATGCACCCACATCACAGAGAACCCAGGGAGAAGACTTTGGGGGAACATAGCTCAACTCAGCTAGCATCACAAACAGGTACAACACTAGGGATCACAGCATGCACAGCTAAACGGAAGTGAACACACAGACATGCACATACAACACACACCTTGGGCGCAGGCAATGTCACAGGAGTACACACTGCCATGAGGGGACTCCACTCCTGTGTGAGGAAAGCTGTGCCATATGTTGCCTCAGTAGGGCCCCATCATGTCAGCTGAGCACTTGGTCACACAATCAACAATTAGCACCAAATGAGGGCTCCCGTCACATCAGCCTGGTCATGGAAGTGCCAACGGAATCATCAGCACAGATCCAACACACTTGTATAGCAATGTTGCACTGACAACACAGATGAGTCCTTCCCCATTGATGCCCAAACCTGCATGTCCACTGGAGATGGCCACACGGTCAGGAAGTAGACGAATTGAACAATGGCAGGCACAACAGATGTGCAGGGGTGGAAGCCACAGATGTGAAATTGCCAATCTAAGTAGGAAATCCCATTGCCAAATACTGAACACATGACACCCTCAGATGCTGCTATGGATGACATGGATACACCACAGGATAGGACACATTCCCCTGGACCACATGGGTTCCTGCACAGTAACACTTCATTATCATGAGACCAAATATCACCATCACTGCAGCAAGGGCATGGTTAGCATCATCAACATCATGTACATCAGAAGCAAAAGCACTAGAGAACAGAAAGTTGCTTTATTCAGCATATGTGGCATTAAAAGTAGAAGTCCGGTAGAACATAAACAAAGGCCAATGGCCAGTCCATCAACAAAGTCACAAGTGGGTGACAGTGGCAGATGCCACCCTACACATGCCTGCACAAAACCAGGGACAATCCACTAGGAGGGGCAACCGGGGGGTAGGCCAGGCACCGCAGGGACAGGATCAGGGCTCACCAGGAGGAAGCAGGGAAGGGGTGGTGGGTGCTGGAGAGCCACTGACAACTGCAGTGGAGGTGTCTGACATGGTGTGTGCCGGCACAACTGGGGGCATGGCTCAGATGTTGTGGGTGCCGGCACGACTGCAGTGGACCCTGCAGATGGAGTGGACAGGTCCGCCACTGCAGTGCCCAAGTCAGACAGGGTGGTAGTGGACTCCACTGCAGTGCCTACCACCAGGGGAGGAGAATGGGGAACAGGCAAGGTGGGCTGGACAGAGGGGGAGGACACCCTCACCACATCAGTGGCACAGACAAGCGCAGCGGAGGTGTGGTGCCGGGAGAGCAAGTGGCAGGGGAGAAGGCCGGAGCCTCTTGGGGATGGTATATCTGTGGGTGGGGGAACCTGGGGCAGGGTGTGGTGGGGGCACCTGTGGAGTGGGGGCCTGAGGGATGGAGGAAGGAGACCTGGTGCTTGGAGCTGCAGGGCGGCGGCGGGGTCTTGCTCTTACCACTCCGGGGGACTTGCGGGTGGGGGCCTCAGTCTGTCTGCGCCTGGGGGAGGGTGTCCGGGGGCGAGGGCACTCTGCTCCGTGTGGGGGCTTCCTCTTCACCCTGGATGCTGGAGCAGCTGGATCGGAGGGAAGAGGCCGAGGTCACTGAGGAAGAGCGCTGGGTCTTTGGGGTTGCAGGTGAGGCAAGGGAGGGTGCTTTGGAGGGAGAGGCAACTGAGGACTGCGCAGTGCCCGTGGATGCGTGTGTGTGTACCAGGGCCCCATCCCCTGTGAGTCTGGTTTCAGTCCCCTGACTGTGCGTGCGTGTGCGTTTTGTTTGTGGCGTGTGTGTCTGTGTGCTGGACGTGTGTGTGCTGGTGTGTGCCTGTGCCGGTGTGTGTGTGCTTGGGACGGGTAAGGTGCTGGGGAGTGTGGATGGAGCAGAGGCAGGAGGGGTGAGGGACTGTCTGAGGAGGACACTGCTGCCGTCAGGGAGGAGTCCATGGACCTATTGCCCCTCTGTAGGTCAGACATGCCCGATGAGATGCCCTCCATGAACGACACCAGCTGAGTCAACAGTGCGGTGTGCGCATGGAGGACACTCAGCATGGCTGTCTGCCCTACATGGAGCTGGCGAAGGAGGTACACAGACTCCTCACTCAGGGCAGCAGGGGACACAGGGGCAGGGGTGCGGTGCCTGGCCCAAAGGAGACACGCTCCCGAACATGGGAGCCTCCACGGACCTGGGGGAATGGGAGCCGATGGGAGGCGGTGGTGGTGCTGGTGGTGGCGGGGACAGCAACACTAGCTGGGGTGTGGTGGCTGCTGACACCCGCCTCCACAAGGGAGTCATCCTCCGAGTTGCTCTGGTCCTCAGCTGAGGTGGATGGTGCTGAGGACCCTCGGTGTGGCTCCCTCGCCCTCCGTGCCACTGGGTCCCTCCGACCACTCCTCGGCTGCTGACCCAGTCTGGCTCTCTGGCTCCTCCTGGTCCGTGGAGCTGTCCCCTTCCGTGGCCGTGGGATGTATCTGCAAACAATGGGGAAACAGACAGACATCAGTCACCTGCACCAAACGCACACACCACTAGTGAGCACAGCACATTACAGAGCAAGCCCTGGCATCATTAGTTGTACATTGCTAAAAGTGCCCTAACTGAACAGGAGAAGCCAATTGTCAGTCTGATGCCAAGCATGGCACTCACATCCCACATGGCCTTGCACCCATCTGTCTGGTGTCTGTTGGATTGCAACACCCCAGTGTGGACACATGCACCAAGTACACAGTAGTTGGACAGTGCAGAGGACACGGTGTGGCATGTGGACATGCACACATCACAGCTCTTGCCACTGAGTCAGTACAGGTTTCCGGATGAAAGGGATGCCCAGAGTCAAATAGGAAATGCATGTGATGCATACCAGCGACAGACACCATGATGCACCCATGTCCTGATAGCTACGCACACAATGGTGTGCATGTAGCACATGTCACTCCCCTGCAGGACCACCAATAAGTTGACACATGCCATGGCAGAGGCATGACTGCTAAGTCATACATCACTGTCTCAGTGATGTATGACTTGGCAGCCAGACAACAACACTATGCACTGTGTCACAATAGTAGGTCATGGGGAATGCAAGTCCTGGAGCTGCACAAGTGCACATGTACATCCCCACACAACACATCATCTTAACCCTCATCTGTCCAGGTCATACCTGATTGGACATATGGGAGACCTGTGACACTACCCTCTGAACCTGAGCCCCTCACAATTTGCTGTGAATGGGGAACAGCTGCCTGAACTTCACATTCGCATACCCCAGTCTGCACGGGCAGCTGATCAAACACCTATGCGACACACAAGTATCGTCTCCTATGGTCACATCTCCAGGGGCATGCTGAGCCCTACCAAGAAACACCCCAGCAGTCCTGGCAACTAATCCACAGCACACTGACACAGAGGCAGACACCTGAGGGGTCAAATCACTGTGCACAATGTGTCAGCTGATACACGGGAGTGGGAGTACAGAGTGCATTGCATGGCCTGGAGTAGGCATGACTGTCCTGCTCCACATGAATGAGGGATGTGCCCTGGACAGTGGATAGCTGGCTATGTATGTGTGACACACGTAATCTGCACACTCCTGGGGCCCAAACATTGTTCCCACCCGCTGCATGGCGTGTGCCACATACCCCAGGCACATGTGGTGGCTCAGCTCAGCAAGTGGACCGCATATCAAAGCAACACGCAGATCACATGTCCGAACACAGGCGTTGTGTGAACAATGGACCCACCCATGATGCCCACAACAGAGTTAGGGAAACAGATGCTGTCCCCACCTTTAGTGAAGCAAACTGCAAGGACACAGTCCCAAGTGACACAATTCCCTGAATGTAAGGGGCCACACCTGGGTATCAGATGAGCAGTGGGCAGTGCACAATAGAGGGACATGGCTCCTGGACAACATGACTGCTGCACTGTGGCAGTTGAACCAGGCCAGAGGAGGGCACAAAGCATGTAATACAGAGTTCACAGTGCAGTCTTTGACTCACCCCCTCCTTGCTGCTGTCTGGCCTTCAGCTGCCCATCCAGGTCTGGAAACACCACCGCCAGGATCTGGAGCATGTGGGGGTCAGGTCCGTGTTCCGCCCCTCCTGCGAGGAGGCGACAGCTTCAGCTGGACCCGTGCAATCCTCCGGGTCCAGCCCCGAAGGTCCTGCCACCTCTTCTGGCAGTTGCGGATCCGGCGCTTGTAGACCCTCACGGACCGGACGGCCTCGGACGATGTCCTTCCAGATCTCCTGCTTCCGATGGGCATTAACCTGTCAGGATGACAAAGTGAAAAGGCCATTACTACACATGCAACATATCCGTGCATGACACAGTTGTATATACATGTCTCAATCACAGGGGCACATGATGTACACAGGCAGTGCAAAGCTGCCCATGGACAGTTTGCCAGACGTCACTACATGGTATCATTGCATGGGAAGTAGAACCTTGTTCAAATGCACTGTCACTGCACCATACCTGTCCAGTGCATGTCACTACACACTCATGGGGGTGACAACCACTCAGTGAGCCTGCTAGCCAGTGGCGTGCAGACTTCCAGCCTTGCTAGTCAGACAAAATGCACATTCAGAAAGGCAGTGCACAGAACACTCACCTGCTCCCTGGTGTCCCATACAGCTTGCTGTACTGTGGAAGTAGGGCTGTCCAGCAGGGCCTGGTTCTCTCAAGGCTGAAGGCTGGGGCTCTCTCCACAGTACGTGCCATTGCAGGGTCCAGAGGGGCAGAGACAGCAGCAGTGCAGTGGCAGATGTCGTCCTGGAGCATGTAGTGCAGGCAAGTGAGCTCTCAGGGGAACAGCCAGCAATATATATGCTGGAGAGGCAGATACTGTCCCTGTGTCCAAAGTGATAGGTCCAAGTCGTTTGCATCTTCTGAATCTGGCCAATCCATGGAATAGCAGCACCAAAACACGCCCACAGCATCCTTCAAATCTTCAACTTCATGACATACATGATTTTGCAACATTGTTGTGGGTGACCAACTGATTTTCCAGCAACCGACTCGCTCAAATTGAAAACGCGGCGTCCGTTGCCGGGCAAGCCCATTGTCAATGGAGTGCGCACCGATCGGTCCATTGCGTACAACAGCGTACAGGTGCAGGGTGTAACGCGTACCGCACATTGAATGCAATGGGCGGCCGGGGCAACCGATCGGTCCATTGCAGTACAACGCGTACAGGGTACTAACGCGTGCCACGCACACATTGAATGCAATGGGCGGCCGGAGGCACCGATCGGTCCATTGCAGTACAACGCGTACAGGGGTATTAACGCGTGCACTCGCACACATTGAATGCAATGGGCGGCCGGGGCACCGTATCGGTCCATTGCAGTATCAACGCCGCACAGGGGTACAACGCGGCACTGCACACATTGAATGCAATGGGCCGGCCGGAGGCACCGATCGGTCCATTGCAGTTCAACGCGTACAGAGGTATAACGCGCACTCCGCACATTGAATGCAATGGGCTGGCCGGGGCACCGACCGGTCCATTGCAGTACAACGCTGCATAGGGGTATAACGCTGCACCCGCAACACATTGAATGCAATGGGCCGGCCGGAGGCACCAGTACGTCCATTGCAGTACAACGCGCATAGGGTACAACGCGCATGGGGGTACACACGCATGCACATTGAATGCAATGGGCGGCCGGAGCACCGATCGGTCCATTGCAGTACAACGCGTACAGGGGTACAACGCGTGCCCTGCATCAGTATTGAATGCAATGGGCCGCCGGAGGCACCGATCGGTCCATTGCAGTACAACGCGCGCAGGGTACAACGCGTACTCGCGCACACATTGAATGCAATGTGGCGGCCGGAGCACCGATCGGTCCATTGCAGTACAACGCATGGGTACAACGGTACAACGGGCGTACTCGCAGCACATTGAATGCAATGGGCCGGCCGGAGGCACCGAGTCGGTCCATTGCAGTACAACGCGTGCATGGGGGTACAACGCGTACAGCGCCGCACATTGAATGCAATGGCAGCCGGGCCGGGCACCGATCGGTCCATTGCAGTTCAACGCTGCATAGGGGTACAACGCGCATAGGGGTACAACGCTGCACCGCACACATTGAATGCAATGGGCCGCCGGAGAGCACCGATCGTCCATTGCAGGCTTCAACGCCGTACAGGAGTACAACGCAGCAGATTACAACGCGACACATTGCAATGCAATGGGCGGCCGGAGGCACCGATCGTCCATTGCAGTACAACGCGATACAGGGGTACAACGCAGCATCCGACACATTGAATGCAATGGGTCGCTCGGAGGCACCGACGGTCCATTGCAGTACAACGCGTACAGGGGTACAACGCGTAGCCCGCACGACATTGAATGCAATGAGCCGGCCGGGCACCGATCGGTCCATTGCAGTTACAACGCATCACTGTACATGTGACTGGCATATGTCAGCATGCCTGTCTCAGATGGACATATGCCAGCCACAGATAGCTCCCAGGGGAGTGAGGGGCACACCTACATCACGACAGCCTGTCCAAACTTTATCATAAGGCATGTAAGGCTGCATTTCCTATTGTGTGTATGTTGGTGTACATGTTGTCCTGTGGGTGTCACCTGTGGGCAGCCACCCCAGGCTGTGCACGTGTTCATGGGGACAGGATCCTGGGTGTTACGTGTACATGACCACTGTGATGTGCAACTGTTCATATCTGTGCATGTGCCATGGTCACATTTCACGGTGGTGTATGTGTATGTCATGTCACATACCCCGTGAGTCCCATGTGGGACTGGTATGTTTGAGCCAGGGTGTCCCAGTGGCACAATAGTGATGGTCCTCCACAGTCTTTGTGCATGTAGTGTTTACAATGTCTCTGATTTCATGTGCACAATGGGAGACAGTCTCCACATCCAGGTTGTGTGTGCATGGACTTTGATGTTGTGCGTGTGTGTGTCACAGACGTCCATGTCTGTCCTGCCGTGGCAAGTGGGGCCACTACCTGTGGGGGTCATGGTTGTTTTGCTGTGGTGTATACATGATACTCCATGTAATGCCAGTGTCCATGTGGCAATACAGGGTCCCTGGGAATGTACCTGTCGTTGAGCTGTGGTGCCTGGGGCACATCTGTCCTCACATGTCACTGTGGGGGTGATTGTGACACGGCAGCAGGAGATGGGAACTGTGACACGGCCTCATGATATCCAATGGGCCAACCTGGGACTAATTGATGCCACCTGTTGGACCGTGTTGACAGATGTTGGCCATGTATGTACCATACATGTCCTTCCCGGAACTGCACACTTCATGTAGTTGTGCCTCATAATGATGTATGTTGGGATCTTGAGTGTGTTCAATGCCGCATATGTGGGGTGACTGACAATCTTGCTTCACTTCTCCTCTGCACTGCAGGGCTCCTGCTGTCCATCGACCATTCCCAGACCTGGCAACGATGGTGGAACGGGACAGCATCCGACGGTACCGCTTCACCAGGCAGCTGATTGAGGATTTGGCAGTGCAGTTGTCCCCACATTTGCAGCCTGGCCGGCCGTATCCTACAGCGCTGACCCCCAAGGTGAAGGTGATGGCAGCCCCACACTTCTTGCCACCGGTACCTTCCAACATACTGTGGCGACTGCTGGTGGGATGTCACAGACCATGTTGAGCCGTGTGCTCCGCGATGTTTTGGCGGCAATGTTGCTATTCCTGAACCGGTACATCTATTTCCTAGATCATGCGTACGACTCACTGACGTGAAGAGTGACTTTTATGCCCTGGGGAGGATGCCGCATGTCATTGGCTCCATTGATGGGACACATGTGGCTTTGGTACCACCACAGGCCCAGGAGCAGGCCTACAGGAACCGCAAGCACTACCACTCGGTCAATGCACTGGTGGTGTGTCTTGCAGACATGACCATCACACACGTGTGTGCCCGTTTCCCTGGTTCAGCACACGATGCCTTTGTGATGAGGAGTAGTCGCATCCCCAGGATGATGGCACAGATGCAGAACCAGCGTGCCTGGCTTGTCGGTGTGTACTGACTTTGTGCCATTGTGTGTGATCTGATCTGTAGTATTCCGCCCACTTTTCCAAGTCAGCTAATGTGCACTTGTCTGTCCGTAGGTGACTCGGGATACCCCAACATGCCGTGGTTGCTGACACCCCTCAGGAACCCTGTGACACCAGCCCAGATGCGCTACAATGAGGCACATGGTCGGACCAGGAGAGTGATTGAGCGGACATTTGGTCTCCTGAAGAGCCGCTTCCGCTGCCTGGACAAGACCGGAGGGTCCCTCCCATATGCCCCTGCGAAAGTGTGCAAGATTATCATCGTCTGCTGCATGCTCCACAACCTGGCAGTGCGGAAGGAGTTGCCTCTCATCCAGGATGACAATGACCAACATCCGCCACCTGTGGAGGATCCTGGCCTGGACCACGATGCCAGTGACGACGATGATGATGATGATGATGATGGTGATGTCCGCACACAGCTCATCACCAACTTCTTTAGCTGAATGTGAGTATCCTGAGGTGTCATGTCAATGATGTGAGTTGGCATGATGTGTGGGTGGTGCTCTGGTGCTGTTGGAGTGTGTCCATGGGCTACTTGACTGGATGTGTGTTGCGATGTGTGCTGACAGGTGGGCTGTACTCCCCAACAGTGTTGACATGCTAACTTGGTTCTGGGTGGGTATCTTGTAACATGTATTGTGCATGAGTTTTGCTGTTCTGTCCTGTACTCCATTGCTTTTGACTGTGTGTCATTTCTGTCCTTCACAGGGTACTTTCAGATTCGCTTGGTCAACTGTGTCCACCGACGACGTGATTGCACTTCCAGGCTGGTAGCTGTTGTGTCCCTACAGGTGATGTGCGCCACACCCATGGACTTCCTTCCGTCTACAGTTGTTGACTGTGTGCCCGCTGCCAGGTGGGATTACCTTGCATCTGTAGTGGTTACGACATGTTGCAACTGTGTAATAAACCTGTGCTTCACTTTGTGATGTGCGTTGTCTGTGGTCACACATTTGACTGCCATTTGCTTACTGCACCTGTGGGCTACTTGACTACAACTGGGAATGGGTGTGGTGTCTGTGCATTGCAACCGTCTTCCCTGGCAACATCAGTGTAGGCAATGAGTCAGATGGCCTAGGTGTGTATGTGTGTGTGTAGCCCTGGTGGTGTGTCTCCCTCATATGTGTCACGTTGCCTTTACTCACATGCCTGTGTTGTCCTTGCTGTTGCAGTTCGCATACACAGTGTAATTTTGCAGTTCATCATCCCATAACAGCACCCACGTTGGAATCACGACAGAGGCAAGTATGGTGTATTAGTGTGTTTATTGTGATACATTTGTGTGAATAGTGCATAGGATGGGTAGTGCTGTACATAAATCTTGCAATCCGAAGTTCCTAGGTGAATTGAAAGTCCTGGTAGACAGGATCCCCAGTATCGGGGCCACAGTTGTCTGACACATTGGTCCAACTTGTACTCCCCATGCAATGTGTGGGAGTAGTGTTGCCGCCAACAGGGTGAACAGTCTGTGCACAAAGGCGAACATCCAGAACAGGTTCAGGCTTCCTGGGAGTTGCGCTTGGCCATCGGCCTCTCACTTTTCCCTCCTCGGACGACCCTCTTCTTGGGGGCCCCTCATACAGGCTGCTGCGGTGCAGGGGACTCTCCGCCAGAGTCATCCTCCCTCCCTGTGGCAGTTGCAGTTTGTTCGGCACCAGATGTTGTTGGCACACAGGGAGGTGTGGACTGGTTGCTGTTCATCTGGCGGAGGCATTGTAAAATGTCCCTGTGCACCGCCGTCATCTCATGCAGTGCATCCCACTTGGACTCCACGCGGGACATGTGTGAGTCCACGCGGGACATGTGTGACTCCACGTGGGACATGTGGGAGTCCAAGCGGGCATGATGGGCAGCCTGCTGCTGTTTCATGTCTCTGAGGAGCCCCACTACCTGGCTGAGGTCTCTCGGTGCTGGACTGGTACGCATCAGCTATGCGTACCAGTTGTGGGTCATCATGCACACCAGCAACGCTCTGCAAGCAGCGACCTTCTGTCTCCCACTCCTCCCACCACCCCTGCTGACATGTGCAGTGTGTGCAGTGGCACGCACAGATAACCCTGGTCCACCTTGGGGGTTGGTGGTGGTGGTGGTGTCCATGGCCCCAGGTTGGTCCAGGGTCCCTGTGCTGGTGGTGCTCCTTGTTCTGTCCATGTCGGCAGGGATGGTATTTGTGGTGACAGTCGTTGGAGGGGTGGGTGCAGGGGGTGCAGCTGGTGGTCCCGCTGGTGCTGCAGCTGGTGGTCCTGCTGGTGCTGCATGTTGACTTGCACCGGATGTGCCAGGTTGGTCTTCATCGTCCGAGGAGGACAGAGGCTGTACGACGCCAGTGAGCTCCGCATCCTCTTGAGCCTGGGACTGGGACTCCTCAGCGTCTGCTGCTGTGTCCCCATCATCACCTGTTTTTGGGAGACACAAACAATGTATGTTATGTTTCTGCAGGCATCAATGGTTGACACACATGACAGTTGTGACTGTGCCTCTGGGTGCGGGCCTGTACATTGCATTGTCCTAAGTCGTCACAGTCAGGGGTTGATATTGGTGTGGCACATTGTCCTGCATTATTTGGGCATTTCTATGTATTTTTGGGTGTGAACATGGTCTGCATTGGTTGTGTTTGGTTGACAGCCGGCTCCTCCTTCCCACCCACCCAGCCAAGTCAGTTATCCCACCATGGAACGTGCTTGCGTTGCAGGGAGTGGAAGTTGTCTCTCAGGATGTCAGTCAGTGGTGTCCTGCTGTTTGTTGGTGCACAGTTGGCAGCAGGGCCTTGTGCTCCCCACAGCAGTAGCCAGTGTCAGCCATCTTGTGAGTCCTTCTCCACTCCCTGTGATGTGAGCATGGTTCAGGTGGTGTTGATGGGACAGTTGTGGGGTGACCAATATCAGTGACTACGACTCCCATCATGCTATTGCCTCCACCCCTTCCCAGCATGCCCATGCTTCCTTCCTTGACTCTGCTTCCTGTGGGGTGGGCTGGCTGTGCTGACAGGATGGCTGGGAGTGTTGTCCTGGCAGTTGTTTGGCTAGAAGTCCCAAGAGTGGCCCTGTGCTTCACACAACATAACCTAGGGTGGTGGTTCTTTGTGGGATCTTGTGTTAGGATGGGGGCATTGCATTCTACCAGGTGGGTTCTGTGGAGTTTGTGTTGGGGTGTGTGAGGGAGGTGCTTGTGACTATGGTCAGTGCTGCAAGTCCTCCTTCCCACCCAGCTAGCTAGATATCCCACCATGGAACGTGCTTGCATTGCAGGGAGTGGAAGTTGTCTCTCAGGATGTCAGTCAGTGGTGTCCTGCTGTTTGTTGGTGCACAGTTGGCAGCAGGGCCTTGTGCTCCCCACAGCAGTAGCCAGTGTCAGCCATCTTGTGAGTCCTTCTCCACTCCCTGTGATGTGAGCATGGTTCAGGGTGGTGTTGATGGGACAGTTGTGGGGGTGAGCTATGTCTGTGACTACGACTCCCATCATGCTATTGCCTCCACCCCACTTCCCAGCATTCCCATACTTACTTGCTTTTGTGGGGAGTTCAGTGTGTGTGGGTGTGAGAGCAATGGCAAGATGGCTGAGCAGTGGTGTCCTGCTGTTGGTTGGTGTGCAGTACCCAGCATGCCCTTGTGCTCCCACGACACAGCAACAGTGTCAGACATCTTTGATGGGCCTTTCCACTCTCTGTGGGATGTGCATGCGTGAGTGTGAGCTTGCTGGGCCATGTGGTGGGGATGTAGAGCTGTGACTACGACTCCCATCATGCTATTGCCTCCTCCCCTTCCCAGCATGCCCATGCTTCCTTCCTTTGACTCTGCTTCCCTGTGGGGTGGGCTGGCTGTGCTGACAGGATGGCTGGGAGTGTTGTCCTGGCAGTTGTTTGGCTAGAAGTCCCAAGAGTGGCCCTGTGCTTCACACAACATAACCCAGGGTGGTGGTTCTTTGTGGGATCTTGTGTTAGGATGGGGGCATTGCATTCTACCAGGTGGGTTCTGTGGAGTTTGTGTTGGGGTGTGTGAGGGGAGGTGCTTGTGACTATGGTCAGTGCTGCAAGTCCTCCTTCCCACCCAGCTAGCCAGATATCCCACCATGGAACGTGCTTGCATTGCAGGGAGTGGAAGTTGTCTCTCAGGATGTCAGTCAGTGGTGTCCTGCTGTTTGTTGGTGCACAGTTGCCAGCAGGGCCTTGTGCTCCCCACAGCAGTAGCCAGTGTCAGCCATCTTGTGAGTCCTTCTCCACTCCCTGTGATGTGAGCATGGTTCAGGGTGGTGTTGATGGGACAGTTGTGGGGGAGCAGCATGTGTGACTACGACTCCCATGATGCTATTGGCTACACTGACTTGGCCAGCATACACAGAATTCCTTCCTTTGAGTGGTCTTCACTGTGTGTTGGTGTTGTTGTGGTGGCTACATGTCTGGATGTGTTTGTTAGTTCTATTTGTGCCACTGCCTAGCTGCAGTTGTAGTTGTGTTTGTACATGTGTTGGCACAGTTGGATGTGACTTTTGATGGCATGTGTTGTGTTTATCTGACTGACATACACATTTTGGGATGATTCTGTTCTGGTTGCTGTGTAATTGCTATGAGTGCATGGTTTGACTCTCCCCTTGACAGTGATGTGTGTGTTTTGTGGCAGTATATTGTGTACATTTGTTGTGTACTCACCAGGCTCTGGGATGTCCCTCCTAGTCCATATACGCTCACTGGCGGAAGGATGGCCCGCACCTTCTCCTCCCAGGGCCTGAGGTATATTGGCTTGCAGGAGGGCCACTGCCGGTGTATTGGCTGTTGATGTAGTCTTTCTTCAGCAGGTCCCGGACCCTCCTGCGCACGTCATACCACCTGTTCTGGATGTCGCTCTTTGTGCGCCTGACATGGTGATTGTGCGTTCACCCTGTTGATGATCCTCTCCCACATCTTGGTTTTCTGGGAGATGGGGGTCTGTTGGACCAGTGTGCCAAACAGCTGTGGCTCTACCCTGAGGATCTGCGTCTACCATGACTTCCAATTCACAATCTAGGAACTTGGGATTCTTCTTGGGGGCATGGTGATGGGTGGTGATGGTGAGTGATGTGTGTGTTGGTGTGCAGGTGAGGGTGTGTGAGTGTGTGTTTTGCTGGGTGTATGTGAGGTAGGTATTTGTTGGTGTGCTGATGGTGTGTGGCTTGTGTGAGGGATGAGCTGTGGGTGTGTGGTTGCTTTCTCTTGGGTGCTGGCAGTGGAATGGCATTTGCAAAGGCTCATGGTTGTGATTTGTGTCCTTTATATAGGTGGAGTTGTGGGTGTGTCTTTGTTCTCTGTCCCCACCCCCAGTATTTATTGGCTTGGTAATTGCTTGTTTGGCCTTTTTGGGTGATTTTTCCTTTGTACTGTCTGTGCATGTTGGAAACGTTCTTGTGACCGTAGTCGGACCCTGCATTTGTCTCGTACGGTCTTCTCCGCTTCGTTCACGCTGTGTTTGTGCAGTTTTCTATGCTGCGTACGCGCGTCGGTCGCGTGTTTTGTGTTGCTTCGCTCGGTTTTGTATGCGTGTCGGTCGTGCGGCTTGGCCTCCGTCCGACTCGCTCGTGGTTTTCGCGCCTTGCATCGTACTTTGCGGTTTGGAGTTCGCGTGTACGCTTCAGGTCGGATTTGTTCCGGGTGCGTGTCGGTCGGTTGGATTGCGTGTTTTTCCGGCCGGATTGCTGTTTTCCGTGCGGCTCGGTCGGTCGACTTGGTTTCTGGTACGTGTCGGTCGGATTTTCACGCCTTGCATCGTACTTGGCGTGGTCGGGCGCCACAGGTATGTAGTCGGTCGGTATTATTTCCGGATCCGAGTCGGTCGGTGCTTTTTCCGGCCCGAATCGGAATCGAATTCTATAGTGGCTCAAATGGCAGATTTTGATCATCGTCATGTCTTTATCATATACCTTAAGTTCGTCAAGATATAATTCCTTGTTTAATTGAGTCTGCTTACTGGCATATTAGTGAACATCTCTTGGTAGTCCCCATGAAGACCATACTCTGAAATTGGCAATTACACTGGTGTGACCTACAGATCCTGTAGCTGGAGATGGTGGCATGCCGTATGGGTAAAGGCTTGTGGCACAGGTGGTGGTCTATTCTAACATCCTTACTGACCACGTTCCAAGGGATATCACTTGATTGAGGGAATTCATTGAGTTACTTCTGGTAAGTGTCGTAGGAGTGTCAGACATGTGGCGCCTGCAGTCCTGCGGGCTCCATCCGGGTGGGAAGTAATTTATCTTGTATACTTTGTTCCATAACATATTGTTTGTTGGTACACTCAGAGTACGAATCACTGACCCAATTATCGTGAGGTCAGCAATATCGACCTTCAGGTGTATTGCGGGCTAAAATATCGAGGGCAAGAACGTGGGCACTCTATCTACATTCAGGTAAGTACATGAATAATCGATTGTCAATTAATATCGATGTCGATTACTGATAGATTACTTAAAAATATCGTTTTTAGGTTTGGGTTAAAGGGGGATGGGGATGTAAATTTATTTATTTATTTGCTAAATTCTAACAATGATTTAATTGTAAATTGTTCAACATGAGGGGCACACGATCGATACCCAGGCGTAAATAAATCCGCCAGGCATGGAAGCGGCAAAAATCCGCCCGCACACACCGCCTGAACACCGACCACGCCATTATGAGTACACAAACCGAAAACCGCCATCGGCGGAAAAATCACACAAAATACCGCCCGCCATCGTCCGAGTCGGAGTCAAACCGCCCGCCACGGACGGAAACACGCACGACAACACAAAACCGCCCGCCCACACGGCCGACACACCGCACGTGAAATTACGATCGCACCGCCATGAGCGCGGAAAACAACAAATATACCGCCCGCCAGCGCAAACAACGCCGATGAGAATCGACACGGCAGAAGCCATGGCGCCCACGTACCTGCACAGAAACCATCCGCACACAAAACCAATAGCACACAACATGGCCAACAAGTCCACACAGCAAGGCACACACAAATACACAAGCACAGTACACATCCCGAAAACACCCCCCGGACAAACAAAAAATACAAAGGCCAGAACCCCAGACACAACACACCTGAAAACAACAGACCATGAGGACACACCCACATAGGTGAGTACAAAAGCAGCACTCCCACAGACCACAACCCCTTGCTACATTGCAAACCAGAGAGGAGAGGAGAGGACACAGTGACACAGCAAGGACAGCAGCACACCACAGAAACGCACACACTACCACCACCACCACCACCACCACCACCACCACCACCACCAAACACCGGCACCACAAACCCCCTGCACATTACACAACACACACCGCACCAGCACCACAAACACCATGGCACCACAAAGGATGCCCAAGTTCACGCCCATGGAGCTGACGGTCATGGTCGACGAGATCATCAAGGTGTACCCACAAATCTATGGGAACATGGTCCAGCACACACCACTAGCCACCAGAAACAGAATGTGGAACCGGATCGTAGACCAGGTCAATGCAGTCGGGACCCTGCCCAGGAACAGAGTCGAGATAAACAAACGTTGGAATGACGTAAAGAGCCTGGTCAAGAAGAAGGAGGGCAAAAACAGAGAGCTGGCTGCCGTCACTGGCGGAGGGAATCCCGCGCTCTTTAAGACCTTCAAAGCGTGGGAGGAGAAGGTGCGAGTCGTAATCCATCCGGAGATCCTCGCCGGATTAGCAGGGGGAGTGGAGGCTGGTAAGTACAAACTAATGTATACTAGCACACCGCTATGTACTCACATGCGCAACCACCATGCCACAGCTCCCAGGGACAAACACCCCCATGTCCAGCACACAATACACAACACATCACACGCACATGCAACAGACACTACCACACACAGGCCAAACCGAACAACTGTAAGATGCGTGGGGACATGTGTACACTAAGCCAGCCACGTAACCACCAACAGGTCCCCAAATATGCCAGAAGCGCCACAACGAGCACCCACCACACCCATGTGTCCGCCACAGCTGCACTAACCGACAAGTAACAGGTAAGTGGCAGGAACACAAAGTGCAGTGGGTGGGACGGTGGACAGCCCAAGTACAACACACACCAGGCCCCAGTCCCACAGCACAGCAAGGAGGAGCATCCCCCACACCCCACAGCCACGTGTCAGCCACCGCAGTGCACAACGACAGCCGAAAGGCAGACATCACGGTCCACAGCAATCGGTGTCAGTGGGTGTACAGCCACCCCCACGACCCACTACACCCCCCACCCCCACAGACCTGCAACATGGAGCACCCCCGCTTAGAGCCATGTGGCATCCAGTACAGTGCACGCACGAACAACTTGCAGGTGGGAAACTGGACAGGGCTGGATTACTGGAGGCATGAGGACCATAACACCACCAACACATGGGACATGTCACGTAGCACACGAACACGCAGCACCGCCCACCGTCACGAACAAGTGAACAATGTGCACACGGACATGAACAGCAGACTCACACCCCACATGACCCATCACAGACATAGCAACACCCAAGGAGCCACGTCTGCATGCACAAGCCACACTGAATATAGTCCCACACGGCAGCCACTGTGCAACTCATCACACACAACCGAAACACCATTGAAGTCCTGTCCATGTAGCCCCCACTGCCTGTCAACCCCACACCCCACAACTACGCCTATGTAAGACAAACAACACTAGACGCAACAGAGCGGAACAACAGAAATGCACACGAACACCACTGAACCCATCAAACTCACAGACACACCATGCACATACAACATACCATCCATCCCATCCGTCAGCCCCAGTCACATGAAAGGCATGTCATCCGCACAGCTGCCACACATACAGCAGTCACGCTAAGACACATGCCCATGACCAACCATGTGCCAGAAGTCAATTAAGCGCACGACACACTGTGAGCAACAACACACAACATGGGCCACACCCCCCGAGCACTGCAGTGATGCACATGGCACAGGGCAGCACGCACACCAAGGAGATGGGACAACTGCAACACGTTGGCTGGCACACAACTATCACTCACTCATAACGATGCGTCCAATGCCATGTCCAGTAACCACAACAGACAGCAAATATGCAGGGCATGTCAGGCATGCACACACCTCAGACCATGCACTGTCATGCTGCCACAACACATGTCACGTTCGGCACCCATGGCTCACAGCATGTACCCCAAAAGCATATCCCCTCCCAAATGCGAATCTGGGGCATGGCCCCCATGTTGCCATATGCGTTCCTAAGCGTTCCATTTGAACCCCAAAAGCATATTCCCTCCCAAATGCGAATCTGGGGCATGGCCCCCATGTTGCCATATGCGTCCTAAGCCGCTCCATTTGAACCCCAAAAGCATATCCTCCCAAATGCGAATCTGGGGCATGGCCCCCATGTTGCCATATGCGTTCCTAAGCTGCTCCATTTGAACCCCAAAAGCATATCCCCTCCCAAATGCGAATCTGGGGCATGGCCCCCATGTTGCCATATGCGTTCCTAAGCGTTCCATTTGAACCCCAAAAGCATATCCCCTCCCAAATGCGAATCTGGGGCATGGCCCCCATGTTGCCATATGCGTTCCTAAGCGTTCCATTTGAACCCCAAAAGCATATCCCCTCCCAAATGCGAATCTGGGGCATGGCCCCCATGTTGCCATATGCGTTCCTAAGCGTTCCATTTGAACCCCAAAAGCATATTCCATCCCAAATGCGAATCTGGGGCATGGCCCCCATGTTGCCATATGCGTTCCTAAGCGTTCCATATGAACTCCAAAAGCAAAGTACAAACCAGACCCAGGATGGGCCAGGAGCCCGCATACACCAGAGTCACAATGAGTAGGGGCAAAGCAACACACCCATCGGCATGGCCAATCCGTCCCATGCCACATGTGCACAGCACACAGTCCCATTGCCTAGCACACACAACTACAGATGCCACAGCCACACACTCGCCTCCGGGAAACCCATGTACGAGATTGCACGAACTGCCAATGTCAGACGACTAATACATACTTCGCCAGGTGCAACACAATAACAAATCTCATTTTCTCCACAGGTGACGAACTGCTGGACGCTGGGGATGGAGACAGCAGCCAGCACAGCCAGCCTACAAGCCCCCAACGAGGACACACGGATCTGGAGGATCTGTCCACCTCTTCGGACACGGACCACCAAGCTGGCCCATCTGGCGTGGCAGGGCCCAGCCGCTCCCCAGGACCCCTCCTACCCACCAACCCATCATCCAGGGATGCTGAACAGTCCCAGTCCCCTGCTGCCACTGTCGTTGCGGCCACACCCACGGTCATTGCGGCCACTACCACTGCCGCAACCGCCACCATCGCCGCACCGACCACCACCGCCTCCACCACCACCACGTCTTCGCTGGCACCAGCCCCAGCGCAGGTGGTGGCCCGGCCGACTGGATCCACCCTGGGAGCCACAGCGAGGACCGTGGTGTGCAATGTGGCTAGTGGGCAGGGCCGGTGGCAGCAGGACTGGTAGGAGGAGCAGGGTCAGGGAAACGCCAGCCTCCCCTGGGAGCCATGCCCTGCCTCAAATGGCCAGAGTCCTTGGGGCCTATGAAGAGGCCCAAGGACAATGGGCCAGGTCTGCTACTGACACGCGGGAGGTGCTGGGGGTGCTGAGGTCCATGGACGCCCATATGGGCCAATTCGTGTCCCGTATGGACCAACTCGTGGACCTCATGGGCCAGCTGGTGGTGGCGGTGGGGTCACAGGCAAGGCCAGCAACACCACCTCCGCCACCACCTGCTAGGGCGCAGGGTCGGCCAGCAGTGTCCACTTCCCTGCGTCCACAGCCAGTGAGCACACCTCACCCACCACCAGCAGGTCGCCACCACACACCCCCCTCCCAAACGTGGAAGGGGCCGTCCGAAGAGGAAACAGATCTCCCGGGAGGACTTCGCACGCTCCAGTCGCAAGTGAGGCAGCCAGCCAGCCTTCCGCCAGCCTTCCTTGACCAGCCACTGCATTGACTTGCTCTACGATCCCACTCCACACAGCCAGCTGGATGGCATGTGTGTGTTGGACTATGGACATAGAACCAGTGGGTACACCCTGATCATCACGCAGCCATGACCGACAGCTCATTGTCACTGCACGCACCACTTTTGTCATCACCTTACACACAATCACATGTCACAGTTTGTAATAAATGCACCTTATTCACTAACTGCTGTTTGTGCCCTGTGTTTTATTTGTACGGAATACAACGGCCACCTTGGGCGGAAGGGCACCTGATGCGTGGCATGGCAATGGAATCCGGAGGACCTGTAGGGACCTAGGGGTGGGAGACAGAACAGGAGCACATTCAATGAGTGTGTCACACACCCATCACACAGTACATGTCAACAACTACAAGCAATGTACACACATCGCACAGAGCAATAGGGCACAATGCCACAGTCACCAACAGTGGCATACTACCCTGGCCATGGAGCGTTGACACACTGCACGCAGTGAACATACGGCCACCCTGACACAGCACACACACACCTGCACAGATACAGACACATCATCCGTCGTACATGGACACTCACCGTCAAGTGAAGTAGCGGGCGATGAGCTGCTGGCGCACATTCCCAGCTTCCTCCTCTCCGCTGTCCACCTCACTCGAGCTGTCCTGGTCTGCGGGCTGGGGCCCTGGTTGATCTCCGTCATCCACAATGAGGGGGATCTGCTTCCGAATGGCCAGATTGTGCAGCATGCAGCACGCCACCACTATCTGGCACACCTTCTGTGGGGAGTACGCCAGTGCACTCCCGGTGCGGTCCAGGCACCTGAACCTGGACTTGAGGAGGCCAAAGGTACGCTCGACCACACGTCTGGTCCTCCCATGTGCCTCATTGTATCGATCGTCTGCTGGGGTGCGAGGATTCCTCAATGGACTGAGCAGCCATGCCCCATTCGGATACGCAGAGTCACCTGGGTGTGAGGGACACAGAGAACCGTAGCTATTCCAACTGGACAGGGGACAGCATCGCACAACCAGCACGCTACACCACTCCACATACTCACCGACAATACAGGCACGATCCTGTTGCAGATTGGCCATCAGTCGTGGCAAGATGCTGTTGCGCATTATGTGTGCGTCATGGGCCGAGCCTGGAAACTTTGCACACACGTGGGTGATCACCATGTCCGCAAGGCACACCACTTGCACATTCAGGGAGTGCGTGTGCTTCCTGTTGCGGTACAGGTGCTCAGTGGCCTGTGGTGGAACAAGGCCAACATGAGTGCAGTCAATGGCTCCCACGACGTGTGGGATTCTGCCAAGGGCATAGAATGCACCCTTCACTGCCGCCAATTCACGAGCCCTGGGGAAGCGGATGTACCTGTTCCGGCACAGCATCATGGCTGCCAGTACATCCCTCAGCACCTTGCTGAACATGGGCTGGGACATCCTCCTCCACTGCCCACTGTGTGCTGGAATGACCCAGTGGCGAAGAAATGCATGGCGGCCATCACCTTAGCCGTGGGGGTGACAGCAGTCGGATACACCCTGCGGGACGGAGATGGGGCTCTAACATGGCACACAGTCGATGCAGAGTTGGCCTGTCCAGCCGAAACTTCCTGATTACCTCTGTATCGTCCATGTCCGCCAGCAATTGGTATGGGCGGTCAATGTTCGGTCTCCGCCTGGGTTAAATGGCAGAGGACACATGTCAAAGCAACACGGCACATAGCAATTTCGCATACACATCACTGACATGACTGAGCAAGCACATGAGCCACAGCCCAGCTGTCAAGCTGGGACGGCACGGCCACAATACACTTACACAGGTCTCCCAACAATGGCAATGGCAAGTGAGACATACCACTGCCATGTGCATGCACATGGGGATCTAGGCCCCAATGACTTGCGGGGCGTGCTGATGGGGACTGACTGCATATTCGCAAGCGGCAACGCCACGGCAACATGAGTGTCTGCTGAGCATGGAACTGCTTCCGAGGCTGGATGAGTATGGCACACGACGACGACGATGTGGGCACGGGCTGAGCGGCCAATACAAGTGGGACCTGTGGCACGAGGGGATATGAGACAGTAGTAGGTGTCAGCACTGCACCCTATGTACAGCACTGTACGGATCACAGCTCCCGAAACATTGACTGGTGTCCACATTGACAGCCCCATGCCAAGACGGCTGTGTGCTTGCAGTCACACGTCACAGGTGAGAGGTTACATTGCACGTGCCAGGTGGCAGACGACATAGTGGGAGCTGGCATGTGTGTGCATGTGTCTCCTGTTCAGGATCCACCAGATGGGCGCTGACTCTGTACTGACCATTGGACACAGCATGTTCCGTGGAAGGCTTGTGTGTGTGGGATGGTGGCACTGGATGTGCCTCCGTTGGGTGGGGGGCCATGCACAGGGCGGGTACGTCGATGATTGCGCATTGTTGGTCACGGTGGGTGCACCAACTAAGATGTGTTGCCCTGTGTTCAATTCCTATGTCCGCATGATGATGGACTGTGGATGTGGGCAGACTACACATTGGTCGATGTGCTGTCTATATGCATGTGCCTTCACACCAGGCACAGCTGCCCCTGCACATGTGACCCCTGCTGGACTCGCTGCTGGGTCTGTGGAGCTGATGCACCTTCTGCGCGTGAGGCGGACAGCTCTCCTCACTTCCCTCATTGCGCATGTCATGTCTTTGCCGCAGGTGACATGGATCATGGAGGGCCCACATGTACGCGTGGGTAGGCTACACATGATTGTTCACTGGTCGCCACCCCCAGTCAGTGTTTCAATGGGAAGGTTGTCGTGCTGGTGGTATGTTCGATGTGGCGGATGGGCGGGCCTAGGTGCGGGCTTACATTCCGGACATGGGGGTAGTTGGATTGGCGACTAGTTGCAGTACACACGGGACACGTCTCTTCCTTTCCACATCTGGGTCATCCCTTGTACTAACTGACAGTGATACAGTCATCTTCGCCCCAGCCCTCATGTCCTCCCCTCGCCCCCAATATGCATGCTCACCTGCGAGGCTAGCGCTTGCACAGGCAGCCCCAAGCTCGCACCAGAGAGGGCAAGGAGTGTATGTGTGGGTCCAGTTGCACGAGTGGGCTGTCTCAGGGTATGATGTGTGGCGGGACGCCCGTCCACCTGCGTGGTGCCCCAAATGGAGACCCGGCCTGCATGGACTATGCATCACAGTCTTCGCCTTCCGGATCCGCCACCTGCGACACCCAGTGGCTGTGGCTGCCCTTGCGGCCAGGCCGCGTCCGTCTGTGGCTGATGGCCCACACATTCACTCTTTGGCCTCTCTGGGGAGGGCTCGGGGTGGTGGCGCACGCGCTTGCACTTAGTCGCAATGGCATGTGGCGTGGTTGGTATGATGGGCAATGGATGGGATGGTGCGAGCCACCTCCGTGACGTCAGTGCTGCTCGTGCTGTGGTGCGTCCCCCCTACACTTCCATTTGACTTGTGCCATGCTAGACGTTGAGGTTCTATTGCCTGCGTGATATGACCAGGAGGAGCGCGAGGAGACCTCTCACACACCATGCTCCACTGCCATCCCGTGCCCTGTATCGCCTGTGCGGATTGACTATGTTGGGGTTACACCTGGTCGACTGGGGCTGTGTGTGCCTTGTCAAGGGGCATGGCGGGCGCACAACAGGATCCAGCTTGTCCACAGAGGGTGGGCTGAGGTGCGCCTGGTACCGCCTTGTACGTGTGCCCGGCTGCTGTGCACACACGTGTTCACTCCCCCGACAGGTGTCCTCTCACAATGCCCAGGGAAGCGGTGGTGTACTGTTCATGACCCCTCCCAACACGGCGTGCTCCAACTTGGCATGTGCGCATCTACCCGTCGCACCCACCCACCTGAGCACTGCGTCCATACGACTTCACACGACACATGTGTGTCTTCCACAGTAGTGCTACTCATTTGCGTTGACATCCAATACCAGTGGACTACATGGTCATGTCACGACTGCCGTGTACTTCACATACTCTCATCCTCTCTCATTCGTACTTGTGAAATGAGTCAGCGGAGACAGTTTTGGTTTCAAACATTATATTGAGTCTTCTGTCCTCTGTGATGCAGTATAGTGGACACTACTGGCAGCGGAATACATGTTGAGGATATACTGAGCATGATTACAAATGGGATAGGGTGTGGGGTTACATCTGCTTGGCCAAGGCTGTGCTAATGTACATTTACGTATAGCTGCGGAGCTGCGGACTTTGACACAGACGGTATACATGTAGCCTACCAGACCGCTCGGCATCATGGGCACAGTCCATCTCAGTTCCATGTGACAGGTTTGCTGCGTGTTGTTCCTCATGCACGCGTGCATGTGAGATGACATCAGGGCATGTGCTTGCGTAGCATGCAGCGGCGTGCCACTTGTTGTTGCACTGTGGTGGTTACTGGACATGTCACAGTCACTGGGGTCGTGTTGTTGTTGTATGCACTTGTCGTCCATGCAAAGGTCCTGGTATGGGATTCCCGGGCGGGGGTGGGAGGGGTGCAGCACCCACAGACTCCAGGCGACCTATTCATGTCCACTGAGCGGTGTGTGTGTCCATGTGCGCTGGATCCATGTCGTGTCCTGGTTGTTCGTGCAGTTCCGTCCATGTGGGTGCGATGCACAGAGCCCATGCCACTGCCTCCCACGATGCATGCGGTGTTCCTGGATGTGATGGGGAACAGTGTGCATGTCCCGGTCATATCCGATGTCATGGCGATGTCGTTGATGGTGTGGTTACAGTTGCCGGTCGTTTGGTATGGCTGTTGTGGTGGTGACTGGCCAGATCCGTGCGGAAGCTGAGCATGGGTGCGGGGTTGGACTTCATAGGTCACTCGGGAACCTGCGTTGTGGTCCGACGTATTTACAGGTTGTCAGGTATGCGATGCCGCCCAGCAGGGCTTCCATGTCATTGGTGGTGTACATGTTTGCCAGCCAATGAAGCGGATGGTGGCTGTCAAGGTGTTGTTCGTAGGTTGTCCCTTGGAGGACCATGATGGGGCATGCTGGGTGACATTCGATGTAGCTGTTCTCGATGATCCGTCGTGTGGAGGCACAGTGGTTCCATTTCAGTGCGCGTGCGATGTTGGCCACATACGCCATGCCCCCATAGGCAGAGCAGGCCCTGTCGTGTGCGTCCAGAGGGAGGAGTAGTGGTAGCAGGTCCGCCTTCAGACATGCCGGGTTGGAGAGGCATATCTCGACGGGATGCTGGTAGGGACACTCCGACAGTAGAAGACGGGCATGACGCAGCTGAACAATGTGATGCGGTAAGTCAGTCGGTAACTTACGTTCAGCAGGGACAGGAGATCGCATCCCAATGTATGTATCGTGTTGGTTTGGTACAGCTTGAGCTGTTCGGGCGTAGTTGGGTAGGTGTGCTGCGGTTGCCATTTCGCAGCGGTTCGTAGAGGTGGCGTGCTCCGGCTGTGTGTGCAGTCTGCAATGTGCACGCTCCGGGTTGCTGTGAGCTCTGTGTAGTCGTGGGGAGACAGGACTTGTGTTCTGTTGGCTTGTTTGGAGGACACGGGCCCTCTTCCCACATGCTTCTCAGACAGTTCAAGGTCAGTGCTGTGTGACTCCTTCCAATTAACTTGCATGTGGCCGACATGGGGAGTGTTTTCTTCTTTCTTCCCCCGTCCGTTGTGTGCTTCTGTGATATGCGCTATCTGCCCTGTGGTCGGCCCCTCGGCATGCCTGTGTTGGTCTATTCTTGGACAATGGCTGTATTCACCGGCTTCTGTCGTAGGGCTGTGGTTTCGGTGTTGGAATGGAAGGTCATTCAGTGCTGTCTGCTCTCCCTTGTGTGGGCGGCAGGCTGCCTCTTCCGCTCTGCGTTGGGCCTTGTGTGTGGATGTAATTCTTGGGCCACCTGTTGTCGGTCCCCGGGCTCTTTGGTGTTCCGTTTCATGTGTCTTGTTCATATGTGCAGGGTGGTATGGGTTTTTCAGTGTGGTACTGGCGTTCCTCTTCCCGAAGGGGCCCTGCTTCTCCTAGCTGGTGTTGCCGCCGCTGTGTGCTACGCCATGTTTGTTACACTGGGGTGTGTCCTGCTGTTGCGTGACTTCACTGACATGTGTGCGTCGGTTGTGTGGCGTTGGGTGTTGTCCGTGAATTGGGCGTTGGGGACATGTCTGTGGCCGGCCTGTCACGTGTCATGTGCGTTCGGGTGGGGCTGATGTGTGTGCTGCTTGGTTGTGTCCCTGTGTCTGTGTGCGACGCATGCATGGCGCTGCGGTTGGCCTCTGCGTTGTGCGCATGTGTGGCAGGCGTCATCGGCGCTTGGGGCCGTGACGGGGTGGTTGGTTCCTAGTCCCAGGTGGTGTGTACACATGTGTTCTGCGATGTTAGGATTTGGCCTGTGTGTCATATGTGGATGCAATGGTGGATGTGTAGTGTGCACGCGCTGGTGGGGGTTGTCCGCTTTTTCCGCCCTTGCACTGTGTGCGCTGTTTGCGTGCACTTGTTGTGTGTGTGCCTACCTGCGTCTCCGCGGCACGCTGCGCCCTTGGTGGTGCATCAGCAGAAGCATGGGAAGGGCCTGCAGTGCTGGATTCATGCCCGGGTGCCGCTTCTTCGTTGTCCGTGCTCTGCGTCCGTGTTTCCGCCTCTCTTTCACGTGCGGTGTCTCTTGCCGTGGGAGCCGTTTGTTTGCGGCATCGTAATTTATGCGCCGGGCGGGACGTGTTTCGCCGGACGGTGTGTGTCAGTTGTGCTGCGCCGCTACGTGTGCGGGCGCACTTTGATGGCGGACGGTGTTGCTGGCTTGCCGGCGGTGTTTGGCCTGCTGTCGCATCATAATTGGGCGGGCGTGTGGACTGCTGCGTGCCGGCGGTAACTGGTGGTTTTTGCATCCGCCAGCACGGCGGTTGTGCTTCCGCCCGCCATCGTAATGGGCCCCTTAGTTAAAAATATTTTTAAATGCTTAAAAATATAAGTAATATATATAATTTAAAAATACATTAAACATATACATATAATATATAATATATATACTTACTTATTAATATGTTTTAATATTTATTTTAATAACTTATAAATTGTTTAATTTATTTTTTATAAATTATAAATACATCTATACACATTAAACAATAATATAAATAAAAATTAAATAGATATATGTAACAAATTAAAAAAATATATATTTTAAATCTTTTTAAAAATAATTATACAGTACATTAGCTAAAGAAATACAAAATATAAGATAGCGGAGGAAATAAAATTACTATTCCAACTGCAGTAACTGCAACAGTACGAAAAGTGTTGGATAGCGGAGGGGTAAAAATTACTATTCCCACTCCAATGGGTGAGTGCAGCAGTGAGGAAAGTGTTGGATCAGCGTAGGGGTTAAAGTTACTATTCCCGCTGCAGAGAGTGCAACAGTGGGAAAGGTGTTGGATAGGCGTAGGGAGAGTAAAGATTACTATTCCCACTCCTGTGAGTGCAACAGTAGGGAAAGTGTTGGATTGCGTAAGGGGTTAAAAGTGCTATTCCCACTCCAGTGAGTTGCAACAGTAGGGGAAAGGTGTTGGATAGCCTAGGGGTAAAGATTGCTATTCCCACTCCAGTGAGTGCAACAGTAGGAAAGCGTTGGATAGCGTGGGGGTTAAAATTACTGACATTCCACTCCGGTAGAGTGCAACACAGTAAGGGAAAGTGTTGGATGGCGTAGAGATCTTGGTGCTATTCCCACTCCTGTGAGTGCTGACAGTAGAGGAAAGTGTTGGATAAGCGTAGGGGGGTTAGAATTACTATTCCCACTGCAGGGAGTGCAACAGTAAGGGAAAGTGTTTGGATGGCGTAGGGGTAAAAGTTACATATTCCCACTCCTGTGAGTCGCAGCAAGTAGGGAAAGTGTTGGATGGCCTGACGGGGTAGAAATTACTGTTCCACTCCAGAGGGGGTGCAGCAGTAGGGAAAGTGTTGGATAGCGTGGGGGTGAAGGTGCTATTCCCAGCTCCAGTGAGTGCAGCAGTAGAGGGACAGTGTTGGATAGCGTGGAGGTTAAAATTACTATTCCCACTCCTGTGAGTGCAGCAGTAGGGCAAGTGTTGGATAGCGTAGGGGTTTAAAATTACTATTCACTGCAGTGGAGTGCAAGCAGTAGGGGAAAGTGTTGGATGGCGTAGGGGTAAAAATTACTATTCGCACTCCTGTACGAGTGCAGCAGTAGGAAAGTGTTGGATAGCGTGGGGTTAAAATTACTATTCCCACTCCCGAGTGAGTGCAACAGTAGGGGAAAGTGTTGGATAGCGTAGGGTAAAAATTACTATTCCACTCCAGTGAGTGCAACAGTAGGGGAAAGTGTTGGATAGTGAAGGGGTAAAAATTACTATTCCCACTCCAGTGAGTGCAACAGTAGGGAAAGTGTTGGATAGCGTAGGGGTAAAGATTACTATTCCCACTCCAGTGAGTGCAACAGTAGAGGAAAGTGTTGGATAGCGGAGGGGTAAAAATTACTATTCCCACTCAGTGAGTGCAACAGTAGGGAAAGTGTTGGATAGCGGAGGGGTAAAATTACTATTCCACTCCAGAGAGTGCAACAGTAGAAAGTGTTGGATGGCGGAGAGTAAAATTACTATTCCCACTCCAATAATTGCAACAGTAGGGAAAGTGTTGGATAGCGGAGAGGTAAAAATTACTATTCCACTCCAGTGAGGCAACAGTAGGGAAAGTGTTGGATAGCGGCAGGGTAAAATTACTATTCCCCACTCCAAGGAGTGCAACAGTAGGACAAGTGTTGGATGGCGATGAGGTAAAAATTACATATTTCACTCCAGTGAGTGCAACAGTAGGGAAAGTGTTGGATAGCGTAGGGGTTACTATTTCCACTCCAGTGAGTGCAACAGTAGGGAAAGTGTTGGATAGCGTAGGGGTAAAAATTACCATTCCCACTCCAGTGAGTGCAACAGTAGGGAAAGTGTTGGATAGCGTAGGGGTAAAATTACTATTCCCACTCCAGTGAGTGCAACAGTAGGGAAAGTGTTGGATAGCGGAGGGGTAAAAATTACTATTCCCACTCCAGTGGAGTGCAACAGTAGGGGAAAGTGTTGGATAGCGTAGGGGTCAAAATTACTATTCCCAATCCAGTGAGTGCAACAGTAGGGAAAGTGTTGGATACCGTAGGGGTAAAATTACTATTCCCACTCCAGTGAGTGCAACAGTAGGGAAAATGTAGCATCGCGTAGGGGTTAAATTAACATACTTATAAAAAAATTTAAATAAATAAATAACAATAATTATTTAACAAAATAATTATTAATAAATACCTATTAAATTAAATTAATATTTACTTAAATAACATTAAATTACTTTCCACCCTATTCCCTATAAACTTACACAACACGCTACACATACAAAAATAACACAATTAATGTAATTCTCAATTAATCAATTAATAAAATTCACTAGCAATTAATAATTAATTACCAATAAATTAATTAACAATAACAATAAATAAAAAATAGTAATACATTAATTATCATTAATATAATTTTTAATTAACCAATTAATAAAAATGAATTACCAATTAATAATTAATTAACAATAAATTAATAATCAATAACAATAAATATACACATATTAACTAATTAATTATATTTAAATTACTTCCCACCCTATTCCCTATAAACCCACAACCTCGCTACACATTAAAAAATAACATAATTAATTTAATTACCAATTAATCAATGAACTAAAATTAATTACTCAATTAATAATTAATTTACAATAAATTAATTAACAATAACAATAAATAAAAATAGTAATACATTATGTATTTTTAATATAATTTTAATTAACCAATTAATAAAAATAATTACCAATTAATAATTAATTAACAATAAATTAATAATCAATGACAATAAATATACACATATTAACTCATTAATTATATTTAAATTACTTCCCACCCTATTCCCTATAAACCCACAACCCGCTACAGATTAAAAATAACATAATTAATTTAATTACCAATTAATCAATTAATTAAAATTAATTACTAATTAATAATTAATTTACAATAAATTAATTAACAATAACAATAAATAAAAAACAATAAATTAATTATCTTTGATATAATTTTTAATTAACCAACTAATATAAATTAATTACCAATTAATAATTAATTAACAATAAATTAACAATCAATAACAATAAATAAAAACATATTAATTAATTAATTATAATTAAATTACTTCCCACCCTATTCCCTATAAACCCACAACCCGCTCTGATACTAAACGCAAAATTTCCTTTAAAAATAATTACTATTTTCTAAGCATTTTAATACACATATTTAAAAATAATGAAAAAGCTTTAAAAATCATGTTAAGCATACATATAAAATACACCACACTAGACACTAAATCGATATTATTTACAGCTATATTTTTTTGCTAACTTGATATTTAATGACTTCGATGTTGCCTGCTTCGATGTTAAAGAAAAATCGATATTACTTACCTTAAAGGTCGATATTCTGGTCAGCGATATTCTTGACTTCGAGTATTCTGTCCCTACGATATTAAAAACATGATATTAGTGTAGGTCGATATTTAAAATTCGATATTTTGACTGCACACCTTCAAGTACAACAGCTTAGATACAAAAACTCCATTTAGATGTTTACTGTAATTTGTCAATGGATTTTGGGAGTTGTTGTACAAATAAGTTATATAGGGGCACATTACGATACCCGGCGTAAAAAAATCCGCCAGGCATGGAAGCGGCAAAAATCCGCCCGCACACACCGCCTGAACACCGACCACGCCATTATGAGTACACAAACTGAAAACCGCCATCGGCGAAAAATCATACAAAACACCGCCCGCCATCGTCGAGTCGGAGTCAAACCGCCCGCCACGGACGGAAACACGCTACGACAACACAAAACCGCCCGCCCTCACGGCCGACACACCGCACGTGAAATTACGATCGCACCGCCATGAGCGCGGAAAAACCACAAAAATACCGCCCGCCAGCGCAAACAACGCCGATGAGAATCGACACGGCAGAAGCCATGGCGCCCACGTACCTGCACAGAAACCATCCGCACACAAAACCAATAGCACACAACATGGCCAACAAGTCCACACAGCAAGGCACGCACAAATACACAAGCACAGTACACATCCGAAAACACCCCCGGACAAACAAAAAATACAAAGGCCAGAACCCCAGACACAACACACCTGAAAACAACAGACCATGAGGACACACCCACATAGGTGAGTACAAAAGCAGCACTCCCACAGACCACAACCCCTTGCTACATTGCAAACCAGAGAGGAGAGGAGAGGACACAGTGACACAGCAAGGACAGCAGCACACCACAGAAACGCACACATCACAACCACCACCACCACCACCACCACCAAACACCGGCACCACAAACCCCCTGCACATTACACAACACACACCGCACCAGCACCACAAACACCATGGCACCACAAAGGATGCCCAAGTTCACGCCCATGGAGCTGACGGTCATGGTCGACTGAGATCATCAAGGTGTACCCACAAATCTATGGGAACATGGTCCAGCACACACCACTAGCCACCAGAAACAGAATGTGGACCCGGATCGTAGACCAGGTCAATGCAGTCGGGACCCTGCCCAGGAACAGAACCGAGATAAACAAACGTTGGAATGACGTAAAGAGCCTGGTCAAGAAGAAGGAGGGCAAAAACAGAGAGCTGGCTGCCGTCACTGGCGGAGGAATCCCGCGCTCTTTAAGACCTTCAAAGCATGGGAGGAGAAGGTGCGAGTCGTAATCCATCCGGAGATCCTCGCCGGATTAGCAGAGGAGTGGAGGCTGGTAAGTACAAACTAATGTATACCAGCACACCGCTATGTACACACATGCGCAACCACCATGCCACAGCTCCCAGGGACAAACACCCCCATGTCCAGCACACAATACACAACACATCACACGCACATGCAACAGACACTACCACACACAGGCCAAACCGAACAACTGTAAGATGCGTGGGGACATGTGTACACTAAGCCAGCCACGTAACCACCAACAGGTCCACAAATATGCCAGAAGCGCCACAACGAGCACCCACCACACCCATGTGTCCGCCACAGCTGCACTAACCGACAAGTAACAGGTAAGTGGCAGGAACACAAAGTGCAGTGGGTGGGACGGTGGACAGCCCAAGTACAACACACACCAGGCCCCTAGTCCCACAGCACAGCAAGGAGGAGCATCCCCCACACCCATGTGTCAGGCACAGCTGCACCAACCGACAAGTAACAGGTAAGTGGCAGGAACACAAAGTGCAGTGGGTCGGAGGGGGACAGCTGAAGTACAACACCCACCAGGCCCCCACTCCCACAGACCAGCAAGGTGGAGCACTCCCCACACCCATGTGTCAGGCACAGCTGCACCAACCGACAAGTAACAGGTAAGTGGCAGGAACACAAAGTGCAGTGGGTGGGACGGTGGACAGCCCAAGTACAACACACACCAGTCCCCAGTCCCACAGCACAGCAAGGAGGAGCATCCCCACACCCCACACCCACGTGTCAGCCACCGCAGTGCACAGCGACAGCCGAAAGGCAGACATCACGGTCCACAGCAATCGGTGTCAGTGGGTGTACAGCCACCCCCACGACCCACTACACCCCCCACCCCCACAGACCTGCAACATGGAGCACCCCCCGCTAAGAGCCATGTGGCATCCAGTACAGTGCACGCACGAACAACTTGCAGGTGGGAAACTGGACAGGGCTGGATTACTGGAGGCATGAGGACCATAACACCACCAACACATGGGACATGTCACGTAGCACACGAACACGCAGCACCGCCCACCGTCACGAACAAGTGAACAATGTGCACACGGACATGAACAGCAGACTCACACCCCACATGACCCATCACAGACATAGCAACACCCAAGGAGCCACGTCTGCATGCACAAGCCACACTGAATATAGTCCCACCACGGCAGCCACTGTGCAACTCATCACACACAACCGAAACACCATTGAAGTCCTGTCCATGTAGCCCCTACTGCCTGTCAACCACACACCCCACAACTACGCCTATGTAAGACAAACAACACTAGACGCAACAGAGCGGAACAACAGAAATGCACCACGAACACCACTGAACCCATCAAACACACAGACACACCATGCACATACAACATACCATCCATCCCATCCGTCAGCCCCAGTCTCATGAAAGGCATGTCATCCGCACTAGCTGCCACACATACAGCAGTCACGCTAAGACACATGCCCATGACCAACCATGTGCCAGAAGTCAATTAAGCGCACGACACACTGTGAGCAACAACACACAACATGGGCCACACCCCCCCGAGCACTGCAGTGATGCACATGGCACAGGGCAGCACGCACACCAAGGAGATGGGACAACTGCAATACGTTGGCTGGCACACAACTATCACTCACTCATAACGATGCGTCCAATGCCATGTCCAGTAACCACAACAGACAGCAAATATGCAGGGCATGTCAGGCATGCACACACCTCAGACCATGCACTGTCATGCTGCCACAACACATGTCACGTTCGGCACCCATGGCTCACAGCATGTACCCCAAAAGCATATACCCTCCCAAATGCGAATCTGGGGCATGGCCCCCATGTTGCCATATGCGTTCCTAAGCGTTCCATTTGAACTCCAAAAGCAAAGTACAAACCAGACCCAGGATGGGCCAGGAGCCCGCATACACCAGAGTCACAATGAGTAGGGGCAAAGCAACACACCCATCGGCATGGCCAATCCGTCCCATGCCACATGTGCACAGCACACAGTCCCATTGCCTAGCACACACACCTACAGATGCCACAGCCACACACTCGCCTCCGGGAAACCCATGTACGAGATTGCACGAACTGCCAATGTCAGACGACTAATACATACTTCGCCAGGTGCAACACAATAACAAATCTCATTCTCTCCACAGGTGACGAACTGCTGGACGCTGGGGATGGAGACAGCAGCCAGCACAGCCAGCCTACAAGCCCCCAACGAGGACACACGGATCTGGAGGATCTGTCCACCTCTTCGGACACGGACCACCAAGCTGGCCCATCTGGCGTGGCAGGGCCCAGCCGCTCCCCAGGACCCCTCCTACCCACCAACCCATCATCCAGGGATGCTGAACAGTCCCAGTCCCCTGCTGCCACTGTCGTTGCGGCCACACCCACGGTCATTGCGGCCACTACCACTGCCGCAACCGCCACCATCGCCGCACCGACCACCACCGCCTCCACCACCACCACGTCTTCGCTGGCACCAGCCCCAGCGCAGGTGGTGGCCCGGCCGACTGGATCCACCCTGGGAGCCACAGCGAGGACCGTGGTGAGCAATGTGGCTAGTGGGCAGGCCGGTGGCAGCAGGACTGGTAGGAGGAGCAGGGTCAGGGAAACGCCAGCCTCCCCTGGGAGCCATGCCCTGCCTCAAATGGACAGAGTCCTTGGGGCCTATGAAGAGGCCCAAGGACAATGGGCCAGGTCTGCTACTGACACGCGGGAGGTGCTGGGGGTGCTGAGGTCCATGGACGCCCATATGGGCCAATTCGTGTCCCGTATGGACCAACTCGTGGACCTCATGGGCCAGCTGGTGGTGGCGGTGGGGTCACAGGCAAGGCCAGCAACACCACCTCCGCCACCACCTGCTAGGGCGCAGGCTCGGGCAGCAGTGTCCACTTCCCCTGCGTCCACAGCCAGTGAGCACACCTCACCCACCACCAGCAGGTCGCCACCACACACCCCCTCCCAAACGTGGAAGGGGCCGTCCGAAGAGGAAACAGATCTCCCGGGAGGACTTCGCACGCTCCAGTCGCAAGTGAGGCAGCCAGCCAGCCTTCCGCCAGCCTTCCTTGACCAGCCACTGCATTGACTTGCTCTACGATCCCCTCCACACAGCCATCTGGATGGCATGTGTGTGTTGGACTATGGACATAGAACCAGTGGGTACACCCTGATCATCACGCAGCCATGACCGACAGCTCATTGTCACTGCACGCACCACTTTTGTCATCACCTTACACACAATCACATGTCACAGTTTGTAATAAATGCACCTTTTTCACTAACTGCTGTTTGTGCCCTGTGTCTTTATTGTACGGAATACAACGGCCACCTTGGGCGGAAAGGCACCTGATGCGTGGCATGGAAATGGAATCCGGAGGGCCTGTAGGGACCTAGGGGTGGGAGACAGAACAGGAGCACATTCAATGAGTGTGTCACACACCCATCACACAGTACATGTCAACAACTACAAGCAATGTACACACATCGCACAGAGCAATAGGGCACAATGCCACAGCCACCAACAGTGGCATACTACCCCTGGCCATGGAGCGTTGACACACTGCACGCAGTGAACATACGGCCACCCTGACACAGCACACACACACCTGCATAGATACAGACACATCATCCGTCGTACATGGACACTCACCGTCAAGTGAAGTAGCGGGCGATGAGCTGCTGGCGCACATTCCCAGCTTCCTCCTCTCCGCTGTCCACCTCACTCGAGCTGTCCTGGTCTGCGGGCTGGGGCCCTGGTTGATCTCCGTCATCCACAATGAGGGGGATCTGCTTCCGAATGGCCAGATTGTGCAGCATGCAGCACGCCACCACTATCTGGCACACCTTCTGTGGGGAGTACGCCAGTGCACCCCGGTGCGGTCCAGGCACCTGAACCTGGACTTGAGGAGGCCAAGGTACGCTCGACCACACGTCTGGTCCTCCCATGTGCCTCATTGTATCGATCGTCTGCTGGGGTGCGAGGATTCCTCAATGGACTGAGCAGCCATGCCCCATTCGGATACGCAGAGTCACCTGGGTGTGAGGGACACAGAGAACCGTTGCTATTCCAACTGGACAGGGGACAGCATCGCACAACCAGCACGCTACACCACTCCACATACTCACCGACAATACAGCCACGATCCTGTTGCAGATTGGCCATCAGTCGTGGCAAGATGCTGTTGCGCATTATGTGTGCGTCATGGGCCGAGCCTGGAAACTTTGCACACACGTGGGTGATCACCATGTCCGCAAGGCACACCACTTGCACATTCAGGGAGTGCGTGTGCTTCCTGTTGCGGTACAGGTGCTCAGTGGCCTGTGGTGGAACAAGGCCAACATGAGTGCAGTCAATGGCTCCCACGACGTGTGGGATTCTGCCAAGGGCATAGAATGCACCCTTCACTGCCGCCAATTCACGAGCCCTGGGGAATCTGATGTACCTGTTCCGGTACAGCATCATGGCTGCCAGTACATCCCTCAGCACCTTGCTGAACATGGGCTGGGACATCCCTCCTCCACTGCCCACTGTGTGCTGGAATGACCCAGTGGCGAAGAAATGCATGGCGGCCATCACCTTAGCCGTGGGGGTGACAGCAGTCGGATACACCCTGCGGGGACGGAGATGGGGCTCTAACATGGCACACAGTCGATGCAGAGTTGGCCTGTCCAGCCGAAACTTCCTGATTACCTCTGTATCGTCCATGTCCGCCAGCAATTGGTATGGGCGGTCAATGTTCGGTCTCCGCCTGGGTTAAATGGCAGAGGACACATGTCAAAGCAACACGGCACATAGCAATTTCGCATACACATCACTGACATGACTGAGCAAGCACATGAGCCACAGCCCAGCTGTCAAGCTGGGACGGCACGTCCACAATACACTTACACAGGTCTCCCAACAATGGCAATGGCAAGTGAGACATACCACTGCCATGTGCATGCACATGGGGATCTAGGCCCCAATGACTTGCGGGCGTGCTGATGGGGACTGACTGCATATTCGTCAAGCGGCAACGCCACGGCAACATGAGTGTCTGCTGAGCATGGTACTGCTTCCGAGGCTGGATGAGTATGGCACACGACGACGACGATGTGGGCACGGGCTGAGCGGCCAATACAAGTGGGACCTGTGGCACGAGGGGATATGAGACAGTAGTAGGTGTCAGCACTGCACCCTATGTACAGCACTGTACGGATCACAGCTCCCGAAACATTGACTGGTGTCCACATTGACAGCCCCATGCCAAGACGGCTGTGTGCTTGCAGTCACACGTCACAGGTGAGAGGTTACATTGCACGTGCCAGGTGGCAGTCGTACATAGTGGGAGCTGGCATGTGTGTGCATGTGTCTCCTGTTCAGGATCCACCAGATGGGCGCTGACTCTGTACTGACCATTGGACACAGCATGTTCCGTGGAAGGCTTGTGTGTGTGGGATGGTGGCACTGGATGTGCCTCCGTTGGGGGGCCATGCACAGGGCGGGTACGTCGATGATTGCGCATTGTTGGTCACGGTGGGTGCACCAGCTAAGATGTGTTGCCCTGTGTTCAATTCCTATGTCCGCATGATGATGGACTGTGGATGTGGGCAGACTACACATTGGTCGATGTGCTGTCTATATGCATGTGCCTTCACACCAGGCACAGCTGCCCCTGCACATGTGACCCCTGCTGGACTCGCTGCTGGGTCTGTGGAGCTGATGCACCTTCTGCGCGTGGGGCGGACAGCTCTCCTCACTTCCCTCATTGCGCATGTCATGTCTTTGCCGCAGGTGACATGGATCATGGAGGGCCCACATGTACGCGTGGGTAGGCTACACATGATTGTTCACTGGTCGCCACCCCAGTCAGTGTTTCGAATGGGAAGGTTGTCGTGCTGGTGGTATGTTCGATGTGGCGGATGGGCGGGCCTAGGTGCGGGCTTACATTCCGGACATGGGGGGGTAGTTGGATTGGCGACTAGTTGCAGTACACACGGGACACGTCTCTTCCTTTCCACATCTGGGTCATCCCTTGTACTAACTGACAGTGATACAGTCATCTTCGCCCCAGCCCTCATGTCCTCCCCTCGCCCCCCAATATGCATGCTCACCTGCGAGGCTAGCGCTTGCACAGGCAGCCCCAAGCTTGCACCAGAGAGGGCAAGGAGTGTATGTGTGGGTCCAGTTGCACGAGTGGGCTGTCTCAGGGTATGATGTGTGGCGGGACGCCGTCCACCTGCGTGGTGCCCCAAATGGAGACCCGGCCTGCATGGACTATGCATCACAGTCTTCGCCTTCCGGATCCGCCACCTGCGACACCCAGTGGCTGTGGCTGCCCTTGCGGCCATGCCGCGTCCGTCTGTGGCTGATGGCCCACACATTCACTCTTTGGCCTCTCTGGGGAGGGCTCAGGGGTGGTGGCGCACGCGCTTGCACTTAGTCGCAATGGCATGTGTCGTGGTTGGTATGATGGGCAATGGATGGGATGGTGCGAGCCACCTCCCGTGACGTCAGTGCTGCTCGTGCTGTGGTGCGTCCCCCTACACTTCCATTTGACTTTTTGCCATGCTGGACGTTGAGGTTCTATTGCCTGCGTGATATGAGCAGGAGGAGCGCGAGAGACCTCTCACACACCATGCTCCACTGCCATCCCGTGCCCTGTATCGCCTGTGCGGATTGACTATGTTGGGGTTACACCTGGTCGACTGGGGCTGTGTGTGCCTTGTCAAGGGGCATGGCGGGCGCACAACAGGATCCAGCTCGTCCACAGAGGGTGGGCTGAGGTGCGCCTGGTACCGCTTTGTACGTGTGCCCGGCTGCTGTGCACACACGTGTTCACTCCCCCGACAGGTGTCCTCTCACAATGCCCAGGGAAGCGGTGGTGTACTGTTCATGAGCCCTCCCAACACGGCGTGCTCCAACTTGGCATGTGCGCATCTACCCGTCGCACCCACCCACCTGAGCACTGCGTCCATACGACTTCACACGACACATGTGTGTCTTCCACAGTAGTGCTACTCATTTGCGTTGACATCCAATACCAGTGGACTACATGGTCATGTCACGACTGCCGTGTACTTCACATACTCTCATCCTCTCTCATTCGTACTTGTGAAATGAGTCAGCGGAGACAGTTCTGGTTTCAAACATTATATTGAGTCTTCTGTCCTCTGTGATGCAGTATAGTGGACACTACTGGCAGCGGAATACATATTGAGGATATACTGAGCATGATTACAAATGGGATAGGGTGTGGGGTTACATCTGCTTGGCCAAGGCTGTGCTAATGTACATTTACGTATAGCTGCGGAGCTGCGGACTTTGACACAGACGGTATACATGTAGCCTACCAGACCGCTCGGCATCATGGGCACAGTCCATCTCAGTTCCATGTGACAGGTTTGCTGCGGTTGTTCCTCATGCACGCGTGCATGTGAGATGACATCAGGGCATGTGCTTGCGTGCATGCAGCGGCGTGCCACTTGTTGTTGCACTGTGGTGGTTACTGGACATGTCACAGTCACTGGGGTCGTGTTGTTGTTGTATGCACTTGTCGTCCATGCAAAGGTCCTGGTATGGGATTCCCGGGGCGGGGGTGGGAGGGTGCAGCACCCACAGACTCCAGGCGACCTATTCATGTCCACTGAGCGGTGTGTGTGTCCATGTGCGCTGGATCCATGTCGTGTCCTGGTTGTTCGTGCAGTTCCGTCCATGTGGGTGCGATGCACAGAGCCCATGCCACTGCCTCCCACGATGCATGCGGTGTTCCTGGATGTGATGGGGAACAGTGTGCATGTCCCGGTCATATCCGATGTCATGGCGATGTCGTTGATGGTGTGGTTACAGTTGCCGGTCGTTTGGTATGGCTGTTGTGGTGGTGACTGGCCAGTCCGTGCGGAAGCTGAGCATGGGTGCGGGGTTGGACTTCATAGGTCACTCGGGAACCTGCGTTGTGGTCCGGCGTATTTACAGGTTGTCAGGTATGCGATGCCGTCCAGCAGGGCTTCCATGTCATTGGTGGTGTACATGTTTGCCAGCCAATGAAGCGGATGGTGGCTGTCAAGGTGTTGTTCGTAGGTTGTCCCTTGGAGGACCATGATGGGGCATGCTGGGTGACATTCGATGTAGCTGTTCTCGATGATCCGTCGTGTGGAGGCACAGTGGTTCCATTTCAGTGCGCGTGCGATGTTGGCCACATACGCCCATGCCCCCATAGGCAGAGCAGGCCCTGTCGTGTGCGTCCAGAGGGAGGAGTAGTGGTAGCAGGTCCGCCTTCAGACATGCCGGGTTGGAGAGGCATATCTCGGCGGGATGCTGGTAGGGACACCTCCGACAGTAGAAGACGGGCATGACGCAGCTGAACAATGTGATGCGGTAAGTCAGTCGGTAACTTACGTTCAGCAGGGACAGGAGATCGCATCCCAATGTATGTATCGTGCTGGTTTGGTACAGCTTGAGCTCTTCGGCGTAGTTGGGTAGGTGTGTTGCGGTTGCCATTTCGCAGCGGTGCGTTGTGGTGGCGTGCTCCGGCTGTGTGTGCAGTCTGCAATGTGCACACTCCGGGGTTGCTGTGAGCTCTGTGTAGTCGTGGGGAGACAGGACTTGTGTTCTGTTGGCTTGTTTGGAGGACACGGGCCCTCTTCCCACATGCTTCTCAGACAGTTCAAGGTCAGTGCTGTGTGACTCCTTCCAATTAACTTGCATGTGGCCGACATGGGGGAGTGTTTTCTTCTTTCTTCCCCGTCCGTTGTGTGCTTCTGTGATATGCGCTATCTGCCCTGTGGTCGGTCTCCTCGGCAAGCCTGTGTTGGTCTATTCTTGGACAATGGCTGTATTCACCGGCTTCTGTCGTAGGGCTGTGGTTTCGGTGTTGGAATGGAAGGTCATTCAGTGCTGTCTGCTCTCCCTTGTGTGGGCGGCAGCCTGCCTTTCCGCTCTGCGTTGGGCCTTGTGTGTGGATGTAATTCTTGGGCCACCTGTTGTCGGTCACCGGGCTCTTTGGTGTTCCGTTTCATGTGTCTTGTTCATATGTGCAGGGTGGTATGGGTTTTTCAGTGTGGTACTGGCGTTCCTCTTCCCGAAGGGAGCCCTGCTTCTCCTAGTTGGTGTTGCCGCCGCTGTGTGCTTCGCCATGTTTGTTACACTGGGGTGTGTCCTGCTGTTGCGTGACTTCACTGACATGTGTGCGTCGGTTGTGTGGCGTTGGGTGTTGTCCGTGAATTGGGCGTTGGGGACATGTCTGTGGCCGGCCTGTCACGTGTCATGTGCGTTCGGGGTGGGGCTGATGTGTGTGCTGCTTGGTTGTGTCCCTGTGTCTGTGTGCGACGCATGCATGGCGCTGCGGTTGGCCTCTGCGTTGTGCGCATGTGTGGCGGCGTCATCGGCGCTTTGGGGCCGTGACGGGGTGGTTGGTTCCTAGTCCCAGGTGGTGTGTACACATGTGTTCCTGCGATGTTAGGATTTGGCCTGTGTGTCATATGTGGATGCAATGGTGGATGTGTAGTGTGCACGCGCTGGTGGGGGTTGTCCGCTTTTTCCGCCCTTGCACTGTGTGCGCTGTTTGCGTGCACTTGTTGTGTGTGTGCCTACCTGCGTCTCCGCGGTACGTTGCGTCCTTGGTGGTGCATCAGCAGAAGCATGGGAAGGGCCTGCAGTGCTGGATTCATGCCCGGGGTGCCGCTTCTTCGTTGTCCGTGCTCTGCGTCCGTGTTTCCGCCTCTCTTTCACGTGCGGTGTCTCTTTGCCGTGGGAGCCGTTTGTTTGCGGCATCGTAATTTATGCGCCGGGCGGGGCGTGTTTCGTCGGACGGTGTGTGTCAGTTGTGCTGCGCCGCTACGTGTGCGGGCGCACTTTGATGGCGGACGGTGTTGCTGGCTTGCCGGCGGTGTTTGGCCTGCTTTTCGCATCGTAATTTGGCGGGCGTGTGGGCTGCGGCATGCGGGCGGTAACTGGTGGTTTTTGCATCCGCCAGCACGGCGGTAGTGCTTCCGCCCGCCATCGTAATGGGCCCCTAAGAGTTGAAAATAGGAAAAATTGAAAATGAGTTGAAAAAAACAGCAATTTGTGCCAACGTTTTCACATGTAACTTCTTCTAAACATGACAGATGTTTGAAATCAATATACCGTTACATCCGCTGGACCTTTCTGGTTGTGGGGATATATAGGACTTGTAGGTTCACCAACAACCCGACGAACCCAGAGCCAATAACTGAGCAGCGTTTTGCAAAGGATTTTTATTATGTACCGGGTATATAGCAATTAATTTGGGAAAATATATACAGTGACAAATCAGGATGAAAATAACCTATGTATTTCTGAAATTGGAGCAAAATATAGAGTTTAGAAACCGTAGCTATTTGCACATTCCGAAATTGTGAGTACCCATACTAGCATGAGAATTATAGGACATTTTTCAAAGTGACTTCTTTTTTACACATTGTCTTTCATTTGGAAGGCAGAAATGCATCAAAAGTCAATAGGTAATAACAGTTGCTCTACAATTCTGTGTTACTCTAAGTCTCCCGATAAAAATGGTACCTCACCTGTGTGGGTAGGACTAGTGCCCGCGACAGGAAACGGCCCAAAACGCAACGTGGACACACTTTATTTTTATAGTGAAAACTGACCCTTTTTTTGCAAAGTGCCTAGCTGTACATTTTGAACCCTAGCTCTGCCAACACCTAAGGAAACTTAGCAAACCTATACATTTTTAAAAACTGGACACCCAGGGGAATCCAGGATGGGGTGACTTTTCTGGCTCGCACCAGGTTCTGTTACCCAGAATCCCTTGCAAACCTCAAACTTGGTCAAAAAAACGACATTTTCCTCATATTTCTGTGGTGGAAAATTCTGGAATCTGCGTGGATCCACAAAATTCCACCCACCCCGCATTCCCCAAAGTCTTCCGAGAAAAATGGTACCTCACTTATGTGGGTAGGCCTAGTGGCCGCGACAGGAAACGGCCCAAAATGCAACGTGGACACACCACATTTTCAAAGTGAAAACTGACCCTTTTTTTCCAAAGTGCCTAGCTGTAGATTTTGAACCCTAGCTCTGCCGGCACCTAGAGAAACCTAGCAATCCTATACATTTTTGAAAACTAGACACCCAGGGGACTCCAGGATGGGGTAACTTGTCTGGCTCTCACCAGGTTATGTTACCCAGAATCCCCTGCAAACCTCAAACTTTGTCAAAAAAACACATTTTCCTCACATTTCTGTGATGGAAAGTTTTGGAATCTGCGTGGATCCACAAAATTCCACCAACCCCGCATTCCCTAAAGTCTTTCAAGAACAATGGTACCTCACTTGTGTGGGTAGGCCTAGTGCCCGCGACAGGAAACGGCCCAAAACGCAACGTGGACACACCACATTTTCACAGTGAAAACTGACCCTTTTTTTGCAAAGTGCCTAGCTGTAGATTTTGAACCCTAGCTCTGCCGGCACCTAGGGAAACCTAGCAAACGTATACATTTTTAAAATCTAGACACCCGGGGGAGTCCAGCGAGGTATGGCTAGCATGGGTCCCCCAACGTTTTCCTACCCAGAATCCCCTGCAAATCTCAAATTTAGCTAAAAAAATCACTTTTTTCTCAGATTTCTGTGTGGGAAAGTTCTGGAATCTGCGTGGATCCACAAATTTCCTACCACCCAGCGTTCCCCCAGGTCTCCCGATAAAAAATGGTACCTCACTCGCATGGGTGGGTCAAGTACCCGCGACAGGCAAGGGCCCAAAACGTATTGTGGAGACAGCAAAATTAGCTATCACAAAACAATATGGTTTTGCAAAGGGGGTCACCTGGGTTTTTGGCCCCTGGCTCGGCAGCCAAGTTAGGAAACTACCAAACCCACACATTTATGAAAACTAGACACCCGGGGGAGTCCAGCGAGGTATGGCTTGCGTGGATCCCCCAACGTTTTCATACCCAGAATCCCCTGCAAACCAAAAATTTAGCTGAAAAAAACAAATTTTCCACATATTTATGTGTGGGAAAGTTCTGGAATCTGCATGGATACACAAATTTCCTACCACCCAGCGTTCCCCCAGGTCTCCCGATAAAAATGGTACCTCACTCGCGTGGGTGGGTCAAGTACCCGTGACAGGCAAGGGCCCAAAATGTATTGAGGAGACTTCAAAATGACCTATCACAAAACAACCTGGTTTTGCAAGGGGGGTCACCTGGGTTTTTGGCAGTGGCGGCTCCTCCATAGGGGCGTGGGGGCGTCGCCCCACTGCTTTCTCGGAGTGCAAGAAGGCAGAAACATAAAATGGTAAAATTACCATTTTATGTTTCTGCTTCTCGCACTGCGAGAAAGCAGAAGTCCCTGTAGTGCCTGTTTGGGGGCGGGCGGGTGGGCGGTCCTGCTCGGGGGCAAGGGGGGAGTGGATTTGCCCACTATTGTGGGTACTGACTGTATGGTCGGCCCCAGGGCCGAGCAATCCAGTCATGCGCACTCCCCCTTTTTCTCTATGTAGGCTGCATGATGCAGCCTACATAGAGAAAATGGCCCGGCTGGGGCGCTCTCCTGTTGCGCCTCGCCAATTGTGTGATTGGTGGCTTAGCCTAGGGTAGGAGGCGGGAGGCTGCCTGCTGGCTGCTTCCTGTTCCTCCACCAGGATCAAGAACGCGGGACCCGGCTGCGCCATTACTCCGGACCGACCAGGAGCGGACTCGGCGGTAAAGGTATGTAACTTTTAATTAATTTCTTTTAATTAATTTATTCCCAACCCGCGCCCCCTCCCCCCCTCCCGCGAGTATACCGGCCGTGGCTGAGTGTCAGCGATCCTGCCTTTATTGTCATGACAGCGCACTTTCCATCAGTCTGACGGTGAGAAAAGGGGAGGCCACAGTGTCTCATTTGGTCCCAAGCCTGTGTTTCTATTTATCGTTACTCTCGTCTGTTTGATATCACTCATGTCCCTAAGTCTCTGCTCCTTTGTCCCCTTGCATAACTAAAGGACAGGAGTAATTGACGTGAAAGTTTTAAAATTTAATTTTACCGCATATGCCACTAACTGAGAGTGCAAGTCCATTTATAACTTCACATTGATTACACTGAACAGTCTGTTTTTCTGCTGAATTTCTATACAAAACAAACTAATGCACAAACTGTTGTGTCGGGGATACTGCATTGTGGTGCAACACAAAACAATGGCAAAAACAACAACACAAAACAAATACAGAATTTAGTGAGGTGCCCGTAAATGTCCACTTAGAGTGGCCTCCTCACAGATATACAAATGCTTGGGGTCAAGCCCGGAGCGCCGCTAGTGTGGCTGATATTATAGCCGGGGCATATGCCACCTGCAGATAAAATGTAAGGGGCCTTAAGATATAGTTAGTTATTTAGGCTGAATATTTAAAATTGAGGTACACAGCACTGGCGAGTTATTTAGATTTTTTTGCCTTGCATTCATTAGTCAGTAGTGATACAGCACATGAGAAGCGCTCTGAGGCAGACTCTGCAGGAATAGCGCCCTAGATGGTGGGGTTGGCGCTCTGTGTGACCTCATCGGGGACAGGAGCACCCAGTGGTGGTGTCTGCTCGGGAGGGGGTGGTGGGAGGGGGGTTACAGTCCTAGAGAGGATTCAGGTTCCTCAGTTATGGTTTAGGGGCGAGTGTACAGAAATAAGCACCTTTTTAATAGAGCACTTTTTGTGCCTGTGTTTCAGTGAATAGAACTTGTTAGCATAGCAATGCAGCTATAATTGTGAAAGGAATTATTGGATATGCGTCTGCAATAACAAACAATGCGTAATTCTGTCAAAAGTGCAAGGGACACCACTCAGAGATGTTATTGTGACGCACAAAATCCAGGTTTTCTTGTCCAAGGTTTGTTTGACAACGTAATCTCAACCGGCCCACGCCTAGTGATTTAAAGGTGAAAACAAACTCCAAAAGTCTGTGTCGCTCAAAATGTTAATAAACAGGCACCAAATACCCCCTTCATGTGCCCAGTAGCAAAAGAAAAGGGGATGATGGCAAGATGGCTAATAGTGCTTAGTCAGCAGACAGAGCTTTTCTGTGAGATCCTGTTTCCTGAAGACACCCACCCCTTGCATATCTATGGCCTGGCACTCCCTGCAGGAAAGGTTCGCTCTCCCAGTGCCACATGGACCTTGAGCAGTGGGGGGCATGTGTTTAGTGCAGGAACACACGCCATACTGTGCCAGGAGCCAGGATTTATTCCATTCGAAAGTGCCACGCAGGTATGGTACAGAGGACAAATGTGAGGCTTTGAATGCCCGCAGTCTGGCCAAAGGCTTGTAGAAGCGCCTCGTGGCAACCGACTCTAGGGGTCAGCGGTTTGAGGGGGCACGTATAAAGAGACAAATGTGATATATTGAATAGTCTGGCACGAACTAACAAACGGGAAACAAATATGCTGCATCCGCGGCAGTGTCTGGTAATTTCAGACCACAGCTGTGACAGTGTTGGAGTTTGATGGGTAAGGCACACAGCTACATTTTGGACCATGCATTCTGTGAAGACACTGCAATGGTATGTGCTCGGAAAGTTAAGAAGTAAGGGGAAAGTAGGAAATGCTGAACCTTCGATCTCATAAGAGGTTTATGTCTAAAAAGTATGTATTTAAGTTCACTACAGGATTTGTAGTGTAGCCTTTGTATTTCCATTAGAGGAAGTGTCAGTAAATAAATGAAGCATAAATTGCACCTCCTCCCTTCACTTGACTGTCTGTTTGCCTTCACTCTGAGTTTTAAGGTGACTTTTTTTTAAACGGAAAGAGACATCATTTTAGAAACATGTTCAGACATCTGCCAACTTCTACACATTTCAAGTGGGTACATCTTTGTGAGGTATTGGTAGAAAATGGTCCCTATTAATAACAATTGTCTGTTATTTGAGTAGCGCCTAATGCCGCATTTTAAAATTGCTGAAAATAACATCTGTTCAGTTGGCATTTCTAAGGTTAAGAGTATTCAGTTGAACTCACCCCCACTTTTACGCCCCACTACTTTGAAAAGTCACCAGCCGCCACTGGTTTTTAGCCTGGGCTCGGCGCCCATCTTGGGAAACCTACCAAACCCACACATTTCTGAAAACTAGACACCCGGGGGAGTCCAGTGAGGTATGGCTTGCGTGGGTCCCCCAACGTTTTCCTACCCAGAATCCCCTGCAAACCTCAAATTTAGCTGAAAAAATCACCTTTTTTCTCAAATTTCTGTGTGGAAAAGTTGTGGAATCTACGTGGATCCACAAATTTCCTACCACCCAGTGTTCCCCCAGGTCTCCCAATAAAAATGGTACCTCACTCGCGTGGGTGGGTCAAGTACCCGCGACAGGCAAGGGCCCAAAACGTATTGAGGAGACATCAAAATTACGTATCACAAAACAACCTGGTTTTGCAAGGGGGGTCACCTGGGTTTTTGGCCTCGGGCTCGGCGGCCTCCTTGGGAAACTACCAAACCCACACAAGCCACCCGGGGGAGTCCTGCGAGGTATGGCTTGCGTGGATCCCCCAACGTTTTCCTACCAAGAATCCCCTGCAAATCTTAAATTTAGCTGAAAAAAACACATTTTCCACATATTTATGGGTGGAATCACCGTGCCCGGCACAAATGTCCTATCCCACAGCGTTCCCCTCAGTCTCCCGAGTAAAATGATACCTCACTTGTGTGGGTGGGGCAAGGGCCTGTGACTGGGAAGAGCCCAAAACATAGGGATTAAGGGTATAGCACAGAGAGAATTCTAAGCGCTACATTTATTTTTAAAATACATTTTTAGCCAATTCTACATTGGCCATCCACACAAGTGAGGTATCATTTTACTCGGGAGAATAAGGAGAACGCTGTGGGGTAGGTCATTTGTGCCGGCACAGTGATTCCACACAAAAATATGTGGAAAATTTGTTTTTTTCAGCTAAATTTGAGGTTTGCAGGGGATTCTGGGTAGGAAATCGTTGGGGGATCCACGCAAGCCATACCTCGCTGGAGTCCCCCGGTTGTCTAGTTTTTAGAAATGTGTGGGTTTGGTAGTTTCCCAAGATGGCCGCCGAGCCCGGGGCCAAAAACCCAGGTGACTCCCCTTGCAAAACCAGGTTGTTTTGTGATAGGTCATTTTTATGTCTCCACAATACGTTTTGGGCCCTTGCCTGTCGTGGGTACTTGACCCACCCACGCGAGTGAGGTTCCATTTTTCTCGGAAGACTTTGGGGAATGCGAGGTGGGTGGAATTTTGTGGATCCAGGCAGATCCCAGAACTTTCCACCACAAAAATGTGAGATAAATGTGTTTTTTTGTACAAAGTTTGAGGTTTGCAAGGGATTCTGGGTAACAGAACCTGGTGAGAGCCAGACAAGAAACCCCATCCAGGATTTCCCTGGGTGTCTAGTTTTCAAAAATATATAGGTTTGCTGGGTTTCCCTAGGTGCCGGCAGAGCTAGAATTCAAAATATACAGCTAGGCACTTTGCAAAAAAAGGGTCAGTTTTTACTGTGAAAATGTGGTGTGTCCACGTTGCGTTTTGGGCCATTTCCTGTCACGGGCACAAGGCCTACCCACACAAGTGAGGTACTATACTTCTCGGAAGACTTTGGGGAATGCGGGGTGGGTGAAATTTTGTGGATCCACGCAGATCCCAGAACTTTCCATCACAGAAATGTGAGGAAAATGTGTTTTTGTAACTAAGTTTGAGGTTTGCAAGGGATTCTGGGTAATATAACTTGGTGAGAGCCAGACAAGTCACCCCATCCTGGATTCCCATTGGTGTCTAGTTTTCAAAAATGTTAAGGTTTGATATATTTCATTAGGTGCCGGCTGCGCTAGGACTCAAAATCCACAGGTAGGCACATCCTGAAAAAAAGTCAGTGCCTAGTGGGCTTTCTGCCGCCCTGGGGAGGGGTGAAATCGGGGGCTATTGCCTTGATATGCCCCCAAGGGGGGCAGAAAGACTGTGGCTATTCTTTTGGGGGGGGTGGGGGCATTGGGATGCCCATTCTGGGAAGCCCCCACCCCTGCGTATAAAAAAGCCAGCATAATCACTGGCGCCTAGTGGATTTTCTGCCCCCCGGGGGGAAGATCAGGGGCTACTGCCCCCATCTGCCTCCTGGGGGGGCATAAAGGCTGTGGCATCTTTTTTGGGGGGTGGGGTCATTGGCATGCCCATTCTGGGCAGCCCCCACCCCTACCTATATAAAAAAAATCCCTGGCCCTTAGTGGGCTTTCTGCCCTCCCCGGGGGCAGATCAGGGGCTATTGCCCCATCTGCCTCCCAGGGGGGGCAGAAAGACTGTATAATTTTTTGGGGGGTGGGGGCATTGACATGCCCATTCTGGGCAGCCCCCACCCCTACCTATATAAAAAAAAATCCCTGGCCCTTAGTGGGCTTTCTGCCCTCCCCGGGGGCAGATCAGGGGCTATTGCCCCCATCTTCCTCCTGGAGGGGCAGCACGTCTTTTGTTTTCTTTGTGGGGTAGGGTGGGGGCATTTGCATGCCCATTCTGGGCAGCCCCCACCCCGGGACTATAAAAAAAATAATTCCTGGTGTCTAGGGTGCTTTCTGCCCTCCTGGGGGCAGATTGGGGGTTACTGCCGCCATCTTCCCCCCAGGGGAGCAGAAATACTGGAATTTTGTGGGGGGGGGGGGGCATTGGCATGCCCATCTTGGGCAGCCTCCACCCCTAAATTAATCGTTAAAAAAAAACCTGGCGTCTATTGGGCTTTCTGCCCCCCCGGGGGGCATATTGTGGGCTACTGCCCCCATCTGCACCCAGGGGGGCAGAAAGACTGTAATTGTGCAGGGGGGGTGGGGGCTTTGGCATGCCCATATTGGGCAGCCCCCACCCCTAATTTACATAGAAAATAAATCCCTGGATTCTAGTGGTATTTCTGCCCCCCCTGGGGGGCAGATTGGGGGATACTGCCCCCATCTGCCCCCCAGGGGGGCAAATAGACTGGAATTATGTGGGGGGAGGGGTGGGGGCATTGGCATGCCCATCTTGGGCAGCCCCCACCAGTAAATTAAATGTAAAAAAAAAACCTGGCGTCTAGTGGGCTTTCTGCCCCCCCGGGGGGGCAGATTGGAGGCTACTGCCCCCATCTGCTCCCCGGGGGGGGGCAGAAAGACTCTAATTGTGCAGGGGTGGGTAGAGGCATTGGCCCCCACCCCTAATTTGCGTAGTAAAATAAATCCCTGGTTTCTAGTGGGCTTTCTGCCCCCCTGGGGGGGCAGATTGGGGCTGCAGCCCCCATCTTCCACCCAGGGGGGGCAGAAAGACTGAATTTACCCCAAAAATTATGGGGGGAGCAAAGGCCCTTGCCCAAGGGGCCGCTCCCCCCTCCCTGGTGCCTAGTGGGTGAATCCCTGCTTGGGGATCGCCCCCCTGGGGCAATCCCCAAGCAGGGATCCACTAGGGAGGAGTACCATTGGAAAGGGGAGATTCTACCCTTTCCAATGATACCTCTCCCGTCTTTCTACATATTCGGGGGGCTGAGATAGCCCCCTGAGCACCTAAAAAGTGAAACTCAAATGAGCCTCAAGGCTCATTTCAGTTTCGGTTTCACTGAAATGACGTCAGCGCGACGTGCGTGCTGATCGTCATTTCAGGGAAACCAAAGAAGCAGCCTGGGGAGCTGGGGAAGCTCTTCCCCAGCTCCCGAGGCTATTGGGGGCGATTGGGAATCCCCCTGGTGCCTGTACCAGAGGGATTCCCAGTGCCATGTGATCGGACGGCCGGGGGCCGTCCTACGCACATGAGCACTGGTGCGTCAGACGGCCCCCGGCCGTCCGGCGCACCGAAGCGGTTAAGATCATTTGGATGCGGTGTAAAACCAGCCAAAACAGGCCAAGTGGCCCTATCGACCGATGAGGGGCCTAAACGGACCACTTAAACATGGTGAGGAAGGGCGCCATTAAACCAGATGAAATGCTCCCAGGCTGTTAACAGAACTTCAAATAATGCATAAGGGTGATAATTCTGCGGAACCGCTGCTCCTGTATATTCATGAAAGAAATTATCATTACCATCCACTACGGGAAATATAACCCAAGAGTAAAAAACTGCGAAACGGTTAGCCGCATACGCCTCGAAAACAAAGATAAAATCAGCCCCCGCATTAGGGACTCCACGTTGAGTCAAGAATGCTGTAACCGCAGCGCGGTTAGGTGCCGCGATAGCGACTGCCATATTAAAAACAAAAAAGGATAAACCAGTAGAACGGTAGTGGAAACCCGGGACTGAAAGAGAAACAAAACCTTTTAAATTCCAAGCTAGAAAAACCTATAAAACACAAATATAGGAGGCTAAGCCCTTACATCACGGACGTCTCCGGATACCGGTGTGAGGGGATTGTGGACAAGCATAAGCACTACTCAGGGGTCTCGGGAATCAGTACCAGACCAAAAGTTGATGGCGCCATGTTGCATGGATTCTGCACAAACACAGAACTATGCGCTGGACTATGGGACCTTGGTGTATAGGGACTGGGTCTTCCACCCACCTTAGTACCCACGAACCCAGGACCAACTAGCTATAGTGTCTCACTTGCTCTCCTACTCACTCACAGAGAAACAAATGATTAGACACCCCAGAACACAACACTCCCAGATCTGTCAGGAATCGCGGTAACAAGACACACCCTTTCGCCCACTCTCTTGTACTTGTCCACAATAAGATCTGACAGAGACACGAAACAGTTTAAAATATTTATTTTAACTAGTGTGCCCTGACGTGTAGTATACGTGCCACAACTAGCAGGAAAATGCATAGTACAAATACAGTCAGCATAGCAGCTAGTCCATATATCATGAAGGGAGATGTCATCATAGAAAGACAATGGAGCAAAAGACTATAGTGCCTAACCTCTCTCCCCTTGCTAAGAAGAAGTATTATTATATAATAGAAGATCTCTGGGCTTTGTCAGCAGACCCATATCCTTAGCCTATATATGGTAAATCTACATTATAGATGCTGTCTCTCCAAGTGTGTGTCACCTATTCGTGTACCCCATTAAAAACCCAAGTACGCTGTCCGAACAACAGCTGCAGCAGTATGTTTTGTCTAAGAGCTAAGGTCTGGCCAGAACAAAATAACAAGGGGCATTGTTGTTCGACCTTGCAGATAATGTTCAGTCAAAATCCCAGGAACATGCAGAGAGTGAACACAGCGATGAGTTTCCATGTGAAAGCAGTCATTGAAATATTGCAAAAATAAAGACGTGTAATAACGTGCGTAAAAGCTGCGACGTGCTCATGCTAACGTAGTGAAAAGCGACAATGTCCCTATGAGCCACGTGACAGTGGTTTTCCTTAGGGGATGGCTGGTCTGTTTATTTCAATTCCTAGTTCTAGCGAATATCTCAGCCTATGCTGTTCAGACCTATGCTTATGGGGTATGCTTTAAATACACATATAAAGTTACCAGTAGTTAATTTACAGGTGTATTTTCAGTCATACGTGTCTTCACCCTCTCATGTAAGGAGGTGCAGATGCACTATTGGGTGGAAAGAACTGCCCTTAGTTGGTGAATTGCATCCTGGCGGAGATTTCCACCTATGCCAACGCAGAACTCCACTTATACAGAGGTCTCCACTTGTGCATTTTCCTATGTAAATAGGGCCCTTTAGCAATGCTTGTAAAACCATGTTTGTAGGAGAGTAGGATCTGCCTCTTATGTTGCCCCCACTTTTTTTCTGATGTTAGCACGGGTTTCTGGCTATAGTCTGGCTGGGTCCCTGCCAATCAGGGCCCCAGCCTCTCTGTTCTCTCTAAACGACATGGAGTGCACTCTAGGTGCACTAGTGATTGGATACCGTGGTGCCTTATGAGTCCCTAGTATATGGTACCTTAGGTACCAAGGGCATAGGTACTTCACAGGCCTACCAGGGGCTGCAGCATGTATTATGCCACCCCTGGGAAGCAGACTAAATCTGACACCACAGGCCTGCTACTGCAGCCTGGGTGAGGTGGTGCTAGCACCCCTCACTGAGATATAGGTTTCCTATATCTCTCCTGCACACACATATAAACCTATCAGTCACCCCTAAGGCAGGCCCTATCAATGCTGAGGGCAGGGTGCTTGGCTTCTATGTGAGGGGGTGCCTCTGCCTGAGCAGGGCCCCTCTGCAGCTCTCAGAGTCTATTCTCCGGTGCTGTTTGTGGATGCGGTTAAACCATATACTCTTAAGTGCATTATATCCTCGCGGTAAAATGCTAACTTTGGAATGGCTGCATCAAAACATGTCGTGTTTGGTGTCAAACATCTTGGAATACTACCCCCCGCCAATCCTGGCGGCGGGGTAGCATTCCACCCTTCTAGAGGATAAGACATGTACCTGCTGTGGAAACGCGGTAGAATCCTGAAGAGCCCTGGCATCACAAAATGGATGCCACCAGTCACAGACACTGGGCTGCCCTCCTGCTGATGACCGAAACTCACAGTGGAGGAAGCCCAACAATAGGCATCCTGTCACAGGAGGTGTAACCACCTCCCAGACAGGGTTTAGTGTATTGGGGCTGGGTGGGTGCACTCTTAGAGTGCTTTGAAGTCCTGCACTGGGGGAGCAGAAGGCTCCTCTGTGCATATGCCAGTTCAAACCGGCTCAGGGGCTACCTGCCCCTGCTCTGGCGCGAAACTGGACAAAGGGAAGTGAGTGTAGCCACCCCCTCCCTTGACCCTCCCATAGGTGGGGTCATAGAGCTAGTCCATCCCCTCTTTTTAGTATAAGAAGGGAACCCTTGAACTTGCTAGTTAGATAACCCCTGGACGACGCTCTACAGAAGAATCCTGGCCCTTCAACGTTCCACTACCTTTGGAAGACAGAAGAATCTCCCTTGGAGTCAAGGAGTGACTCCCCTGCTTGGCAGGCACCAAAAACGACAACGACGGTCGCAAACTACACCGCTCCCGCCGGAGTCCGAAGTCCCTGCAGCCCAAGAAGTGGATTTCCTGACTTCTCCAAGGCCATCGTGAGTCCCCAGCAAAGCTGAGGCAAGTGGACCCCACGGGTGACGAGGAACCGCGACCCCTGCGTACCGTGCACTATTGTTGAGTGAAACCCCTTCACAATGTTCTACAAACTTGTGCTTTGGACCATGTATGGTCCCGACCTCCAGCAGGAATCCCTCCGCAGATCAGCGGCCTACACCATCCCGAGTGACCGTGGGCCCCTGTTGAGTGATTCTGCCTGAGGTGTCTTCGCGATCCCTTGCCAGCCGGCTCGTGGGTCCCCAGAAGACTTCTTAAAGAAACCAAAGGGCTTCCCTGGTTGCTCCAGGCCTGCCCTGACTTACCCTCGCTGGGTGAGTCCCTCAGACCTTGCTGGTCTGTGCCATCGACTTTCTTCATCTCCCCGAGACTTGCTGTTGCCAAGGCTTGTTGGCTCCAATCGGAGTTGCCGACACCGCAGTAAGCTGCAGACTTCGTGGGACACACAGAATCCAGCTCCTGGTTGTCGTCGACGCCTCCTGGACCTCGTGGCTGAAGAGTCAAGGCACCCGCAACTGACCTGAATCAACCGACGACGGTGGGCATCCATCTTCCTTGCCCCGAGTCACTGCCAAGTGACTTTGAACACTGTCCCCTCTGCTTTCAGGTCATCCTTCTTCAGAATCCAGGCTTGGATTCCACCGGACACTTCTTCAGCTCCCGCAAGCAGCAAGTCTTCTTTGTTCGCCATTGAAAACGACGCCGCGACCCTACACCAAAGGACACCTATGCACCCGGCTTCCCTGGGTGAGGTAACTCCAGCACTCACGGTGCTCCTGTGGGTGTGGGCCCTAGAACTACTTACCCTGTAAGTGACTTGCTTGTAGGTTCTCCCGAAGTATCCTAGAACTCTTAATTTCCAACCGCGACTTGCCCCATTGAAGTCAACGGCGATCCGCGCCTGTGTATCCACACTGCACGCGTCCCCCGTGGGTCCTTTACTTACCTGCCTTGGGTGGCTTCGTGAGGCCCCAGCACTTCTGAAAGGCCCTAGGCCTTGTCTCTCCCTGCAATTCGTTGTTGCTAAGTCCCTTTTTAGTATATGGTCTGGTACGCCCCTAGGGCCCCAGCCATATTTTGTGCTTAACTTATTGTGAAACGTTGATTTGTGCATATGTTTGTCTTCTAATCTCATAAAGAGATTAGTAGAGAGTTATTTAGAAATAAATACATATATATTTGATATATATACCTGTGTGGTGTCTTTTCTTATGTTTGAAAAGCTTTATTTAACAACCAATAAACAGAAGAAGAAAATAACATACCAGCATTACAAAAGATAGCATAATATTACAAAGGCTATGGCTAGTACATTGAAGAGTAGAATAGAAGCCATTTTGGGAATTTTTATATCAGGTAGGGGAGGGAAGGAAGGAAGGGAGGAGGGGAGGAGGGGGGAAGAAATAATTTCTAACACTCTAGAATAAAAGGAAATCATATATCACAATGCATATTATATATGGAATAAAAAGTAATGAATTATTAATTAATTAGAATCATATATCAAGTCTACGAGGATAAGAAGTAGAGAACAGAGATAATATCATTCAAGGGGGTTTGAAGTTTTCAGAGGCTAGAGGGCACAATCTTTTTTAAAACAATATGATCTAAGTAGGTGGTAAGGGGTAACCAGAAAAATTCTCTATTGATCATTGGTTTACAGGAGGAGGCGAAAGCAACATCAAGTCTATGAAAGGAACAAAGGCTATTCCACCAGTGTTGTATGGATAATTTTGTGAGGTTTTTCCAATTAAAAAAGATATGTTGGAAGGCTAAAGCAAGCATGAGATCAAAGAGACCATGACTGTGTGAGGGGAGATCCAAGGAGTCAGAGCGACTGCCACAAAAGAGGAGGGGGATAGAGTGAGGAATGAGGATCTTAAATAGTCGGGAGATATATGACCAGACCTTCCCCCAAAAGTCACAAACAGAGGGACAGAGAAAAAGAAGATGAATGAGATTAGCATTAGGGGAACCACAAGTCCAACAGTTAGAATCAGTAGATGAGGAGAAATGGGCTATAGAGGCAGGGGTAAGAAAAAGCCTGTGATAAAGAAAGAACATAGATTGGGTAAGAGAGGCAGAACGAGAGATTTTGAGAGATCTAGTCCAAAACCTATCCCAAAAGGCAATAGTCCATTCGCAACCCAGATCCGACTCCCAAGAAAGTTCCACTTTAGATTTGGCTCTGTCTGGATTGGGGGCTAAGAAATATTTGTATACAAGGGAGGCTTTGGGTAGGGAGAGGAGTATTTTAAGAAGAGGATTTTGGACGCCAGTTAGGGTTGAAGAGGGAAGGAATAGTAAACGTCAAGAATAATTTGCCATAAGAGTGGTAAACTTCTGTAAAAAGGAACGAGGACAATGGAATAAAGCCTGAAATTGAGGGAAAGAACATGGTGAAAGTCCATTGAAAAGATGCTTAACCCAGATAATTCCTTTGAGTCTCCACGTTTTCCAAAAAACGGGTCTGTTGTTAAGGATAATAAGAGAGTTGTACCAAATAGAGGAGTCTAAGAAGGATTCGCGAGAGATAGGAGTGGGTTGGACCAGGGGTTTCAAAAGTGAACAGGTGCGTCTAAATAAAGAGGAAGGGGAGGTAAGCGAGGTTTTGGCAGAAAAAGTTATAATTTCTTTGAAAGAAAAAGGTAATAGTAAAATGTGTTCAATGGAGAGCCAAAGTGGGGTGAAGGGGGAGGAATCAGATATGAGCCATCTCGTAGCCTGACGAAGGGAAAAGGATTTGTGATAGAGACGAAAATCCGGGAAATTCACCCCACCATTAGATTTGGTCTTACGAAGAGAAGACAAAGCGATTCTGGCTTTTTTATTTTTCCAGAGAAATTTAGAGAGGCATGAATCGATCCGTTTAAAATAAAGAGCGGGGATATGAATGGGGAGCATGGAAAGAGTATAAATTAAAATTGGAGCGATCATCATTTTTAATTGAGTCTAATCGGCCCCACCAAGAAAGGAAAAGAGGGTTCCAGGAGGAGAGTAAGGTCTCGACTCGGGATAAAACTGCAGACATATTTAATTTAATTGAAGAAGTAATGGAGTTAGAAAACCATATGCCTAGATATTTACAATTTTTGAACTATTCCAGGCAAATCCCGTGGAGGTAAAGGAATGGGGAAGACAGAATTTTGTAAGGGGAGAATCTCGGTCTTATCTGAGTTAATTTTATAGCCCGAGACCTGGGAAAAGAATCAAATTCAAATAATAAAGGGGGAATAGAGGTTTCCGGAGCAGAAATAAACAGAAGAATATCGTCTGCATAAGCAGAAAGTTTCAATTGATGGTCACCATAAGAAAATCCTGAGATGGAATCGTTATTACGAATAGAGGATAAAAGGGTTCAAGAGCAAGGATAAAAAGAAGAGGAGATAAAGGGCAACCTTGACGAACGCCACGATGAAGAGGAAAATAAGATGAGATTCGACCATTGACTAATACCGAAGCTTTGGGAGCAGAGTAAAGTAAAGAGATGAGTGAAATCAGTTTAGGACCAAAACCGTGCCATTGCAGTGAGGCAAATAAAAAGGACCAATCTACTCTATCAAAGTGCCTTCTGCGTCAACAGAGATAGCCGCCAGAGAAGTGGAGAGGGAGGGGCTTTATTTAAAACATTAAGGAAAAGACGGGAATTATCCGAGGTAAGTCTCCCCTTGACAAAACCGCACTGCTCCTTACCTATAAGGTGAGGCATAAGGGGATCTAAACGTAAAGCGAGCGATTTGGCAAATAATTTATAATCCAACATTAACCAGGAAATCGGACGATAATTCTTACAAAATTTTGGATCTCGACCTTCTTTAGGAATGAGGCAGATTGTGGCTTCCTGAAAGGAACCCTCGGTCTTACCAATTAAATAAAAAGAGTGAAAAGAAGTGTTAAGAGTTTCGGGAGTAATAACTCAGAAAAGTGTGAATAAAATTCAACTGAAAATCCATCTGGGCCAGGAGTTTTCCCTTTAGTAAGAGCATTTAAAGCAGTAGAGAGTTCATTAAGGGATAGGTCAGTTTCGAGATCAAGAAGATTAAGATGGGTGTTAGAAGGGGCAGGGATTTTATCAAAGTAGGCCTTAATAAGAGAGGAGGAGGGAGGGGACTCTGGAATATAAAGATTTTGATAAAAAAGTTTGAATTCATTAAGTATTTCTTGATCTTTATGCAAGAGGGAATTATTAGAGGAATAAATAGAGTCTATGCGGGTACGTTCTTTGCGTGTTTGAGATAATTCGCTAAAAGTTTCCCTGATTTATTACGGCCTCCATAGAAACGGGCACTACTACGAAGAAGTACAGAGGGACGCATTGTCAGTGGTGGATTTGTTAAAAGCGAGTTTGGCTTTTATCAACTCTGGTGAGATGGAGTCTTTCGAAGACGTGTAAAATTCATGTTCTAGAAGCTTAATATGTGCTAAAGTAGCTTTTAGTTGTTGCAAAAAACGCTTCTTTTTTGTGAGACGAAGTCTATGATAAAACACTCTTGCAGTGGCCTTAAAGGAATCCCAAAGGATGTGGGGGAGAGATTGGGATCACCGTTAAGATCAAAGAATTCATTAGCAAAGGTACAAAAAGGAGGAAGCGAAAAGAGGGTCTAAAAGAGAATTATTGAACGCCTGATGCAGAAGATCTGGGATGCGGAGGAGCAGCTCCAGATCTGTTACAACAGGGGCATGATCCGAAATGACAATAGGTTCAATAGAGAGGAGGACAGTAAAGTTTGAGATAAGGATTGAGAAAGAAAGATATAGTCTAAGCGAGAAAGAGAAGCATGAGGAGGAGAGAAAAAGGAGAAGTCCAGAGTATCAGGGTGAGAAAGTCTCCAAGAGTCAATGAGATGTGTCTGAGAGATAGTATCAAGAAAGTGTCTATGGGTCTTGTGTGGGATAAAGCGAACCTCGGGTTGACGGTCCAGAAATGGATCTACAACTTGATTGCAATCACCTCCTAGTATAAAGAAATCATCCTGAAATTGGATACACTTTTTGTGTAATCAGAGGCCAAAAAAGAACAGTCAGGGTGCGTAGGCCCGTAAACATTAAAAACAGTTAAAGGAACAGTATTAATTAACAACTTAGCTAGTATCCATCTACCTTCTGTGTCAATTTCTTGTGATATGACTTTACAGTTCAATTTCTTATGACACAAAATTATGACACCATTTTTTTATTAACAGATGGGGAGAATAAAACCGCACCCACCCAGCTCCTTTTTAATTTTAATGCCTCGATTTCTGTAAGATGGGTCTCTTGTAAAAAAACAGATCGGGGTTATAAGAGGCAAGGTGGGACAGGACTCTCTGTCTTTTAATAGGGTTAATAAAACCTTTTACATTCCAGGAGATAACTCTGAATGTATAAACATTAAAGTTTTAAACAAGCAAAATATGCATTGATAGAAACATAAAAAGAGGTACCAATGGGAAAGAAGAAGGAAGAGGTAAGAAAGGAAAGGGGAAAGATACAAGGAGAAGGAAGAATACAAGAAGAGACAGTACATATCCAAGGGGACGACTGAGGAAACGTACCTGAGGGGGACAAGGACAAAATAAGACTGGGGGAGTGGTGACGCGTGGAAGACTGAACCACCCAAACCAGGGACCCCGGACCACACCATAATAAACAAAAGTATGCAGACGGTCCGACTAAAGGAGAGGAAATAAGAAACAATAGAGGACATATCTTTGACAAAATAGAAAGGCACAAACAGATACGTATTGGAGGGATAGTATATAATTGAAGACAGAAAGAGGGAGATAGAGAAGAATTAACCATAAGAAATGTTAATGAGAACTATATCGTAACTAAGAGAAAGCGTAGGCAATCTTTCCTAAACATATTCAAATCATACATTAATAGCATGAAAGCTCTAGGCAAAATACATGAGTGAATATAACATGTCAACCACTAGAAGGGCCAGCAGTATCCATACTAGTTGAAGAGTGAGAGTGTATGAACTTCCTGAGTTCCGCAGGATCTTCAAAAGACTGGGTATGATTTTGGAAAGTCACCTTAAAAATGCAAGGATGAAAGAGGCCATAGCGGGCTCCCAATGGCGGAGTGGAGGTCGAAGACTAAAATTCTTTGCGTCTGCTTGCTGTAACATTGGAGACATCGTGAGACAGAAAAACTCTCTGACCAAGCCAAGAAAGTTGCCGCTTTGCTCTGGCTGCAGAAAGAACTGAAAGCAAATCAGTAAATTTCAGAAAGAAGATAATGACTCCCGGGCCTAACCGAAGTTGAAGACAGCGAAGGACGAGGCCCAAGTCTGTGGGCTCTTTGAATATTAAGAGTGGAGGAAGTAGGCATATCCAGCAATTTTGGCAAGAAGGAAGTGAAAAGGCGACAGGATCATCACATTCCGAGCTTCAGGAAGACCATAAATTCGTAAGTTGTTCCTCCGATTGCGATGTCCAAATCTTCTGTATGCTGCTGGAGTTTGCGAACCTCTTTCTCCAGAGAGGAAAGTCTTTGAGAGTCAGCTTGGACGGTCGAAAGTTGTTGCTCCATTGTAGAGACCCTACCCTCCATTGAAGACTACTTTTCTTCCAGAAATTGCATTTTATTATTCGTCTCCTCCACAAACGGACGTAGGCGCGTATTTCCTCTAACAACAACTCAAGGAGATGGGAGAAGATGTCTTATCTGGAGGTGGAGAGTCCTGCTTCAATCTCTTAGGTGTAGACGTGGGTGGAGAAGATTTATGTGGGATTGATTGTGAAGACTGGATTACGAGCAGAAGTCACTCCAGCCATGTCTGTAGCGAGTGAAGAAGAACTAGGTCTGAATGACACGGGAGGCTTAGATGACGCAGTGGAGGAAGTTTTAGAGACAAAGATAAATTGAGGTTTGCGTATTCTACCCATACACCAATATTAATCCGATAAAACAATGTTAAGTGGTAGCTGTGGGAGTAGTGTTCCTACAAAGATGGCGAGATGAGAAAAATATCCTCGAGACCACCAAGAGAATTATGCAATTTTAAGCGGACGAATGACTGAAATCAAGAAGCAGAGCTCCCCATACAAAATAGTCCAAAGGTATGAGGTAGTAGCTTAGATATTAAAGTTGACACATAGGTTGCCTGAAAAAAATCCCCATAGGAAATATGTCAAGCGTAAAAAAAAAAATTGTTAGCATATTGTTAATTTTGTGAAGAAATAAAACCTGAGAACCATCTCCAGGATCAGAAGGAACAATGAAGCTCAGCAATCAGTTGAGGAGTGCATGCTCAGTATCTGCCGTGAGGAGAAAGTAGAAGGCCTCAGGAAGCAAAATGAAAAACAAGATGGCGGCCGTTCTGAGGTACACTGAATTTCGGCGAGAAAGTTGGTAAAGTGCCACACATCAAAACGAAAAGCGGCTCACCATGTTCTGAAGATGTTCCACCGTCATTTCCATGAGGGTCGCATGGCAAGGTGCGCTCCGCTGAGAGGGTGACAGCACAGCTTTCCAGAAGACAGGCTCGCTGAGGGAATCGCAACGATGGCAAAAGCGACAAGGAGCGTAATGCGCTCCGTATTCAAAACCCCTCATCAGGTTCACCGCATCTTCCGATTTATAAAATGTTGGAGTCCGCTTGTGAGGATGAGAAATAACGCACCCGCGGCTCTTTATTCGTTCCGGTGCGGCGGAGCCTCCAGCTCAGGCGGCCATCTTGTGCGGCGCCGAAACCACGCCCCTGTGTGGTGTCTTTTCATTTGGTGATTCAAGAGATTATATGGTAAAACAAGCTGCTTTACATTCCTCCGAGACTTAGCCTGAAGGCTGCTCTCCACAGCTACCACTAGGATAGCTTTCTTTAAAAGGTTGTCTTAAAACTCTATCTACCATAAGAGTCGATTTGCCCTGGTGCAAGGTGTCCACTTCAATTAGTGAACAGCATATACCAGGCCAACTTCTCACAATGTTCCTTAAAGCAAATGATGTGAAAAAAGCTGAACATGTTTAGCCAATTTATAACTTATTAGGCAAGGATTAAAACGGAGCAACAAGCCATGCAAACTTTACTCAGTCTGGCTCTCCCCGTGCAATCGACCAGACCTACTGCATCGACAACAATGTGATCCAAGGACCAAAGGACCATGTAGTGACTGTAGTTTATAAGCCTATTTAATAAAGTGTCATTGTCCATAAAGTTAAAATACTAACACGGTCAAGGAAGAGTGGAATGAATATTGTAAGTGTTTCAAAAAAGAAAATGGGGTGAACTTCTGTCAAGCCTGCTCACATGAACAAAGAGCAGAATCACAGAACCGCAGCATGATCCAATGTCATGGTCAGTAAATTAAAGAAGTAAATATAAGCTGAACTAGATGGTTCTGTTAGTTGTGTTTGCGGTCTTGAAATTGCAGAATCTGAACAGTGACAGGCTGATTTCAGCAAGATGGCCGACTACTCCACCCCCATGTGTTCAAAGAAAATGTAAATTCTCCTGAGCTACTAATGTTATTAGAGATGTAGTAGCAACCACATCAGACAAGATTACAATAGTGGCCACCATATGCAAGATTACAAGCAGTGATCACGAACCCAGGACCAACTAGCTATAGTGTCTCACTCGCTCTCCGACTTACTCACAGAGAAACAAATGATTAGACACCCCAGAACAGGGCCGAAGGGCCGGCTTTAGCGCTGGTGGCGCCCGGTGCAACAATCATTTCTGGCACCCCCACATCCCATGACCACCTCCTTGGATTCTCTCACTACCACCTGGCAAAAGTGCCTCTCATCTCTCTAATCATAAGTTATTGCTAAACACAGCATACCCCCTGAGGTTGGGGCCCCCTCCACAGGTCAGCGCCCAGTGTGGCTGCACCGGTCGCACTGCCCTAAAGCCAGTCCTGCCTCCGTGCATCAAGTATGGTCGCAGCATTAATGTAAAAACTGCTTTGTCAATACGAAATGCCTCTACCTGGGTAATACATAACAGCCATAGCTGCAGTGCCCTAGCACCAAGTTAATAATATTAGTAATAGCCTACCCAGCACCATTTGATTTTTATCACCCAAATATAATCTTTATATATATTCTGGCTATTCAGTCGTTTTCTCCAGACATCAGTTTATGACTCTTGAAAATGCACACAAATATTTCAGTTTTAACTGCATTCTTTTCAGTTTTGGTATACGTATATTAATTCAACCAAGCAAAAGCTTCTAATTTAGTTCACTGGGCTGCACACAGGAGAGCTACTTGCAGGTAGCTGCAGGTACCAGAAGCTCACAAACTACTCGATGGAGAAGGCGGAGCTACACACACAGCTGAGCATGTGTGACCTGCGTGTCATGAGCTGAGATCCCAACTCAGCGATCTCAGTATCACATCCACCTGAGGACGATATATGGAATACCATTACACTCTGTCCTAGTAACAGCTATCATTTCTAGTGCTTGAAAATGGCAAAACTATGGTATTAAAGTCTAGATAAAAACAAACAAGTAAAGCAGAAAGCTAGAATGCAGAGTACTAGGTCGGTTTACAAAGTAAATGGTGTGTAAGCTATGACGTGTAATTACTCATATCAATCATTCAGAGGTTTCTTGTAAGGTGCGGCTTGTCACTCGGGGGGTCTCCAGGTGCTAGGTCCCAACATCCTTGATCGAAGAGCAATGTCTTGAGCCTTTTTCTGAATTCCAAAAGCGAAGGGCTGGTGCGCAGGTGGAGGGGGAGGTCGTTCCAGGACTTGGCAGCGTTGTAGGAGAAGGAGCGACCTCCGCAACGGTTCTGGTGGACGCGGGGGTGTGGGCCAGGGTGAGGGAGGAGGAGCGGAGCTCCCTGGTGGGTCGATGGAACGTCAGGAGTAGGTTTAGGTAGGAGGGTCCGATGTAGTGGAAGGGCTTGTAGGCGTGAGTGAGGAGCTTGAAGAGGCATCTTTTCTGTACGGGGAGCCAGTGGAGGGTTCTGAGGTGGGGTGATGTGCTGGCTCGTCACGGGAGGTTGAGGATGAGTCTTGATGCAGTGTTCTGGATTGCCTGGAGGCGTTTGAGTAGTTGCCTGGTGGTATCAGCGTAGAGTGCGTTGCCGTAGTAGAGGCGGCTGGTGATGAGAGTCTGTGTCACTGTTTTCCTGGTGGGGATCCATCGGAAGATTTTGCGGACCATGTGGAGGGTGTGAAAGCAGGAGAAGATGGTGTTGACTTGGTTCTTCGTGGTTAGTTGGCTATCCAGGACAATTCTGAGGTTGTGTGCGTGTTTGAAGTGCGCGGGTGCATGGCTGAGAGTGGTGGGCCACCAGGAGTCATTCCAGGGGGAGGGGTTGCAACCGAAGATGAGTACCTCCGTCATGTGTATGGTTTACAAATGTAAACAAGCACCTTCCGAACTCCTGCATAAATTACACGTCATAAAATACGCAGGCGGCTTTAAGGTGCTTACGTACATTGGTTACACCTGTTTTATCCAATCTCTCATTAGTGGACTGTCCACAGCACATTGGTTACACACATCCAGGATTAGGAATAATGCATCGTTTAATGCTCTTCTGCTCTGCCCCACACAGGACTGCCCTGGGCAGATAGATGCCCTCTCACACTTACTGCTGATCCACTTGGATCAGTGCTTTAAATGGGCAGGTGCTGTCCGGTACTGAGTACCTGCACTTCTTTCATTTGAAATGGAGAGTACCTGCACTTCTCAGCTCTGCTCCCATTCTTTTAATGGAGAGTACCTCCACTTCTCAGCACTGCTGAAATATATTTAATAGGCTGGTACCAGCACTTCTCGGGGGCAGACAGGTACTCTAAGGAGTGAGTACCTGCACTTCTGTATTTCCCTTTAAAGCACTGACTTGGATGTGTCGGATGCACCAGAAGTGTGAGAAGTGAAAGTGTTCATGTTCGTAAAGTCTAAGAAGTTCCCATTCTGTGTTAGAGAAGTAATTTGCATTACCTCTCTTTGGAGACTCCTCTGACACCGCTGTGGGCACGCTTACATTCTAAAGTAAGTTAAAATTCTGGAACAGTTCTTCTTTAATTCTTTCAGTGTTTGTACTTTCACCAGGGTCCTAATTCCTACTCTACACTGCTTTTGTTGGGTGACCCTTTCTCCTACGTGGCTCCTCTCTCCCTGATGTGTCAGCTGACTTATTAGAAAACATGTCCTTGGGTTTTAAACCCCTGACTCCAGGTTCCATTGCCTAGATTTAGCGATCTCGTAAAATGTTGACATCGCCCAATCCTGAACTTGGTCAGTGCACTTAAAACCTGATTTTCTTCCCATTCACTATCCTTAGGGTCTCAACCAAAAAGAAATGGCACTCAGGTTCTGCCTGGACCAATGCAGGACTGACAACATTCTTTGCCTATTAATTAGTATGTGTAATGTTTCCCACTTCTTCTTTCAACATATGATATAATCTGCTAGTTGTGTACAACACTTGCACCAAATCAATGTATTCACAAGCCCTTGCAAAGGGGTGCAACCCGCAAACTCTGGCCCTGGTCATCTCCAGACTTTCAGCATTTAATGCAATCAACTACGTGACGAGGTCAAGTGGAAGAAATGCCCGGATAAGTACCCCGCTTATTTTAAAAAGAGATTCCATTGGCTAGTTTCAAACAGCTAACCCTACTGGGAATATAAAGTCCATCCAGCACAGAATTTGTTGAGAGAGCGCTTCAGGGAGGCTAATGAGCTTGGATACCACTGGCTACCATGACCCTCATTTACGGGGATTTGGCGTAGGGCAGCGCAGCATGTCACCTTGCTGCACTGCCCTATGCCAGAGTGAAAGAGCAGAACTGCACTGTATTTATGTAATACGGTGCATTTTTGTCCTTTCTCCCTGCACTAGGGCCGTTTCGGTAGCTAAGCACCAACACAGGCACCCTTGCGGGTGCCTGTGTTGTAAGGAGGATAGTTTTTGTGCAGAAAGGGGCACCTTCCTGCACAAAAACAGTCCTGAGGTGTTTTCCTCTTTCTGTGTGCGCTGCAGAACTCAACACACACAGAAAGAGGAAAATACGAGAAGAAATAAAGATATTTCTCCTTGTTACGCCTCACCTAGAGAGGCGTAAGTATTCGCCACTTCCCCGGGTTTACATGCTCTTGTTAATCTGGGACAGCATAGAAATCTATAGGTGTTGCGTGGAAACACCCACTGCAACGCCTATGGAACGCCTCCTTGACGCAGAGTAAGGCAACGCAGTGACTTGTGCTGCCTTGCCTTACTCCATATCCATAGGGCCCTTGAAGGCTAGTGGCTTTGGTGACCTCATATATATGATTTTGGCATCTGCGGTTTCCGGAGCGCGCTCTGGCGGCTCAGGGAGCTGTAAATATGCCCCCATGTCCTCATCGTGTCGTAACAAGAATGGTATGTATGTCACTAAAGTTCAGACAATAGGAACCTGCATTGTTGACATCACAGAGGCCAGCGTGTACATTTATAGATGGACAACAGTGAATAACAGGGATGTTATCACAATGAAATCTGAATTACATCAAATAAACTATAGTTCCTTAGCTAAACTCCGTGAGTTGATCTCTGTGTTAAACGTCATCAGGTCGTTGTGTTGTTTTACGTGTTTTTAATGCAGCCCTCAAGCTGCTCGAAAGCTGCTTTGAATCGCCGCTGTCAGATTCCTGCCATGACCCGGAAGCGAACTTTTAATGCAATAGGACAGCGTTCCAAGCTAGAGCAACATCTTCAGAGCAGCGAGAGCCCCTCGGATGGGCCCTTTGCTTCGGCACACCTGTGAGCAATAGCCGCAGGGTCTGAGGACCCCTTGAATGGGGGCGCAGCTCAGAGAGGCTGTTCAGGACCGGAGCCCCCGCACATGAATGCACTACTGTCTGTCCGTCCGCCTCTACGCCAGGACCGCTGGTTCTAAGAGGGGCATCGCAGGGCAGAAGGGCGCCACGCTCACTGGGGACGAACCCTCCCCATGACCTCGGAGGGGCACTACAGCTTGTGAGAAGCGTCGCAGTGTCATTGAGGCCACGAGCTGTGGGAAGTACCCCTACCCCTGACCTCAGAGGTGCACTACAGCTTGTGAGAAGCGTCGCAGTGTCATTGAGGCCACGAGCTGTGGAAAGACTCCTACCCCTGACCTCAGAGGTGCACTGCTGGTTGTGAGAAGCATCGTAGTGCCATGCAGGTCATGCAGCTCTGGGAAGGACCCCTCCACTTGACCTCAGAGGTGCACTACAGGTTGTGAGAAGCATCGTAGTGCCATGCAGGTCATGCAGCTCTGCGAAGGACCCCTCTTCATGACCTTAGAGGTGCACTACAGGTTGTGAGAGGCATCGTAGTGCCATGCAGGTCATGCAGCTCTGGGAAGGACCTCTCTTCTTGACCTCAGAGGTGCACTACAGCTTGAGAGAAGAGTCACGGTGTCATAGAGGCCACGAGCTGTGGGAATGACCCCTACCCCTGACCTCGGATGATCACTACAGCTTGGGAGAAGAGTTGCAGTGTCATGGAGGCCACGACCTGTGGGAAGGGCCCCTACCCCTGACCTCAGAGGTGCACTGCTGGTTGTGAGAAGCATCGTAGTGCCTTGTAGGCCACGCAGCTCTGGGAAGGACCTCTCTTCTTGACCTCAGAGGTGCATTACAGGTTGTGAGATGCATCGTAGTGCCTTGTAGGCCACGCAGCTCTGGGAAGGACCTCTCTTCTTGACCTCAGAGGTGCACTACAGGTTGTGAGAGGCATCGTAGTGCCTTGTAGGCCACGCAGCTCTGGGAAGGAACCCAATCCTTGACCTCAGAGGTGCACTACAGCTTGTGAGAAGCGTCGCAGTGTCATTGAGGCCACGAGCTGTGGAAAGACTCCTACCCCTGACCTCAGAGGTGCACTGCTGGTTGTGAGAAGCATCGTAGTGCCATGCAGGTCATGCAGCTCTGGGAAGGACCCCTCTTCTTGACCTTAGAGGTGCACTACAGGTTGTGAGAGGCATCGTAGTGCCATGCAGGTCATGCAGCTCTGGGAAGGACCTCTCTTCTTGACCTCAGAGGTGCACTACAGCTTGTGAGAAGAGTCGCAGTGTCATAAAGGCCACGAGCTGTGGGAATGACCCCTACCCCTGACCTTTGCCTTCTTTCCCCGAGTCAGTTTACTGATGAAAAATATGTCCCATCCCCCACAATATGAGTGGCGGTGCCCACCACCTGCAACCACCGGCATAAATTAAGCCCTGACTTTACATACATACAGTTCCCTTCAATGCCAGTAACACTTCGAGCTATCACTGCAGGATATTCACAGTGTATTACAGGCCACACTTACTGTGTATTTACAAGTCTGCAGCTTCCAGAACGTAAGAGCATTGCCCTAGAGTAAACCTTGCACCTTTGCAGTGCAATCTTGCACCCACGTTTGCTTCGCAGACTGTTACAAAAACAGGATTTGCAGAGGTCGACTGGTGCAAACTGTAAGCCTCACCAAGCTTTGATGTGAAAGTCATTGTTGCAGGAATCGGTTGGCACAAACATTGTATTTCACTACAGCAATTAAAAATAACGAAGCCAGGCTCTCATTACAAACACACATGGAAGCTCAAACACGTGCGGTGCATTTATGGTAGCCTGTATTATTCTGTTAAAAAAAATATATATTTTGCAGTGCTAAAAAATTGATATTGAGAAAAAGGTGCTTTGTCAATATGTATATATATATATATATATATATATATATATATATATATATATATATATATATATATATATATATATATATGCACACACATATGGGTGGTGTATATGTACACACAGAATGTATGTATATCTCTGTGTTTTTTTGAATGTATATGTTGTATGTATTTAGTTATACGTGTTTCTTTATGTACATGTCAAAGCTCATGGACTTTTATTGAACCGTTTACGAGTTACTCGCAGAGAAATCTTCATGTGAGGGTTTCAGTGAAAAAAGGGTCATTTTTTCAAGCCACCTGCAATTCTGCACCAAATTTCCTCTTATTCTTCACTTTTTGGTATGCTACACCTTTTTTTTTAGTTTTGTATAGATTGATCACCGCAGGAGCGTAGAGGGGCTAAGGTATACGCAATTTAATAGTGATTTCTCAAAGGAACTCTCTCCTTCATTTCAAAAGTGCGTGCACTTCGACACATGTGCGTGCACACGTACACACTGATGTATATCGATAAGTTACTATTGCCTTTCTTTCTATTTCAGTTTTTTTCCAACCAGCGATTTATTTCTTCAATCATAGCAACACCTTCTGTTCCATGACTCTGACCTGCTGGTGACTGCAATTTGGGAAGTTCGCATATTACTGTTAACACTAATAAATGCATTTTCTAAATTACATTCACCTATAAAGTTGTTCGTTAGTGAAAAGAGAGTATTTTAGTATTGCAAAAGCACCACTCTGGCTGAAGTGACGCTGCACGTTTCTCAATGCATTAAAACACTAATTTATCTGTTACCCGAGGATTCTTTGGGTAGAGGTAGTTATGCATCGTACCGCATCCTGGAATATATCTGAATATGCACACGAGACCTTTTGTGACCATCGGTAAAGGATTGCATAGATTAAAACGGCATTTTAAGACAACTGTTGAATAGTTGTTTACATACAAACATCTCCATAGAACCGGAAGCAAAGGGATGCCAACACAGTTACGTCAAAGGGAAGATCCTGACACTAAGCGCATCCTCTGGAGTAGGGGCAGGTGGGTCGGTGGTTTTAGAGATGGAACTTTTTATTTAAACATCAGACAATATATCGAGAATTGGAGAGTGCTTAGAATACCAACACATATTCTGTGAGCGCCGAAACCCTGAAATGCAATGTACTCAGGCGAGTTTTGCGAAGGTGTATGAATGAATAGTTGTTGATGTGTGCATTGAAACCACATCACTCGCTAAACAAATAAAAGATTTTACGATGAAAAAGACTCATACAAGGCTTTTTTCTCACACTATTCAGCCATCACTGCATGTGTTTTAGTTTAGTTTCCGGAAAATCTAGGAACAAACCTCTAATGAATATTCATTCGTTCCAGCAGACTCACATGTGCACCAACAAAGGGCATTGTCTTTATTTAGGTAAGTGAGCCCCAACCACAGTACACTTGCACCAGCCAGAGCTTCAAAAGTACATTCACAAAAAACGTGCACATTTGGACCAATAAATATACATTTGCAAAAACAATTGTGCATTTGCACAATGTCCACAAGAGATCACATTCACATGAGTCAACTAAACATTTACAAAGGATTGGGCAATGAACTCGTTCAGGAAAAATGTAATATTACACACGTTCATGCCTTCGACCAAACAACATGGAAAGGGCGCGCTCCCAGAATGGACAGCGCCTTACTGACCACTACACAACCCTGCTTTTCAATCACTGCCACACCCACGTACCTCAAACACCAACTGTGTGGGAGAAAAGTGGTAGACAAAGAATTTAGCTAAAAAAAAGAATAGAAAACATTCAAGAAAACACAAGATTGCAGAGGGTGCACACAACAACATATGATAAAATACAGTCTTGAAATATCAAAAATACAGCAGTTAAAGTGCTTTAAAGAGTGACGTGACAACGCCATTCAAAAATCTTAATTCTCCCTGGATAACCACCAATGCACTACAACATGACGAAGCCAATTATTGAGTGTGACGAAAGATCTTTGCATAACACTGTAATGTGATGTTCTTTATACACACACACACATATATAGACATATATACACACACATATGCAGATGGAATCAAAATGTCTAGGTTGTACTTTTCATGACTACATTGTTGATAAAACAAAGGACAGTGGTGAGATCCAATGGATTCATGCAATTCTGTGGCTTTTCTCATAAATTTATAAATTTAGTGCATTTGCCACATAATTTTGCAAAACTTGTGTGTCTAGCTAAAATGGATGAAAAGAGTACTGCCACTGAATGTATCACATGATTTGAGATTTTTGTGCATAATATAGTCCTCAATGCCATGCCACATAATCCTAGTAGCCTTACTCATGTAAATGTATATATATATATATATATGCCATACATGCCGTATTATGTTGTAATATAGTTGGAGTATTGAGAGCGATCCTTGGCAGTGTCAGTGCCTGTCCTTTGAAGTGGAGCGCGGAGTTGCAAGTATATATATATATATATATATATATATATATATATATATATATATATATATATATATATATATATATACTTGGTGCTCTTTTCATTTGAGAAAGGCTGAAGAAAAAGCCGAAACACGCCCTGAATATTTAATGACAGTTCAGCAAATAAATGTAGTGAAATACTTACACCCTGAGTGCAAACTCTTCTCTTCACCTGGAGGAACAGCGGCAATATATATATATATATATATATATATATATATATATATCCACATACCTTCGGGGTTCTTGTGGTAGTTACAAACAGTGAGGCTGAAGACTAAGTGGTTTATAAATGTCACTTGGACGCAGAGATGCCAATATACGACCATATTACACGTTTCTACGTATGTAGATTATGTATTGCATGTTTTACTGTTTGATTGTAGCATACCCTTTTGAAAGATTTAGAACAATGGGTCATCCATTTACTATACACTTTTTGCCTGAGACTGCATGTATGTCTGTGAATGCTTTGAGAAATGTGTGTTTTTGTTGTGGATAGGAAGCTAATATTTAAAATGTGTTCTATGAAATAAGGTCTATTATAAATAAGGCTCCCTGTTTTCCATTTTTACTGATTTTTACAGATAAATACAGACAGAAAACCATTTATTTTCCTGTCTGTATTTATTTTTAAATGTGGATAAAAACGGAATTGGGTTGTTTTTGAGTGATTCTAAATGCTGTCAATCATGACTGCCAAGACAATAACTCTGCGGATTGACAGGCACAGGAATTAAAAAATATAGGGATTTTAGTAAAGAGCCTTAAACAGCAGTAGATTTGCACAACCTTGATATTAAAATTTACATATTTTCTTACAAGTGCATATTTTATCATTTTAGTGTGTATATATCATTGAAACCTGTCAGGTGTTCAGGCAGGAGTGCACATTAACTGGTTAAATAAATGCAGAAATATACACATTTCATCTTCATTTTTCACAAAACCTAAAATAAATATAGATAAATACAGGTAAAATTAGCAAAAAATAAATATGAATAAATACAGACGGAAATGACAAAAATATAAATACCATAAAACCTGGAGCCCCTAATTATAAATCAAATTTTAAATTTAAAAGCACATTGCAAGGAAATTAAAAAGATGTATTTTTAAAATGTGCTCTACTTTTGCAGGACATTGACACTATAGAATAGGTTTAACACGTCATCTATATAGAAAGAAATGAAGTGCAAAGTGAGACCGTGACACTGAAGGATTCCTAGGTAGCTGCTTGTGAGGATGGGCCTGCAAGGGTGAGCTTGTCACGTGTGCTGATACATGTTCCAAGAGCAGCATTATAATTGTGAAAGCCTTTCTATTACCAAAAAGACTGTGTTTAATATTTTTATTTGTGTAGACAAGCCAAATATCCTGCAGATGGATTTATCACTGACCACTGGCAAACATGCATTACAAAGGCCTACCCACTTTACGCATTATATCTATATCTATCTATCTATCTATAAATATATATATATATATCCACACACACACGCATACACACATATTTTTTGCAGAAAACAAAGTTTAAAAAATGAGTTACCAGTGGCTAATGGGTGCAGAAGTTCACACATAAAAAGACCAAAAAGCTAAAAACTACTGAACTGCATCAGTTAAATGAAAGCAGTCATCTCATAATGCTGTGGAAAAGACCTGAAGCCGCACTGAATAAACACACATATAAGGTTTCTTAGTGTGCTTTGAAGATGTGATTGGTATGTGGCTGAAGGAATGAAAAATAATGATATGAAAAGTGAATTCTTCAAGCGCTAGTGAAAGTCTGTGTGTCACTTCTGGTATATGTGTGTGTGTGCGTGTGTCAAAGAGGCGTATAGCTTCTCTGAAGTAATACTTTAGTTAGTTTTCCGGAAAAGAGTTTTTTTGTAATTACAAATAACTTTGTCCCACTGACAAATGTACTGTCTTCCCAAACAATTATACGCGCGCCTCCATCGAGCAGTAAACATGTCAGTGACGTCAGTGAAGGGGTGGTAGCATTATGGGGTCTCAGCAGTTTCATTTCACATTCAGAGTCCTGTGGGGATGTTTCTTCTCTGGACAGGATTGCACCAAACCTGTGTTTGGTGTTATCCTTTGCTTGGACCTGTTACATCAATTAGTGATTATTGTAAATTGAAACTAGAAATGGCAAAATGTTTTATGTCTAGATTATTAAACTCCCAAACCTGTCTGTGAGCTGGGATTCTGCATGAAAGATGCTCTGTGTCCAGTCAGACTTTTCACTCTCTGGGATTCTGCATGAAAGATGCCCTGGGTCCAGTCAGACTTTTCACTCTCTGGGATTCTGCATGAAAGATGCTCTGGGTCCAGTCAGACTTTTCACTCTCTGGGATTCTGCATGAAAGATGCTCTGGGTCCAGTCAGACTTTTCACTCTGAGATTCTGCATGAAAGATGCTCTGGGTCCAGTCAGACTTTTCACTCTCTGGGATTCTGCATGAAAGATGCTCTGGGTCCAGACAGACTTTTCACTCTCTGGGATTCTGCATGAAAGATGCTCTGGGTCCAGTCAGACTTTTCACTCTCTGGGATTCTGCATGAAAGATGCTCTGGGTCCAGTCAGACTTTTCACTCTCTGGGATTCTGCATGAAAGATGCTCTGGGTCCAGTCAGACTTTTCACTCTCTGGGATTCTGCATGAAAGATGCTCTGGGTCCAGTCAGACTTTTCACTCTCGGCGAACCGCGCTCTATCGTGATTCACCAACCAATGTGTAGATTTTTTGGCTCGCTTTTCACTTAGAATAAAGACTCACATTCGGCTCTGGTTAATAAACCTGTTTGCCGAACTTTTACCGATTATTAAATCAGACAGGAGTGTTTACAAATTCTGCACGCTTTTAATTTTGATTTTTTTTGTACTGAGGGCACATTGAGAGATGGATGGATTGATGGATGGATTGTCTGACAGGCAACCAAGCAGAGATGTGCACAGACTGATAGAGAGCTAGATAGACAGATCTATCTACCTATCTATCTATCTATCTATCTATCTATCTATCTATCTATCTATCTATCTGTCTCTCTATATAGCTCTATAGTCTATCTATCTATCTATCTATCTATCTATCTATCTATCTATCTGTGTGTCTGTCTGTCTGTCTCTCTATAAGTCTATCTACCTATCTATCTATCTATCTATCTATCTATCTATCTATCTATCTATCTATCTATCTATCTATCTATCTATCTATCTATCTGTCTGTCTGTCTGTCTGTCTATCTATCTCTCTATCTATCTATCTATCTATCTATCTATCTATCTATCTATCTATCTGTCTGTCTGTCTATCTATCTATCTATCTATCTATCTATCTATCTATCTGTCTGTCTGTCTGTCTGTCTGTCTATCTATCTATCTATCTATCTATCTATCTATCTATCTATCTATCTGTCTCTCTATATGTCTATCTGTCTGTCTGTCTGTCTACCTGCGTGCCTGTCTTCTTTACCATTTTCAAAACTGATCTCTCAGCATTACCTTAACTCCCCAACATTGCTGCACATCACTAGGCCAGCGCAATGTTTTAAAAACAGAAATGCCGAGTGCACGGCTTCTCTTCTTTCGCGTATTTTTTGTTTTTTTTACACTCACCCTTTTGGAATACTTTTTGCTTTCAGAGGACTGGCTTGATAAGAAAATGACTGGCGGGAACTCAAACCGGGTGTGTGACGTAGCCACTAGCCACACACACACAGCACCAGCAACGACCACCGCGTTTCTTTGCAAAGTCCATGGACAAGGAGCGGCGTCTTGCTTCACTTCTGCACGTCACGTACAGTTTTCTGCAGAGAACCTCCCTGGGGTAATTCGCACAATATGCAGAAGTCTCATAAAAATAACACCTAACATGCATGACACAAAATCACAATTGCATAGAAGCGCAGTAAATACCCCCCCCACTCCTTCAAACATGCATTTAATGCATTTAAAACAGGAAAAAAACGTTTTTAACGCAGCGCTGTCTTCTGATAACGTATATTTATATATGTGGGTGTTTGTGTGACACTAACTGAACTAACTATAGTGTGTGTGTGTTTGTTTGTATGTGCACGCGTGTTTTAAAGGGGTCTCGTGCTGCCCTGCCCCAGGGTTGGATTGGGATTAAAAATCGGCCCGGGCACGTTGAAAAAAAGTGGCCCACATTTGCATATTGTCTTTCCGCAAAACAGTGCTTCGGCGAAATTTTATAAAAAAAGGGGGGGGGGGGATAAAAAAAAATGCACGGATTAGTTTACAGTGGTGAAACACACCTGAAAACAAGTGAGGCCACTTCTGCTCAGGCCCCCCTGCCCCCGCTCAATATGCATATATTAATGGGCCGGCCCAGCGAGAGAAAGGGAGTGACACCTCTGCCCCTTGATAAAAGGGAGGTAATGGACGCCCATCTGCATCCAGAAAGGCCACTATGGCACCCACTGGGCTGCTGGCGGTATCCGAACAATGCAGAAACCACCCAAATCGGCCCCTCAGACTGCAGCCCACAGCTGGAACTGGACACCGGCCCCTCGGGCATTGCCCGAGTGCCCGCGTTGCCAATCCGACCCTGCCCTGCCTAGAGTAACAACCCCAGGCAGCGCGCGCGCTCTGTGGACCTCTCTTCTCCATCCCAAGCCACCTTGTCCCTGGCTTCGAGTACTCCTCCCAAGTATGAATGAGATCTGTAAACAGGAGACATGTTTGTTTACATTTCTGGGCTAAGCATTTTAGCCACCCCGCCCCCGGCCTCGGCTGCACAGCATCCCGCAGACCTCAGTGGCTGTTTTCTGATGTTTTTCATATTTTCTGGCCCTTCTAAACCCACTTTAATCAGTAAAAGCTGCCGCCTGGCACGTCCCGGGAAGGCTGGGGCTCTCGGTCGGACCTGCTGCAGACTCCGCCAAGTTCATTTTTTTTCAGCTGAAAGCATTTTTCGTCACTCGCTTTCCCCAACCCCCTCATCACCTTTTCATCAGCCTTTTCCCACAGACGGATAACAGGCGGGCTTCCCAGAAGACACCGCGGCTCCGGATGTAATACACCCCCCTGGTAACTCCACTTGCTCTGCACCAATGGAACCAAAACTGTTGTTTTTCCAGGGTGTTTTCATGTTTATACAGAATATTCTGAATATCATGGAATATAAAGTGAGAGAAAACTCTACAGGGCGTGGTTAGTGGCACAGGCAGACTGCTGACGTCTCTCCATGTACAAGACATATAACCCCCCCTCTCTCCCGGCTCTACACCTCTGTTGTGGTCATTGGGGCAGATTTACAAGCCCCTTGAGCCACCGGTGCCTCACGTTGTGTAACACTTTGCGTGTTAGGGGCGTGACATGGGTGTTGCTGTGGGGTGTTCCCACATAACACACATGTTACTAGGAATCGTAAATCTGGAAATGCATCAGAATGCTACCCCACCATAGGGGTGGCGTAGTGAGGTGCAACGAGGAGAAATGTTTTCAATTTTCCTCATTTTTTTCCTCTTTAAATGCGTGCTGCATTCTACAGCACACATTGGAAGAGGAAATCACCTCAAATGAATGTTTTTGTGCAGGAAGGGGCACCTTCCTGTACAAAAACAGTCTTCCCACGATGCAGGCATCCTTGCACCTTGGTGCAAGGGTGCCTGCGCCGGCGCATGGCAGCAGTTTGTGCGCCAGCGCAAAGAGAGGCACAGAAATGCGACATATTGTTGTAAATATATTGCATCCCTCTGCTTCGAAACTAACGCAGAACGGCACAGCAAAATGACTTGACGCACCACGCTGCGTTAGTTTCTTGTAAATCTACCCCATTGTATCTTCTCTCTCCAACATCTATCCCTACTGCGCTTTGTTGCGGTGTAGCTAAGTTGGCACTATATGCATATGTGGGATAAAGTTCCCTCAACCATACATTATAAAGAAATTGTATGTCACAGAGAAGTTCTGTAACCATACAGAAAATCAAGGTTAAGGTCGAGTGTCTTAATAAGGTCATGGAACTCTGAGATGACTTGCAACACACTTATACAATATAAGGCCTTGGACTTAGCTTCCGCTTATGAAAGGGATACTGCAGTTTTGGCTCTATAGAATAAGCACTTTAATGTATGTCACTTTCAAAAGCGGCTGTAGGTCAGAATGTTTAATAAAAACCAGAGAGCATTCTGCAATTTTTTGTAATGAAATCTAGCCGTACGATAAATAATCATGCTGTCATGAATATCTCAGTTTCAGCTAATGATTGTGAATTTTCAGGAACATTAATTCAGAAAAAATAGCTCGAAACAAGTGATTCATTAAATTATTTAAACATCATTAATAATTCTGTTTATTTGCGTGTCTTTCCCAATGTATGCTGGTTCTGAATTGTGATGTCACAACTCAGCTGTAATAAATTAATACAGTATAGTAGTGATGTAATTTCCATATTGCAGGTGAGTAGTGAAAAATAATATAGAGAGGTTTTTGTACAGGAACTACAGGCTTTTGTGTCTTATATATATATAATACATTTCCCCAAATTGTACAATTTAAGTATACTGGAATTCACCGAGGACCTAGGGATGACAGGGAGCAAAAAGATGGAAGGCGGAGTGGAGTGCCTTTATAAATGTATAGAAATCCAAAGTTCTTTTATTGTATGCTTGTGAGTATTGTATTACTTATAAATTGTTATTCCATTTACCCCATGGCTGTTACATCGCCCTGTGTCCTGTCAAACACTTCCAGCCAATCCGGGCCTTTTAGCTAAGAACAGTTTACATGATGTGATATTTTAACCAGCATTTTTACCATTAAAGTGTAAACAAAAAGTCCCATAAATGCAAAATGTTTTAGGCTTCAAATTGAGGAAAGACTCCTGTTATCAGGCCACTTGGCAGTTTCCAAACCAGAAACATCATCTACATTGGGCTGAACATACGCTGAGACAACATTTCGTCCAAATGCACACCCATAAAATAAAGAATATCTTTTTTGTGAGAGCTTTTCTCTGTTGCAAGTGATGTCATGCTGATATATTCCTTGTTAGTGACGGCTTTTCTTTAAAGCAGGGAGCTGGTGAGGAATAAAAAAGGAGTGAGCGGCTCCAGTCCGCAGACCAGCCCTGCCTGCTTCTACATGTGTTTGGAAAGGACTGTGGCACTGCACTGCCTGAGGCGTCAGAGTGGTTCACACCTTCATTAAGAGTTTGTGAGGGAGAAAATAAACTATTGCAAGTGAGTACTGGCATCATTCTCTTATTACAGATGTCAGAACGCGGTCATTGTACGTAATAAAACACAGAAGTTTATACTTTTATAACATGCTCCCATATAATTTGCTTCCACATACGGGACGCTTTTCTTACTGCTTGCTGGGGCTGTTTGCTGGGGCCAGGACTACGAGTCCCAGCTTTCCTTGCGGCCGCTGCCGCCAACGAGCCACAGCTGCGCCTGGAGGCGCTTCAAAAGCCCGCCAGCACTCCCGCAGCACCCCCTCAGCGACAGGAGGAGGCAGGGCAGGGCCACAGTCCTTTCAAGTTGTCAGTCGCAATGAGGTGAGTGCTTTCCAGGCTTATTCTCTTGGCTCACCCTGGCTGCCACGAATCGTTTTAAACAGACTATGGGGACGCGCATTGGGTCAGCAAGTGCACGCCCATTACCAGCAGCATCAACGTCATGCTTGAAAGGGTGGTTAACATCGTATCAGGGGAAGTCGAACTTACTGAGCGCCGCTTGTCTTTGGGTAATGAGGGCCCACTGATCAACTCGCAACCCACAGGGGCCCCACCTGATCCTGACTTTGCATTTGAATCGGGCCCTGCAATTGCACAGGACTCCTCGCTGCCCCACAACTCCGGCACTATTCATACCTTGCATGTTAGTGCGAGTTCATCTGGCCGTAACATACCGAGCCTCCACCCACCACTGACACTCCTACAATTGTGGAAAACCCGATTGCCAAACGCAAGAGGAAGTGCGGGAAACCTGTTTGCGTCAAAAGGAAACAACCACCCAGAATGGGCGCATCTCGTAACTGTTTGTCCGCATGGATGCAGCCATCCCTGAGCACCGGTACTGGCACCACCGAGGAAGGACTAAATGGGATTTCGCACTGCTCCATCAGTACACAGACTGAGGCATTGCCGGGCAATGGGGGCGCTGGAGATACTATTGCTAACATTGTTATTGATACTGTGCATAAGCGAATTAATGAGTTGCTAGATTCAAACTTATCTCCCTTTTGGAACTTTTAGACCATCTAGACATAGCTGTGGAAAAGCTTAGCCTGCCGGCGGTGACAGCACAACCCACGGCCTCCCCGGGGGCTAGATCTATTGCTAGCGTCAGCCAATGCCCAATTACCACCGCTAACGCCCCTGCCCCCGCTACTCCCTCACTTGTCAATTCTCCTGGTAGCAACACATGCTTTACATGTAGACAAGTTAGGGATTGTTTCCTACCCAGGGCCAATGCAGCATCAAACCCCAATTTAAAGGGCGGCATATTACCCATAGATAGCCCAGCTATAACTGTGCCCCCGACCATAACCGAAGGCGTAGTAATAATTCCGACTCCACACATGCTGGAATAGTGCCAGGCAACCCAAGCAGGAGCACGATAGATACCCTGAGTAGAAATCACCTTAGGCCTAACCCAGATGTTTTAAGCCTGCCCCCGGCCACCTGCCCATATGTGCTTGTGTTGGCTGGTGTCCCAACCCTCAAGAGGGACCAGAGGGAGTCCTGGGCTGACCTACGTAATACATGTGTGGACTGGCTAACAAAGAACAGGAGGTTCCACCCGTCAGACATGAATGAGATTATCATGGTTTGCAGAGTCGGGTGGGTTGGCACGTCCCCCAAGAATATAGATGGAGATTGCATCGTGATTAATTTTCGCAAGCCATCCATGGTGCGATCTGTACTGGGAGCCTGTGAGTCAACACTTAACCACAGCACTAACATCAGCCTCCTGCAGCTGGGTTATTTTTATAAACCAATTTCTGGGCCCCCTACAAATGAGCGTGCATTCCCCATTTTACACAACAGGTTTCAGGCCCTATCTGAACTTGATACCCAGGACTAACTATCGCCCTCTATGGACCTTCTTGATATTCCCTATGGGTTTGTGCTCCCTTCCCCCGCAACTAAGACCGATGATCAACAAGCGCCATCCAAGGTCTTAGTTGATACAGATCTGAGCATCCTGAGTTGGTACGTGGCTGGCCTCCAGTCTAGGTTGGGGGACCCAGACTGGTTAAGACTGGTAAGACAGCAGGACATACTTATGTTCCTTTTTTTTTTTTTTTTTTTTTTTTTTTTGCAAAGGAGACAAGCACAGAAACAGGGAAAAAAAACATTACATCTTACATACTTTCCGTATACATTCTAGTTACAAGGGGGAGAGAGAAAAAGAAACATAATAGATAGAAAAATTAGGAAGTATTAGTATTAGCAAATTTAGAAAATCAATCCTGATTCATACCATGTCAAATAGCATTAAATTGCCGCAGTACCTTTAAGCCTCTAACCTTAGCCAAAGCCTTTTCCCGTTCAAAGACCTCTATAAGAATACACCACCATTGCATTACATTACATGGCTTTGGAGAAATCCATGCACGGGCTATAGCCAATCTAGCAGTAACTATAACTATAGCCATTAATGCACACCTCGCTCGATTAAGATCAGTCCTATAACCCAGCAATATCTCTTTGCTAGAAAGGGTCATATCCAATCTAAGACGATTTTTTGAAACAAGCATGACCTCACGCCAGAAGGCCACTAGCAGAGGACACGTGGCGAACATATGGACAATATTAGCGCCATGCTCCCCACATTTAGGACAGTTCGTCCTATTACTGGAGTATTGAATCGTTGTTTGTCCCCATCTAGCTATCTTATCAGGCGTATAGCACAACATACATATAGTTTGAAATTGCTGAAGTCTCAGATTATTAGACCATACAGCATCTTTTAATGTTGATAATGCATCATCTAGAGTTGTAGAGGTTATTTCCTCAGCAAGGATTACACTCCATTTTCCAGCTAAATGTACAAAAGGATCCGATCTATCCTGGCTAAATAGCCGATACGCAGTGCATATTGGCCTCTTCTGAGGAGGTTCATGTAAAAAAGCCAATAGTTGCTTGGACTCCACCGATTTAAACCCTTGCGATCTCACAAAATAATCCCTAAATTGAAAGTACTTATAATAATGTTGACGTGGTATCAAAAAAGAATCCTGCAAATCTTGAAAAGTGCGAAAGCCATGACCATCAAAGAGATCTTCTAGTTTATCCACTCCGAGACTAGCCCATTGTTTGGCGGTCCTATCCTGGAATATGTCTGGGAGAAGTGGATTGTCCCACAGTGGAAACTTAGTAAAATAAACCGGTAGAGAATACGTAGAGGACATACTTATGTTCCAAGAGACATGGGCGACTCACGAACTCCACATTGATGGGTTTGAATGTCATAACGTCGTAGTCCCAATCCCCAAGTCTGGTCGACCTTCGGGGGGCTTATCAATTTGGATAAATACCACACAGGCGGCAGCATTAAGGCCCTATGCTCCAAAAGCAACAATTTCCAAGTCTTATTATATAAAAGGGAGTCTCTTTTTATTTAATTAATTTTTTATAATAATAATTTCCATTCGATACCCAATGGAAATTTTCTTAAATTATTTGACTTTATCGCCCATTTAGACTGTCATAAAGAATCCATTAAAACAGCAGGCATTTGCCTGGGAGGCAATTTCAATGCAAAATTATTAGACACGACGCACAGTGCAGGCCCCGGTAGCAGTGGCCAAATTTTCCGCAGGGGCATGGAATTGGCAGTACATTTGAATACACACAACCTTATCAATGCTATGGAAATTGCGGGCGTAACACTAGACAATAACCATCCTGAGCGGACATTTAGAGGGAGGGGTTGTGCATCCACTATAGATTATGTTTTTATTTCCCCTGTCCTTGAGGACTACCTAATGAAAGCTGAAGTCATTGCCACAACTCATGGGGACCACAATCCAATTAAAATAGTGTTGAGACTATCCCCCCGGCCCACGTTCGCCTCAGAATGTGGGGCCCAGAATTTGTTATCCTCCACTAATAACCTAAGATTGATTTGGCGGGGCATTAACAACACTGAACTGTTCCAGATATTAGCAAAGGCTAACCTGCATCTTATTAACTCCTGTCTATCAGCTCTTGATCCTCACCCTGAGGCAGTTTACGATTTTACCAAACTCTGTTCGGCAATTAAATCCTTATTATCGAAGCCTATTTCCTCTGTTCAACGTGGACCCAGATGGTTTGATCATGAGTGTTCTGAGGCCAATAGACAGTTACGCAAGGCACTGCCAACCAGTCCAAGGTGTATCTCTGAAGTGAAACTGGCTAGGCAGAGGTATAAGGTAGCGACTGTCAAAAGGAAAAGGGAAATATAAATAGATCGCTGGGAAGCACTTGCCAAAGCCGGAAGTACAAAAAAGGGGAACATCTTTTGGGCAGCTGTTAAGGATTTGAGAGCAATAGGGAAGCCATTAACTCCCATAAGCTGCACCATAACAAGCGAGGCATGGGAAAATCATTTTTCAAAGATCTATACAGCCCCTGTATAAGAAGTAGATCATTTTAAGCATAGGACTCTAACTAGGATCCAGATAACGCTGCCCCGGGCCCAGATGGGCTACCTTTCGATCTCATTAAATACAACCAGACTTTTGGGCGCCTCTTCTTTTAAATGTTTTTAACAATTTAATGCATGCCCCGTTACCCAGCACATGGTCAGCAAGTATCATTGTCCCGATTTTTAAAAAGGGTGATCGCTCCCAACCCAACTGCTACAGGCCTATTTCCCTAATAGATAACACTTTAAAAATCCTGGGCAGAGTCCTATATAATAAGATCTTAGATTGGGCTGAGGACAGTGGCATTTTAGAGTCCTGCCAATTGGATTTTAGGAGCATAGTAGGCACCAACGAACAATGCCTAAACCTTTAACTTAATCATCGGCAAATACACCATAGCCCGGCGCTCGCCAATATACCTGGCCTTCATGGATCTGACCTCTGCCTTCGACTTTATTAATAGGTCAAGATTATGGTCCATCCTCTTGGCCTATGGCTTGGACGAGGCACTGGTGCACTTCCTAGCGCACTAACATAAAGACCTAAAGGCCCTGGTTAGGATCAGCAGCGGGGGTGAAGTCTCTGATGACATTAAAGTAAGTAGAGGGGTCAGACAGGGATGTGTCCTAGCCCCTCTCCTTTTTATCATTTACATTAACGGCCTGCATAAATCATTGACCACACTGACCAATGATGTTCCCAAAGTAAACGGCAAAATACTCCCCGTGCTATTGTACACCGACGATGCGGTCCTCATGGGCCACACACCCAACGCCTTACGCATTCTAGTGCAGGGGTTCGTTGACTTTATGGCCAGTTTGGATCTAAGCACTAATTTAAAAAAATCTTATATAATGTCCTGTGGGCCAAGGAAACACCAATTAAATTTTATATCTCTGGGAGATCAGAAACTAAAAAGCACCAGCACTTTTCCTTACCTTGGGTTGGTCTTTGCTGCGAACGGCTCCTGGTCCGAACACATGGTGTTTTGCAGGAGCAAGTTCTCAAAGGCCTCCAATTCTATTCTTAGTCTCCCACGGCCCAAAAGAACAGGTGCCATTTTAGCCATTTAATTTTTTTTTAAATCGCAGTGCATACCAACAGCCACCTATGGTGCAGAAGTTTGGGGTATCGCTAAGAGTCATAGTATCCAACAAGAAGAAAATAGATTTTGTAGGAGACTATTGGGTGCACCAATCTCCACCGCTCAGTACGTCTGCCACAAAGAACTTAACTTAAATTATATAGAGGATTTCATAAGGGCCCGTCCTGCCCTATTCTGGCTTTTCATATGGAAAAATCCGGCAGCGTCTCTCACAAGAGAGATCATAGGTGATTGCATTAGCTGCGAGAAAGGGCAGGACATCCCGTGGCTGTCTGGAGTGAATCGGAGCTTATGCAGTGTTAACCTAGGAAGGCTTTTTTTAACCCCAAGTACAGCTGAGACTATACACAAAAACCCTCTCAGGAATGCACTTTACACGCTCTATGGCACGGAAAGGATGGAGAGGGAATCTAAAAAATCCTCTGTTCTTAATTTTATGACCATTGAACATGTTGTAGATCCTTTGGCCAGCTATTTTACCCTGCCCTTGAGTCACTGGGAGAGGGGTCTCCTCTTCCGCTTAAGGGCAGGAACTGTAACATTTTTGCTGTGTTTCCCTCTCGGTTACAATGCAAATTATGATTCCCTACCCTGCCCGTGTGATGGACAGAGCGGCCAAACCATCTTACATTTCTTATTCTTCTGCAAGTTTTGTTTAAAATATGCTAATTGGCTTTTAATTCCATTTTTTAGAAAAAATATGCCCATCAGTCTGGTAGATGCCTACAGGAGGATACTTACACTGGCAGATGAAGAGTTAGTTTTCCGCGTCGGCTCTTTTCTGAGAATTGCCGAACAGGCCCGCAATATGATGTGCAACCCCTGAAAAGTCTTCTTTCTTTTATGTATGTGCTTTTATTCAAACATGTGTTTTAAATATTGTGTATCTACGCCTAATACCAATGAACATTTATTGTGATTATGTACTTGTGCTTTTTAAATTGTTATGTCCAATGTGCTTTTATGGATATGGCTTTATCCAAATAAAGTATTTTTGAACTTTTTGAACTTTTGAACTTTGAGCTTCCACATACATAGATTCAGTACAGAATGAGATGATGACTCAGGGTTTCAAGGCGCATCCATCAGAATACCTCAGTAGGAAAGTGGAGCTGATATGCAGGAACATCTTTAGTTCAAGCCTGCGACAGGGCATGAGCTGCATGTGCTCTCGCTTGCGAGACGGATTGTTTACAGTAAAGAGCTTGGTGCTCGCCCATTGCTTACCATTTATTGGCTTCACTGTCACTCTTCTTTACTTCCTTCTAATTGGCCAGTCTATGCCAAGCGTCACTTCCATTCCTTTCTGTGGATCATGGACCAAGCACAGATTGATTCAACTTAATTAGTGCCTGTCCGCTGCTCATGTTGTGATCCAGGTACTATTTCTTCTTTCTCCCCCCACCCATCCTTTCTTTAGGTTGCTGCCCCAGTCAGGTGCTCCCTAACTCATGCTCCGCACCTCCATCGTGTGGATTTTCCCTTCTCCCATTGTTGCTGCTCCCACCCTCCTCCCCCGCAGTGTCCCCACATTGCTTCCCCTCCGACCCCTACTTTTTTAAACATATTGTACAGCAGCGCAGGCTTAACCTTTCTTTTTCTTTACTTCAAGCTTGTGCTGCTGTGCAATATGTCTAAAAAACATTAAAACATTGACAAAGCTAACAGATTATACTTATGCAAGACCTATTGGTTTCGCAAACGCTTGTTCTTTAATGGAAGGTTGTAGCCCCAGCCCTTTTGAAGGAAGTGACACGATTAAGGTCACTCGGTTCACTCGTGACCACCTCTCAGCTTTCCTCACAAATGAAGAGTCGGTCAGACAGTAGATAATACAAACCAAAGGTATTTATTAGAAGTACACTCGAGTGGAGTCCGGTCTGACCAGCCTCCTTGGTTTGTTGCAGAGGGACTGGTTTCAGCCAACATGGAGTTACATTAAGTACATCTCAAACCAATGAAAGTACCGCCCAGGATGGAAAATTTCAGGCTCACAGAGCTAAAACAAAGAGGTACAGTAGGATAAGTTTCAACTCTAAGGCTGAGTACACGCGATCTATAAATGAAGGTCAACCTGCCCGTGCCCGCAGCTGGGCTGGTGGGAGAAGGCCTCTATCTAGTGGGTAAGTATGTGCTAATGAGGACAAGGTACTCAGCAAGACAGCGTTAACCTTGAAGAAAAAGAGAAAAAAACCGAATGGAGACATTTCTCAGCAAGCTGGGGTTATTTTCAATCACAGTTCAAAATGGCGGCTCAACTTAAAATAGTGCCGCGAATGGTAACTTTACATAGAGCAATATGCAAGCAAACCGAGTGCATAACATTTACATTTCAACAGACCCTCCTTTGAGCAGAAGCTAACCATTTGAAGTTGAGAGAATATGGAGTGTAGCATGGCATATATATAACAAATGATCTTCAGAATTCAGAGCAATCCATGTATTCAGCATCAAGGGAAGATGAATCCTCAAATACACCCTCGTCTATCTGCATAAAACTATCTATTTCTTTCTCAGTCATAATCACAGCATGGGTATCATGGATGGGCGTCTTCTGCTTTGGGGTGAGAAGTGTAACATAATAAGAGCAACAGGCCGGGAGACATTGTATACAGATGCAACATGTGAGGAGAATACCAGCAACTACAGCTAGGAAAACAAGGATCTTCCAACCCCAGGACGTAAACAGACCCCAAAACCACCCAGATAGGGTCCAAGTACCATTTTCCTGGTGAATGTCAGAGGAGAGTCTGTGTAATTTCTTTATGGCAGCGTATACGTTGGGGGCATGGTCAGGTATGTATACGCAGCAGGTACTACCAATGACGCGACAGGCCCCTCCCCGATCAGCAAGGATGACGTCTAACACCATACGGTTTTGTAAGGTAACGAGTCTCGTAGCCTGAAGCTCAGCAGTGATATTGGTCAGAATTCCTGCCGCTGTATTAATGACCCCTTCTACAACTCTCAGGAGCCGACGAATGTTAAGGCTATTGGACATGGGGCCCCAAAAGGGTACAATACCCTTCATGGCATCTTCAAACTGTTGCAAAGTGGTATCTGTCTGATCTATATCTTCTGTGTTAATAACCCTTCTAACTCGGGGCAAATGTACACTTCGACGCTGCAGCCAATGGTCTTTATGGTAATCGGGCGGAGCAACATACACTGGGGGAAGAAGGAAAGAGAGGTAACACCTGCCTGACCATCACCTAGGCAGCCAGACATAAGCCTGGGATCCACAAACGAAGTAGACATTAGGGGGCGCAAAACCAAAGGTGTACTATTAATCGTGCTAAGTTGGAAGGTAAAATTACATTTGCTGTCCCCCACCTCTACCTCCCCCCTTCCCTGAACACAGAAAGCAGCTGTGGAGCTGACCACAGACACCGGTATTGGCTTATCCCTAGTCACATTACGGTCTTGGAATGAGCGGAAGTAATCAGATGTGTTGAATTTCTGAAAATCAGCCATTTCCATCTGAAGCTATGTGCTATTCTTCACCTTATCATGTCTGCGCATACAGGAATTTGGGGACAAAGTACTAGAGATGTTTAGTCCTGCCTTACCTATGGGAATAAACCCATGATGGAAACGAATATAATCAGTCACAGTGTTAGAATCAGCAGGGGTCATAACCTGATGGTAGTGGTGATGGAAATGGTGGTGTACCATTACAAGCAATTCAAACCAGCCCTCACAACTTCCAAGGTATGACAAAGGCATAGACAATAAATTATCTCTCTTATGAGTAACTGAGGGGAGCAGCCCGCAAACCCAACAATTCGTCATGTTAGATACATTATGAGCTTGATGCAACATTTGTATAAAAACATTATCAGTGTAAGTCTTGAGATGTTCTCCCTTGTGGGGGGCCAAAGTAACAAAGATGTGTTCAGGGGGAATGGGTGTTGTACCAACCAAAGAATGCACAGGATACTTCTCGTCCAGAAAATAGGATATCCCCAATACAACTATCAGTGCAATGACAACTATTGATGCAAAAACTATTTTACTTTTCATGGACCAACCTCGCTCTGGGCGCGGAGGTGCAAATGGCTGTTCTTCCTCAATAATGGGCCGACCAAACGGATACATTGGAAAGCAAGGGAAAAGGGAATGCAGTGGAACTGGTGACAAAGAAAAACAAGGGGGCAAGTGTTCCCAGTGTCCGTCTGAGCCTCACTGGTAGACTCCTATTGTTCATCAATGTTGGCGCTCTTGAGCACCGGCGGTGGAGCTGTTCGATCCTAGCTCTTGAAGAAATCCCACATTGCACAGGATAATGTACCCCCCCTCCAGGGGAGCACGTTTGATCTATCCTGTCCAATGTCCGAACAATGCATCAATCTCGCCTCTCCCTAAACTACTGTTGCCTGACTTGCGCAGTCCATCCCTGCTAATCTGACTTCTCCTTTGGTGCACTGTTCCTCCGTCGGGGGCGCAAATTGTACCTGGCTACTCCAGGCACAGAGGGGTCAGTAAAAAGGGGCTCAGACACAGAGGGGCCAGCGGAAAAGGGCTGTTGAATAGCCTTGATCTCTGGGGGCACTGCTGCATTTAGTACCTCATTGTTCTCGGCCTATGTTTGGGTCCATGTGAGCTTGGCATCCGAAAAGGGGACAAATTGTGGGACTTGCTCCCACTCAGAGTCCCCAATTCCTTCCTTGACCCACTGATCATAAGGCAAGGGTAGAGGCACTCTGCGGCAGTGTTGACTATGAATCCAGTTCTTTTGGCCAGTGACCTTCACTGTAGTGTGGGTGGCAAGGAGGACCTGGACTGGTCCCTTCCACCTCGGCTCCAAGCTCTTCTGTAGTGTAGCTCCTATTTCCCTAATAGGCTCTGCGCATTGGAATAATATCCCCTATAGGTTTAACATAGGACTAAGGTCAGTATGTCCCTATCGAGTATATTAAACTTAATTACTTGTGCCAGCTAGCTCAGAGGCCACTAGAAACTCCTTGACGACAAGAAGGGAGTAGTTTCTGGCAGCCGCAAAACATGACAACTTTGTTTCCCTTTAGAATCAGAACGAGTCCCAGAGTCGTGGAAACAATAGATAACTATTTCACTCAGCTCAATCGTGCATGCTTAGTTTTCCTCAAAGTTACACAGAAAGAAATAGACGGGCGTTTCAATAAAAGATTTATTGAACAGTCTTGTTTCTCGTCTAAGTTAAATGTGCTGTTACGATCACAAGACAGTATGCGAGATAAATAATGTACAGCGTAAGCAGTAGGAATAAATAATACTGCGCTAGCATGATCTTTAGCAGATATTCATTTACATAAATAACACAGACTAAAAATGCGAGTACTCATACGATGCGTTTCTAAGCTAGTTCTACCCCAATGTGCCTAACCTAACCTAGGTGTAGGGAGAGGTATGAAGTAGGTGAAGTATTCCTTACTATGGTATACTAAGAGTATGTTAAGTCTAGTATGCCATGAGTCCCTCTAGGTTCTAGTCAGCTCCATACCTTAAGAATGAGAGAGGTAGGAATCTCTTGCCAGATTCGAACTCCAACACCCCGCAAGGGAAGTTAGATCACTGGAAGCTGGACTCTCTGCGTGCAGGGATGACAGCGTCTTCTCAGTGCGTCAGGCCGGGAAAAGGGCTCCTCTGAAGTCGAGGTCTCCTCTAGTTTACAAGGGCTAGGGAAGGTATATTTATACCTGAGAGGTACCTCACAATGTTAGCATTGACGTGAATCGGTCAGCGGAAGACGTCATGAATGAACCCCCTCTTCCTCAATCGCTCCCTGCCGAATGGATAGCTGCCGCTTGAATACTGACTCTTGCCCACCACACCATCCAGTCACCCTAAGTTTAAGAACTCTACCTCACCCACCTACCAACTTAGTCCTGCCTCACCCCTGTGTCTATCACCCCTTTATTTTGTAACTTTTTGGATATTAAGGCTGCATTCTGTTCTGAGACTCTCGACTCGCAGCGAATCAATATGTATACCATTGTTACGTTCTGTATTGATTTTCCCATCACCTTTGTTGTAAAGCGCTCCGATACCCTCGGGTCTGGCTAGCGCTATATAAAACTCCTAAATAAATAATAAATAATGGTTCATGCATAATAGATGAGTCCTTGAAGAAATCAATAGTCCTGTGCTAGGGAAACTCCCGAAGCCTAAGGGTCTGTTCTTCAAGAACTCGTTGTGACGTTAGGGTGGACGGATGTCGGAGACCATGCCTGTATTTGGAGTGCACGGTTTAATGCCTAATAAAGACTGGGATTTTATGCCTATATAAGGGCAGGGCAAATTGTGTCTATATAAGGACATGATACAGGAAAGCCCGTGTATGGACACCCTAAGAGGAATACAACACTTCTTCCTCTGAAAATTCCGGATTAGAATAAAATCACCAGGCCGAATATCATTTCCTGGCCCCTCGGGAGAGAATCCTGGATCTGTTGGTGAATAGAACACAGACTTTTAGATAACTCATACAGATAGTCCACTAACAGAGGATATTCAATTTCAGAAAATATACGAGGACGCGGGACGCCCCAGACATTTGCCGGGTGACCGTACATGACCCCGTAGGGTGACAGTCCTGTCCTAGAATGCGCTGTTGTTCTTGTGGACAAAAGGGCTAATGGTAAAGCATCTGGCCGCTGCAACCCTGTGCTCTCCTGAATCTTTGCCAATTTCAGTTTCAGAGTACCATTGTACTTCTCAACCAAACCTGCTGACTGGAGGTGATATGCAGCATGAAATTTTTGTCTGATATGTAGCCCCTCACAAACTAACTGAATGACTTTTGCATTAAAGTGGCTTCCGTTATCACTCCAAATCAAACGGGGAAAGCCGAAGCGAGGAAAGAACACCTTCAGGAGTACTTTTGCAGTCGCTTTGGCTGTGTTTTCTTTCGTGGGATAGGCCTCGACCCATTTTCTGAATGCACAAACCACCACTAATACATATTTCAAATTGTTGACTCGATCCATTTCTATGTAATCTATCTGGAGGACCTCAAAAGGGAAAGTGGGAGGTGCAAAATTACCAGGTGGCGTAGGGGTACCTTTTCCAGGATTGTGCATCATGCACACCATACAATATTTGACAATATAAATGGGCGGCAGTCTTTGGGATATTATCATTTTGCCATACAGGGTCTAGCAACTTACAAATACCTTTAGCACTGATATGAGCTGGCCCATGTGCCATGGTGACTACGGGAAGAACATATGCATCTGGTAGCATCCATCTCTGTTTCCCTGACTTATCAGTCCAACACCCCTCCTCATCCAAACATGATGTGCTTTCTTAAGTACTATTTTTCTAGTCAAAAAGAAAGACAAAGGTTGGCGACCCGTCATAAATCTCAGATATTTAAACAAATTTCTAACCTACAGACACTTCAAGATGGAGGGCATCCATCTTTTGAGGGACATCTTGCAAGCCAGAGATTGGCTGGTAAAATTGGATCTGAAAGATGCCTATTTTACCATACCCATGGACGAGGAGTATCGCAAGTACCTTCGTTTTGCTTGGAAAGGAACTCTTTACCAGTTCCAGTGTCTTCCCTTCGGCCTGTCATCAGCCCCTTGGTGTTTCACCAAGGTCCTCCAGTCCAGTGGTCAGCTATCTCAGAGAGAGAGGATTCGTCCTAATAATTTATCTAGACGATATCCTCATCATGTCGCAAGACAAGTTAGAAATTATGAAACATTTAGAAATGACCATGGACCTCCTTCGAGACTTGGGCTTCATCATAAACATGGAGAAATCTATTTTGACCCCGTCACAAGAACTAGAATTCCTTGGTTTCAATGTAAACACTATTCTGTCCAACCTAATCCTTCCCCACAAGAAGGTTACCAAAATAAAAAAACATGTTTCTCTTATCCTTTCCAAAGAATCTATCCGTTTAAAAGATCTGGCCAGAGTTTTAGGTCTCCTCTCTTCCTCTATTCAGGCAATTTCACCAGGTCCTCTTCATTACAGGGCTCTGCAAAGATTAAAAGCATTGGGCCTGAGGAAAGGCCTCTGGTACGAAGACTCTCTATCTCTTTCAGAAGACGCTCGAGAGGATCTTCATTGGTGGTTGAAAAACCTCCAAGACTGGAACGGGAAAGCTATTTTCGGGAATGTTCCAGATTTCACTTTAGAATCAGATGCGAGCAACCACGGCTGGGGTGCTCGCCTAAACAATTTAGAGACCGGGGGGAGGTGGTCCTTAGAAGAACAATCCCTTCACATAAATTCCCTGGAGATGCTAGCAGCTTTGAATGCGATTATGAGCTTCAAAGAGCTTTTAAAGAACTCAAATACCCTAATCCGTTTCGACAACTTCTCAGCTGTCTCTTATATAAATCGCCTTGGGGGCGCGAGATTCTAAATCTCTCAGATATTGCCAAGCGAATATGGTATTTTTGTTGGAACCAAAAGATCACCCTCAGAGCAGAATTCATCCCGGGATCACCGAATTTAAGGGCAGACTGGAATTCACGCTTCCTCCTCGATTCCAGCGACTGGAAATTGAATCCCGAGACCTTTTCTCTGATCCAAGAGCTTTGGGGCCCAATCCAATTAGACCTGTTTGCCAGCAGATTAACTCACCAAGTCCAGAGATACTTCAGTTGGAGACCAGACCCGTATGCGTCAGGAGTAGATGCCTTTCTCCAGTCTTGGGAAGGGATCAAGGCTTACGCCTTTCCCCCCTTCTCAATGATTCAGAGATTATTATGGAAGGTGAGAATCGAGTCCTGCTCCATCATTCTGGTAACTCCTTTTGGAAATCCCAGGTTTGGTTTCCCGGGATAATGGAGTTAGCATTGGACTTTCCACGGTTGATCCCATCATCCTTAGGCCTACTCCAGGGTCCGGATGGAGAAGAGCAACCTTTGGTCATAGAAGGGAGGATGAACCTTCTTGTTTGGAGGATATCAGGGATTCAGGCAGATATTCTGACCTTTCGGGAGAAGCTAAGAGCTTATTGGAAGATTCACGGGCACCAGGAACCAGGAAAAGATACAAGGGTGTTTGGAGAAAATGGTCTTGTTGGTGCCTGGAAAGGGATTTGGATCCCGTTCAGTGTCCTCTACAACAGGTAGCTAATTATCTTGCTCATCTCGTTGAATCAGGCCTTTCTTTTAGAACAGAATCCAAATGGCACCTCGTTACTCAATGAGAGCCCCTGTGGCTTTGTAGCCAGCGTGTTATGATGGCGCCTTAAAATGCACATACAGTTTTTTCAACATTCCCGAACTGTGGGAGTCCCTCGATCCACCCTGGAGAACTCAGGGTTCTCTTCTAGGCTCCCTCACCCCGCGCCACTGAAGTAGTCTTGGTAAGTGATTGATTTCCCCATTCCCCCCCCCCCCCTCCTCCCCAACCACTCTGGGTAAGTTCAGGCTTGCTTGGCTCACTATTCAAACCTTTGTACTTTTTAGGCGGTGTTGTTGGAAAGTGTACAGTAAAATACACCGCTGGGCCCAAATTCTTTACAGAGAAAGTGAGGCGCTGGATCAATGTAAAAACTGTTTTTCAGGATTCTTTTTGGAGTCCCAGTGCAGCCGTGGGTCTAGTTAATTGGTAGAGGAATGACTTTCGATTCTAGCTTAGTTGGGCCACTCCCTGGTCTGCTTGCGTTTTTTGTGACCTAATTAATCCATTCGTTTGCTCATACATTCATGCACCATTTGGTTACCCACCTCTGAACTGCCTCTACCCTGACCTCATTTATTTGGGGTATGGCCTCCTTCATTAACCATTTGATTGCCATCTCTGAACTGTCTGCAGCCCCTCTGTATTCTGCTGTGGTTGTAATGTAAAGTTCATTTATGGATTATTTAATTCATTTGTTCATCCTCTGATCCTCTCCAGCCTGTTTGTATTTTCTCTGGTGAGTGTGGGCTCATGCACTGATTTATTCATTAGTTCATCCTGTGTCAGAGGAGCTCTTGCGTAACTGTTTCCATCCTATCTGCGTCCTCTTGGGGTGTGGTCTCATGTGGAGCTCATGCATCCATTCATTCATGCATTCTTTCATCCATTGTTGGGGCAGCCATATCTGAACTGATTCCAGCCTATCTGCATCTTCTCTCTCTCTTGCAGTCTCATGCAGAGTTCTTTCATTCATTCATTTATCCATCCACCATTGGGCCGGCCATCTTTGAACTATCTCCGGTTTGTCTGTATCCTCCTGGCGGTGTGGCCTCAACCAGCGTTAATCATTTAGGGCCAGATGTACGACCGTTTTCTGTGGTCGCAACCGGGAAATCGGCCCGTTTGCGACCCCAAAGTTGGTCTGGCCCACGTACAAACCCTATTTTGCGAGTCGGTAACCTATTACCGACTCGCAATATAGGGATTGGGACTCGCTATTAGGAAGGTGCGTGCCAAGGGCCTCCCTTCCTATTAGCGAGTCCTAATGGTATGTACCATTGTTTTGCAAAACACTCGCAGTTTTCCACCTACCTGTAAGCCACTTGCAAACGGGATGTGGTACCCAGGGGACCTCTTCCCCTTTGTGACTGGCATACAAAATATTTTTTAAGAGTAGGCAGTGGTCCCACAGACCACTGCCTACTCTCAAACAAGCATTTGCAATGCAATAGGTCTCGCATTTGAAAAAGTGAGAGCTATTGGCGTTAGTAAATGACCATTTTTATCACTTGTGTTGTTTTTTTTTTGCAGTGGAGTGATTATTTATAAAATGTGATTTCGAGCTACTGGCGTTGTAATTTTTTAAAAATTATTATTTATGTAAGACGTCAAGCACTGGAAACTTGATGGCAAAGATGGATAAAAAACAACAAACTGAGAATGGCTGTTTAGATGTGCTCTTTAGTTCGCACAGAGAAGACCAAGAAGGAAAATAAATGCCTGTTTGCCAGTACAGAATGGTATCAGCAAAAAAAGCCACAACGTGATGACGAATATGTGCGCATGTGTCACCACACATGCACAGGTTTGCGTCATGACACATCGTCCATTTTTAAAAAATATTTCATTAATGCGGAGGGGTGGAGGCAGCTACGGATAAGGCAGGGGGTGGGGTTGAGAGCAGCAGAGAGAGCATGAGTGATTTGATGGGGTATACACAAGGTCCGAACACCGCAAGTAACGCACTTTGAGCTCTACAGACAACTGGTAGTGCCAAATGACTCTCTGAAAGTTAAAACGTCAGTCTGCAAGGCACTGACAATAGCTATGATTCTCCTGCAGTCCGTTCTCGTTCATGCAGCTACGTGAGAGGCTCAAAGTAACCAAATATTTTTAAACAAAGTTAATTCAATATAAATAAATTCAATATAAATAAAAATACCTGCTATGCATGCAACAGTCTTCCGTGTGTACTTTTTAGTTTGATCACCATGTGACCGCACCTCAGGGAGGTGCACCGATTCTTCCTCCTCCCCCTCGACATGAAAGTGGTGAAGGCGGGTGTTGGGCAGCTGCAGGAGCACTGGCTGAAACCGGAGAGGCAGCGCCATGTGTGTACTGCGGAGGACAGTTTCACGGAGTGTGAGGGCTACCCCAACATGGCAAAAAAACGCACACACCATGAAGTGGACACCGCATACGTAAAACAAAACAAATGCAAGCTACACGAAGGACATGGATCGGGGAGGGGAGGAACAATGGAGGAAGTATCCGGAGATATTTGTAATTAACACAGCGCCTGCTTCGTGCGGCGTCTGTGCATTGACTGGAGGGGGGGAGGGGTATATTTAAAAGTTAAGCTGACGCCTATTTAGCGAAAGTGAAAGCGCGCATAGCGTGCTGCAACTACCAATAATACAAGTAGTCCCCAAATAACAGATAACACTTACGAGAGTAAGGGAACAGTAATTAGCCGGTAAAAGTTAAGCTGACGCCTATTAAGCGAAAGTGAAAGCGCGCATAGCGTGCTGCAACTACCAATAATGCAAGTAGTCCCCAAATAACAGATAACACTTACGAGAGTAAGAGAGACAGTAATTAGCCCGGTGCTCCTCGGGTACAACCGGAAATGATGTATCGGAGCGGGAACAAATAAGGAGCAAGGAAACAAAATGCGACGAACGAATTAGCCAATTGGAAGAAGCAGGCCATATTGCCAGATTACACTCTGGTAGAGTGTTTACAGCAGGTCTCGAAGAGACAGCGCTGCCTTGCTCGACCTACAAATGAAACAGTAACGTTTCATTTTTAATTTTTTTAAATGCAGCCCGTTTTCCTCTGGAAAACGGGCTGCATTTAAAAAAAAAACAGCTTTATTTAAAAAGCAGTCCCAGACATGGGGGTCTGCTGACCCCAGCAGGCCACTATCCCTGGGAGAGCTAGCCATTCCTAATGGGGTCGCAAATTGCACCTGCCTCATTAATATTAATGAGGCAGGCAATTTGCAACCCCATTAGGAATCGCAAACAGTGTCTGAGACACTCTTGTACATTCCTATTTGCGAGTCGCAAATTGCAAGTCGCAAAACAATGCAATTAGCGACTCACAAATTGGTAGGGTTGTATATCTGGCCCCTAATCCCTTAATTCATCCACCACTGTTGTGCACCTGGTACAGCATCATGTAGCCACTTCTAGGCAGCTGGTTTGGCCCCACAGCCACAGTCCAGAACCGCCTGTGTGTTTTGTCATCTGCTGGTTCAACAGAGTGTATCCCCACCTACAACATGCCAGGGATCTGACAGAAAGAAGTGATGTCAGGCCGCTTTCTGTGGTGAGGCTGAGTTTGGGCTAACGAACCCCTCTAATCCCTTCCAGACGAATATCAGAATATTGCATTACACAGTACTATAGGGCCAGCAAACAGCTATAGGTTCATGGGAAACAGATGAGCGGAGGCCATCAAAGCCACAGTATTAGAGCAGCAAGAAAAATAAACAGAGCAGCCGCAGACCAGGGGGGCTGACGCCAACCCTCTCCCTCACACTTCTCAGCCATTCCAGGGAAGGTAAAGAATTATATTTGTGAAAAGTGGGCCCGAAGTGTGCCTTATTGTCCATTCAGTGAAACAGGTACATGGAAAAGAACCTCTATCCCGGAAGTGAGCCTCTTGGGCAATGTAGCTGAGGGGTAGTGAACAGCAGGGTCGGACTGGCATAAAAAATCGGCCCCAGGCACTAAAATAAAAGTGGCCTCTATTAGCGATCAAGGGCCCGTATTCTGATAAGGGCGCACTTTCCCTGTTTGCGCCACGGCGCACCTTCAAGCAGGTGCACGGTGCAGAAATAGGAAAAGCACATCCTATTGTGTTGAATGCACTGCCCACAGGGCAGTCGCGAACTCATGCTGCCCTCAGGGCAGAGCATTCAAGTCAAATATGGAGCGGCTGCTTCAAAGAGCTCTGTGCTTCACCCCGCCTGCACTTTTGAAAGCCATTAGAGATCCCCTCGCAGGCGAGTGCAGTGAGTGACTGCCCCCGCCTGCAAGGGGCTATCGGAGGGGGGTCCATGGGACACCTTTTCATCATTCGAGAGGGCTGCCTTGAGGGGGCGCACTGACAGTGTACCACCATTTTGTAGCACACTTTCAGTGTGCCGCCTGCCATCTTCTTTGCCTTTGTTCGCGTCCATAATAAGGCGCGGGCGCAGAGGCAAAGAGATTCCTTCATTTGCATGTGGCCATGCCCCCATACAAATGAGGGAACACCCTCTTGAGATATCGTTGGCTCTGCATGTGCACTAGCGCTATCAGTATTACAGAAGGGGGTGCACGAAGTCGGCGCACATGCCCATTGTGACCTCATCACTTTCTGCAACACGGCCACAGTTAGCTAAAGAAGTGGCCCAAATTCGCAAATCAGGCCAGTTTTGAACTTGTAAAGACACGCTGTACGAGTATTTTGCACGCATTTGTATTTGCTACAGGCAATGCTTTTAGTACCATCAGGAAAATCAACAGTGAAAAACGCCCACCTGGCCATAAAACAGGCCCACAAAGAGCCAAGAAGGACGGTCCACACTCTGGCCTGTCAGACCAGCCCATCGGGCGTTGCCTGATCGCCCCATAGGCCAGTCCGACTCCGATGAACACTCTCTCCTTGTCTCCATCATGGTTTCTTTTTCTCCTTCCTTTTCTCCTCTCTTCTCTGGCTTGTGTTCTCTCTCAATTCAGTTCTGTTCAGTTAATTCACTGATGCTTTGCTGGCATGACAGCTGGCCCTACAGGTACTGCTACAGCTGTGTGGACTCCTCTGTGCTACAGAGCAGCTTACAGATGAGTCCTGGGGTCTCTGAAGGGGTCACAGACTGACAGATCCCCCGCTGCCTTCTCTGCCATGTCTGGTTCTTCTGCGAGGAGGGTGCGAATCTTCGATCCTGTGAGGTCAGCGTTCTTGGGGTAGGGCATACCCCTTTAGGAGTAGGTCCTTGTTTGCTCACACTTACGTGGGGCGCCTGACAGATGTGCCCATTTATTAGTTTGCAACACTTTATTTGTGTTCTCATTTTTTGTTTGTGTTTTCATTGAGTCTGCTTTTCTTAGGATAGGTCCAGGTACTGTGGGGCAGATTTACAAGCCCCTTGCGACAACTTTACGCCGCCGTTGCGTCACTTCAGTGACGCAGCGGCGTCGTAAACAATGCAACACATTGGGACATATTTACAACGTGACACATCTAGGGAGATGCATCACGTTGTAAAGCCCTGCGTCACATTATACCTGCGTCAGGTATAATGTATGCAGGGTGGGCGTTCCCACGCAGCAAAGCCTCGTAAAAGTGACGCAGTGAAATCTACAAGATTTCACTGAGTCAGTTTTACAACGCCACTGTGTCAAAACCTTGCGCCTGCTTGAAGCAGGCATAAGGAGTGACGCAGCATATTAGGAATAGGCATTCCTAACCATTGCTGGAGTTGCGTCGTACTTGCGACACAACTCCAGCAATGCGCTGCCCTTACGCCAAACAGATGCGTCACGCATTTGTCTATCCTTGCGCCATGGTGCGCCGCATTATAAATGCGGCGCATCCATGGTGGCGCAAGGGTTTTTTTACGTGTCGCAAATGAACTGGCGCATCCCTGCTAATATGCAGGGATGCACCAGTTCTTGTAAATCTGCCCCCTCGTTTCTAAGTTTCACTTCCCTGTCTCATCCTCGGCTCATCTTTTCTACGTCTGTCTGTCAATCTGCCTCCCTCTCATTGTATTGTTCTTTCTCTTGCTTTCTTTCACCCTCTCTCTATCTCTCTTTGTGTCTTCTCTCGATTCATTCCCTCTTCCTATTTTCTTTTCTCTCTCTCTTTCTCTCAAGAGCTTAGCTATAAATGGCGGACAGTGATATGAGAGGCCCTCTACACCCCAGTTTAGACCATTTTTTTCTACCGAAGCAGGGGGTGAGGAGCCCTTATTCCTTGCTCGCATTAAAACTACACTTATCCTTGCTACATCACTGCTTCCGTTTTCTGTCCCTTTTCCTCCCCCACACTCCCTTCCTCTTTCAGCTCATCCTTGTGACACTGGCTCTGCTCCTGCTGCCCTAGTGGCACAGGTGACCCCACCCTTCAGTGGTTTCCCATTCAGTCTAAAGCCTATTGATATCTGTGAGATATGGAAGTCTGGGGATCCCTCATCACATTTGCAAGGAGCGGGCTGTATAAATTTGTGTTATTCAACTTAAAATATTTTCCTGTGAGTGGTCATATTTAGGTCTCGCCTAGCGACGCAGCGCGAAGCGCTGTCGCTAGCGAGATCTATTGTTGTCGACTTGAGTTTGGAAGGGGGACAGGAGATGTGCACGCGTACAGACAGGCGATGTGCACATGTACGGCGTCTGTTTTGCTGAGGAGATGTGCACGCGTACAGACAGGCGATGTGCACGTGTACGGCGTCTCTTTTTCTGTGCGGTCCTAGTGGCTCTCTCCCTTCTCGGGCCGATGTGCACGCGTACGGCTGAGGGCGTGGCTATGAAAAGCCGTTCAGAAGTAGACACGGACGCGTTCAGTCCAGACAGTTAACACACACTCCTGTTGGAAACACTGCCCCGCTGTGATGCCTCTGTCTCCGTACGATGATAACCTATTGACGGGTCTCAAAATTCCACACAATCAGGTTCACGAACGTTGGGAAGAAGCAAATATCGTTGACGTATGCATAACATTAGAGGCACGCATTTCACCATAGGCACAAAAACATATTCTCTCCTGTCCAGCAACGGTCTCAATATGTATTCAGTGGTTTTAATAATATATTCATCCCAATGTGTGTAATGTAACTGGTGCCCATGTAAAGCGCTCCAGTACCTTCGGGTCGAGTTTGCGCTATATAAAAAACTGCACAAAAAATGTGTAAATAACTTCCGTAGCTGGACGCCCACCCACGTGTTGCCTTTAGGGTTAGTGCTTCTCCACGGGTCTGCGCCCAGGACTTACCAGTAAACTTCAGAGCTGGCGTGCCGTTCCCGCGGGGCTCTGCTGAACTGCCATGTCTCACTGGGGCGCACAGCTGCGGAGCACCCAGTGACAGATGTGCTGCTGGCTATAGTGAACTCTGACGATTCCCACTGCTGTAGCACCCTCCCTGCCTGCTGGGGGAGGTAGGGTCTGCTGCCATTCATGTCCAAGTCGTGTGTGCACGAGTTACATAATTAATCTATTAGTATTCTTTTCAAATATCGTTGACGTAATAACATTAGAGGCACGCATTTCACCATAGGCACAAAAACATATTCTCTCCTGTCCAGCAACGGTCTCAATATGTATTCAGTGGTTTTAATAATATATTCATCCCGATGTGTGTAATGTAACTGGTGCCCATGTAAAGCGCTCCAGTACCTTCGGGTCAAGTTCGCCCTATATAAAAAAACTGCACAAAAAAATGTGTAAATAACTTCCGTAGCTGGACGCCCACCCACGAGTTGCCTTTAGGGTTAGTGCTTCTCCACGGGTCTGCGTCCAGGACTTACCAGTAAACTCCAGAGCAGGCGTGCCGTTCCCGCGGGGCTCTGCTGGACTGCCATGTCTCACTGGGGCACACAGCTGCGGAGCACCCAGTGACAGATGTGCTGCTGGCTATAGTGAACTCTGACGATTCCCACTGCTGTAGCACCCTCCGTGCCTGCTGGGGGAGGCGGGGGTCTGCTGCCATTCATGTCCAAGTCGTGTGTGCACGAGTTACATAATTAATCTATTCTTTTTTTAATTTTAATTTTATTTTTACAAATGCAGTTTCTAGACGTAATTTACTCTAGATTTTACCTTCACATTTCTTTAGCGACGTTTTATAAACATACTACTAAGGATAAAAGGATATTGTTTATTAGTAATAAACTGACTGAACTAATAAAGCCAAGTGGTAAAGCCCACTCGTCTTGAGGGAGAGAGTACATTTAAATAAGGGTCTCGGAACGCTCTGTAAACGTGTGATGCCGGCGATTCTCTGAAGATACCCAACAGCAGGGGCAACCAGACCCGAACATCGGGGAGGGGGCTAACAAGTCAACCAAGGAAGGCGGGGCTACCACTTTTAACAATATTTGAAGCTAGCCTTAGAGCCTATACAAACAAGCATTTGCCATGCAATAGGTCTCGCATTTACGCTAGTTTGAGCTATTGACATTGCAAATAACAATGCCTTTTATTTTTTTTTCATTTTTAAAACGTACATAAAAGGCATTGTCATTTACAATGCCAATAGCTTAAACTTGCGTAAATGCGAGACCTATTGCATTGCAAATGCTGGTTTTTACTGTCATAAGTGTGACTTACTCTTTCATTTCCTGGGGTAAACCATGCATACTCACTTGAAAGAGGCCTGTAAGCATGCCTTACCCCTGAAAATTCATCATCACTCCACACTAAAAAGAAGAGTAAGACACAGCTACTCTTGGGTGAGCCCGAGGGACAGCAGGAGGACTCAGTGGTTGCTGTTGTCTGTGACCCTGTACGTCACTCCCAGGGAAAGCGTGAGAGGTTAGGGGGATGACGTCGCTCTCTCACTCGTTCTCTTGCACGACTGAAGAACCAGGAGCTGTGTTAACCCCTTATCGGATTATGGTGTTCTTGTTGGACCTGTTACTCTGTAACATTCTATATGCCAATACCAATTTGGGCACGTAGAACCCATTTGGTCCTACACGAATGACAGACAGAGGTGGTTTAAACCTTAAAGGTGTATTTTCATATTATAAGTCATAGAGAACTCAGGCAATATAGTCAAAACCAATTATTCAATTGATCAAAATGCAAAGTCCAGTTAGAATACAGAATCAATCAAAGAGCTCAGTAAAGTTCAGGTCATTAAAATACAAAGTATAAAATAAGAGAGCAATCCGGCATGGATTCACCTCCTAGGCAGTGGCGGCTCCTCCACTAAGGCGGAGGAGCGTCGCCCCACTGGAAAAAGAAAATGATAATACCATGTTATTATCATTTTATTTTTTAGTACTGGCTTTGAAGGGGCGGGTCTGCCCACACAGCAGGGGGAGAAGTGCTGAGCACTTTCTAAGTGCGCAGGACTTTTTGGCCGACCGCCTTGGACCGGCCAAACAGACATGTGCACTTAGCATGTTCTCTCCCCGGCTGTATTGCACAGCCGGGTGGAAAACATGCACAGACTCCCACTGCCTGTATGAGCGCCGAACCACGGTGCTCAGACCAATCATGACGCTGCTGTCATGCTGGTGACACCAGCATGGTGATTAGCTTAGGACAGTCTGCTTCCTGCATCGACTGAAGAGGACGGAGGAGAAGTGACGGCCGGCAGGTAAGTTTAATTTTCTTTTTTCACCCTCCCTCCCCACCCCCCCATCACCACTACTGCACGTAGATGCCGAGACTGCTCCTTGGGACACTAAGGGGCAGATCTACATGGAAGTGCCGCAGCGCAGCACTGCAAGCCCTTTGGCTGCGCCACGCTGCAGCACTTCCGAAAGCACAGGAATGCGACATATTTACAATCATATGTCGCATTCCTGTGCTCTCCCCTGCGCTGACGCACAAACTGCAGCCATGCGCCGGCGCAGGCACCCTTGCACCATAGTGCAAGGATGCCTGCGTCATGGGGAGATTGTTGTTGTGCAGGAAGGGGCACCTTCCTGCACAAAAACAATCACTACAGGCATTTTCCTCTTTCAATGTGTGCTGTAGAATGCAGCACGCTTTGAACGAGGAAAAAACGAGGAGAAATTAAAACATTTCTCCTTGTTGCGCCTCGCTACGCCTCCCAGCATTGACCTGCATTTCCAGATTTACGATTCCTCGTAAATCTGGAAATGTGTCTCGTTCCATGGGTGTTGCGTGGGAACACCCACAGCAACACCCATGGAACGTCCATTCCGCGCAAAGTGCAGCGTGTGAAGGGGCCATATTTACAAGGAGAGGAAAAGTCACGCAGGGTGGCTCTTCCTCTCCTTGTAAATATGGAGAAGTGGAATGCGCCTCCAGTACGTCACAAAAAGTGACGTACTGGAGGCGCAGGGGGCTTGTAAATCTGCCCCTAAGAGAGGGCTCTCTAACACATCCAAAAAGATCGTATCTTTATAGGGTTCTGAACAAAGGATTTCATGCACTCAAGACAGGTTACATGGTTCCCACAGAATAAACCAATCAGAAATAACTAGAGTGAAACACTTGTAAGAACATGCATTTCAAAAGTCTCTCATAACTGTAGAACAGGAGGGTCTTACGGACGCCACGTGCACTAAAACAAATATTGCTACAATTTGTGTGATTCTTCTAAGACAGCTGGGTAGAACCTTGAACACTAACTATTCTAATGAAATGACATTTTAATATTCATCTTTGGGTCATTGCTTTGTCTGTAGAAATACATTCAAACATCATTTTTCATGAGACATGAAAATATGAGTTTTCAATGTGATACAAAACGTACAACGGCAAAACGCGCCCCAAACATTAGCTGGAGTTCGTCTTTTTATTATTGCAAAGCATTTATTTTCTAAAAACAAAGTTACCTGGGAGGAGGAACAACATTGCTTGTCAGGACTTACAAGATGACCACCTGTGGCCCTCCGCAGAAGTGCAGACATACCTTTGGTCACACAGCATTATTTTTTTCTGCTTCTTTAAAAACGTTTCCATCATTGCAAAGACATACGCTGCATGTCGGTAAAGGTTAAACAAATATGCAAAGTATGGAGGTGCTAACCTTTGCAACTTTGCACGGCCTAATTTGAAAAATGTAGACATTTGCTCATCTTTTTCTCCAAATCAAAATATTCAGTGTGTTACCAACAAGCCCGAGCAACACACAGGGCCTGAGTTAGATGTTGGCGGACGGGTGACTCTGGCACAATGGTGACAGATATCCAGTCCGCCGAAATATAAATCCCATAGGCTATAATGGGATTTATATTTCGGCGGAAGGGATATCCGTCACCGTCACTGTTGTGACAGAGTCACCCGTCCGCCAACATCTAAATCAGGCCCACAGTGTTCGTCCACCACAATGGGATTCTAAAATATATGTTCCCTTTAACTCCTCCCCCCACGCCCCGCCACCTCACTACACCATGCAGAGGTCCGAATTCACTCCTGAATGAAGGGGTGCACTCTATATAGATGTGTATCCCCCCCTCCAATCCATGCAGAGGTCCGAATTCACTCCTGAATGATGGGGTGCACTCTGTATACATGTGTGCCACCTCACCACACCATGCAGAGGTCTGGTTTCACTCCTGAATGAAGGGGTGCACTCTATATAGATGTGTATCCCCCCCTCCAATCCATGCAGAGGTCCGGTTTGACTCCAGAATGAAGGGGCTCACAATGTATACATGGGTCCCCCCTCCAATCTATGCAGAGGCCCGGTTTTACTCCTGAGTGAAGGGACGCTCAATGTAGACATGTTATCTCCCCTCCAATCCATACAGAGGTCTGGTTTCACTCCTGAATGAAGGGGTGCACTCTGTACACACGTGTCTCCCACCACACCATACAGAGGGCCGGTGCACTCTACATACGTGTGTGAGTCCCACCACCCCATGCAGAGGGCCGGATTCACTCCTGAATGAAGGGGTGCACCATGTACACATGTGTCTCCCCCACACCATGCAGAGGTCCGGATTCACTCCTGAATGAAGGGGTGCACTCTGTACACGTGTCTCCCACCACACCATACAGAGGGCCGGATTCACTCCTGAATGAAGGGGTGCACCATGTACACATGTGTGTCTCCCCCACACAATGCAGAGGTCCGGATTCACTCCTGAATGAAGAGGTGCACTCTGTTTACAGGTGTATCCCCCCTCCAATCCATGCAGAAGTCCGGATTCACTCATGAATGAAGGGGTGCACTCTACATACGTGTGTGTGTCCCACCACCCCATGCAGAGGTCCGGATTCACTCCTGAATGAAGGGGTGCACTCTACATACGTGTGTGTCCCACCACCCCATGCAGAGGTCCGGATTCACTCCTGAATGAAGGGGTGCACTCTACATACGTGTGTGTCCCACCACCCCATGCAGAGGTCCGGATTCACTCCTGAATGAAGGGGTGCACTCTACATACGTGTGTGTGTCCCACCAATCCATGCCGAGCTCTGGTTTCACTCCTGAATGAAGGGGCGCACTCTGTATACATGTGTATTCCCCCTCCAATCCATGCAGAGGACCGGAATCACTCCTGAATGAAGGGGCGCACTCTGTACACATGTGTCTCCCACCACAGCATACAGAGGTCCGGATTCACTCCCGAATGAAGTGTAGTGTAGTTCCTATTTCCCGCTTATGCCGATTTCGGCATGAATCTACTGCTCTCCCGGTAGTATTTCCCCATGATGGCGCCCGCGGCTGCTAGCGTCTAGCTAGTAGCCGCCATGTTCCCCCGCCTCCTTCCGAGTATATTAAACTTAATTTACTTTGTACCAGCTAACTCAGAAGCCACTAGAAACTCCTTGTAAACAAGAAGGGAGTAGTTTCTGGCAACCGCATAAACATGACAACTTTGTTTCCCTTTAGAATCGGAACAATCTCAGAATCGTGGAAACAACAGATAACAGTTTCACTCAGCTAATCGTGCATGCTTAGTTTCTTCAGAGTTACACAGAAAGAATAGACGGGCGTTTCAATAAAGGGATTTATTGAACAGTCTTTTTTTTCGTGTAAGAGATATGAGCTGTTACAATCGTCGACAGTATGCGAGATATATTATGTACAGCGTAAGCAGTAGAAAGAAATAATACTGCGCTAGCATTATCTTTTAGCTATGACACATATATTCATATACATAAATAACATAAGCTAAAAATGCGACTACTCATAAGATGCTTCTCTAACTAGTTCTATCCCAGTGTAAGGTAAGAAGTAGGTGAGGTATTCTATAGTATGGTATGCTATAGTATGATATGCTAAGTCTAGTATGCCAAGTCTAGTATGCCAAGAGTCCCTCTAGGTTCTAGTCAGCTCCATACCTTGAGAATGAGAGAGGTGGGAATCTCTTTCCGGGTCTCGAACTCTAACACCCCGCGAGAGGGAGTCAGAACACTGGAAGCTGGATTCTCTGCGAGCAGGGATGACAGCGTCTCTTGTCAGTGCGTCAGGCCGGGACACAGGCTCCTCTAAAGTCGAGGTCTCCTCCTACTTGCTTGGGCAAGGGAAGGTATATTTATACCCGGTAGGTGCCTTGGAATGTTAGCATTGTCGCCAAAGTCGGGCAGAGGAAGACGTCAGGAATGAACCCTTGAGGAATAGCGGTTCATGCATAATAAATGAGTTCTTGGAGAAATCAATAATCCTGTGCTAGGGGAACTCCCAAGAGCTTAAGGGTCTGGTTTCTAAGAACTTCATTAGCACTGATTGGGGTGGACGGATGTAGGTGACCATGCCTTTATTTGGATAGCATGGCTAATGCCTAAATAAGGACTGGGATCTTATGCCTATATAAGGGCAATGCGAATTGTGCCTATATAAGGACATGTATCAGGAAAACCTATATACGGACACCTAAAGCGGAATACCCACTCCCCTTTCGAATGAACGATAATACTAAATGCTTAAACATTAAATGCTAAACATTAAACTGAGTACCACATGTTGCTAAAAACATTTCTAAAAGCATATTAAAAGAAGTTTAAAAAAAAACTGTTGCTAAAACATGTAATGCAATAGGTACTGTACATTTTAAAGCATTTTTTCATTCTAAGCATATATTGGAAATAAATGCAACATGAATGATAAAACAGAAATATAGACATATGACAAAATGGTTGACAAGTATTCAAAATCAAAGCCATTTCATAACATGGTACTAATTGAAATTGTAGTAAATAAGGTGACAATGTGTCCCTGGAAGTATTCAAAGAAGTCCGTTCTATATGATTAGTTCTACTGTAAGCAGATTGAAGTGCCATGTATTCTCAAAAATAGAGAGGAAAAAAAATGCAATTTTTTAGGAAGAGTTCCAAGTTTTGCTTTGTTTTGAAAATATGGAGGCCAAATTCATTGCTTCCCCGGTACACTGTGAGCCGAATCAAAGTCCGTGTAGGGGTCTGGTGTAAACATGAAATCATCTATTCCTGTAGACAAAAGATCGTCTACCGATGTCTGTGACAGTGGAACACCTCGTTTAGAAGGTTAACTGCACAGAGATGTGAAGCATCGCCTTCAGCATAGGATGCTGCAGCAATGTTTGCGTCCGTTGTTACCTGTGTGCCTGTTCCATCTCGTACCTCAGCAGCAGCAGGAAGCGTCTGTGAGATCTCAACGAATGCCGTCATCAGGATTGGTAGCCTCTGGGGACAACACAGAGCATGGGCCGTTATCGGGTCCAGCAGAGTATCGATATCCGTTGGCATGACTGATGGGAGTGTTAGACAGATGTCTAGCACGCATTCTTCACCGCAAAGCAGGCAGCGTAGAATAGGTAAGATGCAATCTTGCCAGATTGGTCTAAATGACAGAAACCATGTAGTATTAAGTTCCCATAGACGAGGAATGCCCAAAAGTTGCACTATGCGCTCACGGCACTTCCGTTGTAGGAGAGCTTTCTCCAAATTGCTGGGAGTGATGCCGGTTGATAGGCTTGCCATAGCGTAGTAGTAGGAATAAAAACAGGATTCCTGCAACGAGTGCTAGAATTAATGGCACACCACCAAACACCGAATGTGCGAAGTTTGGAATGATTCCGAGGACTGCACTGAAAAGGTGTTAACAGTCCTGAACAGATGGTCTTAAATACATGTACAATCCCGCTCGTATCAGACATGTTTAAGATACGTCCCATCATTTCCTACGAAATGTATGGGGCAGTTTGTACAAATTAGAGCCTGTATCTCAGCCGAAGTCCTTGCAATTTGTAGATCATAGATTTCTTTGGCTGAGGTCAAAGGCACGGTTTGTTGTAAAAGCATGGCTTTCATTTTGCTTAAAGTATCAAAACGTATAAAAGAAACATTCAATGAAGGCCATAGAGGCGACTCCCTGACTGTGTCTATTTGGGGGAACAATACTTGCATACAACAAGTAACCCTGGAGCTAACCGTTACCAGATATGGGATTCCTGGCAACATGCCACAGCAACTCTGATCATTCAACATGAGGTAACTCCCGTTAGAAAGTTGGCCAAACGTTGGATTAATCACAGCAGCTGGTGTACCCTGCAGGTGGCAGGACAAGTTTGCCACAGAACCATTACAAGCCCCGTGTAAAGAAATGTCCTGACATATGAGTGAACCAGCTCAGTGCATTTTCACAGTGTGTACCGCTTAGAAACACTTCCACGATCCCTACTCCAACATCTGTATTCGTAAAGGTAAATCCCAGGATGTCTTAATGTATTCTTTACCCAACCTTTCATATTTGCCTGCTTGCATTTGTTTGAGGCAATACTGAAAATGAAAAGTAGTGACAGGCAGAGTTATTTTGCCATGGATAAGCCATTCTGTAGTTGGTTTTTCTGCTACCGTCAATGGTAATTTTTCCAGTTTTTCAATGCTCAACACTGTATACTTTGCTCCCCTTTGTGCCAGTTCGACCTGTTTATCCATGAGATTGTATTCTGAAAACAGAGACGACGTGTTGATAAAACGCCAAGGCACATAGCCTGCACGCAAGGATTGCAGCGTCCAGCCTAATAACATAATAGAACGTAACTGAGATTGGCCTTGTTGTAACATGGCTAAATCTTGTTCCAGTATGTCAATAGCAGAGGATACAATGTTGTCCAGTGAATAAATTCTGGATGACAAAGTTGTTAACCCATTGTCTACCACAGTGAGAGATTTCTCTAAGTTAATACGATCAAGCTCACGTATTCTTTCTGCGGTCCCTGCCTGTGAAACCTTCCATATTTCATCATAAGCAGCATAAATGCCGGCATATATGAAACATTTTTGACGTGGTTTTCTTGGTCCTAGCAAGAAATCCCTAAGGTCTGCGTCTTCTTTAAGTAAAGATAAGTGTCGTTTCACATCCTCGAGTGTAGATTTTTGTAACCAGTCGAGGCACAATTTTCCTACACTGTATGTTGTTACTACCCCCGGATGTTGTCGTTGAACATAACGTGGGTCTGGCCTATGGATAGTAAAGCCCTGTATTCTATTCAGGAATCTTTTCTTGACAGATGTTTGTGTCTGTGGGCCAGAGCAACCATTTTTCCCAATCAGGATCTGTTCTGTTGTTTTGTAGTATTGTGTCTACTGTGACCGCTCCCTGTGTAGTGCTATTACTTGCAGGTGTTGGTACAGAAGGTGTGTTCATGTCTTTGATCTTGGCTAAACCAAGGCAAGACATTTGTTGCACAGTGTCATTCAAAAACATTATTTGCTGTGGGATGATACAGGCTCTAAACAAAGCTTCTATCCCCTGCACTTGCCAATCTTTAGAGCCCCAGACAGATTTTGTGTCGATTGTGTTTTCCAAAAGTCAAATCCTTGTCTAGACAGTTGGGTAATAAAGGCTGCAGAATAAATCTGTTTTGTATGAGTTAACATAATTTTCTGTCCTGTTTTGTTTACATTCTTATAGTAAAATGTTTCTGGATCAGATGTATTGTACCCTGAAAAATATGGAAACTTATTTGCAAGCGTTTTTGAACTACCCCTTGGTGGTGTAGGACAATGTTCCCATTGGTTAAACATAAACACATTTCTAGGTGTTGCAGATTTATGCAAGAAATGATGACCATAGTGGTTGTAACAATAAAGCTAAGTCGTAGTCTGATGGAACCCTCTAAGTATTCATTGTTAGAGAATGCATGCAGACCTTTCTAGATCAGTCATCATGTTGTTAACAGTCTCAAAGTCCCAATCTTCAGAATAGGCACTTGAGGTAATAAAGTCACTTAATGAAATTTTAAATAAATGTGGAATCTTCAAAAGTTCCGTTGGAGCCTGAATATGTCGAAATCGGTTTTGTCCCAAAACTATACCATCCTGTATAGGAACGGCTGTGATGTTCACTGCTGACAAGTCTCTTGCTTCACGATGGGATGATTTGTGGGGTTTTAAAAGTAAGTTCACATTTTTGCTTTCAGTGTCCATATGGATGTATCTGCTGCCATTTATAAGCATGCTAAGAGTAATAACCAAAGCTAGCCAAAGCAGAAAGAAAAATATTCCAGAAATAATCCATAGTCTCAATCCATGGTGAAACCAGATAAGTCTCTTTCAGGAAATAAAAAAGGTCTTGTACTTGTTGTTTGAAAGTTTTTAGGGCTGGCGTCGTTTCAGGCTCACTTGGATCCTCCGAAACGTATCAAAGTTAATGAAGTAGCCAAGAAGCAGTTCGGTCAATTGTTGGAATTGCACTCAGGATTCGTCGAAATCGCTTGGAACCAGTTGATCACGTGATACGTTGGTGTAGACAGGTGTATCTGGACGAACTGTTACTTGAGTTTCAAGAGGGATGAGTTCCATAGCATTGTTGCTTAGTCCTTCATTTCTTACTGCTGAATTCTCGATGGTTATGAGTCTTTCAGTCTGAACCTCTTGGATAGTAGCGAGAGGAGTGCGTCTGCTACTAGGTCGGAGTCCACGAGGCCTACTATTTAGAATTGGCCACATACTGTGGTTTGATGAGGTCGATTGACACAAATCTTTTCTCCTTTTTTCTAGCAAGGGGCGGTAGAAGTACTGTTCTTGTTCCATGGATGGCTAGGACAGTTACTGATTGTCTGTATGAAGGTCCAAATTCCTTCTTGTCTGCAATCTTCTCTCTGAAAAGATCCCCAACTTTTGGGATCCAGACAGGCTGCCGGTTTTTTCCCAGTGGTGGTTGGCTTCAGGAACACGTTGCTTTGTTTCGATTTTAGTTCATTTAGATCCTGTAAAACAGCCAAACGATCTTTGATATCAAAGGGTTTATTTTCCACCACTGTGCCTTTACATTCGAGATCAGGAGACCCACATTCTTGTCCCAAATAGGACCTCATATGGAGTGACTCCCCTAGAGAACTTCTTGGCAAATTATTCAATGAGCGTTGGACCCCATAAAGATGTTTGACCCACCCATCACCCGAACCTAATGCTCTAGCTGTTATGAACTGCTTTGTATGTCCTGGTTTTTCCTTTCCACAACAGAATTCCCTCAGGATGAAATGGAGAAGTACCGCAATGCTAAGCCCAAACTGGCCATGGCTTCTTTGTAAGCCCGAGAGCTAAACGCAGGGCCCTGGTCAGAATGTAGTGTGCCAATTGCGTATGTGCCGATAAACACTCGCAAATCTTTTATAACAGTTCGAGCGTCAGCCGAGCGTTGAGGCCACATCCATAGGAACCTTGACTTAGTATTTGTGGGGTTGCATTTGTCCAAAAGGACGCCTGTGCGTAGATAGTCTAATGCAGTCTAAGAATGGTGTCTGTACTGGGCAGGCTACTTCGTAGTCTGGTGTCTGATGGCATTCTGCACCACGCTGTCTAGTGCAGTCTCTGCAGTCATCGACGAAGATGTGAATCTGTGTATTCATTCCAGGCCACCAGTACATCTCTTTTACTGTTAATATTGTTTTAGAGATCCCTTGATGTGACAGACCCTCCCCCAGATGTGCTTTATAGATCAAAGCTGCTCTACGTTCCATGTTTGGAATTACCCTATCCCCCACTCCAGGAATTCGAGCAAAAGGAACGTTGTTCGCATCAATTACATAAGAGTACTTGAGTGGAAATTTCTTTGGTAACGCTGCACCACTGCCTTTGCTTGAAGCATTGACAGCCAACAATATCTCACTGTCTAATCTCGTTTTTGAACGAGTGATCGCAGCTACGGAAGCCGTCTGAACAGCCCCCTTTGCGGTTTCATCAGCCAATGAATTCCCTGCAACATGAACGCCATCACGTTGATGACTCAGCGTGTGTATCACGTGAGCTTTTGGTAGTTCGTTTCTTAACTGAACTACTTGTTCCCAAAGCGTTTTATGCTTTATTGTGCCACCTTTTGCATCTTTGAATCCGTTTTGAAGCCAATTCTGTATATATTAATTATATGACTGAACACAGTAAAAGGAATCGTCGCACATTATAAGTGTGGGGAATTCGCGATCTGTATTTTCAAGTGCCAGTTTGAATGCTTGTAGTTCAGCTCGCTGAGCTGTACAATCTCCTAGAGATTGAGTGTTAGTGACCATTGGTCTGAAGTTACCATCGCGCATGCGACCTTTAACGATTCCGCACGCTGCACTGTAAGCTTGCTTACTCCCTGTAGCGGGTTGTGCTGATCCGTCAGTATAAATTATAAATTAGGTACTGATTGAGAGTGCAAAATTTCAGTGGGCAGAGGACATTCATGTTCATATTGCAGGTACGCTTGTGTTTTTAAATCAGGATCAAAAACATATTCAACATCTGTTGCGAGCAAGAGAATTAACCCATTGTATCCATCTAGGATGTAAAGCTTTTGCATTTGGAATGCTCGCTTTTGTAACCGCCTTTAAGGCTGGTACTGGAGTTACGACAATGTGTTTCCCTTGAGCTAGAGCTCTTTCTTTTGCTACAGCGGTTTGAACTGCTGTCAGTATTTTTCTGTTGAAGTGAAGCGCATTTATGCTTGTGTATACAAATGTGATTTGTATGCTATTGATTTGTATCACCCTCATTAAATGTTAAATAGGTGAATCAGCATTGACCCGAAATTATTCGGATCACTAAATTGCGTTTATTTACGCGTTTTTGTAAGTGATTTGTTGCTAACATGTTAGCTTAGAGTGAACGCAGGATTTCTGTGTGTTCCTGTGTCCAATGTTTTGTTGAAAAATCAGGTTTGATTAATTCGTAGAGAGGTTTAACCCTTTCTGCGTAATTTAGAATGTAAGTTCTTCCCAAAATTTAGGAAACCCAAGATGAATTGTAAATTTTTCAGCGTTTTTTGAGGTTGGAGCAGCGCGCACTTTTCTAGAAAGTTAGCTGCCAGGCTCTTGCCTCACTTGAAAGCTCATATCCTAGGAAAAGGACATTGAGATGGGCAATTCTGGATTTTTTTTAAAGTTGAATTTGTAGCCCTCAGAGGCGAAGCCCAATATAATGGTACTCACCCTATTCAAGTGCCTACCTAGGTCATCGTCTGTTAGATAGATGTCATCGACCTATGACAATGCCTCATTATCATAAATTTGTAGTAACTCTGTTACTCTTGCTGAGAATAACCCCGGGCTGTTTTTGAACCCTTGTGGGAGTCGACAAAATTGACGCTGGGTCCCCATTATTGAGAAAGCTGTTAAGTACCTGCTTTCAGGTGCTATGTTTTGACAAAAGAAACCATTTGAAATGTCCAATGTGGTTTTATATTTTTTACGCACAATGTTATTCATTAATGCTGTACTATGTGCATGTTGCACTGCAAATGTTTTGGAACAAGTGTTCAAGTGTCTGTAATCCAAAACTAGGCGATATGTATTGTCTGGTTTGGATACAGGAAACAAAGGATTGTTCATTGAGGAGGTGCATGTTTCAATCACCCCTTGGTATTCAAGTTGATCTAAGATCTTCCTGACCTGTTTTTAGCTTCTTGCTTTATTGGGTACTACCTTTGTGCAGTAGGTTGATTTTTTTAGCTGTATTTTGTGGTGAGGGGAGTCCTCATCCGATCCTACATGATTTTTGTATAATGCTGGGGCCTGGGCAACTGCCCATTTCCTGGCATAAGTATATTTTAGGTGGAATTGGAATATGGTTGGAGAAGGCTGGCATAATGATGTCCTCGCCATGTGGGCACTCCCTGACAAAGTTTGGTGGCCAGTCCTTTTCTGCTAGAAGTATATCATAACCCCTTGAAAGTTTCTCCCAAAGAGAGTGTTTTCACTTTTTTTGGTATGTCTCCCTCCATTCGGCAGTGTTATTTCATATAACTTTTGTGGAGTACTAACCCTGGTGTCTACAGTCTCTACTGTGATGTACTCATTCAAGTCCACTATCTCCAGAAGTTCCTTCAGGGTCTGGCGAGCTATTGTTACTTCTGCTGCACTGTCCAGCATTGTCTGAGCCCATTCTCCGTTCTTGAGCTGTGTTCTCAGTATTATCGGCATGTCTGATCTTCAGATCTGCTACCTTCTTTTTTGTGAATTGAGGTTTTGATTTATTTTTCTGAACGTGTTTATCGTCTTTGGATTTCACGCGTTCTTCTTTGTGATCTGACCGTCCTCTTCTTTCTGATGTCTGTGACGATATCTGAAAGGTATGAGAGGAACGTGTATCAGTATCTTGATACCTGTCAGGTTTTCTTAAATTATCCCTATTCCTGAGGTTATACCCTCCTTTCAGAGGGCTCCTTTTGAGGAGACCTACCTCGGAATTGAGAACGTGTCTCGTTTGAATTTTGTTTATTAGTTTCCCACTTCTTTTTAGAAGATGTAGGATTTTGTTTAATAGAGTCCTTCTCAGGACTTTCAGATAGTTTTGGCTTCAAAGGTTTTCCACCCAAACTATCTCTGCCTAATTCTGCATAAGATTTTTCTATTATTCTGGGTAGATTCATTTTGATGTTCTGTTACATCAAATTCCCTTAAGCATTGGCGGATCGCCACTGATGCTGCCTCCCCTTTAATATTAGATAATATTATTGTTGAGACCTGATCGAAGTTTTTCAGTAATTTCATACCTAAATTCAGAGCAGGTTCTGCCCGTATTCATTTTGAATTTGTTTCAGGGCATCTGGTATTACTGCAATTGACGGAACACCATGTGTTTTAGTATAGATGGCAGCAAAGACTGTGCCCCAAGTGGTGCAGTCTTCCAGTTGTGGTGTGATCCCCATTGGTAAACAGATTGTTAGAATTCTGTGTTTTTCATAAGGGCTAGTATTTGGAAATACTGTTTCGATTTGAGTATTTTTTTGAGCTATCCAGAATGGAATTTGTTCACGTTTTGTGGGCATTTTACCCATGACTGCGTGTAAAGTCTGTGGAGTAATTTTTAGTATATTCCCTGTTGAGGGGTCTGATTTGGAATTGTTATAGGTGGTTGGACTGTGAAAGTCCGCATGACATATTGGACTAATTGTCTGTAAATTTTTATTAACTCTTGTAGTTGAGTAAGTAACTCCTCGTCTGACATTTCTTCGATGTCAGGATGAGGTGTGTAAGCCGGCTAGAATCGGCCATGTTGCTCCTGGTCTACCTGAGTGGACCGAGCCTGGTAATGTTTTTGTGATGTTTTAGGGCGCCTTTAAACCAGAGATTATGCTCCTGGTATGTGAGTGGAATTTCAATATCCTCGAAAGGAATATATTCCTCTGGTGGTTCATCTTCTCTAAAGAAGTGAAATACTTTTGTTACTGGATTTGATTCTGGGAATACTATCCATGAATAGAATACCTCTGTCTGAAAGGATTCGTGTGCCTCTATCATGAAAACTGCTCTACCACCTCTTGGTGATAGGCCTTGTTTTATAAGTTTTAGAGTGATGGCTCTCCTTAAGTTTGGAGGGATGTTTATAACACCCTCATCGGTTTCATTTAAACCTGTAAAATTAAAAGCTGTTACGACTGGGTCAGCCGCAGCTACACCATTCTCGGTGTTGGTATCCCCGTTCAGGGCCATTTTTTTTTTTTTCGTTGAAGAAAAAAAAAAAATGCAGAACAAGTTTCAAGGAAACAAAGATAAGGTGCACAATATTTTGGAACACTGTATCCTTCAACGTTGAATCAAACCATACAGCTAATATATAGGATTTTTGTCCTATTCAGCTTTGGCGGATACTTAACCCTACCCACTCCAGACGTCTTATGGAGCATGGTGAGTAGGGTCTCTGAGAAAAGCACGACTGAGTTACTCAGTATCTAGCGTTAAATTAGTGCCTTACCAAACATTGGGCGCCATGTAGTGTAGTTCCTATTTCCCTAATAGGCTCTGCGCATTGGAATAATATACTCCTATAGGTTTGACATAGGACTGAGGTCAGTATGTCCCCATCGAGTGTGTATGTATATATATATATATATATATATATATATATATATATATATATATATATATATATATATATATATATATATATATATATTATTTTATTTTTATTTTTGTGTCCTCATATCACCATTGTATGCAAATAACAGCCTGGCAGCCGTACTGTACCTCCCCAGGCTTTTGCAATAGTTCAATAGCCCTGCGCACGTGCCCTTCCAGTACCCTGGATACACAAACCACGCAGGTGTAATCATTGGACAGATGGAGTTAGATTTTAGATTCTTATGGTGCCACTCCAGTTCTGGAAAGCCTCCCAAATCTTAGAATATGTATTAGTCTCCAAACCTGTATCCATTTTACAAGTTCTTTTTACTGCCTGTAACCAGTCTATCCCAAGGGGGGGACAGCTTCAATCCATTTTAAGCAGATTTCTAGCCTCGCGAGGAGAACTAGATAAAAGAGCAGGGCCTGCTTGTCATTGGTGAAGGGCAGCTTATCTTCTATTCCTATGCATTATTAAAAGTAAACTTACTTTTATATTAGTACACAAAATTTCATTTATGGTCTTTTCCACTATAGACCAGTACTCCTTTAACGAAGGGCATTCGTAGAACATATGCCTGTCGTCTGCACTCAGTACACCGCATCTGCGACATTTTGGAGGAGCATCTGTTACGAACTTTGCTAATTTACATGGTGTCCAATAGAGCCTGTTAACTGTAAAGAAGTGATTTCTTTTTAAGTTCGACGGTTTGACTACTTTATAGAGCAGCTTAAAAGAAAGATGCCACAGCTTTAGTAGCTCAAAAGTCTGCCTCACTTCCTCCCATATCTCATAAGGCACTTTGATTTTTATCTCCTCAGATGCCAGGAATGTCTGATACCATCCACTTACTTCCTTCTTCATTACGGTTTCGTTTTGCAGTTTTTTTTCGAACTCCCAACAGCCTTCAGTCTCGTGCCTATTCGCCACCCCCCAGGACAACAACTGAAAATACTTAAACCTTGAAAGGGACCCCCCTGTTTTGGGCCAAAGTATTTCCTATGGCACCACCTCATTCATCACCATCCGCTCCCCCCATGACTCTATTCCTGCCCTCCTAAGTGGTATACTCAATTGATCTTGCAAGCATTCCGGCGTGCTCGGTGAATCCCAGATTGGTGCCCCTCCTGAGTAATATCCAATTCCTAGTATATTCCTAATTCTGACCCACAAAATTAGTGCTGCCTTCAACGTCTTTAATTTTACTTTTTTTAAAAATTTCTTTGCCCCAAATTTAAACAAAAACCCTTTCCCGCCCCACTCTTTAATCATCTCCTCAAGCAAACCACCCCACGCCCTGTGCCCCGGTGTACATAATAGGATTCTGCAATTCTTGAACTGGAAATGCCATACAGTATAACTTTACATCTGGTAGTGCGAGCCCTCCATTAGCTAGTTTGCGCCGCAGTTTTTCCAGGACTATACTTGCTCCCTATCCGCCCAAACAAAACTGCCCAGTTTACCCTGTATTTTATCTATTAAGCTACTCGGGAAGGTGAGAGGTATACAATTAAAAAGAAATGTAAGCTTTTGGCAATAGTACCACTTTTATCAGGTTAACCCTTCCATATACCGTTAATGGGAGATTTCTCCACCTAATTAGGACTTTCTCAATATCTTTTATAATTCTCTCAAGATTATGTTGTGGTATGTCCTGCAGTGAATTGAGAACATTAATTCCCAAATATCTAATCTCTCTGAACACTCCTCCTCCAATCTGGGATGTTCCAACACATAATCCCGGTTTTCTCCCTATTTACTAGGTAACCTGACAAAGCCCCATACTCATCTGCCAATTGTTCTACTCTTGGAATAGTGGTACCGGGATCTGCTGTATAGATTATAAAATCGTCCGCATATAAGGCGATTTTTTTTTTTCAAATGCTCCTACACGGAAGGCCTTAACCTGGTCATCTTGATGAAGCGCCTGAGCAAATGGCTCAATGTATATGTTAAACAACAAGGGTGAAATGGGACAACCTTGTCTCATCCCTCTGGTAATCATAAAGCTCTTGGTGAGAGCTCCGTTTAAAAACATCCTTGCCGTGGAACGATAATATAGTGCTTTTAATGTAGTTAAGAAAAAGGGCCCAAACCCCATAACCTCCAGAACCACCCATAAATACTCCCAGCAAACTCGATCGAACGCCTTGGCGGCGTCCAATGTGGCGACCGCCAAGGGAGCAGATCTCTCTGTAGCTATATCGTTGCAACCTATTAATTGCTGAATCTGCTCACACATTTGCCTCCCAGGGATAAACCTCTTTGGTCTTCATGTATCAGCTGAGAGATTACTCTAGATAGTCTCCCTGCCAAAATACTGACAAAGATCTTATAGTCAGCATTTAGTAGGGAAATTGGTCGATATGATTCCGCCTTAACCAGGTCCTTAGCAGGTTTTAAGATCAAAACTATGGAAGCTTCCCTCCAAGATTCTGGAACCTGCGCATCCCCTCTGTAGATCTTGTTAAAAAGACTTTCCCAAACCGGTAATATTTTGTCTGATACCATTTTATACCCTTCTGATGGGATAGCGTCGAGCCCTGCCGCCTTCCCATTTTTAGATCTTTTAAGTGCTCCCTTTATCTCTTCCTGTGTAATTGGGGCTTCCATCATTTCTTTTCCTTCTTCATTCATTACCCGGAAGGTCAAGCAGAGCTAAGCCACCTTTTTAACTTATCAGAGTCAGGGGTGATACTTTCTGTATAAAGCTGGGAAAACAATGCTACTATATGTACCTGCATAGCATCCCAGCTATCCAGCTTCTCTCCTACATCACTTTTTAGCTCCTTAATATCGTTTCTTGATCTCTCCACCCTAGCTTTCCAAGCAAGCAAAGCTCAATCAATCAATCAATCAAGCATTTGTATAGCGCGCTACTCACCCGGAGGGTCTCAAGGCGCTAGGGGGAGGGGGGTCCGCTACTGTTCGAACAGCCAGGTCTTGAGTTGCTTCCTGAAGGAGAGGTGGTCTTGGGTCAGGCGGAGGTGGATGGGGTAGGGAGTTCCACGTCTTGGCAGCCAGGTAGGAGAAGGATCTTCCTCCCGTTGTGGCTCTCTCGGATGCGGGGGACGGCGGCGAGGGCGTGGTTGGTCGATCGTAGCTAGGCGGGTGGGAGGTGTAGAAGGTCAGACGGTCGTATGAGGTATCTGGGGCCTTGGTTGTGGAGAGCTTTGTGTGCGTGGGTGAGGAGTCGGAGCGTGATTCTCTTGCTGACGGGGAGCCAGTGCAGGTCTCTCAGGTGTCCGGCGATGTGGCTGTGTCGTGGGGATGTCCAGGATGAGTCGAGCTGAGAGGCGTTCTGGATGCGTTGGAGTCTTTTCTGAAGTTTGGCTGTGGTTCCGGCGTAGAGGGAGTTGCCGTAGTCCAGTCGGCTGGTGACGAGGGCCTGGGTGACCGTCTTCCTGGTTTCGGTGGGGATCCACCGGAAGATCTTCCGCAGCATGCGTAGGATGTTGAAGCAAGACGAGGAGACGGCGTTGACTTGTCTGGTCATTGAGAGGGAGGAGTCCAGGATGAAGCCCAGGTTGCGTGCGTGGTCCGTTGGTTTGGGTGCGTTGCCCAGGGCAGGGGGCCACCAGGAGTCGTCCCAGGCGGAGGGTGATGATCCTAGGATGAGGACTTCCGTCTTATCTGAGTTCAGTTTCAGGCGGCTGTTCCTCATCCACTCGGCTACGTCCTTCATCCCTTCATGTAGGTTGGTTTTGGCGGTTGTGGGGTCGTTGGTGAGGGAGAGGATCAGCTGGGTGTCGTCGGCGTAGGAGATGATGTTGAGGTTGTGTTGGCGTGCGATGGCTGCGCAGGGGGCTCATGTAGACGTTGAAGAGGGTGGGGCTGAGTGATGATCCTTGTGGTACGCCGCAGATGACTTCGGTGGCCTCGGAACTGAACGGGGGAGGCGGACTCTCTGGGTTCTTCCAGGCGAGGAAGGAGATGATCCACTCCAGTGCCTTCTCTTGGATTCCGTCGCTGTTCAGGCGTTGCACTAGGGTGCGGTGGCAGACTGTGTCGAACGCTGCGGAGAGGTCCAGGAGGATGAGGGCCGCTGTTTCCCCGTTGTCGAGCAGGGCTCGGATGTCGTCGGTGGCTACGATGAGAGGCGGTCTCGGTGCTGTGGTTGGCCCGGAAGCCGGACTGTGAGTGGTCGAAGGGATCCATTCGTCTCAATGAAGGCGGCCAGCTGTCTGTTGACGGTCTTCTCGATGACTTTGGCAGGAAAAGGAAGGAGCGAGATGGGGCGGTAGTTTTTGAGGTCGGTGGGGTCCGCTGACGGTTTCTTCAGTAGGGCGCAGAGTTCGGCGTGCTTCCAGCTCTCTGGGAAGGTGGCGGTGTCGAAGGAGGTGTTGATGATGTCCCGGAGGTGGGGTGCGATGACGGCGTCGGCCTTGTTGAAGATGTGGTGAGGGCAGGGGTCGGGTTGGTGATCCGGAGTGGATGGAGTTCATCGTGCGGATAGATGTCTTCGGTGTTGATCGGGGTCCAGGCTCGGAGGGTGGAGGTGGGGACGTTGGAGCGGTTGTAGGGTACGTCGGCTGTGTGCTGAAACTGTTGTGTATGTCTGCGATCTTGCTGTGGAAGAACGAGGCGAGCGAGTTGCAGAGGTCTTGCGAGGGGGTGATGTCGTTGTTTCCGGCGCTGGGGTTCGAGAGCTCTTTGACGATGATGAAGAGTTCCTTGCTGTTGTGGGCGTTGTTGTCCAGTCGTTCCTTGAATGCGGTTTTCTTGGTGGTGTGGACTCAGCTGGTGGTGTTTTCGGGTGGCGTGTTTGAGGGTGGTCATGTTGTCTGCAGTCGGGTCTCTGCGCCATGCTTTCTCGAGGGCCCGGCAGTTCTTCTTGGATTTCTTGAGTTCTGTCGGTGAACCAGGGTGCTTTCTTGTTGCCGGGTCTGATTGGGGGGTCTTCAATGGGGCGAGGATGTCAGCGCAGTTGGTGATCCATCTTGTGAGGTTGCTGGCGGCTTGGTTGGGGTTCGTTGAGCTGGCGGGAGGGTTCTGGCTCAGGGATGTGGTGAGTTGGTCGGTGGTGATCTTGTTCCAGCTTCTGCGCGGGAGCTGTTGCGGGTGGTGGTGCGTGGTGGTCCTGCTGAAGCTGAAGTGGACGCAGCTGTGGTCTGTCCAGTGGAGTCCGGTGGTGTGGCTGAAGGAGATGTCCTTGCTGGAGGAGAAGACGTGGTCAAGCGTGTGGCCGGCGTGGTGTGTGGGGGTGGTCACCAGTTGCTTGAGTCCGAGGTTAGGCGAGGTTGTCCAGCAGGGTGGGTGGTGTTGCGATCGTTGTTGTTCTCTAGGTGGAAGTTGAGGTCCCCAAGGAGGATGTAGTCGGCCGAGAGGAGGGCGTGCGGGACTGATGAGGTCGGCGATGTCTTCGCTGAATTGTGTGCGTGGTCCTGGGGGTCTGTAGATGAGGGTGCCTCTGAGGGTGGTCTTGGGGTCGGTGTGTATCTGGAAGTGCAGGTGTTCGCCGGCTGTGAGGGTGTCGTCGGAGTTGGTCGTAATGCGGATGGTGTTCTTGTAGACGATGGCGATGCCTCCTCCGGTCTGGTTGGCGCGGTCCTTCCGGGTGATGCTTGTATCCGTCCGGGATGGCGATGGCGATGTCGGACGCTGAGGAGGCGTTCATCCATGTTTCCGTGAGGAAAGCGACGTCTGGTGATGTGGAGTCGGGCAGGTTCCAAAGTTCCACGGCGTGTCTGTGGACGGAGCGGGTGTTGAGCAGGATGCACTTCAGGTGGCTGCTGCTGGTGCTCGGCGTGGCGGGTGCGGTGCAGGTCCGGAGGCAGGAGAACTTGCAAGATTGGCAGGCGAAGGGGTCCGTGGGTGCGTCCTGGGGTGGCACGGTGGCAGCCGGGGATTCGGCCGGTGTTGAGTGCGTTGAGGGTGGCGGTGTCGTAGGTCCGGTGGGTGGGTTGGCTGCTGCGGGGGCCAGGGGTTCTAGCGCTGGGCGCGGTCCATTCGCGGACGGGCGCAGACGGGCTTGCCTTAGGCGCGCCTTTGGCGCGCGCAGCGGCGCGCGCAGCGGCCGCCATTTATGGGGAGGTGGGAGGGAGGAGCAGCTGGGAGGCGGGAGGCAGGGGCAGCGAATGGGCAGTCAGGGGGGCGGGGCCGCAGGGGATGCAGCGGCGGGAATGGCGAGAGGGCAACGGGGGTACAGAAGGAAAAAAGGGCGAAAACAGACAAATGCGGGCACAGTACAAAAGGGGCAACGGGGGTACAGAAGGAAAAAAAGGGGCGAGAAAACAGACAAATGCGGGCACAGTACAAAAGGGGCAACGGGGGTACAGAAGGAAAAAAAGGAAGCGAGAAAACAGACAAATGCGGGCACAGTACAAAAGGAGAACGGGGGTACAGAAGGAAAAAAAGGGGCGAGAAAACAGACAAATGCGGGCACAGTACAAAAGGGGCAACGGGGTACAGAAGGAAAAAAAGGGGCGAGAAAGCAGACAAATGCGGGCACAGTACAAAAGGGCAACGCGGGGGTACAGAAGGAAAAAAAGGGGCGAGAAAACAGACAAATGCGGGCACAGTACAAAAGGGGCAACGAGGGTGACAGAAGGAAAAAAAGGCGAGAAAACAGACAAATGCGGGCACAGTACAAAAGGGGCAACGGGGTACAGAAAGGAAAAAAAAGGGGCGAGAAAACAGACAAATCTGGGCACAGTACAAAAGGGGCAACGCGGGGTACAGAAGGAAAAAAAGGGGCGAGAAAACAGACAAATGCGGGCACAGTACAAAAAGGGCAACGGGGGTACAGAAGGAAAAAGGGAAGGGCGTTCTTACCGCAGCAGCGGGCGGACAACACAGGCGGAGCTGTGTGGCGGGGGAGCGACCTACCTGGCAAGGTCAAGGGTCGCTCTCCTCCGCCGCAGCGACCGCCATTTATGGGGAGGTGGGAGGAGGAGCAGCTGGGAGGCGGAGGCAGGGGCAGCGAATGGGCAGTCAGGGCGGGGCCGCAGGGCGCGGCGGCGGGGAATGGCGAGAGGCAACGGGGGTACAGAAGGAAAAAAGGGGCGAGAAAACAGACAAATGCGGGCACAGTACAAAAGGGCAACGAGGGGTACAGAAGGAAAAAAAGGGCGAGAAAATAGACAAATGCGGGCACAGTACAAAAGGGGCAACGTGGGTACAGAAGGAAAAAAAAAGGGGCGAGAAAACAGACAGCTTTCTCTCCATACTCGAATTCCTTTATGTTCGCTGCTTGCCATCTTGCCTTGCACTTTCGTTCTATCCTAATTTTAAATTCTAATTGTACCTCTTCCAACCTCCTTTCGATCGTCTCCTTCTCCTCCCCCTCGTTTATAGAGTACAAAGCCTCCTCTAAAGTCTCGATCTCTTTTTCCAAATTCTCTAGTTCCATCCGTTCTTCCCGTTCTATCCTAATTTTAAATTCGAATTGTACCTCTTCCAACCTCCTTTCGATCGTCTCCTTCTCCTCCCTCGTTTATAGAGTACAAAGCCTCCTCTAAAGTCCCGATCTCTTTTTCCAAATTCTCTAGTTCCATCCGTTCTTCCCGATCTTTCACAGATGTAAGGTTTTTAAATCCCCGTATATATGCCTTAAGCATCCTATACAATTCTAGGGAGGCAGAATCTTTATTATTTACAAAATACTCGGTGCTGCTTCCTTCAGAGCCATCTCCACCCCCTCTTCCAGAAGCACAGCTCGCTTTGAAGGTCCATCTCTTCGGTGGCTGTGGCCCTGATGCTTGTAAGGTTACCATTACCGGTGAGTGGTCTGAAATATGAGCAGGGAGATGTTTGATCTTTCCAATATTTAGATACCATAACACTCTATTGACTAAAAATAGTCTAACCTGGAGAAATGGTGGTGCTTTTTGCTGTGGTACGTATGCCCCTCGCCTTCCCCTTCAAATGTCTCCAAACATCTACTAAGTCGAGGTCCCGTATCATACTTTTCAGCGCACTTCTCATTCTAGGGACATATGCACATCTCTCTCCTAGTTGAGCGGTCCAACACAGGATCCATCAACACATTAAAATCCCCACCCACAATTGCAGGAGCGGAGATTCCCGCCAACCTCAGTTCTAGATCTACAATATGTTGGGGGTTATCCTCATTGGGCCCGTGAAATCCACACATAAGAAGTCCTGTCTGCCCACTTTAAGCGGGCTAAAGCCCACCTACCCGAGCTGTCCGTACTTGACTCCTTGATTTCTATCCCAGAACCACTCCTCACTAAAATGGCAACTCCCTTACAGCATTGCGAGTTGATCTGAAACAATAAATTTTGAAGCCAACCATACCTCCTAAACAGCTCCTTACTTTCATTTGCAACTAGATGTGTTTCCTGTAAAATTATTATTTGCGCTTGACTGTTTTTAGGTATTCCATTACTTTCCTCTGTCTGGGTCTGGACCTAAGACTATTCACATTCCATGTAAGAATTTTAATACTCGGAATGTTAACCATAGCCAAACTGCTTCACAAGAAATGTCATTCCTCGCTTCAGACCTAGACTATTGAAATATTTCTGCATAAAAGGTTCAAAGGACTTTTTTTGTTTTTTTTCCCCACTGCTCCCCACCCGTGCTCCCCCACCACCCCACCCCACCCTCCCACACCCGAACCCACCCTGGGGAACCCTCCCTATCTTTTCAGGCATAATAATGCCTATGGGCTTACCATCGGGGGAATTCCACTAGTACATTTCTATTTATTCAGAGAGCGATCTATTCTATGCCCTGTCAGTCATTTAGAAATAGTTCCCTTACTAATTCTATCAATTAATGTCTCCACATCTTCCACCGAACGGTAATTGTACATTTGATTATTCCACATAATGCGAAGCATTGCGGGGAATTTTAGCTGAACTTTTGCTCCTAGCTTGCGGAGCTCCTCCATCTTTCCGCCTAACACCCACTGCCTCTGTGGCCTTACAGACATCAGATCTAACAAGTAGGGAATAACCATTTATCACATAGGGCCCATTTTTTAGAGCGCTACTGAGTATCTCCTCCTTGATAGTGTAGGAGAGGAAATTTACCAGAATCTTCCTGGGTTTGGTTCTTTGTAAGTTACGCCGAAACGGCTCTCTATGTACCCTCTGAATTTCACACTCAAGTTTTATCTCCTTTTTCTTTCAAAATCGTTTTACGTAAGAGCGAGATTATAAAACCCTTCATGTCTGACCCTTCCTCGTTTTCAGGAATATTTAGAAATCTTAAATTGTTCCTACGGGAATGGTTCTTAATTCTCTCTAAACCTCTCTCTTAAGATTTGATTTCTGTCTTCCAAGTTTGGAGATCTCAGTCACATTTTTTTCTCAATATCCTGTTTCACTCGCCAACCTCTTCCTCCAGCCTCTTGGCATGTAAGGGGCAGACTTCATCCAGCTCTTCAGTGTGATAGCTCAGAGCAAGAAGCTTGTATGCCCAATTGATTGGCCTCTGATATCTCAAAGCGCTTCTTAATGTGGATTTCTTTAAATCCAATAAAATGCCTTGCCAGCGACATTCCTGCCTCTTTACTTGCTTCAGACAGTTCGACACCTGTATTATCCGGGATGTTCTGCCTGTCTTGGATTCACTTCTGGGGCGCGGGGCTTCCACCAGGGTCTTCTGATAGCGCCAGCACTGCGAACCTATTGCTAACTGGAACTGTTATAATATCTCCCTGGGGGGTCCCTGTTCTAAGCACCTCGGTGTACACAGTTCCACCAGTTCGTCAGAACCATCAGCACGCTTTGCCCGAGTCAGTGATAGTATTTACTGTTTTAGTGTTTCTCTCAGGCTTCTGGGATATACACTCAGGGGTATGCTCTTCCGAACTAGGAGCTTGAACTCCCTGCAGCGTTTTTCTTCATAAAGCTTGGAAGGACTCAGAATAAAGATTTTAGCGGGGGTGACTTTAACTCTCGTGGGCAGGAGACCAGATTTTTTAACGCCCTTTCTTCTCGATAGTTTTCCCACCTATCGTCTTCCCTGACCCCCTACCCGCGTAGCTTTTACTCTTTGCCGCCCCTCTTTGCCTACAATAACGGTCTTAACTCCTTGTGGTAATTCAGGCAGGGCGTCTGGCGCATATAGAAGAGAAGATTTGGCTTACCTCCTATGTTCCTAGTCCTTAGCGTGTATCTGGAGGGGGCCTCACCTTCATTGTTATTCCCTGTCTCCATATGCAGAAGTCAGCCCCCACTCCTACTCAGCTCTCCAGCTTCCGGGTGCTTCTGCTGTTTCTCAGCTCTGCTCCGTCCTCTCTCCTCCACCTCCACCTCCTTCGCGTGTTGCAGGCAAGCTCTGCTTCTTCTGACTCTGCCTCCAATACCAGCCCGCCGGATCCGCTGGAGGTTTCCTGCTGCCTCACTCCAGCGTGACCTCAGAGGCCCGTGCTCCGGTCTCCAGCTCCTTCCCAGCGAGGGAACGCACTCCGGAACCATCACCCTGGGACTCCGCAGGTATTGGCTCCCCTTTTTTTTTTCCGCCTCCTCGCTACCCCGCTTATGCCGATTTCGGCATGAATCTACTGCTCTCCCGGTAGTATTTCCCCATGATGGCGCCTGCGGCTGCTAGCGTCTAGCTAGTAGCCGCCATGTTCCCCCGCCTCCTTCCGAGTATATTAAACTTAATTTACTTTGTACCAGCTAACTCAGAGGCCACTAGAAACTCCTTGTAAACAAGAAGGGAGTAGTTTCTGGCAACCGCATAAACATGACAACTTTGTTTCCCTTTAGAATCTGAACACTCTCAGAATCGTGGAAACAACAGATAACAGTTTCACTCAGCTAATCGTGCATGCTTAGTTTCTTCAGAGTTACACAGAAAGAATAGACGGGCGTTTCAATAAAGGGATTTATTGAACAGTCTTGTTTCTCGTGTAAGAGATATGAGCTGTTACAATTGCAAGACTGTATGTGAGATATATTATGTACAGCGTAAGCAGTAGAAAGAAATAATACTGCGCTAGCATTATCTTTTAGCTATGACACATATTCATATACATAAATAACATAAGCTAAAAATGCGAGTACTCATAAGATGCTTCTCTAACTAGTTCTATCCCAGTGTAAGGTAAGAAGTAGGTGATGTATTCTATAGTATGGTATGCTATAGTATGATATGCTAAGTCTAGTATGCCAAGTCTAGTTTGCCAAGAGTCCCTCTAGGTTCTAGTCAGCTCCATACCTTGAGAATGAGAGAGGTGGGAATCTCTTTCCGGGTCTCGAACTCTAACACCCCGCGAAGGGAGTCAGAACACTGGAAGCTGGATTCTCTGCGAGCAGGGATGACAGCGTCTCTTGTCAGTGCGTCAGGCCGGGACACAGGCTCCTCTAAAGTCGAGGTCTCCTCCTACTTGCTTGGGAAAGGGAAGGTATATTTATACCCGGTAGGTGCCTTGGAATGTTAGCATTGACGTAAAGTCGGGCAGAGGAAGACGTCAGGAATGAACCCTTAAGGAATAGCGGTTCATGCATAATAAATGAGTTCTTGGAGAAATCAATAATCCTGTGCTAGGGGAACTCCCAAGAGCTTAAGGGTCTGGTTTCTAAGAACTCGATGTGACGTTGGGGTGGACGGATGTAGGTGACCATGCCTTTATTTGGATAGCATGGCTAATGCCTAAATAAGGACTGGGATCTTATGCCTATATAAGGGCAATGCGAATTGTGCCTATATAAGTACATGTATCAGGAAAACCTATATACGGACACCTACAGCGGAATACAACAGAAGGGGTGCACTCTACATAAGTGTGTGTCCCACCACCCCATGCAGAGGTCCGGATTTACTCCTGCATGAAGGGGTGCACTCTATATAGATGTGTAGCCCCCCTCCAATCCATGCAGAGGTCCGATTTGACTCCAGAATGAAGGGGCGCACTCTGTATACCTGTGTATTCCCCCCCCCAATACATGCAGAGGTCCGGTTTGACTCCAGAATGAAGGGGTGCACTCTATATAGATATGTATCCCCCCTCCAATCCATGCAGAGGTCCGGTTTGACTCCAGAATGAAGGGGCGCACTCTGTATACCTGTGTATTCCCCCTCCAATCCATGCAGAGGTCCGGTTTGACTCCAGAATGAAGGGGCGCACTCTGTATACCTGTGTATCCCCCCTCCAATCCATGCAGAGGTCCGGTTTGACTCCAGAATGAAGGGGCGCACTCTGTATACCTATGTATTCCCCCTCCAATCCATGCAGAGGTCCGGTTTGACTCCAGAATAAAGGGGCGCACTCTGTATACCTGTGTATCCCCCTCCAATCCATGCAGAGGCCAGGATTCACTCCTGAATGAGGGGCGCACAATGTATACATGTGTCCCCCCTCCAATCCATGCAGAGGTCTGGTTTCACTCCTGAATGAAGGGTTGCACTCTGTACACGTGTCTCCCACCACACCATACAGAGGGCCGGATTCACTCCTGAATGAAGGGGTGCACTCTGTATACATGTGTGTATCCCCCCTACAATCCATGCCGAGCTCTGGTTTCACTCCTGAATGAAGGGGCGCACTCTGTATACATGTGTATTCCCCCTCCAATCCATGCAGAGGACCGGAATCACTCCTGAATGAAGGGGTGCACTCTGTATACATGTGTGTATCCCCCCTCCAATCCATGCAGAGGTCTGGTTTCACTCCTGAATGAAGGGGCGCACTCTGTATACATGTGTATCCCCCCTCCAATCCATGCAGAGGTCCGGATTCACTCCTTAATGAAGGGCATACTTTTTATACATGTGTGCCCCCCCCTCCACACCATGCAGAGGTCTGGTTTCACTCCAGAATGAAGGGGCACACAATGTATACATGTGTCCCCCCTCCAATCCATGCAGACGTCCGGTTTGACTCCAGAATGAAGGGGCACACTCTGTATACCTGTGTATCCCCCCTCCAACCCATGCAGAGGTCCGGTTTGACTCCAGAATGAAGGGGCGCACTCTGTATACCTGTGTATCCCCTCTCCAATCCATGCAGAGGTCCGGTTTCATTCCTGAATGAAGGGGTGCACAATGTATACATGTGTCCCCCCTCCAATCCATGCAGAGGTCTGGTTTCACTCCTGAATGAAGGGGTGCACTCTATATACATGTGTTTGTGTCCCCTCCAATCCATGCAGAGGTCCGGTTTGACTCCAGAATGAAGGGACACACAATGTATACATGTGTCCCCCCTCCAATCCATGCAGAGGTCCGGTTTGACTCCAGAATGAAGGGGCGCACTCTGTATACCTGTGTATCCCCCCTCCAATCCATGCAGAGGTCCGGTTTGACTCCAGAATGAAGGGGCGCACGCTGTATACCTGTGTATCCCCATTCCAATCCATGCAGAGGTCCTGTTTGACTCCAGAATGAAGGGGCGCACTCTGTATACATGTATGTGTGTGCCCCCCTTCCAATCTATGCAGAGGTCCGGTTTTACTCCTGAATGAAGGGGCGCACAATGTATACATGTGTGTATACCCCCTCCAATCCATGCAGAGGTCTGGTTTTACTCCTTAATGAAGGGGCGCACTCTATATACATGTGTGCCCCCCTTCCCCCACACTATGCAGAGGTCCGGTTTCACTCCTGAATGAAGGGGTGCACTCTGTATACATGTGTCCCCCCTCCAATCCATGCAGAGGTCTGGTTTCACTCCTGAATGAAGGGGCACACTCTGTATACATGTGTGCCCCCCTTCCCCCACACTATGCAGAGGTCCGGTTTCACTCCTGAATGAAGGGGTGCACTCTGTTGTATACATGTGTATCCCCCCTCCAATCCATGCAGAGGTCCGGATTCACTCCTGAATAAAGGGGTGCACTCTGTATACCTGTGTATCCCCCCTCCAATCCATGCAGAGGTCCGGTTTTCACTCCTGAATGAAGGGGTGCACTCTGTATACATGTGTATTCCCCCCCCAATCCATGCAGAGGCCCGGATTCACTCCTGAATGAAGGGGTGCACTCTGTACACATGTGTTTCCCCCCTCCACACCATGCAGAGGTCTGGTTTCACTCCTGAATGAAGGGGTGCACTCTGAATACCTGGGTATCTCCCCTCCAATCCATGCAGAGGTCCGGTTTTACTCCTGAATGAAGGAGCACATACTGTATACATGTGTGTGTGTCCCCTCCACACCATGCAGAGGTCCGGATTCACTCCTAAATGAAGGGGTGTAATCTGTATACATGTGTGTCCCACCCCTCCACACCATTCAGAGGTCCGTTTTCACTCCTGAATGAAGGGGCTCACTCTGCATACATGAGTGTCTTCCCTCCACTTTATTCAGAGGTCCAGTTTCACTCCTGAATGAAGGGGCTCACTCTGCATACATGAGTGTCTTCCCTCCACTTTATTCAGAGGTCCAGTTTCACTACTGAATGTAGGGGCTCACTCTGCATACATGAGTGTCTTCCCTCCACTTTATTCAGAGGTCCAGTTTCACTACTGAATGTAGGGGCTCACTCTGCATACATGAGTGTCTTCCCTCCACTTTATTCAGAGGTCCAGTTTCACTACTGAATGTAGGGGCTCACTCTGCATACATGAGTGTCTCCCCTCCACTTTATTCAGAGGTCCAGTTTCACTACTGAATGTAGGGGCTCACTCTGCATACATGTGTGTCCCCCCTCACCACACCATGTAGAGGTCAGGGTTTACTCCTGAATGAAGGAGTGTGCTCTATATACGTGTGTGTCCCCCCCCCACACCATGCAGAGGTTCGGTTTCACTCCTGAATGAAGGGGCGAACTTTGTATACATGTGTGTTCCCCCTCCACACCATGCAGATGTCTGGTTTCACTCCTGAATGTAGGGGCTCACTCTGTGTGTGTCCCCCTCCCCTCCACACAATGCAGAGGCACTGTTTCACTCCTGAATGAAGGGGCACACTCTGTGGTGTCCCTCCTCCTCCACACAATGCAGAGGCACTGTTTCACTCCTGGAATGTAGGGGCTCACTCTGTGTGTGTCCTCCCCCCTCCACACAATGCAGAGGCACTGTTTCACTCCTGAATGTAGGGGCTCACTCTGTGTGTGTCCCCCTCCCCTCCACACAATGCAGAGGCACTGTTTCACTCCTGAATGTAGGGGCTCACTCTGTGTGTGTCCCCCTCCCCTCCACACAATGCAGAGGCACTGTTTCACTCCTGAATGAAGGGGCACACTCTGTACACATGTGTGTCCCACCCTACCCCCACACCATGCAGAGGTCAAGTTTCACTCCTGAATGAAGGGGCATACTTTGTATACACATGTGTCCCCCTGTCCACACCATGCATAGGCCCTGTTTCACTCCTTAATGAAGGGTTGCACTCTATATACATGTGTGCCCCCCTCCACACCATGCAGAGGTCTGGCTTCACTCCTGAATGAAGGGGCACACTCTGTATACATGTGTGCCCCCCCTCCACACCATGCAGAGGTCTGGCTTTACTCCTGAATGAAGGGGCATACTTTGTATGCATGTGTGCCCCCCCCTCCATACCATGCAGAGGTCTGGTTTCACTCCTGAATGAAGAGGTGCACCATGTACACATGTGTCTCCCACCACACCATGCAGAGGTCCGGATTCACTCCTGAATGAAGGGGTGCACTCTGTATACATGTGTGTCTCCCCCACACCATGCAGAGGTCCAGATTCACTCCTGAATGAGCACTCCTGAATGATACATGTGTATCCCCCCTACAATCCATACAGCGGTCCGGTTTTACTCCTGAATGAAGGGGCGCATACTATATACATGTGTGTGTCCCCTCCACACCATGCAGAGGTCCAGTTTCACTCCTGAATGAAGGGGCTCACTCTGCACACATGTGTGCCCCCCCACACCATGCAGAAGTCCAGTTTCAGACTGGTTGCAGGTGGTCCGGTACCCTTGGTTATTGCTATGGCATGACTCGGTAGATCCTTGTGTCCTCTCACTTGGTGGGAGACAGGTCTGACCATCTTGAGCTGGTGCCCCACTACTGGTTCACTCGCTGCGCCGGTGTCACTGGAAAGCTGCAAGTCGGTAAACCGCCTCATCGCAGCAGGATGAGACAGCACACCATGATGGTCGAGTCCTTAGAGACTGCAGGCTGGGTTTCACACAAAGTCTGCAGCAGGTACTCTACTTGGGTCAGCAGCTCTTCTTTGTCTGTTTTCTTCTTAAGTCCGTCAAATCAGGTTCAGGGTCCAGGGGTGCCATCTAAATACTATCCTTAGGGGTGTTTACAGGGGGAGACAGGTAGTAGCCAATGGCCTACCTAGATTTAGGGTGGCTAAATCCTCTACGTGACCACTTCCTTTGGGGAGTGAGTGCAACCCTGAGACTAATTGGCAAATTCCCTCTCAAACAAGATGGAGGAAACTGAAAAGTGGGGTTCACATCACCTTCCCCACCTTAAGAGTGGTGCTGGCTGAATTTGGGCCCACCTCCTTATCTAACTAATTTTCCTGCATGTCCTCTCACCAAATATGGAGCAGGACAGGGGGATTGGCACCCTCCACTATCTGGAGAGCCTGGGTTGCATTTCAAAGGCAGCATCACCTTTGCAGCTTCCCTCCTTGGGAGGCCATCCTGTCCTGGGGGAGGTGCAAAGCACCTTCACCCAGAGCAGGTATTGTTCCTATCCTCTGAGAGTGCTGGCTCTCACCACATTGAGTTAGAAACATGTCTGGTAGTGGCAGGCTGACAAACAGGTCAGGAACCACACCAGGGCTTGCTAGGTTTTCAGGGGGCACCTCTGTGTGCATTTATTAATAAATCCAGCACTGGCATTAGTGTGGATTTATTAAGAGGAGATATTTGGTACCAAACATCCCTGGGTACAGTGAAGCCATCATGGTGTCGGGGAACTCGTAATGATGAGTGTCCAGCCCATGTACTCTCTATGGCTTACCTGTTCACTTGAACTGTCTAAGAATGGACTTAGATATTGCAGGGTGACATCTGCTCAGACATATATGTCCACACATGGGATATAGTGCACCCTTCCATAGGCTGTAAGACTGGCAGTAAGAGTGGCTTACCTATATCTCATGCAGTGTCTATCGGCATGGCACACAGGGATGTGTGTCATGTCGACTCTTCAGTTTTCTCTGCACCAAGATGCGCAGCCTGCAATGACAATGTGCATAGTCTTGGTGAGGGGTTCCTAAGGTGGCACACTTTGTGCTGCAGCCCTAGTAGACCCTCTTCAGTCCCAATGCCCTAGGTACCAGGGGTACCATTTACTAGGGACTTACAGGAGTTGCTGAAGTTGTGCCAATCATGGTACACTTTTAGAACAACGTGGTTAGCAGGGACCCAGTGCACTTTCATTCGAAATCACATCATGTTCCAGGCAAAAAGTGGGGGCTAACCATGTTAAAAGAGGCACTTTCTCACACTTAGGAAGCAACGCAATAATTTGGAGCACCCTCCCTCCTACCCTCTGTATGAGCACATCGTGCAACCTTAAAAAAGGAAGTTAAAGCTCTTCACTTTGAAAGACACTTGGGTCCTTTTTCTCTCAGTCACTCTTTAATATCTGCTTTTAATTTATCCAGTGTTGTATCTCAAATGTACTCCTGTCCTACTGTGATTGTTGGTGGCTGTTCTCTTATATAACACCCTGATTCATCTAGGCTATGTCTGCACTATATAAAATCATAAAGGTAATAAATATATATAATCCAGTGCTTTCCCAGTTATAAGTATATCTAGGATTATGGTTCAGCAAAAAAGAGGATTTCTCAACTCATCTGGCAAATTTATAAAACATAGCAGCAACTCTTTCATTCTCTTTTGTAACTTAAATCCAACTTAACTTCTCACTCCCCGCCTCCTATGTTAGCAGCATTGGAGATGGCAGTTTCTCCCCACATTCGTTTAAGACCTGGGAGTATTCCTAGTGAGGCTGGTAGCTGACTGGAGGTTTATACATCTCTTCACAGACTGTTGGATCCGGCGATTGGACCCAGGAATTGAGGGGATTTAATGTATGCAACCCAGCTGTGGACTGTGTGGCCAGCGGTGTGTATGCCAGGACTAACCCAGGAATAGGATAGGATTACTTCTGATGCAAGTCTAAAACTAGTCTTAAGAGAGAGGGTTAAAGAGATGTGACCTATAGCTGGTCTGCGCAACATCAATGGAAGACTGTACTCGGAGGAGTCTTGAAGTCACAGACAAGCTGGAGCAACCAGATGGATATTCACGAAGGCCTACCATCCTGCGTGTGTTAGTTGGAGCTCTCACGGGATCAGGTTCATGTGGATGATGCTGTTGGAATTCCAAAAAACATTGTGAGAGCAGTGGACGACACTGTGACATAGTCCTGGATGACACTGTGACAGGGCCCAGGATCACACTGTGACACGGTCCTGGACGACACTGTGACACGGTCCTGGACGACACTGTGACACGGTCCTGGACGACACTGTGACACGGTCCTGGATGACACTGTGACATGGTCCTGGATGACACTGTGACGTGGTCCTGGATGACACTGTGACGTGGTCCTGGATGACACTGTGACGTGGTCCTGGATGACACTGTGACGTGGTCCTGGATGACACTGTGACGTGGTCCTGGATGACACTGTGACGTGGCCCTGGATGACACTGTGACATGCTCCTGGATCACGCGACACGGTCCTGGATCACACTGTGACATGGTCCTGGATCACACTGTGACATGGTCCTGGATCACACTGACAAGGTCCTGGATCACACTGTGACAAGGTCCTGGATCACACTGTGACAAGGTCCTGGATCACACTGTGACAAGGTCCTGGATCACACTGTGACAAGGTCCTGGATCACACTGTGACAAGGTCCTGGATCACACTGTGACAAGGTCCTGGATCACACTGTGACAAGGTCCTGGATCACACTGTAACAAGGCCCAGGATCACACTGTGACATGGTCCTGGATGACACTGTGACATGGCCCAGGATCACACTGTGACATGGCCCAGGATCACACTGTGACATGGCCCAGGATCACACTGTGACATGGCCCAGGATCATACTGTGACACGGCCCTGGATGATACTGTGACACGGTCCAGGATGACACTGTGACATGGCCCAGGACGACACTGTGACACGGTCCTGGACGACACTGAGACGTGGTGCTGGACGACACTGAGACGTGGTGCTGGACGACACTGAGACGTGGTGCTGGACGACACTGAGACGTGGTGCTGGACGACACTGAGACGTGGTCCTGGACGACACTGTGACATGGCCCAGGATCACACTGTGACACGGTCCTGGATGATACTGTGACACGGTCCTGGACGACACTGTGACACGGTCCTGGACAACACTGTGACGTGGTGCTGGACGACACTGAGACGTGGTGCTGGACGACACTGAGACGTGGTCCTGGGCGACACTGAGACGTGGTCCTGGGCGACACTGAGACGGGTCCTGGGCGACACTGGAGGGCGTGGTCCTGGGCGATGCTGAGGCGTGGTCCTGGGCGACACTGAGACGTGCTCCTGGGCGACACTGAGACGTGCTCCTGGGCGACACTGAGAGCGTGCTCCTGGGCGACACTGAGACGTGCTCCTGGCGACATGAGGCGTGGTCCTGGGCACCCCGAGACGGGTCCTGGGCGAGCACTGAGACGTGGTCCTGGGCGACACTGAGACGTGGTCCTGGGCGACACTGAGACGTGGTCCTGGGCGACACTGAGAGGCGTGAGGTCCTGGGCGACACTGAGACGTGGTCCTGGGCGACACTGAGACGTGGTCCTGGGCGACACTGAGACGTGGTCCTGGGCGACACTGAGGCGTGGTCCGTGGGCGACACTGAGACGTGGTCCTGGGCGACACTGAGACGTGGTCCTGGGCGACACTGAGACGTGGTCCTGGGCGACACTGAGACGTGGTCCTGGGCGACACTGAGACGTGGTCCTGGGCGACACTGAGACGTGGTCCTGGGCGACACTGAGACGTGGTCCTGGGCGACACTGAGACGTGGTCCTGGGTGACACTGAGACGTGGTCCCTGGGCGACACTGAGACGTGGACCGGGCGACACTGGGACGTGGACCTGGCGCGGCACTGAGGCGTGGCCCTGGACGACACGCGACGTGGCCCTGGACGGCGCTGTGACGTGGCCCTGGACCGACGCTGTGACGTGGCCCTGGACGACGCTGTGCGATGGCCCTGGACGACGCTGTGGACATGGTCCTGGGCGGACGCTGTGACATGGCCCAGGACGACGCTGTGACATGGTCCTGGACGACGCTGTGACACGGTCCTGGACGACGCTGTGACACGGTCCTGGACGACGCTGTGACACGGTCCTGGGCAGCTGTGACACGGTCTGGGCGGCAGCTGCGACACGGTCCTGGACGACGCTGCGACACGGTCCTGGACGACGCTGCGACACGGTCCTGGACGACGCTGCGACACGGTCCTGGACGACGGCTCACGACACGGTCCTGGATCACACTGCGACACGGTCTGGATCACACTGCGGCGCGGTCCTGATCACACTGCGACGCGGTCTGGATCACACTGCGCGCGGTCCTGGATCACATGCGACAGCGGTCCTGGATCACACTGCGACGCGGTCTGGATCACACTGCGACGCGGTCCAGGATCACACTGTGACGCTGGTCCCGGATCACACTGTGACGCGTCCAGGATCACACTGTGACGCGGTCCAGGATCACACTGTGACGCGGTCCAGGATCACACTGTGACGCGGTCCAGGATCACACTGTGGACGCGGTCCAGGATCACACTGTGACGCGGTCCAGGATCACACTGTACGCGGTCCAGGATCACACTGTGACGCGGTCCAGGATCACACTGTGACGCGGTCCAGGATCACACTGTGACGCGGTCCAGGATCACACTGTGACGCGGTCCAGGATCACACTGTGACGCGGTCCAGGATCACACTGTGACGCGGTCCAGGATCACACTGTGACGCGGTCCTGGGTGACACTGTGACGTGGTCCTGGGTGACACTGTGACGTGGTCCTGGGTGACACTGTGACGTGGTCCTGGGTGACACTGTGACGTGGTCCTGGGTGACACTGTGACGTGGTCCTGGGTGACACTGTGACGTGGTCCTGGGTGACACTGTGACGTGTCCTGGGTGACACGTGACGTGGTCCTGGTGACACTGTGACGTGGTCCTGGATGACACTGTGACGTGGTCCTGGATGACACTGTGACGTGGTCCTGGATGACACTGTGACGTGGTCCTGGATGACACTGTGACGTGGTCCTGGATGACACTGTGACGTGGTCCTGGATGACACTGTGACGTGGTCCTGGATGACACTGTGACGTGGTGCTGGATGACACTGTGAAATGGTCCTGGTTCACACTGTGACGTGGCCCAGGATCACACTGTGACGTGTTCCTGGATCACACTGTGACGTGGTATGGATGACACTGTGAATCGGCCCTGGATCACACTGTGAATCGGCCCTGGATCACACTGTGAATCGGCCCTGGATCACACTGTGAATCGGCCCTGGATCACACTGTGATGCGGTCCTCGATGACACTGTGACACGGTGCTGGATGACACTGTGACACGGTGCTGGATGACACTGTGACACGATCCTGGATGACACTGTGACACGGTGCTGGATGACACTGTGACATGGTCCTGGACCACACTGTGACGTGCTTCTGGATGACACTGTGACATGGGCCTGGACGACACTGTGACGTTGTCCGGGACGACACTGCGACGTGGTCCGGGACGACACTGCGACGTGGTCCGGGACGACACTGCGACGTGGTCCGGGACGACACTGCGACGTGGTCCGGGACGACACTGCGACGTGGTCCGGGACGACACTGCGACGTGGTCCGGGACGACACTGCGACGTGGTCCGGGACGACACTGCGACGTGGTCCGGGACGACACTGCGACGTGGTCCGGGACGACACTGCGACGTGGTCCGGGACGACACTGCGACGTGGTCCGGGACGACACTGCGACGTGGTCCGGGACGACACTGCGCGCGTGTCCGGGACGACACTGCGACGTGGTCCGGGACGACACTGCGACGTGGTCCGGAGGCGACACTGCGACGTGGTCGCGGGACGACACTGCGACGTGGTCCGGGACGACACTGCGACGTGGTCCCGGGACGACACTGCGACGTGGTCCGGGGACGACACTGCGACGTGGTCCGGGGACGACACTGCGACGCGTGGTCCGGGGACGACACTGCGACGTGGTCCGGGACGACACTGCGACGTGGTCCGGGACGACACTGCGACGTGGTCCGGGACGACACTGCGACGTGGTCCGGAGGCGACGCTGCGACGTGGTCCGGGGACGACACTGCGACGTGGTCCGGGACGACACTGCGACGTGGTCCGGGACGACACTGCGACGTGTCCGGGACGACACTGCGACGTGGTCCGGAGCGACACTGCGACGTGGTCCGGGACGACACTGCGACGTGGTCCGGGGACGACACTGCGACGTGGTCCGGGACGACACTGCGACGTGGTCCTGGATCACACTGCGACGTGGTCCTGGATCACACTGCGACGTGGTCCTGGATCACACTGCGACGTGGTCCTGGATCACACTGCGACGTGGTCCTGGATCACACTGCGACGTGGTCCTGGATCACACTGCGACGTGGTCCTGGATCACACTGCGACGTGGTCCTGGATCACACTGCGACGTGGTCCTGGATCACACTGCGACGTGGTCCTGGGCGACACTGAGACGTGGTCCTGGGCGACACTGAGACGTGGACCTGGGCGACACTGAGACGTGGACCTGGGCGACACTGTGACATGGTCCTTGATGTCAGTGTGACGTGGTCCTGAATCACACTGTGACGTGGTCCTGAATCACACTGTGACGTGGTCCTGAATCACACTGTGACGTGGTCCTGAATCACACTGTGACGTGGTCCTGAATCACACTGTGACGTGGTCCTTGATGTCGGTGTGACGTGGTCATGGACGACACTGCGACGTGGTCATGGACGACACTGCGACGTGGTCCTGGACGACACTGCGACGTGGTCCTGGACGACACTGCGACGTGGTCCTGGACGACACTGCGACGTGGTCCTGGACGACACTGCGACGTGGTCCTGGACGACACTGCGACGTGGTCCTGGACGACACTGCGACGTGCTCCTGGATCACAATGCGACATGATCCTGGATGACACTGTGACGTGGCCCAGGATCACACTGTGACGTGGTCCTTGATGTCAGTGTGACGTGGTCCAGGATCACACTGTGACGTGGTCCAGGATCACACTGTGACGTGGTCCAGGATCACACTGTGACGTGGTCCAGGATCACACTGTGACGTGTCCAGGATCACACTGTGACGTGGTCCAGGATCACACTGTGACGTGGTCCAGGATCACACTGTGACGTGGTCCAGGATCACACTGTGACGTGGTCCAGGATCACACTGTGACGTGGTCCAGGATCACACTGTGACGTGGTCCAGGATCACACTGTGACGTGGTCCAGGATCACACTGTGACGTGGTCCAGGATCACACTGTGACGTGGTCCAGGATCACACTGTGACGTGGTCCAGGATCACACTGTGACGTGGTCCAGGATCACACTGTGACGTGGTCCAGGATCACACTGTGACGTGGTCCAGGGTCACACTGTGACGTGGTCCTGGGTCACAGTGTGACGTGGTCCTGGGTCACAGTGTGACGTGGTCCTGGATCACAGTGTGACGTGGTCCTGGATCACAGTGTGACGTGGTCCTGGATCACAGTGTGACGTGGTCCTGGATCACAGTGTGACGTGGTCCTGGATCACAGTGTGACGTGGTCCTGGATCACAGTGTGACGCGGTCCTGGATCACAGTGTGACGCGGTCCTGGATCACACTGTGACGCGGTCCTGGATCACAGTGTGACGCGGTCCTGGATCACACTGTGACGCGGTCCTGGATCACACTGTGACGCGGTCCTGGACCACACTGTGACGCGGTCCTGGACCACACTGTGACGCCGGTCCTGGACCACACTGTACGCGGTCCTGGACCACACTGTGACGCGGTCCTGGACCACACTGTGACGCGGTCCTGGACCACTGTGACGCGGTCCTGGACCACACTGTGACCGGTCCTGGACGACACTGTGACGCGGTCCTGGACCACACTGTGACGCGGTCCTGGACGACACTGTGACGCGGTCCTGGACGACACTGTGACGCGGTCCTGGACGACACTGTGACGCAGTCCTGGACGACACTGTGACGCGGTCCTGGAGCGACACTGTGACGCGGTCCTGGACGACACTGTGACGCGGTCCTGGACGACACTGTGACGCGGTCCTGGACGACACTGTGACGTGGTCTGGACGACACTGTGACGTGGTCCTGAATCACACTGTGACACGGTCCTGGATCACACGGCCCAGGATGACACTGTGACATGGTCCTGGATGACACTGTGACATGGTCCTGGATGACACTGTGACATGGCCCAGGATCACACTGTGACATGGTCCTGGACGACACTGTGACATGGCCCAGGATCACACTGTGATATAGTCCTGGACGACACTGTGACACGGTCCTGGACGACACTGTGACGTGGCCCAGGATCACACTGTTGCATGGTCCTGGATCACATTGTGACGTGGTGCGGATGACACTGTGACGTGGTGCTGGATGACACTGTGACGTGGTGCTGGATGACACTGTGACACGGTGCTGGATGACACTGTGACACGGTCCTGGATGCCAATGTGACGTGGTCCTGAATCACACTGTGACATGGCCCAGGATCACACTGTGACATGGTCCTGGACGACACTGTGACATGGCCCAGGATCACACTGTGATATAGTCCTGGACAACACTGTGACACGGTCCTGAATCACACTGTGACGTGGTCCTGGATGACACTGTGACGTGGCCCAGGATCACACTGTTGCATGGTCCTGGATCACATTGTGACGTGGTCTGGATGACACTGTGATACGGTCGTAGATGACACTGTGACACGGTGCTGGATGACACTGTGACACGGTGCTGGATGACACTGTGACACGGTGCTGGATGACACTGTGACACGGTGCTGGATGACACTGTGACACGGTGCTGGATGACACTGTGACACGGCCCTGGATGACACTGTGACACGGCCCTGGATGACACTGTGACGTGGTCTTGAATCACACTGTGACGTGGTCCTGAATAACACTGTGACGTGGTCCTGAATGACACTGTGACGTGGTCCTGGATGACACTGTGACGTGGTCCTCGGATGACACTTTGTGACGTGGTCCTGGATGACACTGTGACGTGGTCCTGGATGACACTTTCGTGACGTGGTCCTGGATGACACTGTGACGTGGTCCTGGATGACACTGTGACGTGGTCCTGGATGACACTGTGGCGTGGTCCTGGATGACACTGTGACGTGGTCCTGGATGACACTGTGACGTGGTCCTGGATGACACTGTGACGTGGTCCTTGGATGACACCGTGACGTGGTCCTGGATGACACTGTGACGTGGTCCTGGATCACAACTGTGACGTGGTCCTGGATCACACTGTGACATGGTCCTGGAGGACACTGTGACATGGCCAAGCAACACACTGTGACATGGTCCTGGACGACACTGTGACGTGGTCCTGGACGACACTGTGACGTGGTCCTGGACGACACTGTGACGTGGTCCTGGACGACACTGTGACGTGGTCCTGGACGACACTGTGACGTGGTCCTGGACGACACTGTGACGTGGTCCTAGACGACACTGTGACGTGGTCCCTAGATGACACTCCGTGACGTGGTCCTGAATCACACTGTGACGTGGTCCTGGATGACACTGTGACGTGGTCCTGATGGCATGAGACGTGTCCTGATGACACTGTGACGGGTCCTGGATGACACTGTGACGGTCCTGGATGACACTGTGACGTGTCCTACGACATGTGACGTGGTCCTGGATGACACTGTGACGTGGTCCTGGATGACACTGTGGCGTGGTCCTGGATGACACTGTGACGTGGTCCTGGATGACACTGTGACGTGGTCCTGGATGACACTGTGACGTGGTCCTGGATGACACTGTGACGTGGTCCTGGATGACACTGTGACGGTCCTGGATGACACTGTGACGTGGTCCTGGATGACACTGTGCCGGCGGTCCTGGATGACACTGTGAGCGTGGTCCTGGACTGAGCACTGTGAGCGTGGTCCTGGATGACACTGTGACGTGGTCCTGGAGTACACTGTGACGTGGTCCTGGAGTACACTGTGACGTGGTCCTGGATGACACTGTGAAGTGGTCCTGGATGACACTGTGAAGTGGTCCTGGATGACACTGTGGCGTGGTCCTGGATGACACTGTGGCGTGGTCCTGGATGACACTGTGGCGTGGTCCTGGATGACACTGTGGCGTGGTCCTGGATGACCACTGTGGCGTGGTCCTGGATGACACTGTGGCGTGGTCCTGGATGACACTGTGACGTGGTCCTTGATGACACTGTGGCGTGGTCCTGGATCACACTGTGACGTGGTCCTGGATCACACTGTGGACGTGGTCCTGGATCACACTGTGACGTGGTCCTGGATGACACTGTGACGTGGTCCTGGATGACACTGTGACGTGGTCCTGGATGACACTGTGACGTGGTCCTGGATGACACTGTGACGTGGTCCTGGATGACACTGTGACGTGGTCCTGGATGACACTGTGACGTGGTCCTGGATCACACTGTGACGTGGTCCTGGATCACACTGTGACGTGGTCCTGGATCACACTGTGACGTGGTCCTGGATCACACTGTGACGTGGTCCTGGATCACACTGTGGCGTGGTCCTGGATCACACTGTGACGTGGTCCTGGATCACACTCGTGGCGTGGTCCTGGATCACACCGTGAGCGTGGTCCTGGATCACACCGTGGCGTGGTCCTGGATCACACCGTGACGTGGTCCTGGATCACACCGTGACGTGGTCCTGGATCACACCGTGACGTGTTCCTGGATCACACCGTGGCGTGTTCCTGGATCACACCGTGGCGTGTTCCTGGATCACACCGTGACGTGTTCCTGGATCACACCGTGGCGTGTTCCTGGATCACACCGTGACGTGTTCCTGGATCACACCGTGACGTGTTCCTGGATCACACCGTGGCGTGTTCCTGGATCACACCGTGACGTGTTCCTGGATCACACCGTGGCGTGTTCCTGGATCACACCGTGACGTGTTCCTGGATCACACCGTGACGTGTTCCTGGATCACACCGTGACGTGTTCCTGGATACACCGTGACGTGTTCCTGGATCACACCGTGACGTGTTCCTGATCACACCGTGACGTGTTCCTGGATCACACCGTGACGTGTTCCTGGATCACACCGTGACGTGTTCCTGGATCACACCGTGACGTGTTCCTGGATCACACCGTGACGTGTTCCTGGATCACACCGTGACGTGTTCCTGGATCACACCGTGACGTGTTCCTGGATCACACCGTGACGTGTTCCTGGATCACACCGTGGCGTGTTCCTGGATCACACCGTGACGTGTTCCTGGATCACACCGTGGCGTGTTCCTGGATCACACCCGTGACGTGTTCCTGGATCACACCGTGACGTGTTCCTGGATCACACCGTGGACGTGGTCCTGGATCACACCGTGGCGTGGTCCTGGATCACACCGTGGCGTGGTCCTGGATCACACCGTGGCGTGGTCCTGGATCACACCGTGACGTGGTCCTGGATCACACCGTGGCGGTGGTCCTGGATCACACCGTGGCGTGGTCCTGGATCACACCGTGACGCGGTCCTGGATCACACCGTGACGTGGTCCTGGATCACACCGTGACGTGGTCCTGGATCACACCGTGGCGTGGTCCTGGATCACACCGTGACGTGGTCCTGGATCACACCGTGACGTGGTCCTGGATCACACCGTGACGTGGTCCTGGATCACACCGTGACGTGGTCCTGGATCACACCGTGACGTGGTCCTGGATCACACCGTGAGCGTGGTCCTGGATCACACCGTGGCGTGGTCCTGGATCACACCGTGACGTGGTCCTGGATCACACCGTGGCGTGGTCCTGGATCACACCGTGACGTGGTCCTGGATCACACCGTGACGTGGTCCTGGATCACACCGTGACGTGGTCCTGGATCACACCGTGAGCGTGGTCCTGGATCACACCGTGGCGTGGTCCTGGATCACACCGTGACGTGGTCCTGGATCACACCGTGACGTGGTCCTGGATCACACCGTGGCGTGGTCCTGGATCACCACCGTGGCGTGGTCCTGGATCACACCGTGAGCGTGGTCCTGGATCACACCGTGGCGTGGTCCTGGATCACACCGTGGACGTGGTCCTGGATCACACCGTGACGTGGTCCTGGATCACACCGTGGCGTGGTCCTGGATCACACCGTGAGCGTGGTCCTGGATCACACCGTGGCGTGGTCCTGGATCACACCGTGGCGTGGTCCTGGATCACACCGTGACGTGGTCCTGGATCACACCGTGACGCGGTCCTGGATCACACCGTGGCGTGGTCCTGGATCACACCGTGACGTGGTCCTGGATCACACCGTGACGTGGTCCTGGATCACACCGTGACGTGGTCCTGGATCACACCGTGACGTGGTCCTGGATCACACCGTGGCGTGGTCCTGGATCACACCGTGACGTGGTCCTGGATCACACCGTGACGTGGTCCTGGATCACACCGTGGACGCGGTCCTGGATCACACCGTGATCGCGGTCCTGGATCACACCGTGACGCGGTCCTGGACGACACCGTGACGCGGTCCTGGACGACACCGTGACGCGGTCCTGGACGACACCGTGACGCGGTCCTGGACGACACCGTGACGCGGTCCTGGACGACACCGTGACGCGGTCCTGGACGACACCGTGACGCGGTCCTGGACGACACCGTGACGCGGTCCTGGACGACACCGTGACGCGGTCCTGGACGACACCGTGACGCGGTCCTGGACGACACCGTGACGCGGTCCTGGACGACACCGTGACGCGGTCCTGGACGACACCGTGACGCGGTCCTGGACGACACCGTGACGCGGCCCAGGACGACACCGTGACGCGGCCCAGGACGACACCGTGACGCGGCCCAGGACGACACCGTGACGCGGCCCAGGACGACACCGTGACGCGGCCCAGGACGACACCGTGACGCGGCGCTGGACGACACCGTGACACGGCGCTGGACGACACCGTGACACGGTGCTGGACGACACTGTGACACGGTGCTGGATGATACAGTCCTAGATGACACTGTGACACGGTCCTGGATGACACTGTGACGTGGTCCTGAATCACACTGTGACACGGTCCTGGATGACACGGCCCATGATGACACTGTGACATGGTCCTGGATCACACTGTGACATGGCCCAGGATCACACTGTGACATGGTCCTGGACGACACTGTGACATGGCCCAGGATCACACTGTGATATAGTCCTGGACAACACTGTGACACGGTCCTGAATCACACTGTGACGTGGTCCTGGATGACACTGTGACGTGGCCCAGGATCACACTGTTGCATGGTCCTGGATCACATTGTGACGTGGTCTGGATGACACTGTGACACGGTGCTGGATGACACTGTGACACGGTGCTGGATGACACTGTGACGCGGTCCTGGATTACACTGTGACGTGGTCCTGGATGACACTGTGACGTGGTCCTGAATCACACTGTGACATGGTCCTGGATGACACGGCCCAGGATGACACTGTGACACGGTGCTGGATGACACTGTGACACGGTGCTGGATGACACTGTGACACGGTGCTGGATTACACTGTGACGTGGTCCTGGATGACACTGTGACGTGGTCCTGAATCACACTGTGACATGGTCCTGGATGACACGGCCCAGGATGACACTGTGACACGGTGCTGGATGACACTGTGACACGGTGCTGGATGACACTGTGACACGGTGCTGGATGACACTGTGACACGGTGCTGGATGACACTGTGACACGGTGCTGGATGACACTGTGACACGGCCCTGGATGACACTGTGACGTGGTCCTGAATCACACTGTGACGTGGTCCTGAATCACACTGTGACGTGGTCCTGGATGACACTGTGACGTGGTCCTGGATGACACTGTGACGTGAGTCCTGGATGACACTGTGGCGTGGTCCTGGATGACACTGTGGCGTGGTCCTGGACGACACTGCAGCGTGGTCCCTAGATGACACTGACACGTGGTCCTGGATGACACTGTGACGTGGTCCTGGATGACACTGTGACGTGGTCCTGGATGACACTGTGAGCGTGGTCTGGATGACACTGTGACGTGGTCCTGGATGACACTGTGGCGTGGTCCTGGATGACACTGTGACGTGGTCCTGGATGACACTGTGACGTGGTCCTGGATGACACTGTGACGTGGTCCTGGATGACACTGTGACGTGGTCCTGGATCACACTGTGACGTGGTCCTGGATGACACTGTGACGTGGTCCTGAGATGACACTGTGACGTGGTCCTGGATGACACTGTGACGTGGTCCTGGACGACACTGTGACGTGGTCCTGGACGACACTGTGACGTGGTCCTAGACGACACTGACACGTGGTCCTGGGGCGACACTGTGACGTGGTCCTGGGCGACACTGTGGCGTGGTCCTGGATGACACTGTGGCGTGGTCCTGGATGACACTGTGGCGTGGTCCTGGATGACACTGTGACGTGGTCCTGGATGACACTGTGACGTGGTCCTGGATGACACTGTGACGTGGTCCTGGATGACACTGTGACGTGGTCCTGGATGACACTGTGACGTGGTCCTGGATGACACTGTGACGTGGTCCTGAATCACACTGTGACGTGGTCCTGGATGACACTGTGGCGTGGTCCTGGATGACACTGTGGCGTGGTCTGGATGACACTGTGGCGTGGTCCTGGATGACACTGTGACGTGGTCCTGGATGACACTGTGACGTGGTCCTGGACGCGACACGTGGCTGGAGCGCCGTGGTCCTGGGCGACACTGTGACGTGGTCCTAGACGACACTGACACGTGGTCCTGGATGACACTGTGACGTGGTCCTGGATGACACTGTGACGTGGTCCTGGATGACACTGTGACGTGGTCCTGGACGACACTGTGACGTGGTCCTGGACGACACTGTGACGTGGTCCTAGACGACACTGACACGTGGTCCTGGATGACACTGTGACGTGGTCCTGGTGGACACCGTGACGTGGCCCTGGTGGACACCGTGACGTGGCCCTGGTGGACACCGTGACGTGGCCCTGGTGGACACCGTGACGTGGCCCTGGTGGACACCGTGACGTGGCCCTGGTGGACACCGTGACGTGGCCCTGGATGACACCGTGACGTGGCCCTGGATGACACCGTGACGTGGCCCTGGATGACACCGTGACGTGGTCCTGGATGACACCGTGACGTGGCCCTGGATGACACCGTGACGTGGCCCTGGATGACACCGTGACGTGGCCCTGGATGACACCGTGACGTGGTCCTGGATGACACCGTGACGTGGTCCTGGATGACACCGTGACACGGTCCTAAAGACTCTTAACAACTTAGGGCCTGATTCCAAGCTGTGCTGTACTGGAGCTGCAGTAATACTGCATGCAATTCTACTGGTACCAACCAGTAAAACAAGCAGTGGGAAAGCCAATAGGTCTCGCGTATGAGAGCCATTGGCTTTGGCAATGTTCTGTAGCCATGCTGCACAGCGTGGATATCACACAGAAAGGAGGGGGGTAGGCATATAACCTTAAGGGAACCTGGGCAACTCACATCTTTGTTGGAAATCAGTTTGATAATATGCTCCTCTCTGTATCTCCTTCCCTCTTACTATCACTTGCTAATATTCACCCATTGCAAAATCTCAATCCATCATTTAGCGCTATAGTTTAGCGTGAAATGTGCAATCATGTGCATTTTTGAAATTTACGCCCAATTGCCGCAAACAACAGCCACTCGCGCTCTGGTGGTTTGCTATGTTCCTGTGCTATATTTATACCATGAACAGTGGCATATTTACATGACTGCCATAATGGCATAATTCTGGGGCTCTAACGTAAGAAGGTTAACACAAAAGTCTAAAAATTAGGTGAATTATAAAGTCATAATATATATTTCACCTGAGCCTAGTGATTAGCGAGAATGAACCACTCCACTGAAAGCAGCCATGGTGTGTCTGGCACCTTAGTACTTGACTATCAATGCAACTAAATGCCTCAGATTTGGTACGATTGATAGTGTCAGTGACAGATAAACTGGCAAAAAGTAGTTTCGCCCAATGTGCTGAAAAAACTCTTTTTTACTTCCTAAAAATCTTTAGCTGGTTCAGATATGTAATTTTGTGTTAAGTTAATCAGTTTTGTAGAGCGCTCAGCTGCCCAGCTCGACCTCCTGGCGCTGACAGGAGTATAAGCAACAGATTGTCCAAGAGAGTGTTGGATGAATGTTTATCTGAAGAGATGGAATTTTAGTTGCTTTTTAAAGCTTAAAAGGTTGTTATCTGACCTGAGCTGGACAGGGAGAGAGTTCCATAATTTGGCCGTGAGGTAAGCAAATGAGCAACCTTCTCCTGTTGCTCTCTTGATTCTGTGGACAGTAAGTAAGGAGAGGTTGTTTGTTCTTAGTGCTATGCGGGCTGTATGTGGTGTAAAGAGGTGCTGCAGGACATGTGGACAAGGTGAAAATGTTAGCCGTGGGCGATGCATAGGGCCTTAAATTCTGTTCATTTGTTGATAGGTAACCAATGCAGTCGAGCGAGAGCCGGGCGTGTGGAATTCATTTTAGGCAGACCCAAGAGGGCCCGAGCAGCTGAATTTTGGGTGACCTGTAATTTGTTTGTGACATAGGCAGGGCTGCCCAAGTACACGGAGTTGCCGGAATCTGGACGTGATAGGATTAGGCCTCGCACCACTGTCCTCCGGCATTCTTCAGGAAGCCACTTGAGCATTTTCCTAAGGGATCTTAACAGGCCAAAGCAAGTACCCACCACCTTCTTAGCCTGGGATATCATAGTCCAATTTCTGTCCAAAGTAAAGCCAAGATTCTTGACTTCAGGTTTGGGGGTGGGGGACTCACCTAGACAAGGGGGGCATATGTGTTGTTCCCAGAGTGACAGGTTATTGCCAACCACCATCACCTCTGATTTGTCCCCATTCAACTTGAGACAACTTGCCGCCATCTAACTGGCCACCTGTTCTAGGAATGTATTAAGTTTCTTAGAGTGGATTTGGTGTCAGGTGACATAGAAATGATAATCTGAGTGTCGTCTGCATTGGACACCATCATACAGCCATGGGCACAGATGATGTCTGAAAGAGGTCGAATATATATTTTGAAGAGCGTGGAGCTCAAAGAATAGCCAGCGGCACTCCACATTCCATCTTATAGCTTTCTGACAAGAAGGCTCCTTCACAGATTTAGAAGCTTCTCTCGGCCAAAAACGCTGTTAGCTATTTTAGTGCTGTCTCTGTGATCCCTATTGCTTTCATTGTGTCGTTCAAGACTGAGTGAGAGACGGTGTTGAAAGCTGCGCTTACGTCAAGAAGAATGAACACAGACAACCTGGCTTGTTCTCGGGCATTCTCAAGTCTTCAGTGGCCAGCATAAGAGCTGTCTTCATGCTGCAACCAGGGCCAAAACCTGTTTGCATATGGTGCAGCAACTTATTGGAATCCAGAAAGTTAGAGAGAAAATCATTAAGTAGTTTCTCTAAGATTTTACTTATCCCTGGAAGCAATGAGATAGGCCTGTAATTGTCTTGCCTGTCAGGGTCCAGGGAGACCTTCTTTACCAGTGGCTGGATGATAGCATGCTTCCATGAATGAGGGACGCAGCCGCCCTCCAAAGAAGCATTGTACAAGGCCAGTAGGGCAGATAGTATGACATCCCCTCCATTCAGCAGGATGTTTATTGGGGCTGGATCTAAAGGTGATCCCGATTTTATTGTACTTGCTGCCCCTAGAATGTCGCTTATGCTCAGCCTAGCAAATGATGAAAGTACTGCTTATGGCTTCCTATCAGCAGTACTAGCTTTTGTAGTATTTGGGGAGTCTGCCGGCACTGCTAACAAGTCATTGATCTCTCTAACTTTACCTAGAAAGTAGTTTGCCAGCTGCTCGAATCGCTCCTTAGGAGGAGGAGGACCTTTCCCTGACACATTCGGTTTTAGGAAAGAGTTGACCGTGGCGTATATTTCTTTAGCGGGTTGTGCAGCCTGCAGTAATAAAGTTTGCGAATGCTGCCTGAATCAGCCAGGGTAAGCAGCATTAACCCATGTGGAATTTTGAAACAGATCAGTAATACAAAAGAGGTTAGGGATATGTCGGATGGGTCCAACCTCAACTCTAGGCTGAGCCATTTTTCATTCTACTCTTCGAGTAACCATGTAATTTCAGATAATTTGTAGGTTGAGGCTAGCTTGTTATGCGAAAAATCTATTGTGAACTTACAATGAGTTTAGTGTCCCACCACTGCTTACCATTGGTTGCTGTTATTGTCACTTTGATTAGTGTATATATTATAGTTCTGCAGTTCTTTGAGAATACCATCAATGTGTAAATCTAATCCAAATGTAGTAGAGAAAAGATACAGGAGTAGATTGTTTCTACTTTTTGTGAAACCAGAAGCTGATGGGTCACCTAACAACATGAGAGTGAGATGCTCACTTTGTGGCCTATATGTTGATCCTCTATAAATCATTCCATGAAATATAAAAACAACAGGTACTAGTATTGCACAGCTAATTATTTTTTCATAATTAGTTGAAAAGAACTAAAGATATTGATGGCTCCTCTGGCATCTGTTTGGCCAAGTAACCTTTCCATTCTTCAGAGATTATTGTATTGAGTGTCATCATTACACTGAGTAACAGCAACACCCGTTATTTCCAGAGAGTTATGAAATATTAAATCTGTGGAGTAAAGCATGTTATTAAAACAAGTTCTCCTTACAAATAGAGATTCTGAGCAATCTCTAGTTAATGAAGGCACCCTTTGATTGAGATATAAGTTCATAGTTATTGCAGTGCTCTAGGGCACAAAGAGGTCAATGAGTGAAGTGCAGTCCATGACATGCCAAGAAAAAATGGGATTGCTTAGTCATGAAATGATATCCATATTTCAAGGCAAAAGTTAGATACCAGTTTTTTCATCCTCTTTTGCTTGGAAGAATTTTAAAAGAATGAGGATTCTGAATACCTGGCAGTCTTTAAACATTTGGAATTGTTAAGCATGTTCCAAAGAACAGCAGTCCCTTTAAAGACACACTAACTGCAGAATTTAAATAAAGCTTCTACCATCATCTTGTAAACAGAGGAGCTGTCAATGTAGGAATCTGTCTCTTAAATGGGTAGTGGTCATTACTTTGTAGTAGTGCTATGGTGTGCAGGTTTTGTGTGTAATAAAGTAATGAGGGACCCTTCTTCATGTCATGCTATAATATCCGGGTAGTTTATCTTTTGTTTATGACTCTTTAAAGCAACCTTTAAGTCTTGATTGTGGTTATCTATACACTCACAGAATGCTGACAGCTGTTCCTGTCCTCCCTTCTGGAGGCAGGAAACATCATGAAAATAATGGCAATAAGATCACCAAAGTTCCATTTTGTTTCTCAAAGATCTCTATGTATACATTTACATATCATGAAATGAAGATATAACCCATGACTGTACCTTTTATATGTAGGTAAAAGTCAGCTTTAAATATGAGAATGTTTCTCTTTTGGAGTATGACCAGATCCAATATAAATATTCTAGGTATCTCACATAGTGCAATCTCACTAGAGTTACAATTTTGAAAAAATTGTGCATGAACCCATGTTGGATATATTAGTAAAACTACTAATCACAAAAGAAAAGGTGCCCTAGACTGCTGGTAAATTAAGCAGAACAGCTGTGTTAGAGTGTTTTTCCTTTGAATTTAATCAAATATACATGCACCTTCTTAATGGAACCAGAGTTATGGAATTCATAGCCCCTCCCATTTAGCAGGCCACAGTCAATGAGTACAATTTAACATTTTCTTGTACTGCAGATTCGAAACCTATGAAATTTGAATGGAAATCTGTTATTTGGATATTTTTAGCATAAAATAGTTCAAACAGCTAAATATAGGTAATGACAGAGTACTCCACTTATGTTCAAAACCCCCTTTCTATGTTTATTTCCTCAAATTATCCATCCTATGAAGATTCATGTTACAATGATTTATAAATCTGAAAATATGAATATTTTGGATTTCACAAAATAGCTTTTGCAGTTTATCTAATGCATTAGAATTGATTTTTAGACTAGCCCCTAGCCACTTTCAGACAAATCCCACATTCTCCATTTAGTTTCATTTTTAAAATGGGTGATAACATTCTTTAAAAGAAATTATAATTACAGATTTAATTCTTATCTTAGCTCTCTCCAAAGACTTTTTAGATACTGTCTTCTGCATGTTTGCATGAAAGTGAACTAGACTCACAACAATTGTTATACTGAATAAATACAAGGAATGAGCAATAACACTCACTGTGTATTCCTTCAAAAATATTTATATATGTAAACTCTAATTTCCTACAATTCAAGTTAATTATAAAACTGCTTTAAAATAAGTAATGGTCTTGGTCAAACCGTGTTATTTTATCATAAAGCAAAATACTTTCCTTCATGTTTAGTTCATGGAGCAAATAGGCGGATTATTGGGATGTTAAGATTAGCTCTACCATTCATTAAAAATAATACAAACAGTTTGTAGGATAAAGGAATCGGGAACTGCATACATTTGTGCCCCTTTCAATGTACCTATTGCAGTTATCTATGAAACACTTTAAACTGAATATAAGTTTAGGTTCAGTGACTATTTTCCACTGTTTTATTACAGTGCACACAAGGCTCTTTTGGCTGTTAAATATTATGGATGATTTGGCGATTAAATATTATGCATATTTCTTCCCTGAAAGCATTGCAGGTACATGGTTTTCACTTTAACCATGCCACTTTCCAAAATATCAAAACAATTAGATTGCAGCAGGAAATGTCGCTTATAAAACAAACAATAAATAATGAAGTCTTTAAAAACCACATAATATGCTCTGCATGCTTATGAGATAAAAGGCAGGTTTCTTAAAACAGAATTAAATCTCTGATAAATTGCACATTTTAAAACAAATTTCACAAGCTGAACAAACGTTATGTATCTGTCAAAGACTGGACGCTGTACAGGTCACTAAAACTTCCTACTTAACTGCCCAAATGAAGATGACTCCTCACTGTCTGAATGATGCGGCTAAGTTTCGGAGCGGTCTAGCGGATGTTGCAGGGTGGATGACTGCCAACTGTCTCCAGCTCAATGCCAGTAAGTCTGAGGTCCTACTGGTAGGGAAAGATTCTGAGCTTTGGAGTGAAGAGTGGTGGCCCACCACCCTGGGCCCTGCACCCACCCCCAAACAGGTGGTGAAAAATCTTGGTGTCGGGTGGACTCGGCGCTTAGTTTTCAAACTCAAACTAAGAAGGTGGCGGCGGCATGCTTTGGTATTCTGCGCAGTCTCAGAACTCTGTTGTTTTTTTTTTACCCCTCCATCCGACAGATGATTGTCCAGGCATCGGTGCTGTCGAGACTGGACTATGCCAGCTCGCTCTATCTAGGGGTCAACAAGACGGAGATTTCGAGACTGCAGAGGGTCCAAAATGTTGCCGCCAGAACTCTTCTTGCCATGCCCAGACGCTGCTCCACCTCCAGTGCCATTCGTCAGTTACACTGGTTACCGGTGGTGAGACGGGTGGAGTTTAAGTCTCTCTGCCTTGCGTTCAAGATTTTGAGCCCCCCCCATCCCCGGATATCCTAGCGGGCCTGCTCTCCGCCTATATTCCCACCCGTCATCTTCGCTCAGCAGGCCAACACCTGGTATCTATCTCGCGAGTGAGGAGGGCTCGCACACTGGCAGCGAAGCTATGGAATGGCCTCCCTGTACACATCCGGAATATGGATAACTATCTAGCATTTCGGAAAGCACTAAAGACCCATCTGTTCCCTTCCCATTAAGTTTTCTACAGTCTTCACCCATCTGTCTGCCAGCTCGATGCTTAACGGCCTACTGGCCTTCTTTCTCTCTTTCGCTATGTTGGGTCATTGCTGTCAGCTGCTATCATTGCTCTTAGCGCGGGGACGCCCCTTTGCTGGGGCAGCTGTGCGCTCTACAAGACATCATAACATAACATAACTGTAGCCACAATGCCACCCTGCACTTAACTTTTATGTAAAAGATGCCAAGTGTCTCTGTGAGATGGTCACAGGTAGGAGGAAAAATCAGAAAGGGTAATAGAAACCTTGTTGGCAGTCTTGATGGTTCCTGATTAAAGATAGTAAGTAATGCAGTGTAGATAAGGAAGGCACCAAACCCTTCGAATCAGGGTAGAGAAAGGAGCTCAACGTGTATCTTCTAGGCAATAGGAATCCAGAGGCGGCTCCTCCGCTAAGGCGGAGGAGCATCTCCCCACTGCTCCCCGAGCAGTAGAAAGAAGAAAAATAAAATGATAATAATGCAGCGTTACTATCATTTTATTCTTCCTGCTGCAGTGGCTCTGTTGGGGCAGAGCTGGTATCCGTGACGCCAGAGCACTGCTGGGGGAGGGGTGATGAGTGAGATCTGTAAGTACGCATGACGCTTTGGCCAGCCCTCTCGGGCCTGGGTGGAGAACATGCCCAGGCCCCCTAGCCCCTGTTTGTGCGCCGAACCACTGCGCTCAGACCAATCACATTGTTGCATTGCAGCATTGTGATTGGCTCTGGGAGCCTGGATGCTTCCTGCTGCCGGACGTCAGGAAGACATAGAGGATAGGGTAGAGGCGGCGGCAGGTGCGATTCCAGGTAAGTGTGTTTTAAAAAAAATCTTTTTCAACCTCCCCTGCCCCACCACTGCCGTCTGGTAGCAGCCACCACTGTAGGAATCCAAAGAGAATCTAGCTACATAATAATGGAGTCAAGTACATAAATGGTAGCAAATGAGTGATGAATGAAGTGACCAATAAGAGAACGAATCGATTAAACATTCATGGTTTTAATAGAGTGGAAAAGGTAACTGTCTTAGAGCCATGAGTCATAGAGTTTGGGATTTTAACGGTCTCTCCCTTTGTTGAAAGGTTTACATAGATTTTAAGTAACCACCATTAATGAGGCTAGGGGAGATCTGCGGGTGAAAAAGCGACGTTTGTGAGCCATAAAATAAAATTTAAATGTTTTAAATTTGATATTGCTGCACCAATTATATTAATTGTAACTATACAATTCTTGTCATTTTATTCCTTTATTTTGTCTTGATTGCACCATAAAAGGTACATAGACAACAATCATAATAGCGAATAAAATAGCACAATTCATGTGATACATTGAGGTATGGTTTTTTGCATGCATCATCATGTCTGGCAATGTATGGACCTTTGATTGTGATCTTTGATTGTGATTTGATTTAAACCTCAACAATCAATACATGTTTTAAAGTCTTGATCCTTTTTTGGAACAAAAGTGACACCCTAGTTGGGGAGGAAGTAAACAATCAATACATTTGACATATTTGTAAATAAATAGACCATAAACATCTCCCTCTCATTTTCTGACAGGGATCCATGTAACTAGAAACCCATGGAATTCTTGTTGACACAATGTGTCAAGAGCTGGATGCTGTGAAAGTCTGCCATGCTTCATAGTTTAATAGCCATGGTGCCACCTTGCATTTAATGTATGAACAAAAGCTGTCAAGTGTCTCCTTAAGAGGATCTTAATAAGAAGGAAAAAACCCACAAAAGGTACAAAATGCCGCCCTACCAATCTAGATTTTACTTGATTGTAGAAGGCAAGTAATGTAAAAGCATCAAACCTCACCTGAATCAGGGTGAAACAAAGAGCCTCACATTCATCTTCCAGGAAGTAAGTTTCAGGAAGTGGATCAAGAAGCAGGATGGTAAGTTTACTCTCCAGTGGGATCAGGACGAAGTACTTATAACCCACCTACGCTGAGGCTACTGGTGTTAAGGAAAGACTGGTGGTACATGTAGAATGTTGATGCGATCTGGCAGAAAGCTATGCACTTCTGCAGAACAGGTTGTGTGATGGTATCTTGCCTGTGAACTTCACGTTGCAGAATTCCTGAACTCTCTTGCTTGTGGACGGAGGTGACCATCCTGGATTATTGGGTATAAATGTCCTTGTGTGTCATGGTGCCCTTGCTAGGCAATCAAGATCCTATGTTGCTGCAGCCAGGACCCTTGCTTCATGCATTTGAGAATCATGTTTGTGGAACTGATCTTCTTGAGTTTGATGATGATAACCAAATTACAAAGAAGTATTCTGGAATGCAACATGTTTTGGAAAGCAAACTTTGAACTAAGCTTATTTAGAGAATTGATCTCTTGATATATTTTGTTTTGACATTAATGCCAAAGACTCTTTTAACTATGATAGTCCTTTGAACTTGAATTCTTTTGTAAAACCAGATTAAGACTTATTTTATCAATGTAGATTGATAATATTGTGTATATGTTATGGGACAGTGGTCAGTGATCTTTACTAAGTGATATATGTGGTGCCAAGAAGGGGATTTACAAAACATTAAAATATTTTTACTTTCCAGTTGTATCGAGGGTACCAGAAAAGAACTCACTAATTCCAGAAGGTGCAAGTGTATGAAGTCAGAGGCAGTTATGTTACCTCGTAGGGGAGTGTTGAGTCAGCCCTACATTGGTCTATAATATCTGGTGCATTTCAGTTTTAGGAAATGTCTGCTACACTTGAAGAGACAGAGCGTCGGTTAAACAAACATATGTCAAAAATATATCAATTCACTGTTGAAGTTAGATGCTGGAGGTTAATGACCTAATAAATACATCTTTAATTACCTTTCCAAACTACAACTGTCTTTGCCCAGTCGACTGACAACACAGTGAGTGATATCCTGTGTCTCTCATTCTGGTTTTTCCCATTCCTCTTTGCTCCTTGTACTATTTGTCAGACATATCGTATTGTGGGTGCTCAGTAGCGGGTTTTGAGAGAGACAAGAGTTCATCACTCCTGTTGGAACCAAGGTACAAGGTTAGTGCTCTCTGACAATGAGATGTATTAGCGAATCCACAATACGTCTAGTTGTAGAAAAATTGTAGAAAAAATCATAGCTAAAATGGTAGCAAGTGGGAGGTGATGAACGTGATGAAAATTAAGAGAACAAATGTCTTGTGACACATCAATGCAATATGATTACCCTTGTATGTATGATTTTAATAGTAAATGACAATACAGGAAAAAGAATCACTCTGTTTGCTTTGGAAACTTCAGGCGACAATCTGTGGAAAAGCCACCATCTTGAAAAGGCCATCCATAAGGCTAGACATGCCTAACTCTTGAGATGTATGGTGTTGTTACGGCGTGAAGAGAAGAATCTCAAGTCTGACATCTCCATTTCTTTTTGAGCTTCCAAGCTCCAACCTTTAATGTTGGAGTTCTGCCCAGGGCGCTGAACACCCCTCTAGGAGACCGCAACAGTGAAAACCCTGATGTGATCAGGGCGGCATATATGCCTACCCATGCAGTAAGCAGTGAGTCTGTCACTACATAGCAAAAGCAGAACTCGGGGATGAACTGTTTTCTTCAATGCACACTCCACTTTGAGTAAGTATTTGGCACAGATGTAACTATCACTCAATGAATGATTATATTAGTTTATTTTGTTTGAAAGACAATCAAACACAATTGAAACAATACTGTTTTCAGTGATAGTATTATCCAATTAATTTTCAAAATGTATATAACATTAAACATCTCACATATGCTAAAAAACAGTAAATTATAAATCAAAATGGATAATTTTTAAAATATCACATTCCACAAATTATTACTAAAAACTGTAACTCAATTTATTCTAGCAGAGCGTCCCCTATTTTGAGATCTGCTCTAATAGGTCTCTTTACATAAAAGTAATAAAATCGATTCTTCATTAAAAGATTAAGAAAGCCATATTTTAGTTAGGGCTAATTGCCAAAAATAGTGATCCTAAAAAATTCTTACTAAGAAGTTAATACAATTTGAAAACAAATTGACAGTGCATGTAAGTTTGAGATGACATATCATCATAAAGGCATAACATGCACGTTTAGTAATCGATCTTTCAGGAAACTCACTAAGCCTATTACCAATCCAAATCTAAAACCAATTAGGACATTTCTATTCAGTGGGGTTTACACCCACTCCAAATATGGTTCAATTTCATTACCACTCTGGAGGTTAGCATGTGACAGTTCTAAGTGTTTTTCTACATAAGCTCTTTCTCAAATCTGGCTGGTCACAGAAAGAATATGGTTGCAATTCTTTTCTAGTGGCAGTGCAAATCTTCTGCATAGCCTATTTTATCTACTAGTTCTTACATGTAATATACCCAGAAAGCCACAACTGTATATTACATTCCAAGGGTGATCTTGTGAGTCATACTTGTGAGTTCTGCCTGGGGTTACACAAAATGAATATTAAAGGGGTGCATCTTATTTTGACTTCCAAGAAGTCCATTTTTTTTGTGGACAGAAACATGTATATGACTGAACCATGCAAAAAGAAATAATGTTTTTGTGGACTCTATTAGTTGTAGAATGTGCAGCAGCAGAAATTCCGACGAGTTTCATCTCCATATTCAGCCTGGTGTGCAGGAAGGTGAAGGATTCAAAAGATGTGTTATTCAGCAGCAGGTCTCCAAGTGGTGGCATATTTGTTAGCTACGTTAGCACTCTAGTTCTTTATTGCAATGATTATCTGGCAGGGAAACGGCTGCACCCAGCAATCCAGGCAGGATGGCCCATCCTGCCTACATCCAGTTCCCTGTGTCTCACTGTCTGGCAGGAATACACAAACTCCAACAGCCGAGCCATTCACAGTCATATGACCCAACCCTGGCAGAGAAACAAAAAATGGTTAGGGCAGGAAAATGCCAACTTTCTAAAAGTGGCATTTTCAGACTTGTGACTTAAAATACGACTTAACCATTAAAGAGGATTTTACATTATAATTCATCTGGGTCTAAACCTGACAACCCTACCTGCCCCTAATAAAAAGTTAACACTTATTTAATATACTAAAGTAACCCAATTTTATCCTATTGGAGAGGTAGGCCTTACAGTAGTGAAAAAATGAATTGAGGAGTTTTTTTTACTACCAGGACATTTAAAACGTAAAAACACAAGTCCTACTTTTTAAATACAATGCACCCTGCCCTATGTGCTTTTTGGGGCCTACTTAGGGATGACTTATGTGTATTAAAAAGGAAAGTATATGCCGGGCAAAAGGTCTATTGTGCCAGGTCGAAATGGCAGTTTAAAACTGCACTACAGGCTGCAATGGCAGGCCTGAGCTACGTTTTAAAGTTCTACCTTAGTGGGTGGCTCAATGAGTGCTGCAGGCCCACTCGTAGCATTTAATTTAAAGGGCCTAGGTCTATTTAGTGCCAAATACTAGGCACTTATCAGTGAATTAAAAGTGCCAATCAGGTGTAAGCCAATTGTGCTGTGTATGAGGGAAGCAGCGCAAGCCTTTCAGCACTGGTTAGCAGTGGTAAAGTGCACAGAGCCCTAATGCCAACAAAAATAAACAGGATGGTTGAAGGCATACAGTTTGTGAGTGACCCTGCAGAGAGGGCCAAGTCCAGCAAGGTATAAATTTGACTCACTCCTAGCCTATTGGCTATCACAGGCTATCACAAAAAGTAAAATCTGTTGCAAAACAGCTAGTAGTAACAATGCAGAAGTCAAACCCCTCCTCAAGAACCCTCTGCTGACTCCAGCAAGCTCCAGAACTACCGCCCCATCTCTCTGCTCCCCTTCCCCAACTAAGTCAAAGGCACTTAGTCAAAATCAAAGGCACTTATTGAGCGCAGAAATCACCTGAAAGGTCTCATGGCGTAAAAGGCTGGCGGTCAGAACTAAACAACGTTATTTATGATCAAATAGCCACGTTTTTAATTCCCTCCGAAAAAGCTTGTGATCAGAGATGGAAAGAAGATGAGACGGAAGCTTGTTCCAGAGGTCGGGGGCAAGAAAAGGATCGTCCCCCGCTTCGTGCAGTGCGAGGTCGTAGCGGAGTACGGAGAAGTTTTGTGCTTGATCTTAAAAGTCTTCCTGGCTGATACCTGTTAAGCTTTTTCGCTAAATAACAGGGTCCGGTGCACGTATATGATCTTGTGGGTGAGGCATAGAATTTTAAAGCGGCTCTCTTTCTTACAGGAAGCCAGTGGAGAATCCTCAGACTAGGGGCTGAAGGAGATCTCGGTGGAAGATTTAAGAATAAGTCGAGCAGCAGTGTTCTGCAGGATTTCAAGTTTGGAAAATAGATCTTCATTTAGGGAAGCTAATAAGGCATTCCCGTAGTCCAGACGACTTACAATAAGACCCTGCACCAAAGGTTTCCTGGATTCAATCGGGATCCATTTAAAGATTTTGCGTAATTTCCGCAGGATCCCATAGCAAGTGCCTAATACGAGATTGACATGGTTTTTCATAGACAATTTGTCATCAATTGTTATTCCAATATTACGCACTGCTTGTTTAGGGGATGGGCAAGGGCCCACTGCCTGGGGCCACCAGTCGTTGGACCAATACTCTTCAGCCCTGCCAAACAAGATAATCTCTGTTTTGCTGCCGTTAAGCTGTAGTTTGTTATTGCCCATCCAGTTGTTGATACGGATCATGCAGTTTTTAAACCGGGTCATTGTGTCTGCAGGGTCAGGACCAAACGTGATCAACAGCTGAGTGTCATCAGCGTATGACACTGCCGCAAAACCATAAGACCTAATCACCCTGGCCAAAGGTGTCACATAGAGGTTAAAAAGCATAGGGCTCAGGATAGAACCCTGGGAAACTCCTATACTTACTGGCATACTACATGAGGCCAGGGTGCCTATATGTACTGTGGTTGAACGGTTCCTTAGGTAGTTATTGAACCAGTCCAGGGCTTTCCCCCTGACTCCCACCTCCCAGAGCCGCTGTTCTAAAATGCTATGGGAGATGGTGTCAAAGGCGGCTGACAAGTCCAAAAGAACCAGCATGGCTGATTCTCTATTATCCAGGGCCAGCCTGATATTATCAACCACTTCTACCACTGCAGTTTCGGTACTATGTGCCGACCGAAACCCAGATTGCGAAGGGTCAAGAAATCCGTGGTCTTCCAGATGGGTAGTGAGTTGTTTATTTACCAGGGATTCAAGCACCTTCCCGAAAGAAGGCAGCAGCGAGATAGGGACGGTAGTTGCCTGGTACCCTGGGGTCTGAGGTTGGCTTTTTAGAATTGGCTTGACTTGAGCTGTTTTCCATCTGGTCGGGACCATGGCTTGATCTAGTGACATGTTGAAAATCTCCGTAAGTTTAATTATTAGCAAAGGTGCTATATTTATACAAAAACGGGGTGGGAGAGGGTCTGCTGGGGAGCCTGATTTGATCTTTGCTAAAGCTGCTGAGACTTCTTCACAGGTAACAGCTTTAAATTCCGATAATAAAGGCAGGGTAAGATGGCTGTTGATGGCCGGATGAAAGTCAGCATTGTTAATGTCGTGTTGAGAAGGCCATCAACAGTCAACTCACTCCACACCTGGAGAGAAACAACCTGCTGGATACCTCCCAATCCAGTTTTCGCGTCAACCACTGCACAGAGACCACCCTGATCGCTGCTACCGACGACATCAGAACCCTCCTTGACCAGGGGTAAACAGTGACCCTGATCCTCCTCGTTCTCTCAGCAGCATTCAACACCGTATCCCGTCACACACTCATCATCAGACTCCACTACATTGGGATCCAGGGATACGCCCTAAAGTGGATCTCATTCTTCCTCACAGGACGAACCCAGAGAATCCGCCTCCCACCCTTCACTTCGGAACCCAAGAGCACCATTTGCGGCACCCCTCAAGGTTCATTCCTCAGCCCCACCATGTTCAACACCTACTGATGCCCCTGGCCAACATCGTCAGAACCCATGGCTTCAACATCATATCCTACACAGACGCCAATCAGCTCATCCTCTTGCTCTCAGAAGACCACAAGGACCAACTTCCACAATTGCATGACAAGTGTCGCCGACTGTATGAAGACCAACTGCCTGAAGCTCATCACGGATAAGATGGAAGTCCTGAGTTTTGTGAATACCAGGTGGCCCTCCAAACTTAGACCCATACCAACAGACCACGGCTGCAAACTTAGCATCATCCTGGACGGCAAACTCACTATGAAATGCCAGAACAACGCAGTCTCCTCCGCCTGCTTCCACACCCTCAGCATGCTCTGAAAGATCTTCAGATAGCTCCTCATCAGTACCAGGAGACCGTCACTCAAGCTCTAGTCACTAGCTAGCTGGACTACAGCAACGCACTCTAAGCAGGAATCACGACCGAACTCCTGAAGAGACTCCAGAAGATTCAGAACTCAGCTGCCAAGCTCGTCCTTGACCTCCCCAGATGAACCCACACCATCCCCACCTCAGGACCTCCACTGGCTCCCCAAAAGAGATGCCAATTCAAGATGCTGATACACGCCTACAAGGCCCACCAAGACCAAGGACCAGCATACATCAACCACCGCCTGAACTTCCACCCACCTTCCAGACACCTGCTCTCCACCACCCTCGCACGCACTTCCCACATCTGCCGGACGTACAGTGGAGGATGCTCCTACTCCTACCTCGCCGCCAAGTCCTGGAACAACCACCTTCCTCTTCACCTGTGAACATCGTCCTCTCTCCCGGAATTCAGAAAGGGACTCAACACCTGGCTCTTTGACTCACCCAGCCTCGTGGGTGAGTAACCACGCTTTAGAAATCCAAAAAGATTGATTGATGGATTCATTAAGGTAGATCAGGCCATGCATCAATGCAATATATCTATGACATGTATTTTAAAAGGGGTCTTCTGTATATCTACCCCACTCCAATCTGCCTTTCTCCAGTCCAAAACAACCTGTCCCAGTCCAATCCAAAACTATATGCCCCACTCTAATCCAAAACAATCTGTCCCACTCCAATCTGCCCCATTTCAATCTGCCCCACTCCAATCCAAAACAGTCTGCCCCACTCCAATCTGCCCCACTCCAATCCAAAACAGCTTGCCCCACTCCAATCTGCCCACTCCAATCCAAAACAATCTGCCCCACTCCAATCCCAAACAATCTGCCCCACTCAATCCAAAACAATCTGCCCCACACTAATCTGCCCCACTCTAATCCGCCCTACTCTAATTCTAACCCAACTCCCCTTCAGTCCAATCCATCTCATCCTAATCCACCCACTCCATCCCAATTCACCCCACTCCAACCCACCACAATCCAGCACCCCCCAATCCAATCCACCCCACATCAATCCAATCTACCCCAATCCAGTCTACCGCACTCCACTCCAATTTACCTCACCTCAATCCAATCCACCCTACTCCCTCCCAATCCACTCTACTCCAATCCAATACACCCCACTCCAATCCAAAACAGCCTGCCCCACAACAATCCGCTCCACTCCAATCCAAAGCAATCTGCCCCACTCAATGCAAAGCAATCTGCCCCACTCCATTCCAAAACAATCTGCCCCACACCAATCAGCCCCACTCCAATCCAGTCCACCTCACCCTAATCTGATCCACCCCACTCCAATCAAATCAATCCCACCCTAATCCAATCCACCCAAATCCACCTCAATCCAATCTACCCTATCCTAATCCAGTTCACCCCACCCCAATACAATCCACCTCAATCCAATCTACCCTATCCTAATCCAGTTCACCCCACCCGAATCCAATATACCAAAATCCAATGCAACCCAATCCAATGCTCCCCACTCAATCTAATCCAATCTACCTCACTTCAATCCAATCCACCCCACTGCAATCCAGTCTACTCCACTCCAAACCCCCACGGCAATTCAATTCACCTCACTCCATTCCACCCTACCCCACTCTACTCCAATCCACCCCGCTCCAATTTAATCCACCCCACTCCAATCCAATCCATCCTATCCAGTTCATCCACTCCAATCCACCGACTCCATTCAATCCAACCCACTCTACCCCAATCTACTCCAACCCCATCCAACCCTTTACCTCAATCCACTCCAACCAACTCCTCCCTATTGTACCCCACCCCACGACACTGCACTCTGACACTGTACTCTACGACACTGTCTGACACCGAACCACTGAACTCTACTCCCTTCTACTCTGAGACACTCTGGGGGATATTCTCAAGAACATGCGATAAACATCGCCAAAATTGGTTAACGCAAGTTTACATATCGCCGTCTAGCGCGGGAAAATAACCCTGTGTTAATGTGGCATTCACAACACGGCGGTAACATGCGATAGTACCCCGATAACGCGGCAAATGTCCGCGCTAACACTACCGGGACGGCGATGAAAATCCAAACCTGAACGTGAAAAAAGTTGCGATGGGCCCAACCGCGATAAGACAATCAGCGAAAAGCAGCGCCAGGCCTGCAAATCACACACGTCAGGCGGGAAAAATCACTACAAAAGCAGAAGAAAAAAAAACACAAACAAAAACCGAACTACAGCGAAGCACAATGGAGGCAGCCGGAGCAGGTACAGAGGACGGCCAGAACCCCACAAGACCCATGGAGGACCAGCCTGGGACCTCGGGGACAGGGAAGGGCAAGGACAAGAAGAAGAGGAAGACGAGGTACAGTCCGCAGGAAAACAGGATCCTGATCACGGAGGTGGTAGAACACCATCAACAACTGTTCGTCACCTCCACTGTGTCATTGGCAACAAAAAATGGAATATGGCAGTCCATCCTGGACAAGGTGAATGCAGTCGGAGTGCTGAGGAGGACAATGGAAGAGCTCAAGAGGCGCTAGAATGATGTGAAGCGCAAAACCAAGCAGAAACTCGGCAACAACCAGAAGGCAGCAATGCAGACTGGAAGTGGGAGTCCAGCGCCACAGGAGGAGCTGGATGAGTTGGAGGAAATGGTGTCCACAGTCATCAGTGGGGAGACGGGGGCAGGAGTTGGGGCACCGGACACTGCTCAACAGCAACAGGGTGAGTAACCACCAGGGACGGGGGGACAGGGGAGATGGGCTAGTGGCACACATGCACAATCAAGTATAGCACAGTGCACACCCACAATGACTCTGGATCATGTCCCTGATCTCCTTGGCATACTGCAGCACACATAGAAACAGCAAGTAGGCCCCCGTCGACAATGTGCACAGAGGGGCTCTCCCCACACATCACTAATCTCACAACAAACCCATGCACATGTGCTGAACCTAGCAAAGCGGCGTGTCTGTGAGCCACACTGACAATGCAAGTGACACTGCATGATGAATAGCATGGCTGCAGTCAATATATCATGACATGTTGCACGCCACGACACTGAGGTGGCTGAGTGTGGGACCACATCCGTAAAGGAGCAGGTCACACTCTGACACATCCACGTGTACAAACAACCCCTGACCTCAACAACACAACTGCGGACAAACCATGCCCCAGAGTCCCAAGTCCCACCAAGAGCCCAATTTCCCTAAGAATGCAACATCTCAGCACTGTAGAAGCACAGAAGTCAAAGGCACACCGCCTGAAAGGGATATGGGCCAGCCAAATCAGAGCTGCAGGGGCGACTCTCCCAAAATGCAGCACACACATAAAACATTCAGAGCACATCAACATTGACAACAATGTGGTATAAACTGCAACACGTTCACAACAGAACAGAGGACACAACTGCTGCCGCTTGTGTGTAGAAACTGGTCAATCACATTTGGCATAGCAGGGAAACGTGAGATGATAATGTACAAGTACAAACACACATCCGTGATGTCCTCGAAATGTCCACTGTCCCGCATCAAATAGGCAGCTCCTCCCAAACAGTCACAATGTACATTGTCATGCAGTTTATGTAAACCTGTACAATGCATCAAAATACATGTGAACGAAATGTTAAACTGCATCTCCCCTTCACTTTGCAGAGGGAGAACCAACACCTCCTGCAGAGGGAGAACCAACAGCTCTTCACTGATGACGAAGAGGACCTCCACACCTTCGACACCGACGCCCTCCAAGAAGTTCATGGACAGATACGGCCTCACCTCTAGGAGCAGGGCAGCCCAGCTGCATCCAGGAGACCCCACCCCCCTGCACAGACCACACAACAGGAAGCACTTACCACCACGGCTGTCTCCCAGGACCCCAACGAACAACACATGGCCTTCCAACACCGTGTGTTAGAGGGCCAGGAGAAGATGGCTGATCAGGTGCAGGTGGGGTTTGACCTTATGGCAGCCAAACTTGATGCCATACATGGGTGTCTGAGTACCATCAGGGACCACTTACAGTCCTAACGGACACCCACAGTCTGCTCCATGCTCTCCAACGATCCATGGCTGACATGGCACAGGTCATGATACTGAGACAAGGGCTCTTCTCCAGTCAGAGTGGCTCCAGCGATGTCAGCCCGGGGTGGGACAGATGCGGGGGCTCATGGAGAACATGGAGCGGATGACGGCGGAAAGAATGGCTGCCACGGCTGCACACCAGCGGGTCTGGCTGGGACCTTCCATGCCCTGCAGCACATGCGTCATGGCATTGCTGCCTCCAAGGCCTTGCGCAGATGAATGCTGCTGCTGCTTCTGCAGCCACATCTCCGCCCCTGATGTGTCGAGTGCCTAACAGTGCGGCAGGCAATCCACCTGCACGTGTGAGGCACATGTGACATCAGAGACGAATGCGGGTAAATCAACCTTACTGGTAAGGAGGAGGCAGTAGCATTCATCTCAGCCATATGGCCTGTTTCTACTTGGTTCTGCTCTTGGATTCATCACCTTCCTGTCCCCACGATACACTCTACGACACTCACCTTGGACTGGTATGGACTGCCATTTTCTGTTTGGTTACCAATGACACAGCGATCAGACTGCGGACTGAACTCTTCCCCTTCCGATGTACTTGTCATTCCCCTGAAGGACTCATTGGCCACAGCCCTCCACGTGCCAATAATGTGAAGTGGGGTTTTCATGGCCCTGTACTGCTCCAGCTGCAACACTTCACTGGATGTGAATTAACATTCAGAATCGCACAGATGTGTCATGCCTTTGATCATTCAAGTATGAGAGTATGGATGAATGTAGGGTCAGTGATTCCCCCTTACGTCCATGTTGCTCATGTCGTGGGACTTGAGTCACAGGGTGCAACAGTGCCGATTGCAGTCCGGGTGGCGTAGACACACAACAGAGACACGAAGCATCAGTTACTTCCCTTGTCCAGCCCAGAACTGAAGCACGCCCAGAGCCCCGGGCTCATTGTTCCCACCCCTACGCTGGCCTGCCATGCGCCAGGCCAGTCCACTCCGCTTACGCTCAGGGGGGGAGGGACGACAAAGCTACATGTCCCAGGTCTTCCCTGTGGCTGATCTGCTGATCACTGGTCTAGTGATCAGCATGCCACAGCCACTCCCTGAGGGCTGGTTCACACCCACCACACCCATCCCCTTTAGGGGTCACAGGACATGTGGCCTATATAATAAAGGGGCCCTAGCCGTCACATACCCCACTGCCGGAGATGACATGATGGCGTCCGCACCCGTGACCCAAACATGAAGGGTCCATGACTTGTGGCGCACTGAGTTGGTGGCACCCTGCTGCTGCGGCCTGCACGGGCCTACCGCCACGGGATGATGACTTGCGGTGCACTGAGTTGGTGGCACCCACTGCACTGCGGCCCTTGCAGATTACCGCCACGTGGCAGTGACTTGCGGTGCACTGAGTTGGTGGCACCCGCTGCTCTGCGGCCAGCACAGACTCGCCAGTGACGATGACTTGCGTTGCACAGGGACAGTGGCACCCGCTGCCTGCGGCTGTGGGGCCTCGCCACGTGATGATAGCTTGCGTTGCACAGGGTCAGTGGCACCCGCTGCCTCAAAACTGGCAGGGGCCTACCGCCACGTGACGATGGCTTGCGTTGCACAGGGTTAGTGGCACCTGAAAGAGCTGAGCAGGTGTGCAGCCCTGCGATGATGTATTTGGCCTCGATACGAGGCGTCAGCAAATCAAGACTCAGGGTGAACAGTGTGCCCTGCTGGACCGCAGTGTACGCGCAGGCAGCAGTCAGCACACACATGACTCTGCGGTGCCGCAGGGGTGCGCTGGGGGCCTGTGGCTTTTGAGTCCAGCGATCGGCTGAGAGGATGCACCGGCACGTGGTGGGCCCTCTTGGGGACACGCCGGTGGCAGCAGGTGAGTGAGGCCTGGGTGCGCAGGGGTGGCCAGTCATGCTGGGCGGAGGACTGGTCTGGGGACCTGGGCTGGGGTGCATCAGGCGCACAGGGGATGGCCTTGAGCACCCGCCGGTCCGGCGGTGGACTGTGGCTGGGTGGGGCGCTGCCCGCTAACGAGCACGGCCCTGCATGCGATGTTCGTGATGTGCGCGGATTGGTTTGTGACGTAATACCCTAAGTCTCCCGGTGTGAATGTGCCCATTGGGGGTGGTCGGCCACGTGTGTGTGACTATGGGCAGGTGTGTGGGGAACTAGAGACACGCAGTAGTCACTTTGGTGGTGGATTGGTGACGTGTGCATTCCCACAGTTGTGAGTTGGGGGATTGTGGGGATTGAGGTGTGTGGTGTTTTCAGTTGGTACTTGCCGATGGGCAGTGCATTTCCAAGGGGGCCATCCTCAAACGCTGGTTGGTGGCGGACTTTACGCGGGGGGACATGTGGGGATCATGCCCTGCCTGGGGTATTTGCGGCAGGCATTGGTGGACAGGCCACGGTGGTCCACTTTTGTATGCACAGTGATGGCATCGTGTAGTCGCTGTTGCGGTGATTGTGTGCGGTGTCGGCAGGGCACAAGTCATACACGTGTGCTGTAGATTGCCCCCAACCCGTGCGATGCCAAGCTATGGCGTAGTTCCCTTGCGTGGTAAGATGTTTCTACGCAGTGTGACGGGTGTGAGGGGCAGGGTATCGAGCTGACACCGTGATGCTTTCAGGTGTGATGAGTCCTGCATGATGTGACCATAGCAGCAGTTCATGTAGTGGGTGCAGCTTCCTCTTTGTTCCCTCCCCGACATTACGGCCACAAGTAGTTCTGTTACGGTCTTCTCATGCATGGTTTATCTAGCCTGTGAGCATTCCGGTTTGTCCAAGTGCAGTACACTGTACCAGATTAGGCATGTGACTATACGGAAGTTTGACCATTGTCACCATTTTTCCCACAGGTTTCTGAAGACGCGTTGCCCTGTTGGAGTTCCCCGTTGGGAATGGAAACGTTAGCTGAGCTTACGTTTTGTTGATTTATGTATTTGTAATAAGTTCTGTTTTCCTACCGTTAGCTACTGGACTTCATGACCTTGGGGGAAGGGTCCGGGGGGGGGGTGCCTTGGGGTGGTGGGGGTGGGTGTTGTGGCCCTCTTGGGTCTCCAGGCTGCATAACCAGTACTCTCCGTGGCATCTAGTGAATAACTGAATGTAGCTCTGGAGGCTGAGCTCCCTTTCATACTGCAGGTAGTCGTCCTGCCTGTAAAGGCAGAGTGTTAAATCCTACTGCTAACGCTGTATCACCTGTTCTTGGTTCGCATCGCGAATCAGGCTGATGGTGAATCTCGCGAAGTGGTGTTTTCGTGTGTTTTTGCACGGGGAATGCCTACTCTGCATATCGTGCCGTTAGTTGTCGCACTCATCCGTGGCGATGTTTTTTGCGGCCGCTATCGCTGGGAAACTGGCAATATCGGCAGTTTGCACCAGCAGAGAATAGGGCGATAAATCTACTCCACCACTTTGCTGGAATGCTAAAGTGCTAATAAATGTGTGATGAGTCCTTAGAATATGCCCCTCTATTTCCCCTACTCCACACTACTCCAAAAAATCCAGTCTACGACACTCTACTTTCCCCCACTCCACTCTAGGACACTCCACGCCACTAATTGTTAGACACACAGACAACAGTCCACTTCAAAAGGTATACCAACATGGCAAAAACACATTGTCAAACCAATAGTAAATATTGTATAAGCAAGACCTACTGGATTTGCCAATGTTTGTTCTCTTTTTGAGTGAAGTTGGAGCCCAACTGGAAGGACTAAATCTCGAAGCTCTCAGACTCTGCAACTTGAAAACTCCAACATTTGGGTTCGAGGATGATTCCATCCTCCTGTCACTGGCTCTGTGAACCAATTAATTAAAGGTTTTACCGAGTACTGCAGCGAGAAGCAACTGACAGAACAAAAGTCCTGATCATGAAACAAACTTCTGCCCTAAAGAGCTACTTTTAATTAACAATTAACAGCCTGAGCGAGTGGATACTGTTGATTATTTAGGTATATGCTTTAACACTGACCTAACATTATTCAAACATAGAGAGAAGGCTGCCTGGACTCAGACCAGCTGCCACTGATGTCCTCAGGTGCAAGCAGAAGATCGCAGGCCAGCATCTCAGAGTCATATTGCCGCACATAGGGCCTCATTTACAACATTTTGATGCATGGCAGAGCAGTAAGGCTTACTGCTGCATTGCCGTGCACCAAAAGAAAAGGGCAGAAATGTGCTGAATCTACAAGATGTGGTGCATTCCTGTCCTTTTCTCCTACGCTGGCGCACAATGGGCTGTCAAGCGCCAACGCAATCACCCTTGTGTCATGTTGCAGGAGTGCACTGCGTTGTAAGTGATTGTTTTTGTGCAGAGGAAGGGACACCCATCCTGCACAAAAAACAATCACGAAATATTTCATCTTTCTCTGTGTACTGCAGAGCATAGCATAAAACACATAGAAAAGGAAAAATGAGGAGAAAATTGAGTATTTCTCTCGTTGTGCCTCCCCTTACCTCCCCCTGGGGCGGCATGACTCTGACACATTCCCATGTTTACGAAACCTTGTAAATCTGGCAATATGTCAGGTGTCATGGATGCTGTGTGAGAACACCCACAGCAACACCCATGGAACACCCCTTTCATGCAGAACAATGCGAGATACGGGCCATATTTTAAGTACCGCCAGCCATGAGGTGACTTTACATGGCCTTGTAAAATATGAGCACTAACCTCACCGCTGAGTGCGTCAAAAGTAACACCCCGGCGGCGCAATGGACTTGTAAATAAGCTGCATAGAATGAAAACATGGCAGCAACTATCAATGGCTTGGAAATGTGGCCCATGTAGATGTCCCGGTGCTTCAGAACATTGATAACATCTTCTTGAGATCGCCCCTGTGCCTGGGGCCTGGCACCACTTTGGTGCACTTGGACCTAGGTCTCAAACTAATGGCTGACGTCATGGCTCTTGGCCCCATATTACACTGGGTTCTCTTATATAGGATCCATCAAGTTGGAATCTATCTGAGATCCCTGAGGTGATGTGCCATGCTGTGGTATCGGCCAGTTATTACTCCTCCCTTTACACAGGAATGAAGATCTAATTGTTGGATCAGAATTCAGGCACTGCTGCGCTTGAAGCTTTCCTGGGGGATATTAGGTTTGATATATTCAGATTGCTCTCCAGCCTGTCCACACCAGGGAGTTCAATATTCTCAAGCATTAATATGTCCACATGCATGTCCCCTGGAGCTGGATCGAATTTAGGTATCATGTGCTGTCACAACCCAGATGCTAAGTATTTAGAATAAGCAAAAAAACGTTGAATTTTGTGCCCTAGTTGGCATAAAATCTAAATCCCTACTCAGCAGTACCTAGCACTTTAGATCCAATTTGACTGAAATTATGTTTGGACAGACTGAAAATAGGTATCAACTCGTGTCGTAGGTGGATTGCGGGGTAGCACTTGTAATTTGTTTGTCTCTTGGTATTTCCAAGTGAACTTGTCTTCCCCGTCTCCCTCTTCATCCTCTGACTGGTGCTGTCCCAGAGGTGCCGGGTTGAGCTACTTGGTCCTGACTGGTGTCAGAAGAGGAAGTTTCTGAAAAAGTTTTAATTGTCTTTGTGATCCACCTCTGGCTCAGTGTAAAAAACGGATTTTTAAAAAAGAAATACGTGTTCCCTTATAGAGTTTACTTTAAAATTTGGTTTTAAGTATTATTTCCAAATTAACTGATCTATTTGCCCACATTGATTAGCAGACTTTTGCAATATCAATAACTATAGATGAGTAGTTACAAATAGCAGGGTTGTTTTCACAAGGGTTGCAAAAGACAATGGTATTCCTGTGTCGGTGATTTTACTGCTTGGAGGACCGAGGAAAACGGTATTACACCCTTATGCATAAATTTAACACCACCCATACGGGCGACTCCTGAAGTGGGAGCGTGACAGTTTCTGGGGCAGTATCACAATGTGCCAATTAATAACACCCAAATTACCCCAGCTGTCACCATGATCATCACAATATGGAGGTCTCTACACCCGTCTAGGGGTCTGACTCACGAAGGGAACTTATATATAGTAAAGTTACGAGTGCGGAATCTCCACCCTCGAGGTGGAATCTCTGCACTCGGGCGGAATCTCCAGACTGTGTACTCTCCGCTGTGAGTGCAGAGATTACCTTTGTGAATTGGGCACAACATGTCCTTGTCTGCTCTGTCATTGTACCTGTCAAAGACCGAATCCTGCTGGATCTGAGCCCATGATTGTGTAATCAAGCTGTGAGGCACCAAGACCTCAGGTCCTTCAGCGAGTGACCAGGCGTTGATGGATCCCATGCGTTACTCGTCATCACCACAAAGGAAGGCAGATCGGTCAACACAAGCCATGGTGAATTGGATGGTGAATCACAACATCTTGTGGATAGTTTCTTCATTACTGGAGAGGGAGGAAGAGCTCCACGTCCTCTAGAAAGCCTGGGTAGATCTTATACAATGGAGACACTAGAAGCCGGGACTCGCAGTGAGAGGAAGGATTCAAACCAAGAAAAGCTGACACTGCCAGGCTAGGAGGAAACCTCAGGTGCTTCACCAGCCCCAACCGTAGATTGGAAGAGCTGTCCTGGAGATCTTGAGGTGGCCAGGCTACATACCAGCTTAGAGACAATCTTGCTGTATTCACCAGGCTACAGTGATATGTCCCTTGCATTGGGCATCGTGATGCAATGGCAGTCAGTGGTCCATATCTTACGAGCACACATGCACTAGGCATGCCGAATAAGAGGTATATGTCACGTGTTAGTAGGACGCCGGATGATGTGGCTTTGTGTTGGAAGTTTTACATGAGTTGTCATGGAGCACACGGAATGGAACCCCTGACCTCATCATGTCCAGAGCCCCATGCATTTGTGACTTTACGTTTACATCTTTACCACTTCCATTCAGAGCTTGTGTCTAGTCCTCACCCCCTGTTGCACGATGGGGGTTCCTTAGACCCCCCCCCCCTCTGATTCGTTCAGTAACTTCACTTCCCTGCTCTAAGCCTGCAGTTCCAAAGCCCTATATCTTCAAGATCGATCAATAACGTTCTCACACAGCCTTCCTAACCTCTCATTTTTTAAATGTCTCCATTGCATTCCTTACCAATCATTCCCTCTACCGTAGGGTACTATGGAGGCCTTTGATCTCCTACTTATGGGTTAAACCAGGCACCTTCTTGGTTGCTTCCCACTGATCTCTCCCAAGGTTCTGACATGTGAGGGGCTCCTTACCAGCTCTTCCAGCCTTTCAGATGTATCGACCTGTCAGAACAGTTTGCCATTTTTTCTGTGGCACAGCCTGCTGCCGGTGACCAGCCAATCACCTCACCTTGTTTAGGTGCAGAGGTCAGACTCTGGAATGCCCATCCAGTCCCCACCTCCCCCCCCAACCCCCTCTGTCCCCCGCGTGGACTGCACTCCCCCATCCTCCAATGATACGAGGGCAGAACTGACTGATATTTCATCACTATCGTCGGTGCTGCTGCAGAGGGGCAGTGGTGAGGGCGCTACCCGGGAGGGGGGCTGGGGGGGTTGGAGCAGGGGACGTTCCTGCTGCTTTAACCACATATTAATAACACGCCTGGGGTCCATGTGAACCCGCCTGACCTCTAAAATAGGAAAGACACGGTCATCAATGAGAAACAGAAGAAAAGCAGTTTACAAGGGTGCTGGGCATGTGACTGAAGGCAAGAGTAGTATTAACCAGTTATGACTACAGAGAATAGAGAGTGTGTAACGGTGGTTAATTACCTCACAACCGAACCTTATCAATAAGTAATGTAAAGTTATACGTGCTACAGAGGGTGCTCGACCACAATCTTCCTCCGTCGCACAGGAAGTGACGTGCGCATGAGAACAAATCACAAAGACGCTACGAACCGTCCAAGAATGAAAGTGTGAAAACCAACTCTCGTACAACACAACTGTACTACACTTGGGGGTATATTCACAAGAACATGTGCTAAATATCACCAAAAAATGTTAACGCAACTTTACACATCGCAGTCCATCGCGGGAAAATAACCCTGTGTTAACGTGGAATTCACAACACGGCGGTACCATGCGATAGTTTCCTGAAACCGCGGACAATGTCCGCGATACAACCACCACGACGGAGATAAAAACACAAACCCCCAACACCAAAAAACATGCGATGAGCCCATTTGCGATGAGGAAATCAGCGATAAGCAGCGCCAGGCCTGCCATACACACCCGGCAGGCGGGAAAATCACTACAAAGGAGAAAAAACACACAAACACAAAATGATCAACACCCAAGCACCATGGAGGCAGCCGGAGCGAGGCGCAGGGGACGGCGCAACCCCACAAGTACCCCGGACGACCAGCCCGGGACCACGGTGACAGGGAAGGGCAAGGACAAGAAGAAGAAGGAAGACGAAGTACAGTCCGCAGGAGAATCGGATCCTGGTCACGGAGGTGATAGAACACCATCAACAACTGTTCATCGCCTCCAATATGTCATTGGGCACCAGAAATGGATTATGGCGGGCCATCGTGGACAAGGTGAACGCCGTCCGAGAGTACAGGAGGTCAATGGACGAGGTCAAGAGGCGATGGAATGACATCAAGCGCAAGACCAAGGAGAAACTCGCCGCCAACCAGAAGGCAGCAATGCAGACTGGAGGTGGGAGGCCTGCGCCACAGCAGGAGCTGGATGACATGGAGGAGCTGGTGTCGACAGTCATCAGTGTGGAGACCGTGGCAGGAGTCGGGGGACCGGACACTGCTCGACCAGGACACAACACAACCGCAACAGCGTGGTGACCACCAGGTACTGGGGGGACGGGGGAGATGGCCACAATGGCACACATGCACAATCAAGCAGGGCACAGTGCACACCCACAATGATTCTGGATCATGGCCCTGAGCCACAGACTGTCACAATGTACAATGCCATGCTGCTTGAATGTGAACCTGTACCATGCGGCTACATACATGCGGACACATTGTAATCCACCATCTCCCCTTCACATTGCAGGGGCACCGTCAACACCTCCTGCAGAGCAGTCCCAGCCACTCTTCACTGATGACGAGGAGGACACCACCAGCATCGACACCCCAAGCCCTCCAAGACATCATTGAACTCATCCGCCCAATCACCTCCAGGACCAGGGCAGCCCAGCTGCATCGAGGGAGACCCACCCACTCCACAAACCACCCAGCAGGAGGCACCCACAACCCCAGCTGTCTCCCAAGACCACCCCGAACAACACATGGCCTTCCAACACCATGTGATGGGGGTCAGAAGGAGATGGCTGAGGCAGGTGCGGGTGGGGTTCGACCCTCATGGCTACCAAACTGGACGCCATCCATGGGTGTCTAGGTCCCATCAGGGACCAGCTCCCAGTCCCTAACGGACACCCACGGCCCGCTCCATGGTCTCCAACGAGCCATGACTGACATCGCTGGAGTCCTGACTCGGAGACAAGAACACCTGTCCGCTCAGAGTGGCTCCAGCGATTCCAGCCTTGAGCTGGCACACATGCGCAGGCTCATGGAGGACATGGTGCGGATGGAGGCGGAAAGGATGGCAGCCACCGCTGCACATCAGCGAAATGTAGCTGGCATCTACCAGGCCCTGCATGTCCTCATCATGGCATTGCTGCCACAAGGCGTGGCGATGATGAATGCTGCTGCCCCCTCACCATCCACAACTCCGCCCCCTGGTGTGTCAGTGCCTCACAGTGCCGCAGCCGGTACTGCAACACCCACAGGTGGGGCAGAGCACACATCCGAGGACGAGGACATGGATGGGATTGAGTTCAGTAGGAGGCACAAGCATTCATGTCCGCCACCTTGCCTGTTTCTGCCAGTGCCGCACATGGCCCCATGACCTGCCACTGACCCCTGATACACTCCGCTGCACTCACCTTGGCTCGCGGCACTGGACTGCCATATCCTGTTCGATGACCAATGACACGGCGACCAGACTGCGGACTGTACCCTTCCTCTTCCGCAGTACTTGTCATCCCCGGATGGACTCTGGCTCGGCCTCCACGGGCCCATATTGTGTAGTGTGCTAGGCATGTACCTGTACTGCTCCAGCTGCAATACTCCACCGGATGTGCAATAAACATCCATAAACGCACTGCTGTGTCATGTCCTTCATCATTCATGTATGAATGTGTGGATGAATGTGAGGGACAGTGATTTCCCTCACGTCAACTGATGCTCATCCTAGTGGGTTGCCAGTCACAGTGTGCCACATTGCCTATTGTGTTCCGCTTGCCGTGGACACTACAACAGGGACACACGCATTTGTCACTTCCTTGTCCGGACATGGACTGAACCACGCCCTGAGCCCCGAGTCATTATTGCAAGCCCTGCGCTGGTCCGGCGTACGCCAGGCCGAGACCACTCCGCTTCGCTCCGAGGGGGGCCCACATAGCTACATGTCGCAGGCGTACACGCTGGTGGTATGCAGGTCACTGGTCTAGTTGTCAGCATGCCACGGCCACTCCCTGAGGGCAGCTTTGCACACACACCACACCCATCCGGCACAGGCGTCACAGGCCATGTGACCCCGCCAATATAAGGGGCCGGCAACGTCACATTCCCCACTGCCGGTGGTGACTGGATGACGGACGCTCCACGGTTCTCAATCATAAAGGGCCCATGAGTTGTTGCGCACAGGGTTGGTCGCACCTGAAGCCTTGCGCCCGTCACGGGCCTACTACTACGTGGCGCTGACTGGGGTTGCACAGGGTTAGTGGCACCCGAAGCCTTGTGCCCGTCACAGGCCTACCACCACGTGGCGCTGACTGGGGTTGCACAGGGTTAGTGGCACCCGAAGCCTTGTGGCCGTCACGGGCCTACCACCATGTGGTGCTGACTGGGGTTGCACAGGGTTAGTGGCACCGAAATAGCTGAGCGGGTGTGCAGCCTGCGATGATGACGTGTGCACTGATGTGGTCTCTGCCATTGATGCCTCAGGACTCAGCGTCATGTGTGGGACCTGCTGTGCCGCGGGGCGGCTCCGCATGGTGTGTACCATGTCATGGTGGCGGGTTCGGGCCTGGAGCTTGCACGGGCACGTGGTGTGCCCACTGGTGGACACACCGTTGGTGGCAGGTGAGCAGTGGGCCCGGGGTGTGCAAGTGCGGACAGCCAGCGCTGGCCGGCGGGAGGGGGTGGGGTGCGGCTGCATGCGTGCGCAGGGACGGACAGGCGTTGTTGCCGTGTGCTGTGTGATGGACTCTGCCATGATTGACTCTGGCCTCGATTGCAGGTTGCAGACCTGGTGGCTTGCAGTGCAGTGCTCACTTTGCCACTGGATTCAAGATAGCCTGGCTGATGACGGCTGTAAGCCAGAAACCGGTCCCAGGATGCTTGTTTCCGGTCCAGGGAAGACATGGCTTGGCAGTTCGGGCTGGACTGTTCCCATGAGGCACAGGGTCAGACTGATTTGCATATGGCCATGTCTGAACTGGGGTGGAGGAGTGAGCTAAAGAATGATGATGGATTAAACCCAGATCAGTTGCCTGGGGGTGAGTGCTTGCAATGTTCAACACTCCGTCCATCATCCCCTTTGGTTTTGCTTTGCAGTGTATCCCGGCACGTGGTTGGAGACACACCGGTGGCAGCAGGTGAACAGTGGGGCCTGGGTGCACAGGGGCGGCGGTGTCTCTCTCTCTCTCCCTTCCTTCCCTCTATCACTCTCTCTCTCTCTCCCTTCCTTTCCTTCTCTCTCTTTCTCTCTCTGCCTTTCTTTCATTCTCTATTTCTCTGTGTCTCGCTCCTTTGATGTGCGCATGACACACGTTCTGATTTTGTGCTTTATTTTCCAGGCTGTGACATCGAGATTGTCCCGGACGGAGCAGACAGGAGTCTTCCGCATTAGTGTTTTGTGTTGTATTTCAATAAAGTTTTTGGTTGTTACTTCAGTGCTGTGTGACTGTTTCTCGTTCTTCTGGCCACACGTGTGTTATTTTTTATCAATGTGCGTCATCTGGCGCTTTTTGTGGCTCTTGTGTCGCGCACGGTATGTGTATGTCGGGGGGGCTGGGGATGGTGGTGGGTGTTGTGGCCCTCATGGGTATCAGACCTACATGATCATTGTCTCCATGGCATCTGTGGGTCTTCAGATGTGGCTCTTGGCTGGGCTCCCTTTCATGCTGCAGATAGTCGTCCTGCTTTACACCAGCAAAAGGCAGGTATTAATTCCCTGGTGCTACCGCGGCTTATCGCCTGTTTTTGGTTCGCATCGCAGATCTGGCAGTTCGTTGTGAAAGTGGTGTTGTGGTTTTTCGTGTGTTTTTGCACGGGAACGCCTACTCTGCATCTCATTAGGGTTAGTTGGTGGTGTCCACCGTGGTGTTAAGTTTTGGGGCAGTTATCGCGGGAATACTGGCGATGTCGGCAGTTTGCACCCGTTTGTGAATGGGGTGTTAAATCTATCTCCACTTTTGTTGAGTTAAGGTGGAGATAAATCGGAGATAAGTCCTTGTGAATATGCCCCTTGATAAGGTGGAGTTCAGATGACATAGACGAGAACATTTAAGAATACAACGTGTCTGTCAGCTGAGTTCATTTGTGTTCTCGAATCCTGAGATAATGAAATGGGACTTGAGTTAAGTTGGCTGGACTGACTGTGTAAAGTATCGCCCTGGCACGATGGCTTAGGGATTTTTGGCGCATTGCTGGAGTTGGTGGGAAAATGAACGGAATTCCAGCAATGCGTTAAAATGCAGAGGCGATGCGTCAGTTTACACTGACGCATCACCTATTGAATGGGGACCAATGTGTTAGAGCGTGAAAAGGTGATAAAGTCTTCTTGCGCTCAATCATATTGGGCCTGGATGTGACGCATACAAGTGGGCATAGTGCCCACTTGTATGTGTGACATCAGCACGTAACGCCACAAATTGTGACATTACATGCACATACCTACCTTCTCTGGCCCACTTACCTCGTGACTTGATTGGATATTGCAATCAAGTCACTACAGCTGGTGTGGTCCATTGGGCACAGCCAATACGTTATCTCTACGCCTGGGTTTAGCAGACATAGACGTTGTGATGCCTTGGCACCCCAGCGGCATGTAGCAGGAAACAAAAGTGGCAAATACCACTGCAGCAGTTTTATGGTAGGCGTTTCCGACGGAAAGCCTACCTTGCATAAATTAAAATCTAACATGACGCAGCTGATTCCGACGCAGGTAAAAACCGATGTAACCTTATAAAAAAGTGACGCATCTGCATCCATGTAAATATGGAGCAAATGTAGCACATCTGTTGCGTCTAAAAGAGTGACACAATGGTGGCACAAGGCAGTGCAGAGGGCTTGTAAATAAGCCCCTTAGTGAGTAGTTACCCACCAATCCCTCACAGCACCCTATATCCTCAACTTACTTAAGGGCCTTTAGGGTTTATAGGGCCTTCAGGACCATCACCATTCATACCCATCTTTGGGTACCGTCTTTAATCACCTCACTTAGAATGCATCCTCGTAAAGCCTAGCCCTCATCTCGTTTCATCCAGATAAGTACTGTCTCCTCTTGATGATAGCACTCAGGCACCTGTTTATCTCACACACCTGACGTTAGAATATAACCTTGTAACGATCCTCTACAGATACCAAAGAGCTCATTAACCTCATTAACACCTGCTGGACCCCTATTGATTGACCCTTTCTCCCTTATTGTTATCAGACAGTTATCCTGCAGGTCTGGGTAGTCACCCAGCCGGTTTGGGACAGGCCAGCTCGTGGCTCAAAGTGTCCTACATAGAACATGGGTGGGGGAATGCGTCTTACACGCATTCCGTGGGTTGGATGTTGGCTGGGTAGAGATTGGATTTGTTGACATTGTTACAGTTTTAATTGTAAATTTTGTTGCTCTCACTCTTCTTCTCCCCGCTATTTACCTCGTCTATCCTAGCTTCTCCCTCTCTCCCTGGCCTCCTTGTTCTCTCCCATGGCTAACTGGGCAGTACTTTCACATACACTACTTCCCCACGGTTGCCAGCATAGTCCAGGACACCAGTCATACCTATGACTCAAGCCCACTCCTGACGGTTAAACATTCCAGGCAAACTCATAGCACTTTGTATTCACTCTCTCCTACAGGCTCCCACCCACACCTCCAGACATTCATCTGCTGCTGTAAAAGACCTCGCTACCGCCCCATGTCTTACCCTTTGAACATACTCTCACTAAACACAAGGGTGTTAGACGTAGAGAAGTGGCTGATTATTGTAACAAATTGAAGAGGGACATCATCCTCTAACAAAAGACCCACCTGAAATCTATTCATGTCACGAAGTTCTACAACCCATATATTGCAGATATTGGTATCTCCCCAGCCCTACAAAAAAAGAATAGGGTGGTAACTTTTTTTGTTTAGTTTAATAAAAGCTTTATTAAATTAAGGTAAATGTGTAAAGAGTTTTTCTTATAAAACGAAAATTCCAAAACCACGTAAATGTATAATGACATAAGAACACTACAAGAGAGAAAAAAAATCAAGAAAGAAATAATATAGATGTGAAACAAGTACAGTAAGATATTAAGTCTGCACCTATTTAAAAAAGTGCATTTTATATTTTTTAAGGTGTAAAGAAGAAAGAAAATAGGGAGGAGAAGGGAAGAAAAGAAAAAGGAAAAGAGAAGGAAAGAAGAGACGGGAAATATACGCTATAGATTCTAGACTTAGATCATATAAGAAACATATCATATATTAACCATATCATATATTAACCATATCATATAAGAACATTGGTTGAGTCGTAGTTACTATATAGAGCAATAAACAGAGCAAAACAAACAATAACAATAAACCCTATATTAGAAAACGATCATGGAGGCTGAAAGACCATCGTGGAGTCCTTGGGGGCTTTATAATTTTTGTTTAAATAGTCAGTGAGAGGTGACCAAAACAAATCCTTCTTAATCATCAGTAATGTGGAGTTAGCCGATGCAGTATTAAGTCTATTATGGGAACAAAGAATATTCCACCAACTTGTAATCCTAACATGACTTGCATTCTTCCAGCTGGACATAATGACTTGAAATGCAAGGGCGATTAACAGATCCACAAATTTACCTAGTTTATGATTTACTAACCAAAAGCGTGAGGAACTTTCCCAAAACATTTGTTGAATATCAAAAGGAAAGTCAATACAACAAATAGTGGAGATAGTCCTACATAACTGACACCAAAAGGCGTTAGTGGGTGGACAATGAAAAAACAAATGTAAATATGTGTCGGGAAGGGAATTACAATACCAACATGTGTTAGGAAGATATAAGTTGTATTTATGTAAGGCAATGGGAGTCATATACAACCTATTATAAAAATAATAAAGAGTTTGGGTAGTACTGGCATTACAAGAGGTGTGATTAATCTTACTACAAATGGATCCCCAGGTCTTTAAAGAAAAGGAGTGCTGAAGATCCATCTCCCACACCAATTCACTTTTAGATTTTGAACGAGAAGGAGTTATGTAAAGCAGATATTTGTAAATTTAGGATGCTTTGGGTGGAGAAGAAAGATTAATTGGTTCTGGAGGTGGGACGAGAGGAGGAGGAGATTGTGTTTGCTGAAAATGGCAACCCGAAGAGATTCATACCGGTAAGTGTAAACAGAAGAAAGACCAAATTTAGTTTGAATCTTCGAGGAAGAGAGTTGAGTCATCACACACATTAACTGTTTGATCTGAATTATGCCCTTGTGTACCCATTGCTTCCAAAAATAGTTCGAGTAGATACTTTGAAAAGGTTATTATGCCAAGTAGAAGATTCCAAAAATTTCTGTAGTGGAGACATGGGTCATGTAAAAATACATAAAGAAACTATAATAGAGTATTTAATAGTAGGGGAGGAGAAAGCGTTAGGGGGTTTCGAAAACTGTACCTGAGAGTGGAAAGGAAATGGTGATATAAGGGAGTCCTCCAATTTATGCCATACACTGGTAGATAAAGAGTCATTGCTGGCCATAAAAGGCAAGACTTGCTTTAGGACAAATGCTGAATGATATTGCTGAAAATTTGGAAAATGTACACTGCCTAGTTCTTTGGGTTTACATAAAGAGGCTAAGCAAATGCAAGCTTTTTTCCCCCACTCCATAAGAAAACAGCAAGTAATTCATTAAGAGCCTTACATTTTTTTAAAGAAAATTTAATAGGTAACATGGACAGATGAAAATTAATGACAGGTAGCATCATCATCTTTATAGTGGCCAATCTACCCCACCAGGACAGATATAAGGGAGACCATCTTTCTGTCATTTGAAGAATCTTATGTTGAACATCATCTGAATGGTTTTTGCCACGGAGGTGGAGTATTTAATTGCAAAATATGTAATAAAGTGAGAGGTCAATTTAAACCCTGTATCAACAAACATATCTTTAAGACATTATTTATTGAGAGGGAGAACCTCAGACTTAGAAAATTTTAGTTTATACCTGGATAAAGCAGTATAGGATGATAAAAGATTTGCAAAGATAGGTATCGATGTTTGAGGATCTGATACAAAAAGGAGCACATCATCCGCATAAACTGTGAATTTGATTTCAGCTTCTTTAGACCGGAATCCATGAAAGGAAGAGTATGCAAAAATGGTTCTAAAGACAAATAAAAAGAAGGGGAGACAAAGGACATCCTTGCCTGGTGCCCCATAATAGAGAAAAATAAGGAGACTGAATACCATTGAGAAAGGTGGATGTCTTTGGGGAGGAATATAGTATAGCTATATATTTGAGAAAAGTGGGACTAAAGCCATGCCACTCAAGGGCATGCATCATAAATCGCCAGTGTACGCGATCAAAAGCCTTTTCTGCATCTTAGTTATGGCAACCATAGGTGTGGTACTAACCGAAGCAACATGTAGAATATCCCAAAAAAACTAGAATTATCAGTCTTGTGTCTACCTTTTATGAATCCAGTTTGTTCTAAACCGACCATATCGGAAATAAGAGGAGAAAGCCTAATGGCGAAGACTTTAGCGAAAAGCTTACAATCTAAATTGATAAGAGAGAAAAAGATGGATCTTTATCTTTTTTGGGAATTAAGCAAATCATAGCTTCCAAAAAAGTGCTACAGGCTTGATTATGAGTTAAAAAGTATTGATATAAGGTAAGCAAATGTGGAGCAGTAACTGAACAAGTGCGTATTGTATTTCAGAAAGCGAAATGTCCTCATCTAAACAGGAGAGATCCTGTGCCGGCTGCAATTGCGGTGGAATGGAGTTAAAACAGGAGTCCAGTGCCTTATCTGAAGGAAAATGATCAGGTGTATATAGGTTTGTATAATAGTCTGTAAAGCATTTCAAAATTTCAGTATCTTTAAAATGAGGAATATTACTTCCGTCTATAATCTTAACTATTTTAGACTTCTGAGATTCAACTTTCAAATAGTTAGCAAGCAACTTACCAGCTTTATTACACCCACCATAGAATTTAGAGTTAATCTTTAACAAAATTCCGGAAGCGTCTTTCATTGATTTTCTAATAAATTCAAATTTGGCTTGCATAAGACGCTGTAACGTAGTATCGTTGGTGGTGGTGAAATATTCATGCTCCAATTGCTTAATAGAAGTAAGGAGAAATGAAGATTCCCTAGAAGCCTTTTTCTTTTTAGATGAGACATAATCAGGGGCGGTGCGTCCATTGGGGCGCTGGGGCGTTGCCCCACTAATGCACATGGCCCCAAAGTGTCGCCGCTGTCGCGTAAGCAGCAGACGATTCAAGTAATACTCCTGTACGTCTGGCAGACGTACAGGAGTATTACTTGAAGTCCGTGCCGGTCACTGACGTCCACCGGGCGACGCCCGAGCAATCACATCAGGACAAGGGGGTGGTGGTGACGTCGGGTCTAGCGCACTTAGGTGCGCATGCTCCGGTTCTGGGCTGGTCATTTTCTGACCAGCCCCGAACATACGCATTAGACTGGACATTAGAAGAGCGGGGCTGCTTCATGGCGCAGCCCCGGTCTCCTAATGGGCGGGTGTGTACCCTGCCCAAGCCAATCCTGGCGCTGCTGGAGCAGCGTCTGGATTGGCTTAAGCCAGCGCGGATTTGGGAAGCCTGCTGCGCAACACACACGACGACGACACACCTGTATTTTGGTGCGAGGGCCGAGGCTGCTACTACTGCAGTGCTCGTCGTGGATGGCTCGAGTCCTGCAGTGCTCCGGTAAAGAAGAGACTGGTCCTGGTCCTGGACGAGAGTCACGAGACTTCACGACGTAAAAAAGTAAGTATTTATTTCAACAGTGAGCTGATGACCATAATATACTATTTCCCTTTCACCCGTGCCACCAAGCTGATTGCTGTAAATAATTGTACATTTTAAATTACTTACAGCAATCAGCTTGGTGGCACGGGTGAAAAATGCTCCTGTTAACGTTGCTGTGCGCTCTCTAAAGTGCACAATCAAAGCGCCGGCCATTAATATACTCTTTTCCAGGAAAAGAGTATATTAATGGCGGCAGCTTGATTGTGCACTTTGAGAAGCGCACAGCTGCGTTAACATCATGGGCATTTTGTTAACGTTGCTGTGCGCTCTGAAAACCAGAGATCTTCACCTCCACTGCAATAGGGCATTTTATTTGTGAGAAACCACATGTGCGGCCAGGTTCTCACATGAGAAGCTTCTTGAACAGCGACTGCAGTGGGAACCTCCTGTTTTACTGGGTTTGATGACATGCCTCTGTTTCCGCACCAGCCAAGCAGCATACTGTAAATCGCTAAGACGAAGAGACACACGGAATGTCATTACGAAGCACAGTGCTGTTTCGAAGGCTGCACCTATCCAGCAGCCATGCACCTACAATTGTCACCCGAAGAATCATTAAAGCCTTGCCAGTGTTCACTGTACTGGAAGTTATTAAAAACGCATGTTGTCAGCCACGTTTGTGTTTTCCACAATGAATTCCGCTTGATTCAGCAAGCTTTAATTATGGGCATTTTCCCCCACAGTCTTTTAAGTAGAACACTAACCGAGAATAGGAAAAAACCTTTGGCATCCGCTCTGCCGGAACTTAAATTGGCCTGTTAGCAGGACTTTAAGTGGGAAAAAAAACTGGGGGTGCTCTAAAAGGGGCGGGGCAAACCTCTTAAAGGGGTGTGGCCTATCCAAGTAGGGGCGTGGTCTAAATCAAGATAACTTGTAACTTCCTGGTGCTGTTAGGGCAGGGGCGTGGCTTTAAAAGTGCTTCACTGGTTTCACATTCTCAAGTTGAAGCCTCTTTCAAGTAAGCTGCTGATACTTCCAGCTACAACTCCCATCTCAGGGGCAGACACTCTGATCACAGCGCAGAGACTGCAGACACTGACACCCTCACACTACAGGGGCTTGTACTAGGAACCAGAGCTGATAGGAGACCCCATGACAAGAATGACACTTTCAGCCTGTTCTGACCTTTAAGCGCACATTGCTTTGCATTCTGGGACTTGTAGTTTTGCTTTACCATTCAATCCCAGCGTGCAAGTACAGCACCGTAAAAGGCCAAGACTGTAAAAAGGTGTCACTAATCAGAGCTGATGGTGGCGCTCACAGCAAACAATCAGACACTCCCGGCGCACAGGCAGACACTCCTTGCTGTGCTGCGCTCGCTCCCACCTCCCGATGCCTCTGTTTTCCCTGTTAAGTTAGTTTTATTCCTAGCGCCAAGGTGTCCTCTTGGGTGAACGTTACATTTTCACAAATGTGTTCCATTCCCTTCCACTCACTGCACACACTCCGGCACCCCAAGATGCAGACGCCCCCGCCCCCCAGTACAGACCCGGACATTCGTGTGTCTCCTGCAGACACCCCAAGTACAGGCTCAAACATTGTAGGGCCATCTGCCTACATCCAGTGGCATAACACATAATCATGATTCATGCCCCTCCCCCACCAGCAGAATGTGAAGAGGGCCAATGGACGTTTGGGAGGCTCCTAAAAGATGCCTCAGGTGCTTGACTTACACACCTGCAGGCACCCCCAGTACAGCTTCGTATGTTCCCAGGTAAACTGTTGACACTCCCAGCTGAGATACAAACAGTCCGAGGTCGTAAACTGATAATCTCAGCTCCGCTGCAGACACTCCATGCTCTCCTAGGTTAAAGGCAGACAAGTCCCTCCTCTGCTGCAGACACTCTCAGTGCAGGTACAGCAGCCAGTGAAGGTGGGAGGAGGCGTGTAAAGAAGGAGGGACAGACACTCCCACTTCACAAACAGGGAGAAACGAAACTTAACTTCACCACTCCCTCTCAGGGCAGGAACATGGCTGCAGCAAACCAGCTCCGGAGCCTAAAGGATGAGACCACGTGCTACATATGTCTGGAATATTTCACGGACCCCGTGTTTGTGGAGTGTGGGGCACACTTTTTGTCTGTCCTGTATCACTCGGTGCCGGGAGGGGCTGCAGACAGACTTCCCTGCCCTCAGTGCAGGGAAATATCTCAAAATAAAGCATGCTCTCACTGTAGTCCAAGAAAAAAAAAAGAAAACGGACTACCTTTGTAAGGCCCGAAAATAGAGCCCCATAGAGACCCGTTTCGAGGCCCCCTGAAAATAACTGCCGGTGCTCAGACCCGGACAGACCCGGCCCACTTAAAGCCCTGCCTGTTAGTTATGTTTCGGAGACACTGTAATGAGATGGCAGTATGCAACTCATTAGTGCAAATACACGGGTTCATACGTCAAGAAGAGATTGCAGCATCCCTGCTCTTGGCATCTATTAAGCCCATAACTTGTTTACATTGATGGGCATTATTAATCAATACTTAAAATATTCCAGATGTCAGAAGTGTTCACATTTAGCACAACAACCATGTCAGTTTTAAAACTGAAAGTGGAATGCCAGGGTACCGCCATCTTCGCACTGCCTCCAGGCTACAATTATAGACTCTCGGTAATCAGCTCCGCCCATGATGGGCTTAAGTAGCTTTCACATTCGTTGGATGGTTTTCTAGATGTAAAAAAGTAGGGTGAGCAGGTTTTGAAAAACCAAAAACCGGTGCATTCCACAAACACTGAAGTATATAAGGTATATAATTTTGCACCAGCCAAGGGCATTGAATGATTTATCTGACAGCGCTCGCTAATATCAAAAACATATACAGTAGTGTACTAAGGTTTATTAAATGCAACTTTAACTCATAGTATCATTCCTGTTAATAAAATTGCCACCTGATGAGGACTGCTAACTAATCCTGCACTGTGTAAGACATGGAAACTCTCCACCCTCGGTGTTTACTTGACCTCTCAAGACCGAAACCCGGGTCGTGCTAGTTTTACGGAAATTTACCAGGATAGATGGTGAAAACCCGAGACTGCCCCGGAAAATCTGGGGCATCTAGTCACCCTATGTATACATGAAGTTTAGAGGCAAACCAAATGCTCGCTCAAATACTCATGCCCCCCTCAACTGCCCTTCCCCCAATAACCATGGTGGTTTGTAAATATCAGCAGAAACCCAAGGTGGTTTTCTTGGATCATAAATAATACACATTCTGATTAAGCATTTTTTTTATATTAGTTCAGTGATGGCATAGCAAAATTCTTTTTCAAACAGCTAATTGTTTATTGAAAGCATTAATTTAAATATTGCACTATTTGGAGACTTGGTGAAGCTTTGGGGGGGAAAGGGAAATACCAATGTTGGGGGCTTGGCATGCTAATATGGATCGGTGTTTGTCAGAAGAGAGAACTATTTAAAAGCTAGAGAGGGTGTCTAAATAAGTTCAAAACAATAAGGGCCAATGGATGTTATGTTAATGAGAATTTGTAGAGCGCTCGTTCACCAACAGGTCTCTTGGCGCTAGTATTTTCCATTGAGGTCATTGATTAGAAGGTCCAGGTCTAGATGTAAGCTTGGGTAAAAAGCCAGGTCTTCAGCATTTTCCTGAAGCGAAGGAGGTCTGTCTCTAATCAAATGCATGAAAGGGGGACCCCCTCTAGGGATAATTCAAGGTCAGGGAGAAGAGGGGAAAGGACCAAACATATAATGAAAAACCTCCCTCAGGACCTATATTTCTTTACTGTTTACGTACTTTTACCTACAGGATGGGCTTGACAGAAGTGCAATCAAGTGAACAACACTTACAACATTGACTTATTCACTGTTATTTATTTTATATAAACATTTTTTCTATATCAAATAAGTTCATTGCTTTACTCTTTTTTTCTTTTTACATTTTTTTTCTTGTTTGAGACATTTTAAAAATTTGACAAATTTATCACCATAAGTATAAAAATTTTACACACCAATAGTTATAGGACAAATACCCCCCAGGGGAACCAAATCTTTACATATATCAAACCATACACACCACAACTCACACTGTTTCATACAGACTCATACTTCATTCACATATGTCTCAAACAAAATAAAAAAAAAAAAAAAAAAAAAAGAGTAAAGCAATGAACTTATTTGATATAGAAAAAATGTTTATATAAAATAAATAACAATGAATAAGTCAATGTTGTAAGTGTTGTTCACTTGATTGCACTTCTGTCAAGCCCATCCTGTAGATAAAAGTACGTAAACAGAAAATAAATATAGGTCCTGAGGGAGGTTTTTCATTATAGGTCTGTCTCTAATCTCAATGGGGTGGGCAGAGCATTCCAAAATTTGGGTCCTTGTATTGAGAAGCGCGACCCTCCTGTTCGTTTGTGTCTAAAACCCGGAACCACCAATAGATTCATGTGCATGGATCTTAAGGTGCGCTGAGGAGTGTACCTGTGGATTTTTGAAGATATGTACTTTGGGCCAGTACCATGTAAGGCTTTGAACAGGATACGTCCTGTTTTAAACATGGAGTGCTGCTCCACTGGGAGCCAATGCAGCTCTTTTAGCAGCGGCTTGACGTGACAGCGTCTGCCTTGTTGGTAGATAATTCTAGCTGCCTGGTTTTGTATCAGCTGCAGACGGTGTTCTGGTTGCGCTGGAGGCCTAGGTAAATTGCATTGGCGTAATCGATTTTTGATAGGATCAAGGAAATGATGATTTGAATGCTGGCCTCTCTGCTGAAAAACCTTCTGATTTTCTAAGTTTCCGCAGTTGGAAAAAACAGGCAGAGGTAACCGCCCCAATCTGCGTGTTCATGGTGAGATCTGAGTCAATATGTATGCCTAGGCTTTTTATGGAGTTCTTCGGGGCAGGGATTACAGAAGTCAGAATGAAGCCCGTGGCTTTGCTAGAACACTACAAGACAGAGAGTTTCAGTTCTTTCTGTTTTTATTTCATGACATAATGTTTTATGTCGAGATATTATACAACCAGTTGCAAGCACGAGCCATAGATACTGTCTCTGTGCAAAGAGATACCAGTATGTTTGTCACCAACATCAGCAAAGTGAGAGATGGGGTTGACAATTTAGACAGCAGACTGCCAGAGGGTTCTACTTTTTCAAACCGCAGGAAAAACATCAGCAGTCTGGTCCGAATTGCAAAGGAGATATGTGACATTGTAATTGTGCATGCACAAGAACGATTTTCTTTCACAAAACATTTGGTAAGTGCCGCATTATTGCAAAGTGAACAATTTGCAACATATGATCAATCCTTTCCTGAGCAAGCTCTGAATGAGGCTGTGGAAGCTTATCCTATGCTCAACAAAGAGGACCTGAAAACCGAGTTGACTGTACTGTACGGAATGAGTGTATACCGGAAGGCCAAAGGTGCCATTTCTTTGCTGGCTTTAATTCATAAACTTAATATGGAAAAGTCACTTACAGAGACAGTGGCTCTACTAAAAATTGTCATTACCACTCCTATGACAACAGCAGAGTCTGAACGATGTTTTTCCACCTTAAAGAGGATTAAGACATTCCTGAGGAACACCATGCTTGAGGAAAGACTGAATGCTTTAGCAATGCTCTCTATAGAGAGCGACCTAGTTAAAAGAATCCCAGACTTTAACGTTCAAGTTATTGAAAAGTTTGCTGCTCTTAAAGACAGACGTGCTGATTTTATCTACAAAAAGTGAACAATATATTGAATGCTGCTAGTTAGCGACCTGTTTAGTTGTTTGTTAAATAAAAAACATCTGTGAGGTACTCAGAAATGCATTGTATCTCGAAGTCTGTTATGAAGCTCTATGGTTATACTGAATAAGCACCTACCTATGTTATATGACTTATCTTTATTAATATAATAACTGCACTTTCACAATTGCTTTATTAACCTTCCTGCTTTCTCAAATTTGCTTGAAAATGCACCATTTGTCCACTCTTTTTTCAAAATTTGCTCGGGGGAGAACCCCCCCGAAACCCCCTTTGGTAGTTCGGGCTCGCTCGCTACGCTCGCTCGCTACAGTGCTCTATGAAATTCATTTTCCGCCCCACCACTTACAAATGTCACCAGCCGCCACTGGACATAATTAATGATATTTCCTATTGCAGATGCTTTGAAAGCATCCCAAATGTCATGGAATGGGAGATCTGAAGTGTTATTGTAATAAAAAAGCTCCTTAAGAAAACACTCAAAACTCTGTACTAAAACCTTATCCTTCAGTAGACTATTATTAAAGAGCCATCTATTAGACCTAGAAGATTCCGGCAGTAAATCAAGAACAACTACAACGGGAGCATGATCAGAAATGAGTATAGACCCAATTTCGGCATGTATAATAATTAAAGGAGGGGAAAGAAATATATAGTCATTTCTGGATTGGGATTTATGAGTTGGTGAATGAAAGGTGTATTCCAAAGTGTCAGGATTAAACAATCTCCACGCATCTACCAAGCCTCTGGAGTGAATATATCGGATAAAGGTTTTCTGCATCTTATTAGGGATATATTTAACATGAGACTTTCTATCCAAAAAGCGATCCATAATTTAGTTAAAATCTCCGCCAACTATGAGATTTGTTTCTGAACATGAACGTATCACAACCGACATTCATTCCCAAAATTGTACATCAACACCAGTAGGACCACAAATGTTCGTAGAATAAAAACAGGTGTATGGTAATTAGTAGCATAGCTGTATAAGAACCCATCGACCTTCTGCATCTCTCTACTCTTTCTCTATTATCAAAGTAAGGGTTTATGGTGTACAAGTATAATAACTCCATTTTTATGAGCAACAGCCGGAGAACAAAAAAACCTGCCCCACCCAGTTTTTGCACAGTGAATTAACATCTTTGTATAGCAAGTGAGTTTCTTGTAATAAGGCAATATTACATTTGAGATGGGATAAATGAGTAATAAACCCTCTGTTTCTTGATAGGGTTATGCAGACCTCTTTAACATTCCAAGGATACAATCCTAAGATTATTCAGCACATCCAAAATATAATAATCAAATACAAAGAATTGATCTAAAAAACATTGACAAAATATAACAATATATACCATTTCCAAACTAGAATTGTAGTGCAGAAACGAACCATTTATATCCTAATAAAAAAACTGCAACTGATATAAAAAAATAGATGAAAGAAAAAAAGATACACGCAAAAACAAAGAAGTCAAAATAGGAAATAGGAAACCAGTGGCTGAAAAAACCCAAAGATAATATAGTAGAGGAAAAAAGAAGGAAAAACAGTAAGAAGAGTTGACAAAAAGCCATGAGGCTTCAGTCAAAATAAACAAAGAACACATTCAGTGTAAAAAGAATAACATGGAGGGGCAGGAAAGCGCAAAAGGGAAGACAGACAGCAGGCTAACATCAGCCAAAAGTGAACGACAGAGACCACAAAGGAAATTGTGAATAATACATAGAAAATGGAACAGCAGTTAAAAACATGTAGTAAAGCCAGAAATAGACTAGAAGTTCAAAAATAATAAATGTGCTTGCCTATCGAATGAAATAACATGTACCAACAAATGAAGATGGACTATAAACAATAGGACTAGGAAGGGAAGCACAGGGGAGATAACACATCGAGTAGGGGAATCCGTGCTAGACAAGAGACTTCTGTAAAAGGGAAAAACCACAAAGTTAGGTGGGCAAAACAACCTGAAAGTAGCAAACAAGCAATAACCACCAAGAATACATAAGAATAAAGATGATAATATTAGTTCCCTAAAGATTAAGACATATTATATGCAGAAGAACTGAAAGCAATAGAGAAATACAGGTTCAAGTTTTCCCGAAGTCCATCTCTTCACCCTTGTGGCGAAAAATAAACTGGAATACAGTGAGAGGGGCCCCACGAAACCAAAGGGACAGGGCACCGCATATGACTCCAATGTCAAACCACCATAACTCCCTTTGGGTACACATAGATTAACAAACACTCCACATCCACTCAAATACATCGAAACCCAGAGGCAACAGGAGCAAGGAAACTAACAGAATATAACGAAACACATAGATTCCCATTTAATAAAAACTTTTTGTTGTACATATACATCAAGTTAGAAATAGCTAAAAACACTGAAACATACAAAATTCACATAATATAAAAAAATCGCAGTGTTGACTTAACAAGAGGGACAATTCGCATGCCATCAGTCAATTAATTTGTAAAAATACATAAACTCAACATAACGCAAAAAACACAATTCTTTGTCAGAATATAGTTCCGTACAGTACAAATTTAACAACAAAGCACAGGTGTTGACGTGTTTCCGTTGAGTTAGAGACAATGGAGCCACGTTCCTCAGGACAAACACTTATATCTTCCTCCTCTCCTATATGTATTTATAAAACCGGTCAGAGAACTCGATGAGGCGCCGTTTTTGACAGGCGTAAATTAGCCGCAAAGTCATCTATAACCTGTTTAGTGAGTTTCTAAAAGTCGATTTTTCATGCGTGCATGAGATCCTTAAAGCGATATGTATAGATGCCAGTATTAATCAGCCCCTTATCCTGCACTCCTCAAATGTCTGTGTTTAAAGATCCTGCTGTTGAGATAAGTCAGCATAGGCTTGCTTAGGGAGTTGAAAAACTTCCCACAGTTGTTTAAAAATTCAGGGGGGGACTTGTAAACCGTCAGCGATTTAGAGTGGCCCTTCTCATCTGGGTCCTCACGGATATTTACGGTTGTCCAGATTATGCAAACATAATCCAGACAACTGTAAATATCCGTTATGCAAACATAAATGCACTCCAGGCATGCTTGATACATTTTTTAAAATAGCACGGCATCACAGGAAAGAACTGCTCACCGCCGCGCACCACAATGAAGTAACTGGCGGCCGTGACTCCCGAGTCTGAGGAGACGCGGCATGGGGGAAAAACTGAGCATTGAAAACGCCGCCTTAACAAGAAGCCAAAAGAAGAAATACTGCCCGCGCCCCCCGCGTTCGTGCATTAAAGTCTTCACTGCATGCTCGGAGGCCAAGCAGGCTTGCACGCCCGAGTATGAACCGGGCCATGCCGTGAGCCTCACAATGCTGCGGCTACCTTGCGGGTGGATCAGCTATGCCCCCCAGGGTGGTAACTCCTAATATCGAAAAAATCAGATATATCAGTAGCTGGCAGGTGGCTCATCTCTAAGATGAAAAAAAGAGATTTGAAGTTCTTCATTGTAAATATTTATGCACCAAATGACAACGCTACTGATTTTCGAAGGGACCTAGACAAACAACTCTCAGACCTTCTAGACAACTTAGGCGTTATTTTGGGTGGTGACTTTAATTTGTCTATAGACGCCAACCGAGACAGAAAATCAACTCACAAATTTAAGCGCACAAACAAATGAAACTCTGCTGTAATAATAATAGTCTTTAAACGTCTGGTGTCTCCATAACCCCACCGGCAGTGACTACACCTTTTACTCCTCTCCCCACCACTCATTCTCACGAATAGACTACATTATGGTGAGCAACTCTCTGCTCCACCTCTCCCAATTCCCAGAAATCGAGCCTCTACTGATTTCAGATCATGCACGTGTGCCAATCCAACTAACACTCTGATGGAGCAAGGTTTCACAAATTGAGGCAACCCTTAAGCTCGTATTCCATCCTCCTCACAGTATTAATTTATTAAACTTGTATTGTTAATACTAACCTTTGCATTCACGACACAAAAGAAAAAGATGCTTGCCTATGTGTTTTACTAATGAAAACGCTTGTTTGTAACTCAAAATGGCCGCTATGCGTGGGAAAACCTCAATGCGCATGTCACAACCATATCACATGGTGTAGACGTCTTTCTTTGCTTGGTGGGAAACTTCTGCTTCTAACGCAGTATGGCATTAAAATGGCTGCTAGATGTTTTCACATGCTTCTGCTTGCTCTCATGTCATTATTAAATTGTCGTTTCCTAACGCTACTAACGCGGTATAGTATATATATTTAATTGGGAATAGAATAGAAATAGTGGGTATACAGTGAAACATTTTATTTGTGATTCTAATATTTTCTTCTTGCACTTTTATTAGTCTACAAACTTGGGCCTGGGTTGGTGACCTGAAACTCGAGAGGCAAATGGTTCTGCGCATGTGCCTGACAAATGAAGTCAACCTGGACGAAGTCCAAGGCCATAACCTGATGGCCGAAGATGTTGTACTAGTACTTTCCTGTCACACATTGATACAATGTCTATAAAAATTGGTTTACATTTGTCATGAGACGGGTGGGGAATAAAGCGAATGTATTAATTTGAAGGGGTGGGAACGTAAAGACAATAGGCTTTACAATTTAGGCCAAATCAACATGTTGCGAGAATCCACCTCCTGTCCCTGTCCAATCAGAAGTAGTGGCCCTATATTTTAGTAACCTTAAGGGGAGGTACATGGGCGTAGAAGGGTATAATAGATATAGAATTAGCTAATTAGTTAGCACAGGAGAGCGGAGATGCTGACAGGAAGAGCTCCAGACCGCTAAGCTGATCGGATTGCAGACTGAATCCCTGTCCAGAAGAGGTCCTGAGGAGGGGGCGGCGGAGTCCATTAGAAGGAAGGCACGGGAGAATCGAGGAGAAGCCGAGTATCAGAGAGGGGAATGACGCAGGCGTCGTTGTAGAGAGGTCACCGGTCCGGTCCTGATCCTGGAAGAAGTCTTTGCTCTTCATCCTTCCTGGGTCCTATTCTTTCAACTCCTTGGCTAAGGGGTTTTGGTTCTCGCACTTAGGTAAATATAATGCAACCTTTAGTTGCGCTGCTGTCTCTATTTTCTTCTCTTCTTGAAACACCGTCATTGGCTAGCAATAATAATTTCTATGCTTAATCTTGGGTACTGGATTAAGTACCATGTGGCTCTGTATTTTTACTCTACAAATCTTTAGATAAACATTTTAAAACTTCCGGACTCAGTGGTTATTTCAGGATTATGTACTATAATGAATGTCACTCATTTTAAATTTCCCAATTAGCAAAGGATTCATTGGTAAGTCATTACTCTTCAATCAGAAGGTAATTGGTAGCAGGGATTTTGATGAGAGTGAACAACTGATGAAACCCAGCGTAAGCATTAGCGTAGTATGAATGTGAAGGGACCCAAGTGAGTATCTAGTGTATGAATGCTGTTTGCTAATATCGCGCTGGAGCAGTTTTCTGGTTATCAGTAGGATGGTTACTCTTTGTTAATTGGAGTAATGAGAATTTTTATTTGTATTTTTATGAACTAACATCCGTGTATTCGTAAGTTTGTTTTATGTTGTCTAGAATCCCCGGGGTAAAAGGAATAGCGGATGGTAAGTGGAAGCCATACTGCAGTGAGGTTATCTGTCAGGGCAGAATTAGTACTGAAAAGTTACGCAGGACTTTTAGTACTCGCTAGGGACTCTATGCGTGAGTAATAGCAAAAGAGTATGCTGGTAAGAATTTGATGTTATATCACCTAGAAAGGGTAACATTGGAGAAGTACAGCAGGTACTTCTGGAGCTTGTGTGAAGAGTAGACTGGAAGTGTTTTACTCAGAGTTTAGTAAACGGGAAAGATTTACTAAGTGTGAGAGAAAAACTATCTTTTCTATTTTAGAGAAACTGGCACGATAGCGAATGTTTTATGTTGTTACTAAAATGTAATTAAGAATTATAGAGAAAATAAGTTTGCGTGAATTTTTGTAAAGGGAGGGTCAAGCATTGTCGGAGAGGGAGCTGACGTCCACAAAACGCGCGCTGAGATTGGTTGAATCAGCGGGTGTGGAAAACCCTTGTAAAGGAGGGGTCAGTAGTCAGGAGTAGTACTGACGCCATAGGTGCCGCGCTGGGATTGGTTAAACCAGCAAGGACAGAAAAGAGCAGATTGTAAAGGAGGGGTTGACAGATAAACGTCACCAAAAGGCCGCGCAAGAGATTGGTTCAGAAATAAAAGTTAGCAGAGACTTGATTGGTTGATATTTTAGAAGCTAACATCTTAGTGGATAAAGATTGCATGTTAAAACGCGATCCGACTTTAACAGGAACTCGTCCGGATAGGAGACTCCTAGGTTTTGCAGAATATAATTTTGTACACCGAAGATTAGATAGAATGTACGGAGAGAAGAGAAAAATGTCCTTTCTGCAAAAGATTAAGAACTATTTTAAAAAGGATAAACCACTCAAAACTAGAGAAGGAATTATTATTCCACCAGCTAAAACGCCCGCTTCATTCATGATGATGGAGAGAGGTTAATCATACTTGTGTATGGATGGAGAATTGGATAGAGTATACCAAAAATGATGGAATATTAGCATTTCCCGAGAATGGTACCTTCAATGGAAGGATTCTTCAAAACTTGAGATTGAGGATGAATGACTTAGAACCCAGACCTAGATTAACTCAGTACGAAGCTCTAGAAGAATGGGAAACCGAGGCATTTGGATGGATAGATCTAGAAGTAATAGGAGTTATCCAGGATTTTTCCCAGATATCTACGTGAGTCTAGGGACGGTCAGATGAAACAATGGAGAAGGGCAATGATTACAGAAGGATTATATCCATTGTTAACAGCAGAGGAGAAATTAGGAAGTAAGTGCACAGAAAAGACAAAACATCTAATGAGAAATGAGGAGTCTGAAGACGAATTTATGGAGGAAATGTTAAGAAATCCCCCACCATATCAGGAAGGGACAAGTGGATGCACCCCAAGTGCACCACCAAAACTCCATTAGTGCCACAGGTAATGCATGAATTCACCACGAGTAGAATACTTCATGACAAAGAAAAAGAAGCCCTAGAAAAGACCAGAGCAGAATTAATACAGAAAATAACCCAGATAAAGTACATCCTGGATTCGTTGACCATACCTGTAACACCTGGTCCAGTAGTCCCATTATATGGTACTCAGAAGCTGTCCTCCACCGGTACCACACTACTACTGTGAATAATCTAAAACCTGAAGCTCCAGTTATAATTGAGGATCAATTTAGTGACTGTGAATCCACAATATCACTCATGGACTTGCCTATTCGAGGTTCTGTAAATAGTACTCAAGGAAAGATGTACCTGGAGGTTCAAAAGATGTAAGTTTAATAACTTCATCAGGAGCAAAAAAGTGCCACCATAGTAACACCTGAAGATCTAGAAAGATGGGTGCAAGGGTCAAGTTAAACAGTGCACACCTCCGAAAAATAATGGACATTCATAAATTGAAAGTCGAATTAGAAGAAATAATAGCAGGAAATATAGGACTAGAACGTTTAAATACCTATGATGAAGAAGAATTATTGTTCTTGTGTAGGAGTATCACCAGAAATGATATGGATATTCCATGAAAAATTATCCAATTTAGCACTGCAGATGGGAATAGAAATAGGGAGATCAAAGGTACTACAGAAACCCTATAGAGCAGAATTTTCAGACAAAGATTTAGAAAATATGAATGCCTCTGGAAGAAGATTACAAATAAGAGAATTAATGTTAGTTTTGCGAAAAATGGGGAGACCTAGATAAATGGAAAACTAGGTGGGCCAAGAAAAAGGAAGAAGCACGAACAAGTAGAACAGCATCAGAATATGTGATGAAGGAAACAGGGAAAGCAGATCAAATGTATCCCATGCGAGAAGTTGCGGAGGAGGATATGTACATGTCCCATGGAGCAGACAGGATATTTTATCTTTACTAATGATTTTCCAAAATTGAGAGAAAACCAATTGAATGGTACAAGCAGGTTGACAGGTTTGTGAAGGTGTCAAAGGTATTGTTGAAGGACTTAGATGGTTTGTTTGGATATAGTGGTACCTGCCGATTTATGGACAGATTGCAAAATCACAGTTGATTGGCCTAGTGATGAATATCCTAAAGATCCGAAGACAGGTGCCCCGTCAAATGATGTAATGAAAAAGTATCACCAAGTGATAACCTACCTGAAAGGAAAATACCACCAAAAGAAACAGATTGGGTAAAAATAGATCGAACTACCCAAGAAGCTAATGAATCAGTACATTCTTACTATGAGCGTCTATTGCAGGTATTTAAACAGTATAGTGGATTTGAGGACATTGGAGACAAAACATGAGTCAGTTTGTGTATCGATTTGTTTATGGTTTAAAGCCAGAAATTTGTCAGATGATTAAACAGCATATGCTGTGTTGGCAGGGAAAGCCCATAGATGAGATTCTGAAGTATGCAAAATATTGTGGAGACGATATTGAGGATAGACACAAGAAATTACAGGAAAAAGTGATTTGGGCTCAGGTGAAAATGGCTGAGAAACAGGGAATTAATTTGGAAAATCCAGTGAGAATCCAGGAAAAGATTCTGGAACGAATGGTGATGCTGGGAATGGTGGAAAATTTAGAGGACGAATGAGTAGAGAAGAAGCTAAAAAGAAATTTCCTTGTCATGGATGCGGAAAATTGGGGCATTGGAAGGATGAATGTAAAAGATTCGGAATAATAATGGCCCAAATCAAAATTTAAATCCACAGACGCAGAATGACTCACAGCAGGGTGCAAATCCTCAGAGTCAGTTGCCACCTGCACCTATTCAGAGTAATGTAAGCAGAGCAAAGCATGGTACAGACATCGGATATCCAGGAGGAAGTGGTAAGAATGATTATATGACATCACAATTTCTTTTGCAGGACGATTTCTGTCAATACAGTCCATGAAAGCGGTGCCTAGGAGAGGGGAAGAAGGAGTGCATACTTGGGCATCCTTACAGGTAGATCAGTCAGGTCCATATGTTGAAGGAATGTGAAAGGTAATAATATTACTTTCCTTTGGACACTGGTGCTACCCGGTCTACTGTGAGAACAGCAGACATTCCAGACCTTCCTCTCTCTGGTGAAAATATCCAAGTAGTGGGGGTAGCTAATCAGCGGATTAGAACACCTCTTACCGAACCAATGGAAGTTAAAATTGGAAACTTCAGAGAAATGCACCAATTTGTAGTGTGTGATTCTAGTCCAGTAAACTTATTAGGTAGGGATTTGTTGTGCAAGATGAATTGTACCATTTTCTGCACACCCGATGGTGTGGCAGTTCAAAACACCAGATGAAGACCATGTATATAAAATTATGATTGCAAAACAAGGTACAGAAGTGGATGAAATGTTTTCATTAATAACAAAAGATGAGTTGCCAGAAGAATTAAGTGCACAGTAAACCCCATAGTATGGGATTTCACCGGAAAGGAAGTAGGACTTATGGCCAAAATAGATCCAGTTAAAATTACTGTAAAGGAAGGTGCAATTTCTCCCAAATACCAGACAGTACAAAATGAGTGCAGAAGTAAAAGCAGGAGTCATTGAAGAAATAAATCGAATGGTAGAACAAAACCTACTAAAGAAGTAATGAGTAGCCCATGTAATTCACCAATAATGGGATTAAAGAAACCTAGTGGGAAATATAGGATTGTTCAGGACCTGAGGAAAATAAATAAGATTGTAGAACCATGTTGTCCCACAGTACCAAATCCTGCAGTAATTTTATATCAGATTCCGGTGGAGTGCAGGATGGTTCACAGTAATTGATTTGTGTCAACGTTCTTTTCAATACCATTACATCCAGACAGCCAGTATCTTTTCTCATTTAAATTTGAGAACAAAAGTTTATGTGTGGAATCGGTTCTCAGGGGTACAGAAAATCCTTCATTTTCAACCAGATCACTGAAAAAGTGCCTTGAAAAACTGAGCAGTGCCAGGAAGCTCAGTTTTAGTCCAATATATCGACGACTTATTGGTGGCATCGAACACCAGAGAGGACTGTTTTGTTGATTCCATAGCATTATTGAAATCTTTGGCAGAAGAAGGGCATAAGGTCTCACCTGAAAAATTGCAATTCTGTACAACAGCAATAGTTAAGTATCTGGGACACCAAATTGAGAGAGGAAAAAGAAGAGTAACCCCTGAAAGAGTAGCTTTAATAAAGAAAATGCAAATGCCTGTAACACAAAGACAAGTGAGAATGTTCCTAGGAATAGTAGGTTACTGTCGACAATGGATTCCAGGATTTTGCATGTTAGCTAAGCCCTTAATTAACATGACAAAGAAGAAAGCAAAAGGACCCTGTGGAGGGGAGGATGAAAGTGTAGAAGCTTTTGTAAAATTGAGAAATGCACTATGTTCAGCACCTGCCTTTAGGCATGCCTGATTATAAGAGAGAATTTGCATTGTTCTGTCATGAGAGAGAAAATTGTGCACTTTCTGTCCTAACTCAAAGACATGGACTAGAAAGAACGTCCCATAGCATATTTTCTGCTACATTGGACCCAGTAGTGCCGCATTGCCAGGATGCCTAAAAGCAGGTCGGCCACTTCTGTTTTGAGCATTGAACAAAGTGAGTCAATTGTGATGGGACACCCTGTAAAAGTGTATGTTCCACATGCAGTTGTCATTTTGTTGACAAGAACTCGAACTCAACATCTTACTCCTAGTCGGCTGACTAAATACGAAGAATCATAATGGGAAGCAGGAAATGTGAACATGGTAAGGTGTACTATAATAAATCCAGCAACCTACTACCAGACCCATATCATGAGAGAATTAAAGATGATGAAGACGATGAACATGATTGTATACAAATCACAGAATTATGCACAAAAGCCATGCCCAGATATAGAGGAACAGCCTCTAAAAAGCCAGACAGGGAGCTATTTGTTAATGGTTCATGTCAAAGACATGAAGATGGTAAACTAACTGCTGCCTATGCGGTATGTGAATTAACTGGAATAGTTGAAGCATCCTATTTACCAGGAGTCAAATCTTCACAAGTAGCTGAATTGATTGCTTTGATAAAAGCTTACAAAATTTGGGAGGAATCAGAGAGTGACCATATTTACAGATAGCCAATATGGTTACGGGGTTGTGCACGATTTTGGCCAACTATGGATGCAGAGGGATTTCATGATTCTTCAGGATCCCCATTAAAAATGGACAATTCGTAAGGGAATTGCTAGAAGCAATACAATCACCAAAAGAATTGGCTGTGTGAAATGTGCCGCACACCAGTCAGGAGATGACTGGGTGGTAGTCAGCAACAGATATGCAGATCTGGTGGCTCAACACTGTGCCAAAACCAGAATGTCAGTCAATAAGAGGGTGGAAAGAATGGGAATCAGCTGCCAACTTATGCTGTATATGCCACCTGAAACTTGGAATGAGGTGAAGAAATTGGTAAGATGAGGTTGATGAAAGTGAGAAGAATTTGTGGATCAAAGTGGGTTGTTCGGCAACGAGGAGATGATGAGTGTGGATCAGTGCTGATGGCAGACCAGTCATGCCAGACTGTTTACTCTACAAATGGCTAGAATGCATCATGGAGACACACATAGGGAGAGATGCAATGATTAGGCTGTTCAGACAAACATTGGTACAATCCCAAATTCAGGGCTGTTGCAGAGAGTCTTTGCCAGAGATGTCTAACTTGCCAGATGCATAATCCGGGGAGGAAGACAGTAATTGATTTGGGAAAATTGGAAAGGCAGAGGGTCCATTTATGAGACTTCAGTTTGATTTCTCCATGCAGTTACCACCATGTAGAGGGCTGAAATATGTACTAGTCATTAGTGTGCTCTGTTTTCAAAGTGGGTGGAGGCTTACCCTACTAGGAGAAATGACAGCATTACAGTTGCAAAACTGTTGCTACGAGAGCTCATTCCTAGGTCTGGTTTTCCAGTAACTTTGGAATCAGATAGAGGAATACATTTTAACAGTGAATCAAATCAATCAAATCAAAATATCTTTATTCGAATATGAAATATCCATAAAAGCACAATAAAAACAATTCATAGATGGCAACATATTCAAAACAAAAGATACAGTACATTTATAACAGTGACAAAAATGGATCATAAATAGCGTGATATATCATATATTAACAATCGTGGGTTTTAATAACAATACAGTAAAATACATTTCTAACGACCTTCATTGGGCACACATAGTTCTACGTGACCGTACGGCTGACTTCAGGAATGATCTGACACAGTGAAGTGATCAAGCTAATCTGTGAAGCATTCCAAATCCAACAGAAACTGCACTGTGCATATCGTCCAGAAGCTTCTGGAGTGGTTGAACAATTGAATGGCACTATAAAGTCAAGACTGGGAAAAAGTGTGTGCATCAACATCATTAGAGTGGCCAGATGCATTACCACTGCTTTAATGGGACTCAGAAGTATACTCTGACAGAACCACAGGATTGAGCCCACATGAAATAATGATGGGAAGAGCAATGAGACAAACACATGTTCCTACGTAAACAAACTGGTGAATATATCTGATTGATATGGTTCTGGACTATTGCAAAGGATTGAGTTGACCTAGTGCGTTCTGTCTCTCATCAGGTTGGAGAAGACGCAGTTTCCAGGCAGCCCGAGCAAGAACATGATCTGAATCCTGGTGACTGGGCAGTAGTAGAAGAATCACACCAGAGAAACGTGTCTATCACCTAGATGGGGCAGACCGTGTCAAGTCATACTGACAACGAATACAGCAGTGAAGTGTGCCGTAATTTGCTAATTGATTCATGTAAGTCACACCAAGAGAGTACCAGATCCCGAGGAAGAGAATCCAGACAACGCCAATCACTGAAGAGGCTGAAGGTTGCCCAGCTGTAGGATCTCGGAGTTCAAGATTCCAGAGAAGCTGAAGAAGAACAACCGAGCACAAGTCAGGATTGGATACCAGTGGTAGAAGTTCCTGAAGTATACCACAGAACAAGAAGTCAAGGCGAAATTGGAAGAAATTGAAGAAGATCAGATAGGTGAAAAGAAGCAGTTCAGGAACAAGAAGAAAAACATTAAGAAATCCTGAGCAAGGTCAGATAGGGAAAGAAAACTGGACTCAAAACAGTGAAGACCTAATAGACTTTGATCAGGGACAGACAGGTCTAGAAGAATCCGGTCAGGCTGCAGAAGTCTTCACAGTGCAACAAGCCCTGATCAGAGAAACAAGTTAGATCAAGAAGAGTACACAAGAAGAATGCAAAACCTTGAAAAACAATGAACTTGAAGAAATAAACAAAGAACAAGGTCACCTTATTGAAAACTCACATGCTGGAGCTGCCAAGCTACAGAGAGTCCAATCAGGACCGGAAAAGACAAAAACAGAAGAAAAAGCAATCAAAGAAAACAAAACAGTGCCAAGCAGAAATTAATTCGCAGATCTCTAAAGACGAAAACAAAGAAACAGTGCCGACAAAGAAAAAACAAGAAAAAGGAGATCATTGGCCAAGTGTCATTGAAAGAGTAAAGTACTCACATATCAACCAGAAGGGAAGATCCAGATCAAGTGAATGTGAAGTGACAAGTCAAACTGAACAAGAACATAAAACTGCGAAAAGAAGAAGTAAAAGACTGAAACTTGTGAATAATGAATTCAAGGGTCCCGACTGGACTTATGACTATTCCGGAAGGATTTTGAAAGTCTCAGAATCAAGTGACAGTGGTGGCGATAGGAACAAGTGCAGAATTGACATGTACTTAAGAAGAAACAAGACCACCCCTGACTAAGCAAGAAGCAATAAGCTTCAAAGAAATAGAAGATAAAGATATGCAGAAGAGCAATCTTCCTTGTCGAAAAATGCCTTTGACGATAGAGTTACTGGGAGACCAAAACAGAAATGTTGGGGGAAGATGCTGTGCAATATGCATACGAAGTCTAGTAATGGTGCTTATAGTATGGTTAGTCCTGATTGTAGCAGTTCCTTACCTTATGATAATAGATAAAAAGATTAATAATGAAACTAAAGGAGGACAGCAAACAAAGGGCAATAGAGTAGAACTAATGGTGAGAAAGTGAACCAGAAATTCATCATGAAGTAGCTGACAACGACACTAGTTTAAACGTTTTCACAAAGTTATTGTTTCAATATGTAGACACAATGGGAGTTAGTAATTGTTGTGTCTGTATGAAGTTACCTGAATCAGTAGCACAAGGATTAACATACCATCACTTACCACTGACATATGGCATATCATGTAGTGTTTTGTCTAGTTTATTTTATAGAACAGGGAGACTTCAGTATTATTATTCAAACTTAGATGTGATATTTTCTGAGGTTCCGATTCGTAAGAGTATGAACCCAGTGCTTAGTAGTCAAGACGCACAGTTTATGGGAGAATTTTTCTTAACAATGAAATCAATAGACATGACACATGCACATAGACACAATCTAACATGTTCTTTACACGAAGAAGAAAAGATATTTTTGAATTTAGTAGAAAAAATAGAAGACAAGATTTTCAAAAGAAAGCTTCTGAGCATAAGGCTCATTTACCACCTTTGGGCTGAGAAAGAAGGTAGTTACACACCTGGCAAGGCTCAAGCTGCTATGGCTCTGGATTTCGTAAAGACAGGAAAAATATGTCTTCATAGATTAAAGACTGATTATAACAATGTTTTCATCGGTACCAGTGAATGTGTGAACACAATTTTTTTAATTCTTGGAGGTTGGGGACTAAAAGGAGGAACAGATTCAGTTTTTCCTGGAATCTATTATGTGTGTGGGAATAAAGCTTACTTTAGGCTTCCTGCACGGTGGTATGGAAGTTCTTATTTTGGAATAGTATTTCCAAAGATATACCACGTAAAAAGAAACACTGAGAGCAATGAAAACAATAGCGAATTAATACGTAGTAAAAGAGCTAGTTTTTCGGAAATTGTAGGTGATATATTTGGTGCATTGATACCTTCAGTGGGAATAATTCTGAACTCAAGGAAAATATGTAAATTGTCTACAGTAGTTGATCATTTATCAACAGATACTGCAGGAGGTTTTCTAATGATTAATGCGGAAATGGTTGCGATTAGATCTATGGTGATGCAAAATCGACTTGCTCTTGATATTATATTGGCAAAAGAGGGCGGAGTCTGTAAATTATTGAAGACGAAACATTGTTGCACTTATATTCCTGATAAGAGTGCAGAAATTGGAACGTATATACAGAATATAACTAAACTTGAGAAAGAGCTTAAACCACTGGAAGTTGATAGTGTATGGGAAAGATTGACAAATAGTATCTCGTCAATTGGAACCTGGTTTGCTAATATAGGGAAAGGACTTATAGGTCAAATATTAGTACCTCTTAGCAGGGATAGCAATAATAATTTTGGCAATAACAATATGGTGCAAATGCTGTAAAAAGAATGGAACATATAAAGTGACAGGAAGAGGAAAGAAACGAAAGGTAGATGAAATCGAACTTGAAGAGTGGAGAAGTGAATTATATAAGAAACTAAAAGGAGATTGTAAAAATAGAAAGAATAAAGACGAGAATGAAGTAATTTGCTAGAAGTTGGCATCTGATTGAGGGTAATGTTTTTGATGGCTCAGAAACGCCATCAGAGAAGGGATTGATGGAGCAAGGTTTCATAAATGAAACTTCCTTGTATTCCATCATCCTCACAGTATTAATTTATTAAACTTGTTTTGTTAATACTAACCTTTGCATTCACGACACAAAAGAAAAAGATGCTTGCCTATGTGTTTTACTAATGAATAACGCTTGTTTGTAATTCAAAATGGCCGCTATGCGCGGGAAAACTCAATGCGCATGTCGCAACCATATCACATGGTGTGACGTCTTTTCTTTGCTTGGTGGGAAACTTCTGCTTCTGTGCAGTGTGCATTAAAATGGCTGCTTGATGTTTTCACATGCTTCTGCTTGCTCTCATGTCATTATTAAATTGTCGTTTCCTAACGCTACTAATGCGGGATAGTATATATATTTAATTGGGAATAGAATAGAAATAGTGGGTATACAGTGAAACATTTTATTTGTGATTCTAATCTTTTCTTCTTGCACTTTTATTAGTTCGTAGAACTTGGGCCTGGGTTGGTGACCTGAAACTCGAGAGGGCAAATGGTTCTGCGCATGTGCCTTGTGTGCTCATGCCAAATGAAGTCAACCTGGACGAAGTCCAAGGTCAGTAACCTGATGGCCGAAAGATGTTGTACTAGTGCTTTCCTGTCACACATTGATACAATGTTTATGAAAATTGGTTTACATTTGTCATGAGACGGGTGGGAAATAAAGCGAATGTATTAATTTGAAGGGGTGGGAACGTAAAGACAATAGGCTTTACAATTTAGGCCAAATCAACATGGTGCGAGAATCCACCTCCTGTCCCTGTCCAATCAGAAGTAGTGGCCCCATATTTTAGTAACATTAAGGGGAGGTACATGGGCGTAGAAGGGTATAATAGATATAGAATTAGCTAATTAGTTAGCACAGGGAGAGCGGAGATGCTGACAGGAAGAGCTCCAGACCGCTAAGCTGATCGATTGCAGACTGAATCCCTGTCCAGAAGAGGTCCTGAGGGAGGGGGCGGCGGAGTCCATTAGAAGGAAGGCACGGGAGAATCGAGGAGAAGCCGAGTATCAGAGAGGGGAACGACGCAGGCGTCGTTGTAGAGAGGTCACCGGTCCGGTCCTGATCCTGGAAGAAGTCTTTGCTCTTCATCCTTTCTGGGTCCTATTCTTTCAACTCCTTGGCTAAGGGGTTTGGTCTCTCGCACTTAGGTAAATATAATGCAACCTTTAGTTGCGCTGCTGTCTCTATCTTCTTCTCTTCTTTAAACACCGTCATTGACTAGCAATAATCATTTCTATGCTTAATCTTGGGTATTGCGCATTAAGTACCATGTGGCTCTGTATTTTACTCTGCTAAATATTTAGATAAACATTTTAAAACTTCCAGACTCAGGGCCGATTCCGATCCCGGCCGGGAAATCTCTCCCGACCGAGCCGGACCCGGAGAGAAATTCCGACCGATCGATCCCTAGCAGTCCGACCGAACGAGTACGATGCGCACGCATGCTATCGGACTCCGAGTCGGTCGGACTCCATTGAAGTCAATGGTAGCCTGTCGTACAACGCGTACGCGGGCTCCCATTGACCTCAATGCGGGTGCGAGGCGGACAAGGACGCCCCTACAGCGTGTGGCGCGTCCATGCGCATCGCGGCGTACATGCACAGGTAGGGGACCCATGGGTCCCCCTGTGTGCGACTCGCGCGCCTACGCAGTACAGGGGGGGTCCGCCGCGGACCCCCAAAGTCCGGCTCCGACAGCTTTTTCGAGCCGCACGGCGCAAGTCGGTCGGACTGCCCGCGGCGCGCATCGTACTCTACCCGGCCGGGAAACGTCTGCATAGCGCAGTGCGAGTCGTGTCCATGCGAGTCGGTCGGAGCGTGTTGTAGCCGCGTTCGAGTCGGTCGGCGATTTCGCGGGTGCTTGCATCGTACTCGCTCGGCCGGACCTGCGTACGATTCGGTCGGGAAACAGGGCTCCGAATCGGATCCGGTGAATCCGAATCCGATTCGGAGCCCTACCGGCCGAGATCGGAATCGGCCCCTCAGTGGTTATTTCAGGATTATGTACTATAATGAATGTCACTCATTTTAAATTTCCCAATTAGCAAAGGATTCATTGGTAAGTCATTACTCTTCAATCGGAAGGTAATTGGTAGCAGGGATTTTGATAGAGAGTAACAACTGATAAAACCCAGCGTAAGTATTAGCGTAGTATGAATGTATGGGCCCAAGTGAGTATCTAGTGTATGAATGCTGTTTGCTAATATCGCGCTGGATCAACTCAATGACCCTACCCCACTGCCTCATCGGTGGTGCTTGAATGACGATCTCCTAGACAACCCCAACAATAAGGGTAGATCCAGACGGCCACTGAAAACTTTCTCAAAGAAAATATCCCAAATTACACCTCCCCTACAATCTCTTGGTATGTCACCAAAGCCACGTTAAGGGGGACACTGATCCATATTGCATGTCCTTTAGAATAAGGTATTTCTAATCATCTCAAGGAATTAGACCTGTCTATCCAAACCCTAAGTACCCGACGTAGACAATCTAAACACTCATCTCTCCTACCCAAACTGCGCGCAGTACAATATGTGTATAATCAAATCCTGAGCCAGAGAGCCCAGAAAAGAATTGATATGGTCAATGCAGACAGGCTTTGGAATAACAACAAAGCTGGAAAATCACTCTGCAAAGCATCTAAAATACTCAAAAACAAATCCCTTATATCAGCCATAAAAACCCGGAAGGTGTAGTCACCACGTCCACAGCAGTAATAGTTGACTCCTTTTAATAGTTCTATGCGGAACTCTACAACTCCAATGCTCTCACCTCCCCTACCAAAATGAATGCCTACCCCTTGTATTCCATCCTCCTCACAGTATTAATTTATTAAACTTGTATTGTTAATACTAACCTTTGCATTCACGACACAAAAGAAAAGATGCTTGCCTATGTGTTTTACTAATGAATAACGCTTGTTTGTAATTCAAAATGGCCGCTATGCGCGGAAAACTCAATGCGCATGTCGCAACCATATCACATGGTGTGACGTCTTTCTTTGCTTGGTGGGAAACTTCTGCTTCTGCGCAGTGTGCATTAAAATGGCTGCTTGATGTTTTCACATGCTTCTGCTTGCTCTCATGTCATTATTAAATTGTCATTTCCTAACGCTACTAACGCGGGATAGTATATATATTTAATTGGGAATAGAATAGAAATAGTGGGTATACAGTGAAACATTTTATTTGTGATTCTAATCTTTTCTTCTTGCACTTTTATTAGTTCGTAAACTTGGGCCTGGGTTGGGGACCTGAAACTCGAGAGGCAAAATGGTTCTGCGCATGTGCCTTGTGTGCCTGCCAAATGAAGTCAACCTGGACGAAGTCCAAGGCCGTAACCTGATGGCTGAAGATGTTGTACTAGTGCTTTCCTGTCACACATTGATACAATGTCTATGAAAATTGGTTTACATTTGTCATGAGACGGGTGGGAAATAAAGCGAATGTATTAATTTGAAGTGGTGGGAACGTAAAGACAATAGGCTTTACAATTTAGGCCAAATCAACATGGTGCGAGAATCCACCTCCTGTCCCTTTCAATCAGGAAGTAGTGGCCCCATATTTTAGTAACATTAAGGGGAGGTACATGGGCGTAGAAGGGTATAATAGATATAGAATTAGCTAATTAGTTAGCACAGGAGAGCGGAGATGCTGACAGGAAGAGCTCCAGACCGCTAAGCTGATCGATTGCAGACTGAATCCCTGTCCAGAAGGAGGTCCTGGAGGAGGGTGCGGCGGAGTCCATTAGAAGGAAGGCACGGGAGAATCGAGGAGAAGCCGAGTATCAGAGAGGGAACGACGCAGGCGCTGTTGTAGAGAGGTCACCGGTCCGGTCCTGATCCTGGAAGAAGTCTTTGCTCTTCATCCTTACAGGGTACTATTCTTTCAACTCCTTGGCTAAGGGTTTGGTTCTCGCACTTAGGTAAATATAATGCAACCTTTAGTTGCGCTGCTGTCTCCATCTTCTTCTCTTCTTTAAACACCGTCATTGACTAGCAATAATCATTTCTATGCTTAATCTTGGGTATTGCGATTAAGTACCATGTGGCTCTGTATTTTACTCTGCTAAATATTTAGATAAACATTTTAAAACTTCCAGACTCAGGGGCCGATTCCGATTCCGGCCGCAAATCTCTCCGACCGAGCCGGACCCGGAGAGAATTCCGACCGAATCGGAGCCTAGCAGTCCATCGAACGAGTACGATGTGCACGCATGCTATCGGACTCGAGTCGGTCGGACTCCTTTGAGTCAATGGGAGCCTGTCGCACAATTCGTACGCGGGCTCCCATTGACTCAATGGGTGCGAGGCGGACAAGGACGCCCCTACAGCATGTATGCGTCCATGCGCATCGCGGCATACATGCACAGGTAGGGGGACCCATGGGTCCCCCCTGTGTGCGACTCGCGCGCCTACGCAGTACAGGGGGGTCCGCCGCGGACCCCCAAAGTCCGGCTCCGACAGCTTTTTTGGAGCCGGACGGCGCGAGTCGGTCGGACTGCCCGCGGCGCGCATCGTACTTACCCGGCCGGGAACGTCTCCATAGCGCGGTGCGAGTCGTGTCCATGTGAGTCGGTCGGAGCGTGTTGTAGCCGCGTTCGAAGTCGGTCGGGCGATTTCGCGGGTGCTTGCATCGTACTTCGCCGGCCGGACCTGCGTACGATTCGGTCGGGAAACAGGGCTTCGAATCGGATCTCGGTGAATCCGAATCCGATTCGGAGCCCTACCGGCCGAGATCGGAATCGGCCCCTCAGTGGTTATTTCAGGATTATGTACTATAACGAATGTCACTCATTTTAAATTTCCCAATTAGCAAAGGATTCATTGGTAAGTCATTACTCTTCAATCGGAAGGTAATTGGTAGCAGGGATTTTGATAGAGAGTAACAACTGATAAAACCCAGCGTAAGTATTAGCGTAGTATGAATGTATGGGCCCAAGTGAGTATCTAGTGTATGAATGCTGTTTGCTAATATCGCGCTGGATCAACTCACTGACCCTACCCCACTGCCTCATCGGTGGTGCTTGAATGACGATCTCCTAGACAACCCCAACAATAAGGGGTAGATCCAGACGGCCACTGAAAACTTTCTCAAAGAAAATATCCCAAATTACACCTCCCCTACAATCTCTTGGTATGTCACCAAAGCCACGTTAAGGGGGACACTGATCCATATCGCGTTCCTTTAGAATAAGGTATTTCTAATCATCTCAAGGAATTAGACCTGTCTATCCAAACCCTAAGTACCCGACGTAGACAATCTAAACACTCATCTCTCCTACCCAAACTGCGCGCAGTACAATATGTGTATAATCAAATCCTGAGCCAGAGAGCCCAGAAAAGAATTGATATGGTCAATGCAGACAGGCTTTGGAATAACAACTAAGCTGGAAAATCACTTGCAAAGTATCTAAAATACTCAAAAACAAATCCCTTATATCAGCCATAAAAAACACGGAAGGTGTAGTCACCACGTCCACAGCAGTAATAGTTGACTCCTTTAAATAGTTCTATACGGAACTCTACAACTCCAATGCTCTCACCTCCCCTACCAAAATGAATGCCTACCCCTACTCCTGTAACCTCCCCAAAATATCACAGCAGGATTATCTTGCTATTAATAGACCCATCACAGATGAGGAAATCTTCTCGGCTATACATTCCCTCAAAACTGGTAAGGCCTCTGGCCCAGATGGCTGTTCAGCTAAATTCTATAAAACTTTTGCCAACACAGAGACAGGTCACCTACATGCAGTTTTATACCTCCACTTACCTCATTACCGGTTTGGCCACTGAAGCTACTACAGTGGTGATACCTAAGGAAGGGAAAGACCATTTAAATGTCAAAAATTGCAGACCGATCTCCCTTATTAATATCAATTGCAAGATCTACTCAAAAATTGCTGCCCACAGACTCGAGTCAGTCATCCAACAGTTGGTCCCAAATGGGTTTTCTTAAGGGCAGACTCACGATGGATGACATGAGGGACATTTGTTAGCTCTAAGCGCATCGGACATACCATAGCATTTGTTATTATCCCTGTATATGTTTATTATTTTGTTTTGATTATTATTCCTTTACAAGATTATTGTATTTACTCCCCTTAAGTCATTATGCCCCATCGTCTAGCCCATTCTTCGTTCACCCAGGTGTATAAATGATCTGGTAGGTGTTCACCATCTGATTCAATGCCTATTAGACTCCCCCATTTGACTCATGTTTTGATTATTGTTTTGGTATTGGTTTTTATTCCGATATATGATTATTGTACTTATCCCCTTATGTCACCATGCTCCATCAGTATAGCCCATTCCCCGTTCACTCAGGTTTATAAATGATCTGTTATGTGTGCACTATTTGATTCAATGCCTATTAGATTCACCATATTAGACTCATGTTTTGATTTGTTACCTTCCTTTCCCTCAAATTGTAAAGCGCTCTGATATCCTTCGGGATCAAGTTTGCGCTATATAAAACTTTATAAATAAATCAGGACATTCTGCCATTCCTTAGAAAGAGCCAAATTATCCCACTCGCTAACAGCAGCCTTAGCCATTGACACAGAAAAGGTCTTCGACAAGGTCTCTTGGCCTTTCTTACATGCTGCACTACACAAATACCACCTGAGGAATTTATGCGCATGGTGATGGCCCTGTATTCATGTCCAATGGCAAGGGTTAGGGTTAACATTCACTTATCCCAACCCTTCATGATCTCACAAGGTACTCGTCAAGGGTGCTCACTGTCCTTGCTCTTTCTACTGGTCATTGAACCGTTAATCTCGACCTTTAGGGATAACCCAGGGATCGCAGGTATCAACTTTGCTTCTGGCAGGCAAGTGGTAGCCGCCGATGCAGACGACGTATTGTTATTCACTGAAGCTGCCCGACAAGCCATACCAACGATCATGAACCTTGACCTTGACCTTGCCAGGTAGGTCGCTCCCCCGCCACACAGCTCCGCCTGTGCTGTCCTGCCCGGCTGCTGCTGCTGGTAGCTCGCCCCTCTGCTGCTGCCTCGGTGCCCGATTTTGCCTTCTGTTTCCCCTCGTGCCCCCATTCTGTGTGCCCGATTTTGCTTTCTGTTTCCCTCGTGCCCCCATCTCCTGTGCCCGATTTTGCTTCTGTTTCCCTCGTGGGCCCATCTCCTGTGCCCGATCTTTGCCTTTCTGTTTCCCCTCGTGCCTCCCATTCTGTGTGCCCGATTTTGCTTTCTGTTTCCCTCGTGCCCCCATCTCCCAGCCCGATTTTGCTTCTGTTTCCCCTCGTGCCCCCATCTCCTGTGCCCAATTTTGCCTTCTGTTTCCCCTCGTGCCCCCATCTCCTGTGCCCGATTTTGCTTTCTGTTTCCCCTCGTGCCCCCATTCTGTGTGCCCGATTTTGCTTTCTGTTTCCCCTCGTGCCCCCATCTCCTGTGCCCAATTTTGCCTTCTGTTTCTCCTCGTGCCCCCATTCTGTGTGTCCGATTTTGCTTTCTGTTTCCCCTCGTGCCCCCATCTCCTGTGCCCGATTTTGCTTTCTGTTTCCCCTCGTGCCCCCATTCTGTGTGTCCTTTTTGCCTTCTGTTTCCCCTCGTGCCCCCATTTTTTGTGCCCGATTTTTGCCTTCTGTACACCCACTGCCCCTCTCCACTCCTGCCGCTGCGTCCCCTGCGGCCCCGCCCCCCTGACTGCCCATTCGCTGCCCCTGCCTCCCGCCTCCCAGCTGCTCCTCCCTCCCACCTCCCCATATATGGTGGCCGCTGTGCGGCCACGCAGCGGGCGCGTCGCTGGCGCGCCAAAGGCGCACCTAAGGCAAGCCCGTCTGCGCCCGTCCGCGCCTGGACCGCGCCCAGTGCCAGAACCCCTGGGCCGCGCGCCCCCCGCACCAGCCTCGAGGACCGACGCCGCTACAATGCCACCACACTCCACGCTCTCAACCCCGGACGAACACACAACTGCTTCAAGGCCGCCTCTGAAACGCACTCCATGGCCCTTTCACCTGCCGGAACTGCAGCTACACCCAGCCTCAGAGTCACCGAAGCGCCCGCCAAGAAGGACCTCAACCACCTCCGATGCATCCTACTGAATACCCGCTCCGCACGCAAACACGCCGCCGAGCTCTGGGACCTGCTCGGCACATCATCACCAGACGTCGCCTTCCTGACAGAGACCTGGATGAACGACTCCTCCGCACCCGACATCGCCATAGCCATCCCAGACGGCTATAAGATCACCCGCAGAGACCGCGTCAACGGAGTAGGAGGAGGAATCGCCATCGTCCACAAGAAATCCATCAGGGTCTCGACCAGCACTGACGACCTTCTCTGCACCGCCGAAAACATGCACTTCCAGATCCACACGGACCCCAACACCACCCTTAGAGGCACCCTTGTCTACAGACCCCTGGACTCGACCCCAGTTCAGCGACTCCATCGCCGACTTCATCAGCACGCACGCCCCTGACCTCTACCGACTACATCCTCCTCGGAGACCTGAACTTTCACCTGGAGAACAACAACGACAGCAACTCCACCACCCTGATCGACAACGTCGCCAACCTCGGACTGAGACAGCTCTTCACAACACCGCCTCATTCCGCCGGCCACACGCTCGACCCCGTCTTCTCCTCAAGCTCCCACGTCTCCTTCAGCCACACCACGGAACTCCTCTGGACCGACCACCGCTGCATCCACTTCACCTTCCAGAAACCCACCACACACCACCGCACCCAACAGATCCCACGCCGCTGCTGGAGCAAAGTCACCGAAGACCAACTACGGGCAAACCTCCTCTCAGCCCCTCCGACCCCATCCAACACCGACGACGCTGCCTGCAACCTCAGACGATGGATAGACGACTGTGCCAACACCTCGCCTCGCTGAAAAACTCTACCTACAGCGACACCACCAAAAGAGCCAGCTGGTTCACCTCCGAACTCCTAGCTTCCAAGCCGCACCTGCCGGAAACTAGAGAAGAAATGGCACAGTGATAAGACACCGGACAGCCACGCAGCCCACAAAGACGCCATCCGTAACCACCACCACCTCATCAGGTCCGCCAAGAGAATCTCCTTCAAAGACCGCCCGACAACAACGCACACAACAGCAAGGAGTTCTTCAACATCGTGAAGGAACTCTCCAACCCCAGCTCCAACACCAACGACATCCCGCCGCCGCAAGCCCTGTGCGATTCCCTCGCCACCTTCTTCCACCGCAAGATCGCCGACATCCACGACAGCTTCAACACCCAGACAGCCCCTACTAAGATAGATACACCAGACCCGCTGCACACCATCGACCAAGACCCTTGCCAGCCTGGGCCAGCGTGAACATCGATGACACCATCAAGACCATGAGCACAATACACTCCGGCTCCCCGTCAGACCCTTTCCCGCACCACATCTTCAACAAAGCCAGCAGCTCCATCGCACCCCACCTGTGCAACGTTATCAATCTCTCCTTCGAGACCGCGACCTTCCCAGAGAGCTGGAAACACGCAGAGATCAACGCCTCTACTCAAAAACCCAAGGCGGACCCGAGAGACCTCAAGAACTTCCGGCCCATCTCCTGCTTCCGTTCCCAGCCAAAGTCATCGAGAAGATCGTCAACAAACAGCTAACCCGAGTACTCTCGAAGAAAACAGCATCCTGGACCCATCCCAATCAGGGTTCCGCGAGCAACCACAGCACTGAGACTGCCCTCATCGCTGCCACCGACGACATCAGGACCCTGCTGGACAACGGTGAGACCGCAGCCCTCATCCTGCTGGACCTCTCCGCCGCCTTCGACACTGTCTGCCACCGCACTCTACGCGCACACCTCCACGACGCAGGGATCCGAGACAAGGCCCTGGAATGGATCGACCTCCTTCCTCGACGGCAGAACCCAGAGAGTCCGCCTCCCACCTTTCTCCGATCCGAAGCCTCCGAGATCATCTGCGGCGTACCCCAGTGGATCTTCCTCAGCCCAACGCTGTTCAACATCTACATGGCCCCGCCGCACGCATCGCCAGACAGCACGACCTCAACATTATCTCCTACGCCGACGACACTCAACTGATCCTCTCCCTCACCAAGGACCCCCTCGCCGCCAAATCCAATCTCCATGAAGGAATGAAGGCCGTCGCCGATTGGATGAAGATCAGCCGACTAAAGCTGAACACGCGACAAGACAGAGGTCCTCATCCTCGGCTCCAACCCCTCAGCCTGGGACGACTCCTGGTGGCCAACGACGCTGGGAGCAGCCCCGACACCCACCGACCACGCACGCAACCTGGGAGTCATCCTCGACTCAACGCTCTCCATGACCAAAGCAAGTCCAACACAGTCTCCTCCTCCTGCTTCAACACCCTCCGCATGCTTCGCAAGATCTACAGGTGGATCCCGACAGATACAAGAAGAACAGTCAACCAGGCCCTCGGCCAGTAGCAGACTCGACTATGGGAACGCCTTCTCACGCGGGAGCCCCGGCCAAGCTCATCAAGCGACTGCAATGCATACAAAACACCTCCGCACGCCTGATCCTCGACGTACCACGCCACAGCCACATCACTCCCCACCTGAGGAACCTGCACTGGCTCCCCGTCAACAGGAGAATCTCCTTCAAACTCCTCATCCACGCACACAAGGCACTCCACAAGACTGGCCCAGCCTACCTCAACAGACGACTCTTCTTCTACGTCCCCAACCGCCAGCTCCGCTCCGCCCGACCTCTCCCTCGCCACCGTCCTCGCATTCGAAGAACAACCACCGGCGGCAGATCCTTCTCACACCTAGCCGCCAAGACCTGGAACACCCTTCCACTAAGCCTACGACAGACCCAAGACCTGCTGACCTTCAGGAGGCTACTCAAGACCTGGCTGTTCGACCAGCAGCAGCGCCTCCTTTTTTTCTCCCCAGCGCCTTGAGACCCTCACGGGTAAGTAGTGCGCTCTACAAATTCTGTGAATGATTGATTGATTGATGAAAGATATAGGCAGATACTCACAAGGAACAGTGAAGATGATGATAGTTCCCCTGATTAATTTCACATCTAACATGCTCCTGGTGGTCCTATCCCCCACCTTCTTTAAATCAGTGGTTAGTGCCATTTTCGAATTCCAAGGAAAAGGAAAAAAACGAGAATCTACATGAAAATCTTGAAGCGGATTAAATCCTCTGGAGGTATAAATAGCCCAGAATATCCTGTTACCAAAGAGCATTCCTGATTTCCCAGGGTACATGGTGACTGAGATCACAGGAACCTAATCTCCCTCCGTGCCTCAGCATTGAAGCCAGCCTCACAGAACCACTACCCCTTAGTTCGTCCATCACATTTTACAATATTTCAAAGCACCCTCTGGAACACTCCAGGCAAATATTAATGGACACTGTTAGATCATTTCTCCTACTTGACAAACACCTAGAACATCGACTACATGGCTCGGCTCTAGCCTCCCTGGGGTATAACTGCTTGATTAAACTGGATGGGAAAACACTATTCTGGGATTCTTGGACTCAAAAAGGAGGTATAAATACCATAAATAGTCTAGGATCGCGGGCCAACCCTATCCCGTTTTCTACCTTGCAAATTAACTATGATCTACCTAATGTTGACTTCTACAAATTACTACGACTCAAAAGTGTAGTGTGTGAACTGAAATCGCCTCACGAAGCAGACCTCCCTGCTCTGTTAGGCACCCTTAAAAGGAGAGGTTAGACCACCTCTCACCTGTATAAACTTCTTGACACGCACAATGGACAGGCTCTAAGATTATTTAACAGAAAATGGGAACTCCATAAACAATCGACAGACGTCTCACACCTTAGCGAAACACATGGCAAAAGATCTGGAAATCTCCCTTTGATGCCAAAATCACTCCTACTCTTGCACAATCTAGATTCTGGTCTATTCACAAAACATACTGTACTCCATCCAGACTACACAAATTGGGGCTGAGGGACTAGATCACATGCTGACAATGTGGGGGGGCCCAGGGTACCTCCAACACGTTTCTTAAATGCAACATGACACTCCCACTATGGACACAGATCCAAGACCTGCTACATCAAATCACAGGAGTTCCAATAGGGACTGACTTCCTAACAACCATCTTCTGCATGTCAACCCCGTGAGGCAGAACTTGACTCTCACACCTCCTCACTAGTAGACCTCCTCTTCTTAGATACCAAACCAGTTCTCTCTGACTGGAAATCCACATCCCCCAGCTCCTTTGACAAATGGTGGAACTTGCTATGCTCAGAGGAGCTGATAGCACTTTATCCTCTAAGCTCCATGTCTCTGCGGGTCCCTGACGGTTTTGGGACGCATTCGATAAATACTTCCAAGAGAACAAACCACCATAAAGTTTTCTTTTGTTTCTTCTCTGGTTGGGGTAATGCCCGTAACTTATTTTACAGCTAGCTTATCCCTGCCTAGTGCAGCCGTCACCTCCTTCCCTCTTCCTCTACTCCTTCCCCCCTCTTCTCTTTCTTTCTCCCTCTCATGAACCAGCGGACTCGTTTTGCGGTACAATCTGGTCAGACAGACTGAATTGAAATTAACTATGCCAACCAGTCACTAGACATAACTACTGCCATGTCTGTTCTGTAATACGAGATGTTTCGCAACCACTCGTTATGATGTGACATGCCGTTGATTACGTGTATACTACCACCAGCTATATCATACAATTGATGTCATTGTCTTTCTCTTCCCGCCTGACAATTGGAGTGTACAGCTATCTTTGTATTGTTTGCTTCTTCTATTTATCTACCATTTTAGTATAAAATAAAAAATATCTTTTTTTTTTTGCGGATGACCCTGCACCTCCCTCATTGCACAGGGACTGGGGCCCTCCCTATCCCTGTTACACTCGGGGCCGGAGGCCTGAGTTTATTAGGGAGTGGATCCTGCTCCCCAGCTGGCAGGACCAGGCCACAGACACAGCAGCCCATTATGCAAGAGGAGCAGTAGTGAACTCCCTGTCGTTTCTCCCCCTGGAACCGTCCGTCTTCACTGAAGCCACAGCCACCCAGATTTATAGACTAGCCACCGAGGGAAGGACCCTAGCTGTCATCTGGTGAGTGCACTAGGTGAGGCGGCAGGTGAGAGTGAATAATTACGAGAGATGCATTGGTGATCCATAGTGATTGACATGGGGTTCCTACGAGCAGATCAGGCCAAACTCAGGGAGTAGAGGCAGACGATTCGTCGCTGGACAGAATTTTACCCTCGCTGACAGAGATGCAATCCCACATCAAGGCCCTCCAGATGGAAGTATCCCAGCTACACTCCACGGCGGAAGCTGCCGAAGGCTAATCTCACTGGAACAATATTCACATGTTGGGCCTCCTGGAAAGCACAGAAGGCCCCAATATGGAACTTTTTCTTGAGGATTTTTTGCATCATACCATCCTTGGCGGTAAACTTACCATGTTCTTCTTGCTGGACCAGGCCACAGGGTCCCGAGTAGGACCAACATCCCAGGGGCTCCACCCAGGCTGGTGGTAGCAAGTCTCTTCAACTGACCACGGTCAAAGATCCCTCGCAAATTGCCAACACCTCAGAGAACATCTATCCGGACTACACTAGAGAAGTTCAGAGACTCAGTGGCTCATTCTTGCCAGTCAAACAGAAGCTCCGGCAACTCAGCCTGAAATATTCACCTATGTATCTGGCCTAATTATGCATGATGGACTCTGATGGCACTCTATTTTTCGCAGCTCCTTAAACTACCAAGACGGTGAAGGGACCAACTTGTGCCTACCTCCTATTCGGCATATGCCAGGGGGTTGTTCCTCTGGGTGGCCACTAAGTGGTTCACTAGTTACTGCCCGCACATGGATGGACCCCGGGGGGTGATATGTGGTGGTGGAGGGATTACTGGATCGGACACCGATTACCCTGGTTGCAGTATATGCGCCTAATAGCAACCAATCACAGTTTCTGATTAATCTTCCCCCCACATTAATCCAGGGCGTAGTGAGGACTGCACAAGTCTTTAAAGCACATGTATGACATCTGGTGCTCCATGCACCTGGATACAAAAGAATACTGATTATTTTCCCTTGCTCACCAACTACACACCTGAATTGACCTCTTTCTGTGCAACACTGATATACTGTCTCGCATTTTCAGCACTGCATATCTCTGTCACACACTGTCTGATCACACCCTTAAATTTGATGATATTGTGGGGCAGGCGCCGAACACCAATACCTGCCAGAAAGCTGTATACACTGGCTCTGCATGACAGGGTGTTCCGCAAAACCATAACCTCACACTTTGCTGACTACTTTACAGACAACGAAAGGACAGCCACGAACAGAAGGGTGAAGTGGGATAATTACAAAGCCCTCATGCAAGGCCTATGTATCAAAACTTCGTATGGCATAATATTAGCCCTATACACACAGTTTCTGGACCTGTAACACAACACCCGAGAGGCCGCAGTGTGCATTAGGGTAACTGGTGGAAATGACAGTGACATCACACATCTCAAACGGGAACATAAATCGTCGGTAGTTAGACTGGGAAATCTGGACTTTGTAGAGCATACAGAGCAGTGGCTCCCCGTACTTTTAGCAGGGTGGGGGCAGGTGGGACGCAAATGCACACATAAACACTAATTCACATCCATGCATTCACACATGCGCACACACACCCATCCATTCACACCACTCAATTCCAAATATTCATGCATGCACTTACCTGCTCAGTTCTGCCATGAAGATCCCAGGAGGGTTGGGACTGCTGCCTCCCCTAATTGGCTGAACAAGAGGAGTATCTGTCAAGTTGACCTTTGCGCAGCCTGCCAGACACTCTTCTTTTTGGGCAAAAGGTCAGGCGGCATGGCCTTTCAGCCCATTAGGACAGGCTGCGGCTGATACAGAAGGAGAAAGAGTGGGACGGTGTTGGCCTAGTTATTGCCCTTCGAATCCCCCAGATCCTAAGTGACCATGATTAAGTCCCCAATGGGGCAAGTCCTGAACGTACAGGCCAACACTAATAAAGCCTTCTTAGATTACTATAGCGCGTTATACAAATGGACAGTATGTGAGGACAACCCTTCCACACAAGATTACCTCAACAGCATCCCCCTTCCTCAGCTTGACCCACTGCAACGCCATACACTGGACGAACACCTGACGATGGAGGAGCTTTGCTACACAATCAATCAAATGTAATGAAATAAAACACCAGGACTAGACTGACACCCAATAAAGTTCGACTCTACCTATGGGGTTAATCTTACCCCTAAACTCTTGCAATTGTACAACCAGTTAAGGGAGCTGGACACCCTACCAGTGACTATGTGTGAAGCATTGATCACTGCCCTCTCCGAACTTGTTGGAGGTGTGTTCCTATAGACCGTTGAGCAAGAACAGGGGGAAGAACCTTCTCCTACATCGCGGCCAAGACCAGGAATGAGTTGCCGATCAACATCAGACACCCCCTCACCCTGCACATCTTCAGGAAGACCCTCAAGACCTGGCTCTTCGACTGACCGGAGCCGCCCCCTCCCCCCCAGCGCCTTGAGACCCCCACAGGTGAGTAGCGTGCTTTAAACTTCCCTGATTGATTGATTGATTGTCTCTCTTCAATACAAACTGCAAACTTTTGGGGAAGGATATAGTTAACAGAATACTACGGGTATTCTCCACATTGGTACACACCGATCAAAATGGCTTCATACTAAATAGCACACTTTCTTGAATCATAACATCGCTTCCGAATCATGGAAGAAAACGAGCACACAGACGTGTTCCCCACAGTCTTATAACTGGATATGAAGAAGACTTTTAGGCGGCCCTATTTAACTGCAGTGCTAAAGAGAATGGGCTTTGACCCAGAAATACTACTCTGGTGTTGCGGGGATTCTGCACCTACACAGAACTATGCGCAGGAAGACAGGACCTCAGTGTATAGGGGTGTACCAACCTATCACCTTAGTACCCAAAATCCCAAAACCGACTAGCTATAGTGTCTCATTCGTTCTCCTCCAAAAATCACAGAGCTACAAATGATTAGACAACCCAGAACACAACACTCCCGACTCTCTCAAGAATCGCGGTAGCAAGACATACTCTTTCGCTCGCTCACTCGTACTTGTCCACAACAAGATTAGGCAGAGTCACTGTATCAGTTCCAAATGTTTATTTTAACTATCGTTCTCTACAATACAGTATACGAGCCACTACCAGCAGCAAAATGCATAAACTCCAAACAATTAGCATTGTTACAATTCCATAGAGTACAAAAGGGGAAGTCATTTTATATAAAGACAGTGGAAAAAGGACTATAAGGCCTAACCACCCTCCCCTTGACTGGAAGAAGTTTAATTATATAAAGGAAGATCTCTGGGCTTTGACAGCAGATCCCATACCTTAAAGCCTAGATGCAAGGTTTACATCATAGGAACAGCATAGCTCTTCTCCATGGAAAGGCTCTCTCCAAGTGAGTGTTAAAACAACATGCATCCCCGTAATATCCAAAGCACGAGTCTCCAGCATTGCAGCTGTGTTTAGCATGTTATGTCTAGGTGCTAGGGACTGACCATAACAGAATAACAAGGGGCATTGTTTATCGACCTTGCACATCGTGTTCAGACAAAACTCCAGGAACTCAGCAGAAAACGTGAAAGGCAGATAGTTCTCATGTGAAAGGCATAAACAGAGGCTTGCAAAAATAAAGTCATGTAGTAACGTGCGCGAAAGCAGCATCATGGCAGCAAAGCTCATGCTAATTTAGCAATGTCGACAATGTCCCTGAGAGCCATTTAACACCATCCCCCTGGTAAGGCCATAGGACATAGAGAAAGGATGGAAACAGAGTTCAAAAAACCAAGCAGAGTTCAATTGTGTCGTAGAAGAAAAAAAAACTGGGAAAAAAAAAAAATCATTTACTTTTGACGTTTAAAAAGGTCACTGTTCCAGGAAAACGATATCATGAAAGAGGTGGTTAATCCATCAAAGTACGTTAACTTAAGAATGCAATTCCCTCCAAAAGATCATCCCTGTCATTAGTAGAAAAAAAGAGATGCCACCCAATCAAGTAGGTCGAAGGAACAAACATGCTCCTCGTAATCTGATGCTTCCAAAAGCATCATCGGGCAACTTGCGAGATATTCGATGAAACTCTGATGTAGGAGGTTCTTCGCAGCCGCGCAGATATCCCATTCAGCCAATACTCCAAGTGCTGCTGCACGCGCCAAACAGCCATCCCCAGAACAAGCCTGATCATGAGCCTCTAAGGGACCCATCAACTGGACAAAATCCGGGACTGGACATGACGTATTGGAGAGACATAAATCCACAGCCCAATAGATGGGGCATCATCGGCAGTAAAAGACTGGTTGCACGCAAGTAAAGTAGGCAAAGCGAAAAGTTAATTCATAACTCACGCTAAGCGTAGCTAATGGCAGGCATCCAAAAATTTGTTGCATCCGATCACGGTACAGTTGCAATTGGCCTGGTCTGTGCAGGACCACAAGCTGAGCAGCCATTGCGCAGCAGGTGCAGTAGAAGCAGGATTCCACCAGCTAATGCTAGTATTGAAGGGAATTCACCGAAGACGCTAGAAAAAATAGAATGAATAAAAGCCGGTATTACTCCAAATATCGTCTGAAAAGAAGTCACAAGGCCGGCTCCCACTTGTTTAAAAAAATGTGCATAAGCTACCCAAAATGTAGTGGGAGGTTAGTATTCAGAAGTGACTGAATCTCACTAGATGTTCTAGCCACCTGTAACTCGAAGGTCTCTCGGGCTGAAGTGAGAGCCACTTCTTGTTGGAACAAAAGGGCCTTTAGCCTGCTTAATTTGTTGAAATCTGTTTTCAAAGTAGGAATGGAAGGCCAAATAGAACTATCTACACTCCCATGCGGGGGCGGAAAAAGCACATTGCTACAACAAGTAACTCGTTGTGAGACCGTCACTAAATAGGGAATTCCTGCCCATAAACCACAGCAGTCTTGGTTGTTCAAAATAAGATAACTGCCGTTGGTAAGCAAGGTAAAAGTGGTAATTATTGATGGTACTGGAGTTCCTTTCAGGAAACAAGCAAGATTAGGCGCTGATACATTACAAGCGCCGTGCAACCTAACGTGTTTACAGACCAGGGAATGTCCCACTGTGGAATCGCAGTCCTCCCGTGTTAGGAAAACTTTCTTATCCTCCCGTTGACATCTGTAAGTGAAAGGCAGGGACCATAATTCATGGAGAAATGCACTACCCAGGGGTTCAAAGCGACCAATCGGAAAATGTTGCATGCATGATTTAAATTGAAACAACGAAAAAGGCAGAGAGATAACCCCATGAATTAACCAAACAGCAGAGTCCGTTTCCGCTACAGAGAACGGCAAGGGCTCTAATTGTACAACATGCAATAGTGTGTAAGTAGCATCTTTCATTGACATAAAACGCTGTTTATCAGTCAGATTAAATGGTAAAAACAGAGCAGAAGCATTCAAATAATCCCAAGGGATTATTCCCATTTTAAGGGTCTGTAACGTCCATGCAAACTGCATAACAGATCGTAATTGGTTTTGAACATGATACAATACAGACACATCATTCTGAACAATATCAATAACAGAAGAAACAATGTTATCCAATGTATAAATGCGTGATGAGAGCGTATTGATGCTATTGTTGACCACGGCTAGAACCTTTTCTAAATTAGCCTGATCAATTTGACGTAGACGGAAGGCTGCTTCCATCTGTGAAAGTTTCCAAATTTCATTGTAAGCAGCATACATAAATCTTTTAGCTCTGGGAACCCTGGGTCCCAAGAGAAAATCAGCCAAATTAATGTCACTCGACAAGAGCGACAGGTGTTGCTTTACTGATGATAGGGAGGAATGTTCCAACCATTGTTGGCATAATTTACCCACCGAGTATGTGGTAACCTAATGTGTAAGTGGATAACGTGGATCCGGTCTAGTCTGAGTGAAGCCAGGCGTTACATTATAAAAATGCAATTGGCGTGCATTTGAGTTTGTTTGCCATACCAACCACCCGGATGAATCAATTTCAGAGACATTAAAAGTTCCATTTCGAAACAAAGCCTGCAAGGCATCAATAGTATAATTTGTCTTAGCCCGCCAATTGTCGTATTCCGCTAAGGACGGAATAGATGGTGTATTCAAATTCTTAACAGTGGCCAACCCGAAACAAGTGGTTTGGTACACTGTATTATTTAAAAATAAAATTTGAGTTGGGATCAGGCAGGCACGGTGTAACGCTTCAGTTCCCTGAACGTGCCACCGCTTAGTGCCCCAGATCGATTTTAACCCAATGGTCTCTTTCCAGTGATCGTAACCCTGTGTAGCCAATTGAGTCCTAAAAGAGTTGGAATAAATCAATTTAGTGTGGGTCAAGATAAATTTGGACTGTGATGACAATTGCAATTTAAAGAAATAGGATTCCGGATTAGATGTGTCATAATCTGTAAAGTATGTGAACTTTTCTCAAGAGTTTTAGAACTCCCATGGACAGGAGTAGGACAATGTTCCCACTGAGTGTAATTACGAACAGGTTTTAATGTGTTTGTTTTGTGCAAAAATGATGCCCATAATGCTGATAACAAAAGAGATCAGCATAATTGGCAGAATTTAAATACAAATCTTCAGCATCAAAAGCAGCATAATTCTTCAAATCTGAAAATAACGAATGTACAGCTTGAACATCCCAATCGTCAGAATGTATGTCCCGTGTTACCACATCTCCTAATGAGACGCGAAACACGTATGGCACCCTGGGCCAAACGATGCCATCTGCAACAGGGAATGCTGAAATGTTCACAAGTGTTTGATCACGTTTCATGATATGGTAGATGTGTGAGGGGCCAGAATTCCATCGATCAATTTCACAGCAGAGCGTTACGGTAAATAATGACCATTGATGAGTAAGAAGCACACGGTCACAAACCCAATTGACATGAAGAGGAAAATCAGGATGAGCACCAACCAAATGTAGGTCCATAGAGGAACCAGGTAAGTCTTCTTGAATCAAGAGAAAAAATACTCAATTTAGTTGGTAGTACTGCCAAACTGGAAGTCGAGGAGGATGAGTCAGAAGAGAAGCTGGCATTATCTCTAAAGTAGCTGCTTGCAGTTCTGTTAATGAGCGATGGTAGAGCTGGGTCAGCTTGATGTTGTCGAGGACTGACCAGCACTTCACTAACGGACTCATCTGTAGGATAAGTATACCCGACTTCTGCATTGAAAGATAGAGGCCGGACGGATGAAAGGTCAATAGTAGTGTCCATCACCTTCCCAGCCATACTAGCAGCAGAGGAAGAGGATGAAGTCAGCGGATTCAATGAAATTGCGTTACACGAAATAGCAGGCGTGACACTATTCAGAATCGGCCAGACGGTGTAGCTTGACATTGTCCACTGAGATATATCTGTTATCTTTGCGACCAGGTAAAGGTGGTAAAATAACTGTACGAGTACCCTTCAATCCAAGTACTGGGACTGGTGCACGATAGGAGGGACCAAATTCTTTCTTGTTCTCCAGTTTTTCTCGTACTAGGTCTCCAATCTTGGGAAGCCAGCCGGCTGCGGGAATCAGCAGTGCTGCATCATCGGAAGAGGGTATATGTTCAGTCGCGTAGCTGTCACGGGTCTTTTGTAGATCCTGTAACACAGCAGAATGATTATCTACGTCAAAGGTTGCGGCAGCCGCCACAACGTCTAGACCATCAAGGTCTGGCACAAACATTTTAATGCCAAAGAGCATTTTGTATGGGGTCCGCCCTCCCAGAGATCTTCTAGGGAGATTATTAAGTGCACGTTGAACACCATACAAATGGGCCAGCCAGTTCCTGCCTGTACCTAAGACTCTAGCTGTCAAGGATTGCTTTAAGTCACGGTTCATTCGCTCCACAATTGAATTGCCCTCAGGCCTGTATGGAGATGAAAACTGCACCAGCACCCCCATGGACTTCATCGCGTCCGTGTAAGCCTTAAAGGCGAATGCTAGACCTTGGTCCAAATGAAAGGTGCCACAGGCAAACATCCCGACAAAGACACGCAAATCCCTGATGACATTTCGAGCGTCAGCACTGCATTGTGACCAAACCCAAAGGAATCTAGTGCACGAATCAACCGCAACTAAAATATATTTATATGCAGTATCAGAAGAGAACGGACCGCAGTGATCAAGATACACACAGCCAAATGGTTTATTAGAAATACATAGCTGTGTTTGTGGTGGGCGTGACACCGTAGATGGTTTGATCTGCTGACAAATGTCACAAGAAAGCACATAAGTACAGGTCTGTTTATATAAACCACGCCACCAATAACGTTGCTGTAAAATCGAGACTGTGGCAGACACTCCGGCATGTGCAGAAGCCATGCCCTCGTGTGCAGCTCTGTTCAAAGAAAGTCTGTGGTCCATGTTGGGAATCAGTCCAACACCCAACAGATGGAATAGAAGCGTAAGGAACTTGTTCGGGAGATATATGATAAGAGTATTTCGAAGGGAAACCCTGAGGATAACCGGTTCCCTCCCTCGTAGCAGCCACTGCTGCCAAAATATATTATCTATTTTAATCATGGATCTTGTAACTGCTGCTACGGAACACGTGGCTACTGCAGATTCGGCTGCTTCGTCAGCCAAAGAATTACCAAGAGCATGTGCTCCCACACGCTGATTGCCAAGAGTATGGATAACCTGTGTGAGGGGCAGAAGCTGTTTAAGCTCTGCCACTCGAACCCAAAGCATTGTATGCCTAATTGCGCTGCCTTTAGAGTCTCGATAGTCATTTCGAGTCCAAAAAAATAAGTTGTCATTGAAATATTGAACACAGTAGTAAGAATCGCACACAATAAGAGTATTCACATTAGGATCAGCAAACTCGAGAGCAAGAATAAGAGCACGCAGCACCGCCAACTGTGCGGTACAGTCCCCAACTGCTTGAGTATGCACTATGGAGGACTTAAATTCTCCATTGACAATGGAGCCAGCCACAATTGTGCAAGCAGCCGAAGAAGCATGTTTGGAACCTACGGCCGGTTGAGCCGAGCCATCGGTGTAAATAATACATTTGTATTCATGTAAAGGAAGCAAAGACAATGGAGGAGGATGAACATGTTCATACTGTAAAAACTCCTGTGTCTGTAGTGCAAGGTCAAAGATAAAAGTGACATCTGAAGATGTCAAAGACGTAGCCCATTGTATCCAACGGGGATGTAATGCTTTAGAGTTAGGTACACTTGCCTTAGTCACGGCCTCCAAAGCAGGGTAGGGCATGACTATAAGAATGCTTTCACCTTGCACCAAAGAGCATTCTTTCAGAATAGCCATCTGGACTGCAGTCAAACCTTTCTCAACTTTGGAAAAACGCATTTCAGCTACAGTGTACAAATGTGATTTGTATGCAATAGGTACTGTGTCCCCCTCATTGAACGTCAAGTAAGTGAAACCCTCCGTCCCTGGTACGATACATATCACCAGGTTCATGGTGTTATCACGAGTCAATAAGTAATTAGTTGCAAGCAAGTCAGATTGCAAAGAATGTAGAATAGAGGTATGTTCTGGGAGCCAGCTGGCAGAAGAATATGTTGGTTGTATCAACGCATATAGCGGTTTGATACGCTGGGCATAATCAGGAATATATGTCCTCCCGAAATTTAAGTATCCCAGCAAGGACAGTAGTTTCTTCAGAGTAGAAGGGGGTTGCAAATGTGCACATTTCTCCAGGAAGTGGGGGGCTAACCCCTTTCCTTCATTATTGAGCTCATAGCCCAAAAAGAGCACCGCCAAATGAGCGATGTGTGACTTTGCAAAATTGAATTTATAACCATAGTCAGCGAACGCAGAAATTATGCATTCGACTCGGACAAGATGCGGCATAAGCTCATCATCCGTGAGATAGATATCGTCCACGTATGAGAAACCATCTGGATCTATGTCGTGTAACAAAGACACAACACGTGCAGCAAATGCCCCGGGGCTATTCTTATACCCCATGGGCAATCGTGTAAATTTTTTCTGATTTCCGGCGGCTGTGAATGATGTCAAGTCACGGCTCTCAGGAGCCAGATTGTGAATGTAGAAACCATTGGATATGTCCAGTGTAGTTTTGTATTGTTTACGAACAAGGTTGTTCACCAGCGCAGAGCTGTGTGTGTTTTGCAATGCAAAAGTGCAACAATGACTATTCAAATTTCGGTAATCCAATACAGTCCGATATGAACCGTCAGGTTTTGATACCGTAAAGAGAGGATTATTCATCAGTGATGTACATGATTCAATCACTCCCTGATATTCCAACTGTGTTAGAATGTCACAAACGTGGGCCTTAGCTTCGCGTTTGATTGGATATTGCGGTTGTGGCTGTGGCGTAGACCGTAAAGGTATCACATGTGCCGGTGAAACTATATCCCAGCCCACCTGGTTAAGGTACACAGCGGGGCAAGGGCCAAAGACCACTCCGCTGCTAAAGCCTTTGCATGCTCCTCAGGGACGTAACGCGAATAACTCGGAAGTATCACGTCCTCCCCTCGAGAAGCAGCTAACACAAACGGTGGAGGCAAATCTGCCTCCGCCAACAAAATGTCGTTTGAGGAGGTTAGATTTTCCCAGAAAACCGCCCTGATTGGACGTTGTACATCACCTTCAATTTGAAAAATAATGTCATACAGTCTATCCGGGGGGGCAACCCGGGTATCTGCTGTTTCCACAGTTATGATGGTATCAGTTGCTGTTGCCTCCAGACAGGGACGCAGTGCCTCCCGCACTATGGTAACTTCCGCTGCACTGTCGAGCAGAGTCACTGCCCATGTCGAGTCCAGGAGTCGTGTTCTCACAGTCTGAGTCATATCTCGCTGTTAAAGCGGCAACTTTCTTCTGCTGATACGGGGGTCTAAAACAAGGCAGGTCCTCTTGTTTGGCTTTAATGTCAGACTGTCGAGGTTGATCTCGTCCCTATTGAGTGGTCTGACTTTTGGCACGATCCTGGCGCTCCCCACCTCTGAAGTGAGAGTCCGAAGTGTCCTGTAAAGAACGAGGAAAGCGCTGATCAGGGACCGGAAATCTATCAGGAGTCTTAAGTTTCGCGCAATCGCGCAAGACATAAGTACGCTCAGAAGACTCAGGTGTCAGTGAACCAGCACACGAACCTTGCTTCTGTTGCTGCTGCCCCTGTTTTTTATTTTTCCAGTTCTTTTTAGGAAAGAACAGACGCCCGTCTTTATCAGTCTAGGCTTTTTGTTGAGTTTGAAATTGTGTCTGCGTTTGAGTAAAAGGCTTAACTCCCAGACTATTGCAGCCTATAGTTTTATATGCCTTCGCAATAATCTTTGGTAATTTGTGTGGTTTGTCTGCATCAGGTACAGCCTCCAAGCGGTTTGCCACCTGAAAGCTGACCGCATCACCCTTGATGTTAGCAAGAATCATGTCAGCAACCACGTCGAACAGCCCCACCAGTCTCATGCCCAACTCTACAGCCGTTTCGACTCCATGTTCATCTTGAACGCGTTTTATCACGGAGTGGAGTACGGTCATGGCGGGAGTGCCGAAACACTTCGAATATACCACCTCGAACACCTTGCCCCAGGTGTTACAATCAGCCAATTCGGGAAGTAAGTGTTTAGGCAAACTTATAGTTAAGATCCTGTGTTTCTCCACAGGAGTGGTATTTGGAAAAACAGCCTCTAGTTGTCCAAATTTTTCAGCAAGCCAATAAGGGAACTCATCCTTATTCTGTGGACGCTTGCCCATTACTGAATTAACCATAAGAGGACTGATGGTTACACCACCAAGTCCAGCGGGTTGCGCAGCAACGCCAGGTGGTCTCACCTGAAAGTTGTGCGACATGAACTATATAACAGCTCTAAGCACGCGTATTAAAGATGTATGTAACACATGGAGTTCTGCAAGCGTCGCTGTTGTCAGACGACGCGGGTGTGGGGTATACCCAGCCAAAACGGGCCACGTGGCCCCATCTATCGATAAAGGGCCTAAACGGACCGGTGTTATTGAGTGAGGAAGGGCGCCATTAAACCAAATTTGGTGTTGCCAAGCTGTGAGCGGAACCTCAAGAGTACTATACGGTCTATAGTCCCGCGGAATCGCGGTGGCAGTATACTCATGAAACAAATTGTCTGTCCCATCCACTGCCGGGAAGGTGACCCAAGAATAAAACACCTCGAAGCGGAAAGCTGGATCCGCTTCCACAACAAATATTAGCGCAGCACCCACATCAGGTACTCCATATTGAGTCAAATATGCCCTGAGCGGTGGCCGGCTATGAGGCGTAATATCAACTGCCATTATGAAAAACAACGGACGACAACCTAAAGCGCGGCCGGGCAATAACGGGTTAATAATAAAGAAAAGGAACCTTTTAAAAATCCAAGCTAGAAAGAACCTATAAAACATTAATATAGGAGGTTCCACTGTCACAGCTGTCTCCGGAAACAGAAGTGAGGGGATTGTGGACAAGCACAAGCACTACTCAAGAGTCTCGCAGATAAGAACCAGTCCAAATGTTGGCGGCGCCATGTTGCGGGGATTCTGCACCTACACAGAACTATGCACAGGAAGACAGGACCTCGGTGTATAGGGATGTACCAACCTATCAACTTAGTACTCAAAATCGACTAGCTATAGTGTCTCATTCGTTCTCCTCCAAAAATCACAGAGCTACAAATGATTAGACAACCCAGAACACAACACTCCCGACTCTCTCAGGAATCGCGGTAGTACAAGACATACTCTTTCGCTCGCTCACTCGTACTTGTCCACAACAAGATTAGGCAGAGTCACTGTAATAGTTCAAAATGTTTATTTTAACTATCGTGCTCTACAATAAGGTATACGAGCCACTACCAGCAGCAAAATGCATAAACTCCAAACAATTAGCATTGTTTCAATTCCATAGAGTACAAAATGGAAGTCATTTTATATAAAGACAGTGGAAAAAGGACTATAAGGCCTAACCACCCTCCCCTTGACTGCAAGAAGTTTAATTATATAAAGGAAGATCTCTGGGCTTTGACAGCAGACCCCATACCTTAAAGCCTAGATGCAAGGTTTACATCATAGGAACAGCATAGCTCTTCTCCATGGAAAGGCTCTCCAAGTGAGTGTTAAAACAACATGCATCCCCGTAATATCAAAGCACGAGTCTCCAGCATTGCAGCTGTGTTTAGCATGTTATGTCTAGGTGCTAGGGACTGACCAGAACAGAATAACAAGGGGCATTCTTTATCGACCTTGCACATCGTGTTCAGACCAAACTTTAGGAACTCAGCAGAAAACGTGAAAGGCAGACAGTTCTCATTAACCCTGGTAGGAGTTCGCGGAGTTGCACTACATGGAACAGCGAAGTGCAAAAAAAACTTCATGGCACTACGCAGAGCTCCGCGAGCAGCAGAGTACGATAGAAAAATGCAGTTCGTGGTGATTGCACAGTGCCGGATGCTTGTCCGCACTGTGCAGTCATTGCGAACGGCACCATGCACAGTGCAAGCGGTCCCTGCTTTCCTTTTCTGCCGCTCGAGTAGATTTGTACTCGAGCGGAAGCTTTCTCAACGCGAACAGGCAGTTTCTCAACGCGAGCTGTCGTGAGCATACGCGACCACTCGCAATGAGAAACCTGACTCCCCCGCGTTGAGAAATCTCGCCGGGATGTTGATTTTCCACGCTCGCTCTCGCCAACTTGATGTTTACGATCGCGAACGAGGAAAAATCTCACCGGGAGGTTGATTTTCCTCGCTCACGGTCGCCAACTTGACGTTGACAAACGCGAGCGAGGAAAAAAAACTCCGCTCCGCTATGCGAAGCGGAGTTTTTCGGAACTCCGCGATCTCCGTGCAATGCGGAGTGCAGAAAACTCCGCGAGCGGAGCGGAGTTCACCGCCCAGGGTTAGTTCTTATGTGAAAGGCATAAACAGAGGCATGCAAAAATAAAGTCATGTAGTAACGTGCGCAAAAGCAGCATCATGGCAGCAAAGCTCATGCTAACTTAGCAATGTCGACAATGTCCCTAAGAGCCATATAACACTGGATCAGTCTGCTATACACTAACCCAGTGGCCCGGGTCCATATGGGTGGCGAGATCTTTGTTACATTCAGTATACGTAGGGGCACCAGGCAAGGATGTGAATTGTCACCGGTCATATACATTCCAGCGATTGAACCCCTCGCGAGCCTAGTTTGTCTGCAGGTACCGTAGCGGGGCATACAGAGTGATGACACCCGGGAGGCTATCTCGTTGTAAGTAGACGATGCACTGGTGTATCTCTGCGACCCCCATGGCACCCTCCTACAGTTACAGGAAATGGTTGACAATTTTGAAAGTATGTCAGGCGTAAAACTGAATTGGACTAAATGCCTGATGACGAGTTTGGCGGCCTCAATGCCGTACAGCCGTGGCGGCAGTCCCAAGAAGACTGCTGGGTCAGCGGTCTCCCACCTGCTGTATTGCGATGTTACGGCTGGAGACAGGAGACTGCTGCCACGCCGGTCTTCTCTGCTGGCTGCCAGTTCTCCGCTGCCATCAGGCTGGCCGCATACCGCTGAGCCGATTACAAAGTTCCCGATGGACTGGTGGTCTCTTGGCTGCGGCGTCCCAACGGAGTGATGTTTTGCTGCTGGAAAGATAGGTAAGTACAACGTGTATATATCTGAAACACATATATAGGATGTGTATGTGTCACAATGTATATGTAGGTCATGTGCACTGAATGTTTTGTTGTATGTTTTACATAACAAACTGCTACCATGCACTACATAGTAAAAGAGACGATGAAGCCTCCCTTCAAATCTGGTGACAACAGGGTTGCAGAGCACCGTGATCTGGTGGCAGTCGCACAGGAAGGACCTGGACAATGGCATCTGACAATGATTCAGAAGTGGGACCCAAAAAAAGGTGAGTTTTCACCTCTTTTCCTGGCTTTCCGATGACTTGCACAGGGTGGTGTCCCCGCCAGGAAATGCTCGACAGAAAGGCAGATCGTAATCTGGACAGCGGGAATCTTGTCGGGATTGTCTCCAAACCCCACCTCTGACTTTCCCTCCGCCACGACGTGGTTGCAGGAGTTTCTGCGGTGGTGGCAGTCCAGGGGCAGTCTTGTAGCCGAGTACCCGCCAGGATCGTAATCGGCCAGTTGGATTGCCAAGGCTGCGGGCGGGGAGATGTCTGAAAACGCAACTGTGGCGCATTTCTGCCAAACTTATAATCAGGATCTTAGTCTTGCTTGTTCACTTTACATAGTCTTCCACAACCGGAACGTAAAGCACTGCCTCTCCTGGCTCTGGCTTGGCAGTGCAACACATTCAGACACTTGGGGAACAATATATACAATCTGAGGATGATCTGGTACATGGGAAGCTCGGGTAGGTGCTGGCCAGTATGTGCAACTCCTTGACATTCTGAGGATTGCTCCCCTTTTCTCTTACATGGGTACAGTAACCAAAATGGTGGAATTTCCCAGTCTATTGTACCGTTTTCCAACGCTTCGTTTCCAGTTGTCTAATGCTTCTTTCCGGACCTGAATTCTACTCTCACCAACCTGATCCAGTGGTCGGGTCAGACGAGAATAGCGCTGCACAAACTATACACTCCCCTCGAATGAGGGGGACTAGGTACCCCCAACTTCAAACTCTATTACACCACAGTTCATTTACACCGGCTGACACGGAGGCTTGCAGGACCCCAACCCTGAGTGGTCAGTTGTTCTTAAGAATTTAAGGGGCCACCAAATACTGCACTGTTTCCTAGACCCCCGTTGAGACATGGTGTGGATCTGCCCTGTCATAGCATGATTTTGGGGAACGGTGCTCTACCTGTTAGATGAGATCACGGGGTTGGTTCTAATTCCTAACCCCCTACAGTATATATTTTGAGTTCCTGCTTGCACTGTCTTGTTTGAGAGATTTCCCCTAATGGAAAAACATGTAGGTCACAGTCTGGCACTAGCTACCTAATCGCACAAGGGAGACCCCGCATAGTATTCCCTGGGACGCATACCCGGAAAATCTGGCGGCAAAGACAGATGACATGCCACCCTGAATGCACGCACAGTACCCACCACCATTGCAAAACAACATTACAGGCGCAGCACACAAATCCCCACCACCTCCCTCCTTCCCCTCCCCCGGGATTTCCAATATTGACCGAATCATCCTAGTGCCAATATAGGCTACTCACCCAACATGAAGAACATAGCATGCCCATCAATACATAAAAACACAAGACTTGTTTGTTGGAAAACATTTTGCTGCAGGTTTATTTCATACAAGAAATATGCCACGTAGTGGGTCAACTTACGGGCAATCCAAGGGCAGGCAGCGGTGACTAACCTAAGCTGCCCTGCCCACCTGATGAGCCAACTGTGGCGTTGGCATGTAAGAGTCCATGTCTAATAAAGCCAAAACCCCTCTGCTCCGTGAACTTGCGCATGGCGCTGTTTACCCTTCTACGAGAAAGTTTGATGGCCTCCCCTGACCTGGCCCCGTGCCAGACCCTCCGCGGGGTGATCTCGGAACACCATAACTCACATTGCCCAATGTGATTACTAATCACACCCATCATGGCCTTCATAGCCTGTAAAAGTGCCTTCTACCCATGAACGTTAGGTCGTTGCCCCCAAGGTGAATGACCAAAATGTGGGGGGGAGCGGGGTCCGCCCCCTGATAGTCTCTGCTGCAGCTTATTGAGCAAGCAGTGCCATTGCATGCCCGGGAACCCCAACCAGACTATCTGTGTGAGGGAGAACCCATGCCTCCAACTCCTGCTTTCAGCCGATTGCGCCACCCTAGCGATGCCTGAATGGCCGATCACCCACACCTTGGATCCTGACGAAATAATGAAATGCGAAGTTCCAAACACCATTTAATTTACATACACAATACACTCTTGAGAAATCAAATTACACAAAATAACTGACAACTCTATGCGATCATACTAACACTGCAAGCTAATCATACACATCTATAGCCACACGGATGTACATTGCATGCACCTTTTTCCCTTTTGAACCTAATAGGCGAATGTAGCGCTTATAGCACTGTGACTCCCACTGCCCCACTTTCTTGATGCGGTCAGGCGGCAGGCCAACCTTAAATGCTGAGGTGGCCACTCCTATCCGGAAGGAATAGCTGGAAAAACGCTTTCCCGGCCTGGAGTTCCCTCACAACTCCAGGAAAGACCTCATATCCTGCTCAACTTGAAACTTAGTGAGAGGCTTGAGATCTGCGTGTATTAGCAGGAAGACTCGCGTGTTGGGGCAGAGGGCTAAGTAATCAGAGGCCAGTCCCACAGGGCAGTACCTCTTGTCCCCCAGAGGTTGTAGCAAAATGACCTTCCCCAGCCCTGCATGGTCAGTTTTGGATCTTTTCACCTGTATTCTTAGGGAGTCTCCTATGATCTGAATGTCCTGTCTGCCTATAGCAGCCCCAGACCCATCCTTCTTTGATCTGGCCACCAACTCACTTATTCTGAAGGCCCCAAAGAATGCCAAGCGGAATGCCGCAACAAAGAGGTTGGCTTCAAAAGGTGAATATGTGGCCCTGTGCACTTCATCTATCATACCCTGTAGCATGCAGAACTCAATAGGCGTCCTAGAGTCTGGAACTTATGTCTCCCCTCTAGCCCATCCCTTAAGCGCCGCCCTAATGGGGAACGCCCCGGCAGGATATTGTTGCCCCCTGATTTTGGCATGATGGCTCACAGCGGCTAGGTGGCCCATGGTCCAGGAGTGGCTCTTGCCCTGATCCTTGCCCCTCAAGACAAATATTTGGACCTTGTGCTCCATTGTTGTTGTATCCCCACCCCAAGACCCTACCACTTTATAGAAAGTGAAGACGCAGGCCTTGTACCGCCTCCTGGTCCCCGGTGCTAGAGATAGTTCGCCCAGTTCCATTAACTGCTGTTCCACTGTAGAAGGTGCCAAAGGTGTGACAGGAAGGGGGTCATCTCGGCTCTCGCTCGCAGCCACGCCTCTTGGAAACGGAGCTACTGAAAACAAGAGATTGAGCCAGCTGCCACGTTCTTGACCCCTTGGATGTGCCTAGCCCTAAACTCCACATTGTTGTGCAAGCAAGCCCGCACTAGTTCCCTCAATAAGGAGAGCACCAGTGGACACTTAGCTGATTGTGCATTCATGTCCTGAACCACTGACATATTGTCAAACCAAAACAGGACACTTCTAGACCCCAGAGCCTCCGGCCATAGATGGAGGGCTGTCTCTAAGGGAAACAGTTCCAGGACAGTAACGTTGGCCGTGAGCTTCTTTTTGCGCCACGCATTTGGCCATTTCTCTGTGCACCACTCGCTCTCCATGATTGCACCAAAGCCTTCCCTGCCTGATGCATCTGTGAACAAGCACAGTTTGGTGCTGCCTGCCCAAGGTGCTCTCCAGATAAGAGTGCCATTGAAGTCGGCCAAAAATTCGGCCCACATTCTGAGGTTATGTTTCAGTCCCTTGCTCAGTCTAACCAGGTGGTGTTTCTTTCTTATGCTGGCCGTGGCCCTGGCCAACCTTCTGGTAAAAACCCTCCCCACTGGGATCACCTTAGCCGCAAAATGTAATTTACCCAGTAGGCTCTGAATGGTGCCCAAGGTTGCTTTATCCTTTACCAGAGTTGCCTGAATGTCCTGAATCAGGGCCTGCACCTTGCCCGCCGGGAGTCTGGACATGCCCGCCACTGTATCTAGCTCAATGCCCAGGAATGTCAGGACCTGTGCTGGGCCCTCAGTTTTACCTGGTGCCAGAGGAACCCCTAGGTGGTCAGTTAATCTTTGGAACTTCTGAAGTGCCACCCTGCAATCTTGTGTCCCCTCCTCCCCAATGATCAAGAAATCGTCCAGGTAGTGTGTCACCCCTTTACACCGTAGGTCCCTTGGAGTGCATATTACAAGAAACAGCTGAATGCCTCGAAGTAAGCACATGACATTGCGCAACTCATAGGCATGCACCTGTCGTAGTAGAACTGTCCATCTAGCTTTGAAACCCAGCAAGTGGTGGCTGCCCTGGTGGACTGGCAGCAAACAGAAAGCCAATTCCATGTCTGCCTTTGCTAACCATGCCCCTGTTCCAGCACTCCTGACCATGTCCACTGCCACGTCAAACGTGCAATAAGACACCGAACAGGTTCTCCCCTCCAACCCGTGGTTCACTGAATTCCCCTCTGGGTGTGACAGGTGGTGAATAAGTCTAAAGCTCCCTGGCTCTTTCTTAGGGACCAAACCCAGTGGGGAAACAACAAAGTTGTCTCCCTAATGACAGTTCTTTTGCTACCTTGTCCAGCTACTGCTGGGAGATCTTTCGCAGACCTAACATTGTCCGCATCCCTGAATCCCAGGGGGCCTACATAAGGGATCCTAAGGCCTTCTACAAAGCCATTCGCTAGCAGTTGCCCGTCAATTGCGTCGGGGTATTGTCTGACTAATGGGAGGAGGTTGTGCAAGAGTATTGGTGACGGCCCTTAACTGTGCAGGCAGTGGCTAGGGAGCTGTCTTCATTTTGGGGGAGTCTGATGTCTGAGCTGGAGGCTGCTGAATTGCAGTTTGTGCTGTGAGGTGTGGCTAGGGGGTGGGTCGATGTTCGCCTGTCTCACCTCAACTGTCCTGCCTATTTATGTTTGGCATGGGGGGCTCACGTTTGCTGTTACAGGCCACTGCTGGGTGAGGGGCCCCACATTTGTTGCAGCTGTGTGCGAGTTTTCATGCTTTACCCCAGGAGCAGGACCCAGCATTAAACAGCCTGAAAGTGCCCATGGGGGCCGTTTGAACCCCCCTCTGGCCAACTCCTCCGTGCGCGCCTAAAAAGGGCTGGTTGAAGTGGCGTCTCCCAAATTGGGGGCAGGTATAAGTACCTTGCCCCCACCCACAATGCACTGGAAGTGATGCGTGGCCCGTGCCGGGCTTTGGGGACTTCCGAAGGGTCCCAACCACTAGACCTGTTGCCTTGCCTAATATGGCACTAGGGTGGCCGCCATCCTGAGTGGGCACACTGTGTGTGCCGCGGGTAGCCTCATTTTCCATGTAATGCTTGAACCCACTGAACCACGGTATACGTCATATACGATAATAGAGGGTGGGTGATCCCCCCTTAGAGTGACTCCACAAACACTTTGTTCTCACGGTTTTATCCCCATTGGGTAGTTTATTACATATTAGTAGCTCCTTATATCCGATAAGTATAGATTCCATGTCGTTTACTAAGGACAATACGTCCCCCGTACTTATAGTCTGGAGCATGGGCACTCATAGATCTTCACACGCTGCCCTACCCATTTTACTGTTACCACGGGGAGACTCGATGGATGTTCTGTGATCTCTTCTGTGTTACCTTGCTGTTATACCATGAGTGTTCTATATTCTAATGTAGAACTACTAGTAAAGCGCAAGGTCAACGTAATCCTCTCATAAATCTGCCCTTAATGTCCCAGCCCCTGCAGCCCCATAGGGCCTAAACTTCTTTACTTTCTGTGCTCAATCACAGCTGAGCTTCACCTGCGAGGCAACTATCCCACCCTAGCCTGCGGTGTATCATTCTACAGCCAGATTGATATGGAGGTCAGTTGAGAGACACTGGAGGGTCACCCCTGTATATTTGCTCAATAGTGAATCGTATTCTACAGACCGAAGACAATAAACCAACTTTGGGTTCTACTAGGGTCAGTCCCATATGTACTTATTTTATATCCTTGCTTGACCCACTCAGATGTGTGTGTAAAACTGACCTTTTGGCTTACATGTTTGCCCTGAATTTTGACCTTTTGTCCTGAATTTTTAGTCACTGCACAGAATTGTTGGCCATGTCAGTTGGTCACCCTAGTACTCACTAACAAATCAACAATTACCAAATAATTGGGTCAGGTGGGATAATGTGGCAGCCTCCCCAGAAACAGCAGTCCATGGAAGCCACAGCTGGACCAGAGGTGACGCTTCAGTTCTTTCTGGACGAGCCGTGGAGAGCTTGGATGGGACCTGCCAGGCAGCCCTGGGCTGGAGGGCTCCCCCTGCGGAGCTCACTGCCTGCAGAACCCTGGGCTGGAGGGCTCCCCCTGTGGTCCACACTGCCTGCAGAACCCTGGGCTGGAGGGCTCCCCCTATGGAGCTCACTGCCTACAGAGCCCTCGGCTGGCGGGCTCACCCTGCGGAGCTCACTGCCTGCAGAACCCTGGGCTGGAGGGCTCCCCCTGTGGACCACACTGCCTGCAGAGCCCTAGGCTGGAGGGCTCCCCCTTTGGAGCTCACTGCCTACAGAGCCCTCAGCTGGAGGGCTCCCCCTGTGGAGCTCACTGCCTGCAGAACCCTGGGCTGGAGGGCTCTTCCTGCGGAGCTCACTTCCTGCAGAACCCTGGGCTGGAGTGGCCCCCTGTGGAGCACACTGCCTGCAGAGCCCTTGGGCTGGAGGGCTCCCTATGGAGCTCACTGCCTACAGAGCTCCTCGGTTGGCGGGCCTCATGCGAGCTCACTGCCTGCATGAACCCTGGGCTGGAGGGCCCCCCTGTGGACCACACTGCCTGCAGAGCCCTGGTCTGGAGGGCTCCCCCTATGGAGCTCACTGCCTACAGAACCCTGGGCTGGAGGGCTCCCCCTGTGGAGCACACTGCCTGCAGAGCCCTGGGCTGGAGGGCTCCCCCTGGGGAGCACACTGCCTGCAGAGCCCTGGGCTGGCGGGCTCCCCCTGCAGAGCACACTGCCTGCAGAACCCTGGGTTGGAGGGCTCTTCCTGCGGAGCTCACTGCCTGCAGAACCCTGGGCTGGAGGGCTCCCCCTGTGGAGCACACTGCCTGCAGAGCCCTGGGCTGGAGGGCTCCCCCTATGGAGCTCACTGCCTACAGAGCCCTCGGCTGGCGGGCTCCCCCTGTGGAGCTCACTGCCTGCAGAACCATGGGCTGGAGGGCTCCCCCTGTGGACCACACTGCCTGCAGATCCCTGGGCTGGAGGGCTCCCCCTATGGAGCTCACTGCCTGTAGAGCCCTGTCACTGTTGCCTGCACCGCCGCCAACCATCAGGCCTCGCATGGTCATGTAATGGGAAATCACATTCATAATTACACAGTTAACATAACTCTAGATGCCGAGCTGGGTTTTACTGTTGAAATGCAGCTAATGTTGAACATCTGTGCAGGATTTCATGTGATTTACATCATGTGCGAAGGAGGAGAGCTGTGCTGGAAAGTATTTTCAAGCTGATGCGGGCAGGTCTCCAAGCAAGGCGTTCTGCCCCTCAGATGGAGTGGGGGGCGGGTGTGGGGGGGCAGTGGGAGGGGCAGGCTGCTGGGAAGGGGGCGGGAGCTGCCGCCTCTTTTACGCCGCTCAGATAGCTGCAGGGTGACAGCGAGGGAAGCCTGGAGAGAAGGAGATGAGGCAGTGCTTAATTTGGACCAGGGCCCTCGTCAGAAGGCGTCTGAAGCTTGCAGCTATCATTGCCCCTGCCAGCGCTGACAATGACAGTACCAGCAAAGGTACTAACCATCACACCCCTACAAGTGTGACAGTTCAGTCTATTCCATGCCCCCAAAGCTATAAGATTGGCTTGAATGGTTGGTATAAGTCATTTTTAACATGTATTGAATTAATAAACAACTGATGTTGCTGCTTCTTTCTAAATTATACAAATAGCGCCACCATTTGGCAGACTGTTATAAGTGTTGGTGTTGACAATTAAGTTCCCAGAACTGGAAACCACAGGCTCAAATTAAGCACTGAAATGGGGCAGAGAGGTGCCTCTCAGCTGAAAGCAGGTAGAGATAGAAACACATGGAGGCCTTCAGCTGAAAGTCCAGGAGAGCAGGGAGTGTTCAGAGCTATCAGCTGATGGCCTAGGGGTGCAAAGGGTGATGCAGGCTTCTCAACTGCTAATGTAGGGGACAGGAAGTGATACTGGCCTCACAGATATAGGAGGACAGGAAGTGATGTAGATCTCACAGATATAGGAGGACAGGAAGTGATGCAGATCTCACAGATATAGGAGGACAGGAAGTGATGCAGGCCTCACATATATAGGAGGACAGGAAGTGATGCAGATCTCACAGATATTCATAACTGAGCAGTCTTAGTTCACATGACAGACCTTAGTCTGTTGTTCAGTCTTTCCTTCTCACACAGGTCTTGAGCCCTGCGGTTACCTGCATTTTAAAGTTGCAGTCTGGCCAGATGCAGTATGGATGTGGGAGATTGGCTGTCATGCTGACAGTAGCCATGGACCACAGTAGCTCTTCCAGTACTCTGCAGACCACTCCCTTTCTTAGTCATGACCTCATTTGAACTGGAGCCAAGTGAGATGGTTGGGGTTCCCCTTTCTAATTGTTTCCAGACAGAGGATGTTGACCCACTGCCTAATGTCTTGGAACCAGTTTGGGGTGGTTCCCTTTCCAATTGCATTTTCTGGCCACAATGCAAACATAGCTTTTGTATGGAGCAGTAGCTCTCACGGCAGGTAGAGATGATGCTGGCCCAAAGCAGGAGTAACCAAAACTTGGGCACAAGGGGATTTGAAGGCTTCTCTTCTGACTGTCATTAGCTTTCTTGAAGGAGCACAAAGGAAAAGACAAAATGGCAAGCCTGCCTCTATACTTCCTCCCCCTGCCATTCTTCCCCTACCAAAGGCACTGCTCAGGAAGGGATGTATGACGGAACCACGCATTCCGTTGTAACGCATGCCGTTACAACGCAAATGCTATTACCATGCATTTTTTTCAGTGCATATGCCTTTACCACACATGCCTTTACAACGAATTTCATTGTAAAAGCATGAATGGTAAAGCAAAGTATTTTACCAGTAAGTATAAACCCTTTATATATACATATATATCTATATATTAAAGATTGCCCTCGAAGGAAAAGGCCTCACTGGTGGGTTTTCAGTCATTTAATGAAGGTGCAGTCGGCAGAACAAAACAGAGTAAATCCATTAAAAATACAGCCTTACGCATTTCGGGTCTCACACTCCCTTGGTCACAGGCAAGGCAAGGAAAACAAACGAGCTGATAGCGGTTCCTCTTTTAAATTCAATGCATGTCCCGCCCACATGGGCCTCAAAGCATTATGGTATTTGGAGTCCCGTATCATTTCACCACAGTGGGTCAACCCGTTGATTTCACAATTTAAGCCAAAATAACATCCCAGTGGATTGGCATCACTCCATCAGCCTGCTCTCTGCCAATATCAAGCCTAAATTAAAGACACCCACCAGTCCATGCAGACACGCTTATACTGTCTGCTGGTCCGCGTTTCAGTGGTGGGCAATTTCCACGGCTGGACGTGCCGTTGTAAATCCATAATAAAGATTGCACTCGAAGGAAAAGGCCTCACTAGTGGGCTTTCAGTCATTTAATGAAGGTGCAGTCGGCAGAACAAAACAAGAGTAAATCCATTAAAAATACAGCCTTACTCAAGCTTGCGTGTCTCACACGCCCTTGGTCACAGGCAAGGCAAGGAAAATAAACGAGCTGATAGCGGTTCCTCTTTAAATTCAATGCATGTCCCGCCCACATGGGCCTCAAAGCATTATGGTATTTGGAGTCCCGTATCATTTCACCACAGTGGGTCAACCCGTTGTTTCACAATTTAAGCCAAAATAACATCCCAGTGGATTGGCATCACTCCATCAGCCTGCTCTCTGCCAATATCGTTTCTAAATTAAAGACACCCACCAGTCCATGCAGACACGCTCATACTGTGTGCTGGTCCGCGCTTCAGTGGTGGGCAATTTCCACGGCTGGACGTGCCGTTGTAAATCCATAATAAAGATTGCCCTCGAAGGAAAAGGCCTCACTAGTGGGTTTTCAGTCATTTAATGAAGGTGCAGTCGGCAGAACAAAACAGAGTAAATCCATTAAAAATACAGCCTTACGCGCTTCGGGTCTCCACGCCTTGGTCACAGGCAAGGCAAGGAAAACAAACGAGCTGATAGCGGTTCCTCTTTTAAATTCAATGCATGTCCCGCCCACATGGGCCTCAAAGCATTATGGTATTTGGAGTCCCGTATCATTTCACCACAGTGGGTCAACCGTTGTTTCACAATTTAAGCCAAAATACCATCCCAGTGGATTGGCATCACCCATCAGCCTGCTCTCTGCCAATATCAAGCCTAAATTAAAGCACACCCACCAGTCCATGCAGACACGCTCATACTGTCTGCTGGTCCGCGTTTCAGTGGCGGGCAATTTCCACGGCTGGACGTGCCGTTGTAAATCCATAATAAAGATTGCCCTCGAAGGAAAAGGCCTCACTGGTGGGTTTTCAGTCATTTAATGAAGGTGCAGTCGGCAGAACAAAACAGAGTAAATCCATTAAAAATACAGCCTTACTCGTTTCGTGTCTCACACGCCCTTGGTCTTAGGCAAGGCAAGGAAAATAAACGAGCTGATAGCGGTTCCTCTATTAAATTCAATGCATGTCCCGCCCACATGGGCCTCAAAGCATTATGGTATTTGGAGTCCCGTATCATTTCACCACAGTGGGTCAACCCGTTGTTTCACAATTTAAGCCAAAATAACATCCCAGTGGATTGGCATCACTCCATCAGCCTGCTCTCTGCCAATATCAAGCCTAAATTAAAGACACCCACCAGTCCATGCAGACACGCTCATACTGTCTGCTGGTCCGCGTTTCAGTGGTGGGCAATTTCCACGGCTGGACGTGCCATTGTAAATCCATAATAAAGATTGCCCTCGAAGGAAAAGGCCTCACTGGTGGGTTTTCAGTCATTAGGCAATTGGAAACAAAATACATTCTTAACCTCGATACCAAGCATCCGGGGGGCCTGAACCAAACAGAAGATTTATATACCTGTCTTTAGAACAAAAACTAGACAGTCCATGAGCAGTAGGATGCCAATAGGAAAAATTACAATAAAAACTATAACCAACCAGAACTAAAGTCATATTGAACTACTAGTCATTATAAAAGAAAAAAGAAAAAAATATTACCAGACATTGTGTCTAGGGATTTTTTTCTTCATTGCCGCTTCTAGTCTCCTTGTTTTTATAAGCACACATAGTTTTAGGTACTTGGTTTTAGGGTTACACATTAGAAGTGTTTGTTTTATTGCACTTAGCACTTTATTCATTTTGTATTTTGCACCAACACTGCATTCCCAGTCGAACTGTTTACAAATTGGACTAGCACATCCTCTAGTACTGCATGAGCACTAAGCACTTTATTTCCCTGTGGAAACTAGTAAAGCAAAGGTATTTAGACCTGGATACGTTTCAACAGTTTGTAAAAAGCATTGTTTTATCTTATTTATCATTATGAGATTAATGACAATTGGTTTTTAAAATATTCTGTTTTACAGTGCTATATGTATGTTTGATTTTAAGATGCTTAATTTTTATAACATTTTATGGTTTTTAGATATTTATTTGATATTTTATCTAGTTAAATAATATATGAAACCATGAATTATGAATCCATCTACTGTTAAGCATATTTCGCTAAGTCTATGTAAACAAAACTGGGTATATGGCACTTTAAGAAAACTCACAAAAAAATGTATTTAATGGTACCTCCTTCTGTGCTAGCGCGTCATGTGATCAAGATCCTTGGGGATCGAAACACGTCATGCTGTTGGAGTTGTGTGTGGAGCTGAATAAAATCTGAATCTACACCTAGTTTGGGTCCGTACTCGTATCTGCGCAGTTAGGAAAAGAAACCGCGAGAGGAGAATTGCTGTATATATATATATATTTATATATATATTCCAAAACGAAAGGTTGCCACCACAATGAAGAGCCACTCAGGTAAGTTTCTTAATCCTTCAATTTACTTGGAGCTGCAATCCGTTAATGCAGTAACCAACACACCTTTACTCCTGCCAGACGCGTTTCGGGTAAGCGCTCCCTTTGTCAATGGCACATTCATTTCTGCGAGACTCAGTTCGTTATTTAAACGCCTTCACAGTAGGCGTGGCCAGCACGGCCTTCTGGTACGTGTAGTACGTCAAAGTGAAAATCTCATAGTGAGAATGTCTCTGCTTGCTTTTTTTTAAAACATAACACCACAGTGGGTTGGTATTGGGTCCTGCACCTTTCGGATTGTGCTACTTCTGCTGCAAGTACGGCTCACCTCCCGTGTCGTAGAGACCTCCTTTCATGTCTCACCGGGTCCGCTGTTCTGCGGTAGGGCTCTCCGCGGCTGTGGCCAGCCGCCACATATTCCAAAACGAAATGTTGCCACCACAATGAAGAGCCACTCAGTTAAGTTTCTTAATCCTTCAATTTACTTGGAGCTATAATCCGTTAATGCAGTAACCAACACACCTCTACTCCTACCAGACGCGTTTCGGGTAAGTTCTCCCTTTGTCAATGGCACATTCATTCCTGCGAGACTCAGTTCATTATTTAAACGGCTTCACAGTAGGCGTGGCCAGCACGGCCTTCTCGTACGTGTAGTACGTCAAAGTGCAAATCTCATAGTGAGAATGTCTCTGCTTGCTGTTTTTTAAAACATAACACCACAGTGGGTTGGTATTGGGTCCTGCACCTTTCGGATTGTGTTACTTCTGCTGCAAGTACGGCTCACCTCCCGTGTCGTAGAGACCTCCTTTCATGTCTCACCGGGTCCGCTGTTATGCGGTGGGGCTCTCCGCGGCTGTGGCCAGCCGCCACATATTCCAAAACGAAAGGTTGCCACCACAATGAAGAGCCACTCACGTAAGTTTCTTAATCCTTCAATTTACTTGGAGCAACACTCCGTTAATGCAGTAACCAACACACCTTTACTACTGCCAGACGCGTTTCGGGTAAGTTCTCCCTTTGTCAATGGCACATTCATTCCTGCGAGACTCAGTTCGTTATTTAAACGGCTTCACAGTAGGCGTGGCCAGCACGGCCTTCTGGTACGTGTAGGACGTCAAAGTGCAAATCTCATAGTGAGAATGTCTCTGCTTGCTGTTTTTTAAAACATAACACCACAGTGGGTTGGTATTGGGTCCTGCACCTTTCGGATTGTGTTTCTTCTGCTGCAAGTACGGCTCACCTCCCGTGTCGTAGAGACCTCCTTTCATGTCTCACCGAGTCCGCTGTCATGCGGTGAGGCTCTCCGCGGCTGTGGCCAGCCGCCACATATTCCAAAACAAAAGGTTGCTACCACAATGAAGTGCCACTCAGGTAAGTTTCTTAATCCTTCAATTTACTTGGAGCTACAATCCGTTAATGCAGTAACCAACACACCTTTACCCTGCCAGACGCGTTTCGGGGTAAGTTCTCCTTTGTCAATGGCACATTCATTCCTACGAGACTCAGTTCGTTATTTAAACGCCTTCACAGTAGGCGTGGTCAGCACGGCCTTCTGGTACGTGTAGTACGTCAAAGTGCAAATCTCATAGTGAGAATGTCTCTGCTTGCTGTTTTTTAAAACATAACACCACAGTGGGTTGGTATTGGGTCCTGCACCTTTCGTATTGTGTTACTTCTGCTGCAAGTACGGCTCATCTCCTGTGTCGTAGAGACCTCCTTTCATGTCTCACCGGGTCCGCTGTTATGCGGTGGGGCTCTCCGCGGCTGTGGCCAGCCGCCCCATATTCCAAAACGAAAGGTTGCCACAAATTGAAGGATTAAGAAACTTACCTGAGTGGCTCTTCATTGTGGTGGCAACCTTTCGTTTTGGAATATATATATGTATATATATATATGTATATTCACTGAAAAAACCATAGGTTTCAGACACGTTATAGTTAGAAATTAGCATTTAAAACCTTGAAATTCACTGAAAAACCATAAGTTTTAGGGACAGTTATAGTTAGTTGGACATTTCACTCGTACAAAACCCGTGAAATTCCCTCCGTTATAGTTAGTTCAGCTAACTATAACTGCCACACCCTGCAATGCACTGCTGATGACGTCACATATTACATCACTCATGACATGGTCAGTGACATCACTGATGACATCTCAAATGACATCACTGATGACATCATGCAGTGACTGTGTGTGTTTCTATAAAGTTTAAATATGTTTAATATATATGCCAAGGTGTATTGAAGAATGAGTGGGTGTATAAGTGTCTGGATGGATGATTTAGTAGGTGCGTGACTGGACTCTATAAGTGAGTGATTAAACGTATCTTACTAAATGCATGGGTTAGTGACTAAACTGTGTGAATGTCTTTATCCGTCTGTCTGTTGCTGTGTAAGTGGCTGCATGGGTTTGTAAATAGCTACATGAGTGTCTATATGAGTTATTGATTGGTTGTCTGAGTATCTGTATGGGTGCCTGAGTGTTTGTGTGGGTGGGGTGTGTGTGACTGCGCATAGATGTATCCGTGGGTCATTCACTGGGTGCATGGTTTCAAGAGTGCATCTGTGATGGACTGTATGGGTGGGTGAGTGTGTGTATGGGTGTGTTAGTGAGTGAATGTATATCTCAGTGGTACATGTGTGAGTAACTACATATGTGAAAGGCAGTATATATGTGTGTTGGAGCATATAAATGGGTATAAGTGAGAGTGTGTGATTGTGAGAGTGGCTGTATGGATGAGTGTGTACTTGTATCAGTGATTGTATAAGAGCGTAAGAATGTGCGCTAGTATTTGTATGAGTAAGTGAGCTGGTTGTGTGATAAACTGTATAGGTGAGTAAATGGCAGTGTGATTAATTATTTGCATGACTGACTAGGTGTGTGAGTACCTCTATGGATGAGTGGCGGTGTGTGAGTGTCTATGTAGGTGTATGAGTGCATATGATAGTCCTGCACTGAGTGACCGTAAGTATGAGTGACTGTACAGGTGGGTGAGTGGATGTGTGTGTAGACCTAAGAATCAATGAGTGTGTATGTAGTTATTGGTGTTGGAGTGTCTATGGTTTTGAGAATGGCAGTCTGTAATTTAGAGTGGGTGTATCAAAAGTTATATTAGGGTGTGAGAAGATGCCCTAAGTGGGAAGGGTATGCCCAGACGTGGGTCCCGTGCTCACTACGCCACTGGAGTCAAGCTATCCTGGCTGATGAAGGCTGATAGCCTGAAACCGGTCCTAGGATGCTTGATTCCGGTCCAGGGAAGACGTGGCTTGGCAGTTCGGTCTGGACTGTTCCCATGAGGCACAGGGTCAAGACTGATTTGCATATGGCTATGTCTGAACTGGGGTGGCGTGGTGAAGCAAAATAACGATGGATTAAACCCAGATCTGTGACTGGGGGTGAATGTTTGCCAATGTGCAGCATTCCGTCCATCATCTTGTGTGTTTTGCATTTTGCCCTAAGTGGGAAGGGTATGCCCAGACGTGGGTCCCGTGCTCACTACGCCACTGGAGTCAAGCTATCCTGGCTGATGAAGGCTGATAGCCTGAAACCGGTCCTAGGATGCTTGATTCCGGTCCAGGGAAGACATGGCTTGGCAGTTCGGTCTGGACTGTTCCCATGAGGCACAGGGTCAAGACTGATTTGCATATGGCTATGTCTGAACTGGGGTGGCGTGGTGAAGCAAAATAACGATGGATTAAACCCAGATCTGTGACTGGGGGTGAATGTTTGCCAATGTGCAGCATTCCGTCCATCATCTTGTGTGTTTTGCATTTCGCCCTAAGTGGGAAGGGTATGCCCAGACGTGGGTCCCGTGCTCACTACGCCACTGGAGTCAAGCTATCCTGGCTGATGAAGGCTGATAGCCTGAAACCGGTCCTAGGATGCTTGATTCCGGTCCAGGGAAGACATGGCTTGGCAGTTCGGTCTGGACTGTTCCCATGAGGCACAGGGTCAAGACTGATTTGCATATGGCTATGTCTGAACTGGGGTGGCGTGGTGAAGCAAAATAACGATGGATTAAACCCAGATCTGTGACTGGGGGTGAATGTTTGCCAATGTGCAGCATTCCGTCCATCATCTTGTGTGTTTTGCATTTCGCCCTAAGTGGGAAGGGTATGCCCAGACGTGGGTCCCGTGCTCACTACGCCACTGGAGTCAAGCTATCCTGGCTGATGAAGGCTGATAGCCTGAAACCGGTCCTAGGATGCTTGATTCCGGTCCAGGGAAGACATGGCTTGGCAGTTCGGTCTGGACTGTTCCCATGAGGCACAGGGTCAAGACTGATTTGCATATGGCTATGTCTGAACTGGGGTGGCGTGGTGAAGCAAAATAACGATGGATTAAACCCAGATCTGTGACTGGGGGTGAATGTTTGCCAATGTGCAGCATTCCGTCCATCATCTTGTGTGTTTTGCATTTCGCCCTAAGTGGGAAGGGTATGCCCAGACGTGGGTCCCGTGCTCACTACGCCACTGGAGTCAAGCTATCCTGGCTGATGAAGGCTGATAGCCTGAAACCGGTCCTAGGATGCTTGATTCCGGTCCAGGGAAGACATGGCTTGGCAGTTCGGTCTGGACTGTTCCCATGAGGCACAGGGTCAAGACTGATTTGCATATGGCTATGTCTGAACTGGGGTGGCGTGGTGAAGCAAAATAACGATGGATTAAACCCAGATCTGTGACTGGGGGTGAATGTTTGCCAATGTGCAGCATTCCGTCCATCATCTTGTGTGTTTTGCATTTCGCCCCTAAGTGGGAAGGGTATGCCCAGACGTGGGTCCCGTGCTCACTACGCCACTGGAGTCAAGCTATCCTGGCTGATGAAGGCTGATAGCCTGAAACCGGTCCTAGGATGCTTGATTCCGGTCCAGGGAAGACATGGCTTGGCAGTTCGGTCTGGACTGTTCCCATGAGGCACAGGGTCAAGACTGATTTGCATATGGCTATGTCTGAACTGGGGTGGCGTGGTGAAGCAAAATAACGATGGATTAAACCCAGATCTGTGACTGGGGGTGAATGTTTGCCAATGTGCAGCATTCCGTCCATCATCTTGTGTGTTTTGCATTTCGCCCTAAGTGGGAAGGGTATGCCCAGACGTGGGTCCCGTGCTCACTACGCCACTGGAGTCAAGCTATCCTGGCTGATGAAGGCTGATAGCCTGAAACCGGTCCTAGGATGCTTGATTCCGGTCCAGGGAAGACATGGCTTGGCAGTTCGGTCTGGACTGTTCCCATGAGGCACAGGGTCAAGACTGATTTGCATATGGCTATGTCTGAACTGGGGTGGCGTGGTGAAGCAAAATAACGATGGATTAAACCCAGATCTGTGACTGGGGGTGAATGTTTGCCAATGTGCAGCATTCCGTCCATCATCTTGTGTGTTTTGCATTTCGCCCTAAGTGGGAAGGGTATGCCCAGACGTGGGTCCCGTGCTCACTACGCCACTGGAGTCAAGCTATCCTGGCTGATGAAGGCTGATAGCCTGAAACCGGTCCTAGGATGCTTGATTCCGGTCCAGGGAAGACATGGCTTGGCAGTTCGGTCTGGACTGTTCCCATGAGGCACAGGGTCAAGACTGATTTGCATATGGCTATGTCTGAACTGGGGTGGCGTGGTGAAGCAAAATAACGATGGATTAAACCCAGATCTGTGACTGGGGGTGAATGTTTGCCAATGTGCAGCATTCCGTCCATCATCTTGTGTGTTTTGCATTTCGCCCTAAGTGGGAAGGGTATGCCCAGACGTGGGTCCCGTGCTCACTACGCCACTGGAGTCAAGCTATCCTGGCTGATGAAGGCTGATAGCCTGAAACCGGTCCTAGGATGCTTGATTCCGGTCCAGGGAAGACATGGCTTGGCAGTTCGGTCTGGACTGTTCCCATGAGGCACAGGGTCAAGACTGATTTGCATATGGCTATGTCTGAACTGGGGTGGCGTGGTGAAGCAAAATAACGATGGATTAAACCCAGATCTGTGACTGGGGGTGAATGTTTGCCAATGTGCAGCATTCCGTCCATCATCTTGTGTGTTTTGCATTTCGCCCTAAGTGGGAAGGGTATGCCCAGACGTGGGTCCCGTGCTCACTACGCCACTGGAGTCAAGCTATCCTGGCTGATGAAGGCTGATAGCCTGAAACCGGTCCTAGGATGCTTGATTCCGGTCCAGGGAAGACATGGCTTGGCAGTTCGGTCTGGACTGTTCCCATGAGGCACAGGGTCAAGACTGATTTGCATATGGCTATGTCTGAACTGGGGTGGCGTGGTGAAGCAAAATAACGATGGATTAAACCCAGATCTGTGACTGGGGGTGAATGTTTGCCAATGTGCAGCATTCCGTCCATCATCTTGTGTGTTTTGCATTTCGCCCTAAGTGGGAAGGGTATGCCCAGACGTGGGTCCCGTGCTCACTACGCCACTGGAGTCAAGCTATCCTGGCTGATGAAGGCTGATAGCCTGAAACCGGTCCTAGGATGCTTGATTCCGGTCCAGGGAAGACATGGCTTGGCAGTTCGGTCTGGACTGTTCCCATGAGGCACAGGGTCAAGACTGATTTGCATATGGCTATGTCTGAACTGGGGTGGCGTGGTGAAGCAAAATAACGATGGATTAAACCCAGATCTGTGACTGGGGGTGAATGTTTGCCAATGTGCAGCATTCCGTCCATCATCTTGTGTGTTTTGCATTTCGCCCTAAGTGGGAAGGGTATGCCCAGACGTGGGTCCCGTGCTCACTACGCCACTGGAGTCAAGCTATCCTGGCTGATGAAGGCTGATAGCCTGAAACCGGTCCTAGGATGCTTGATTCCGGTCCAGGGAAGACATGGCTTGGCAGTTCGGTCTGGACTGTTCCCATGAGGCACAGGGTCAAGACTGATTTGCATATGGCTATGTCTGAACTGGGGTGGCGTGGTGAAGCAAAATAACGATGGATTAAACCCAGATCTGTGACTGGGGGTGAATGTTTGCCAATGTGCAGCATTCCGTCCATCATCTTGTGTGTTTTGCATTTCGCCCTAAGTGGGAAGGGTATGCCCAGACGTGGGTCCCGTGCTCACTACGCCACTGGAGTCAAGCTATCCTGGCTGATGAAGGCTGATAGCCTGAAACCGGTCCTAGGATGCTTGATTCCGGTCCAGGGAAGACATGGCTTGGCAGTTCGGTCTGGACTGTTCCCATGAGGCACAGGGTCAAGACTGATTTGCATATGGCTATGTCTGAACTGGGGTGGCGTGGTGAAGCAAAATAACGATGGATTAAACCCAGATCTGTGACTGGGGGTGAATGTTTGCCAATGTGCAGCATTCCGTCCATCATCTTGTGTGTTTTGCATTTCGCCCTAAGTGGGAAGGGTATGCCCAGACGTGGGTCCCGTGCTCACTACGCCACTGGAGTCAAGCTATCCTGGCTGATGAAGGCTGATAGCCTGAAACCGGTCCTAGGATGCTTGATTCCGGTCCAGGGAAGACATGGCTTGGCAGTTCGGTCTGGACTGTTCCCATGAGGCACAGGGTCAAGACTGATTTGCATATGGCTATGTCTGAACTGGGGTGGCGTGGTGAAGCAAAATAACGATGGATTAAACCCAGATCTGTGACTGGGGGTGAATGTTTGCCAATGTGCAGCATTCCGTCCATCATCTTGTGTGTTTTGCATTTCGCCCTAAGTGGGAAGGGTATGCCCAGACGTGGGTCCCGTGCTCACTACGCCACTGGAGTCAAGCTATCCTGGCTGATGAAGGCTGATAGCCTGAAACCGGTCCTAGGATGCTTGATTCCGGTCCAGGGAAGACATGGCTTGGCAGTTCGGTCTGGACTGTTCCCATGAGGCACAGGGTCAAGACTGATTTGCATATGGCTATGTCTGAACTGGGGTGGCGTGGTGAAGCAAAATAACGATGGATTAAACCCAGATCTGTGACTGGGGGTGAATGTTTGCCAATGTGCAGCATTCCGTCCATCATCTTGTGTGTTTTGCATTTCGCCCTAAGTGGGAAGGGTATGCCCAGACGTGGGTCCCGTGCTCACTACGCCACTGGAGTCAAGCTATCCTGGCTGATGAAGGCTGATAGCCTGAAACCGGTCCTAGGATGCTTGATTCCGGTCCAGGGAAGACATGGCTTGGCAGTTCGGTCTGGACTGTTCCCATGAGGCACAGGGTCAAGACTGATTTGCATATGGCTATGTCTGAACTGGGGTGGCGTGGTGAAGCAAAATAACGATGGATTAAACCCAGATCTGTGACTGGGGGTGAATGTTTGCCAATGTGCAGCATTCCGTCCATCATCTTGTGTGTTTTGCATTTCGCCCTAAGTGGGAAGGGTATGCCCAGACGTGGGTCCCGTGCTCACTACGCCACTGGAGTCAAGCTATCCTGGCTGATGAAGGCTGATAGCCTGAAACCGGTCCTAGGATGCTTGATTCCGGTCCAGGGAAGACATGGCTTGGCAGTTCGGTCTGGACTGTTCCCATGAGGCACAGGGTCAAGACTGATTTGCATATGGCTATGTCTGAACTGGGGTGGCGTGGTGAAGCAAAATAACGATGGATTAAACCCAGATCTGTGACTGGGGGTGAATGTTTGCCAATGTGCAGCATTCCGTCCATCATCTTGTGTGTTTTGCATTTCGCCCTAAGTGGGAAGGGTATGCCCAGACGTGGGTCCCGTGCTCACTACGCCACTGGAGTCAAGCTATCCTGGCTGATGAAGGCTGATAGCCTGAAACCGGTCCTAGGATGCTTGATTCCGGTCCAGGGAAGACATGGCTTGGCAGTTCGGTCTGGACTGTTCCCATGAGGCACAGGGTCAAGACTGATTTGCATATGGCTATGTCTGAACTGGGGTGGCGTGGTGAAGCAAAATAACGATGGATTAAACCCAGATCTGTGACTGGGGGTGAATGTTTGCCAATGTGCAGCATTCCGTCCATCATCTTGTGTGTTTTGCATTTCGCCCTAAGTGGGAAGGGTATGCCCAGACGTGGGTCCCGTGCTCACTACGCCACTGGAGTCAAGCTATCCTGGCTGATGAAGGCTGATAGCCTGAAACCGGTCCTAGGATGCTTGATTCCGGTCCAGGGAAGACATGGCTTGGCAGTTCGGTCTGGACTGTTCCCATGAGGCACAGGGTCAAGACTGATTTGCATATGGCTATGTCTGAACTGGGGTGGCGTGGTGAAGCAAAATAACGATGGATTAAACCCAGATCTGTGACTGGGGGTGAATGTTTGCCAATGTGCAGCATTCCGTCCATCATCTTGTGTGTTTTGCATTTCGCCCTAAGTGGGAAGGGTATGCCCAGACGTGGGTCCCGTGCTCACTACGCCACTGGAGTCAAGCTATCCTGGCTGATGAAGGCTGATAGCCTGAAACCGGTCCTAGGATGCTTGATTCCGGTCCAGGGAAGACATGGCTTGGCAGTTCGGTCTGGACTGTTCCCATGAGGCACAGGGTCAAGACTGATTTGCATATGGCTATGTCTGAACTGGGGTGGCGTGGTGAAGCAAAATAACGATGGATTAAACCCAGATCTGTGACTGGGGGTGAATGTTTGCCAATGTGCAGCATTCCGTCCATCATCTTGTGTGTTTTGCATTTCGCCCTAAGTGGGAAGGGTATGCCCAGACGTGGGTCCCGTGCTCACTACGCCACTGGAGTCAAGCTATCCTGGCTGATGAAGGCTGATAGCCTGAAACCGGTCCTAGGATGCTTGATTCCGGTCCAGGGAAGACATGGCTTGGCAGTTCGGTCTGGACTGTTCCCATGAGGCACAGGGTCAAGACTGATTTGCATATGGCTATGTCTGAACTGGGGTGGCGTGGTGAAGCAAAATAACGATGGATTAAACCCAGATCTGTGACTGGGGGTGAATGTTTGCCAATGTGCAGCATTCCGTCCATCATCTTGTGTGTTTTGCATTTCGCCCTAAGTGGGAAGGGTATGCCCAGACGTGGGTCCCGTGCTCACTACGCCACTGGAGTCAAGCTATCCTGGCTGATGAAGGCTGATAGCCTGAAACCGGTCCTAGGATGCTTGATTCCGGTCCAGGGAAGACATGGCTTGGCAGTTCGGTCTGGACTGTTCCCATGAGGCACAGGGTCAAGACTGATTTGCATATGGCTATGTCTGAACTGGGGTGGCGTGGTGAAGCAAAATAACGATGGATTAAACCCAGATCTGTGACTGGGGGTGAATGTTTGCCAATGTGCAGCATTCCGTCCATCATCTTGTGTGTTTTGCATTTCGCCCTAAGTGGGAAGGGTATGCCCAGACGTGGGTCCCGTGCTCACTACGCCACTGGAGTCAAGCTATCCTGGCTGATGAAGGCTGATAGCCTGAAACCGGTCCTAGGATGCTTGATTCCGGTCCAGGGAAGACGTGGCTTGGCAGTTCGGTCTGGACTGTTCCCATGAGGCACAGGGTCAAGACTGATTTGCATATGGCTATGTCTGAACTGGGGTGGCGTGGTGAAGCAAAATAACGATGGATTAAACCCAGATCTGTGACTGGGGGTGAATGTTTGCCAATGTGCAGCATTCCGTCCATCATCTTGTGTGTTTTGCAAGATGCATAAAATTAACACATGGATGACGTCATCAGTGATGTCATTTGAGATGTCATCAGTGATGTCATCAGTGATGTCACTGACCATGTCATGAGTGATGTAATATGTGACGCTCATCAGCAGTGCATTGCGGGGCGCGAGTTATAGTTAGCTGAACTAACTATAACGGGGGAATTTCACGGGTTTTGTACGAGTGAAATGTCCAACTAACTATAACTGTCCCTAAAACCTATGGTTTTTTCAGTGAATTTCAAAGGTTTTTTAAATGCTAATTTCTAACTATAACGTGTCTGAAACCTATGGTTTTTTCAGTGAATTTCAAAGGTTTTTTAAATGCTAATTTCTAACTATAATGTGCCTGAAACCTATGGTTTTTTCAGTGAATTTCAAAGGTTTTTCAAATGCTAGTTTATAACTATGCCTACAGAAGTAGGACATGTGAAGAAAGAAGAAAAAACACACAGAAAGAAGCAAAAGAAATGTCGAAAGAAAACAGAAGTCCACAAAGACGAAGAAAAATCCAGGAAGAAGCAAGATACGTGCAGAAAGAACTAACAGAGGAGCAGAAAGAGGCCTTGTTGCAAAATCATCCTGTGCCCACAATCTTTTCCAGACGATGTACTGGTGGTAACTGACTCTGACTAACCAGGCCTAGAGCCAGTGCTATGGTAAAAGACACTTAGAATACAGTTAAAACACCTACATACACTAGGGAACACTATGCGTTGGGGTACCTCTGTGATTAGCATGACCTCCTCTGTAAGTCCCTAGTACATAATAGGGCAGGGGATTAAAACTACCTCTTAAAAACACGCTACAAGGCGCGTTTGCACAGTGGTGAAGGGAGGGGGGCTAAGGTGACATGTGTAAACGTACCCCGTGGCGCGTTTTGGGTTGTGGATTAAGTCCCCTTGAATCCTGAGGGTCCCTGGGGCCAACCAGCCCCAGGTACCTACAGTTAGGACCACAGAGCTGAGTTGCAGAGAGGCGTTCCGAGGCCACGCACCTTTTTCACCCCTCTGCAACGCAACTCTGTTGTGCTTACTGGAGGTACCTGGTGGGCTAGTTGGCCCCCAGGGTCCCTCAGGATTCAAGGGGAATTAATTCCCCAACTTAAAACGCACCACAGGGCGTGTTTGCGCACATGTCACCTGATGCCCCGCCCTCCCTTCACCACGTGCAAACGCGACCCGTGGCGCGTTTTAAGTCGGGGGATTAACTCCCTTGAATCCTGAGGGTCCCTGGGGTGCAACTAGCCCACTAGCTACCTCTCCATTAAGCGCCACAGAGTTGCGCAGCAAGAGGTGTAAAAGGGCGCGCCTCAGAACACCTCTCTGCAACCCGCAGCTCCTGGCGCATACTGGAGGTTCCTGGTGGGCTGGTTGGCCCCCAGGGACTCCCAGTATTCAAGGGGGACTGCCTTCTCTGCAAACGCGCCAGGGGGCGCGTTTGCAGAGTGCTGCCAAGGAGGGGGCGTGGCCTCTGGGCGCGATGCCGATTTTTATTTTATTTTTGCAAGGGCTGTGTGGCCCCCTTCTTTTAATTATTTTGGGCCCTGGGGACCCCACCCCAGGGCCTGACCCCTTTTTAAAAGGAACGGGAAGGGGACCGCGTGCCTCCTCCCAGTGACTTCGCCCGGGACCCCATCCCCGGGTCATTGTCACCTTTTAAAAAAATTCATGGAGGGGCCTGCACTGGCCCCTCCTCAGGGCCTCCTCTGAGGCCCCGGGGACCCCATCCCCCGGGGCCGGCCTTTTTAAAATTATTATTTTTTTCCTTATTTGGGGAGTGGGGCCACGTGGCCCCCTCCCGGCCACTACTTGCCCGAGGGACCCTATCCCCGGGGCTGGTTCCTGTCCGTTGGGGACTGTGGGGGTCCCCAATGCCCCCACGGTCCCGCGTGGCTCCCGCGTCCTCGGAGCTAGCATTGTTTTTCTCACATGGGGAGCTGCTAACATGCAGCTCCCCGTGTGGAAAGTACTTGCTTTGAATTTGGAAGAGAGAGCAGGTTTCTGCCTTCTTCCAGGGACCTGTGATAGTTATGACAGGACGGGAGCCGCAGGCTCGCCTCTCTGCCATAGCAAACTACACAGTGTCCCGGGGTAGGCACCCCGGGATATCTAGCAGGAGCCGGCCCTGGGGGGTGGCGGTCCCCAGGGCCATCACAGGTTTCCCAGGAGGCCGCGCGCCCCCCTCCCAACATCTACAAAGCCCCGGGAGGTGGTGGTCCCGGGCTCGGGGTCCGAAACGGACGCCCACATTTCTTTATTAGTGCCTGGGAGGTGGCGGTCCCTGGCGGTGGGGCTGGAGCCCCGCACAGGTGAGCTGATGTTTGAAACAGAAGCCCCGTGGGGTGGCGGTCCCAGGTGCGGGAGGGCCAAGAGCCCTCCCGCACCATTTTTAAGCCCCGGGGGTAGTCTCGGGTTTGGGCCTTAGAGGCCCCCTATAAATTATTAATAAACGCACGCATGCCCTCGAGACTTGGCCCACCCGGGGCCAATTAACCACAAAGCCTGGAGTCTGCGCTGCGTTTTTTATCGGCAGGATCCGCGCACCTCCAGCGTGCTTTTGCCGATTTAAAAAAAAAAAATAATAATAATGTTTTAGCTCTGGGGTCTCAGGACCCCCGAGTAGGCCTAGGGGTCAGGTGTTTCTACCCTGCCCCCTTTTGCATTTTTTGCGTCTGTTTTCGTGCTTTTTTGTGCCTCGCTACCGGAATAAGATGGCTGCCAACACTTCCTGGTTTGGAGTGTTGACAGCCAATTAGCATACAGCTCGTGATCGGAAGGTGCGCGAACTCTCACACGCCATAGATATATATGTGATTTTACTTTTGATTTTCTCAGGAACTACTGAACTGATTTACACCATTTAAGCGAAAGGCACGTACTCTGAACCAAGGGCTACCTTTTGCCAATGTGTATCTGTCAGCAAGTTCTGGGCTGTAGCTGCAGACGAAGGGTTCCTATGGAAAATTGTATGGGGAAAACACGTTTTGGGACCCACTTTTTTCTCGCCCGCTGACCTAATCACCTCCGAGACTTTCAAGATAGGAGCAGACCGGAGTGGCCACAAAGTTTGAAAATTTCGCGAAGACTCGTCAACCGGCGCCAAAGTTATTTCAAATAGAAGGTTGCGGATTTCCTATGGAAAATAGGTCCTAACTATAACTATCTACTGGCGACCGCCAGTAGATAATATATATATATTATATATATATATATATATATAGATATATATATATATATCGATAAAGGATACACATATATATGTCTCCTTAAAACCCCGCAAGCCCTCAATCCATACTCACCCTAAACCGTAAAATGACCTTTGCTACCCCAAAGCTCATACCCACCCTAAACTCTAAAATTACCCTTGCCACCCAAAACCCATACCCACCGTAAACCCTAAAAATTCCATTGCCACCCCAAAACCCATACCCACCTTAAACTATAAAATTACCCTTGCCACCCCAAAACTCATAACCACCCTAAACCCTAAAATTACTTTTGCCACCCAGAAACCCATACCCACCCTAAACCCTAAAATTACCCTTACCACCCCAAAATCCTTACCCACCGAAACCCTGAAAATTCCCTTGCCACCCCAAAACCCATAACCATCCTAAACCCTAAAATTACCCTTGCCACCTTAAAATCCACACCCACCCTAAAACTTAAAATTACCCCTGACACCCAAAACCTCATAATCTCCTCAAACCCTAAAATTACCCTTGCAACCCCAAAATCCATACCCATCCTTAACCCTAAAATTACCCTTGCCACTCAAAATCCCTTACCCACCCTAAAACCACAGGGACCCTGCAGGGCTAAAAAAGCATTAAAAAAATGTGTCTTGATCTGCGGATCCCGCCGAAACTTTTAAAGAAAACAATGCATGGGCTCCCGCGCCATGTTAATTATCGGCCCTTGGGTGAATCCAGGGGCATTATGCCAATAAAGAAGGAGGTGTGCAACGGCCCCCCCTCCTGGAGCTTATTATGCCCCGGGGACCACCACCTCCCCCGGGGCTTCTTTACAAAGCAATGCGGGGAGGCCTGTACGTTCCCGAGGCTTCATCTTTACACAATGCGGGGGCCATGCGGACCCTTCCTGCAGCCCTGGGGGCCGCCACTTCCCAGCTGCTTTAATTTTAAATAATGCAGGGGGGCACGCAAACCCCACAGCCCTGGGGATCGCCACCTCCCAGGGATTTTGCCAAAATGAATGCAGGGGGGACACGCAGCCCCCCCAGCAGCCTGGGGATCACCACCTCCCCAGGACAAAATTCAAGCAAGAAGGGGGCCACACGGCCCCACTCCTGGAGCCATTGATGGCCCTGGGGCCGCCAGGCCCGACTCTTGCTATGTCCCAGAGTGCCCACCCCCGGGACATACCTGTTCGCTATGGCTTTGCGGAAGCTTTACCACTCCCGGCAAGTAACAGCAAACTGTACTGCTGCAGTGTCAGCGTTGCAGCATTGAAAATGCTCTTGCTTGCTGAAAGCTGATGCAGCTGGCTTTTACAGGAGGGAGCTGCATGTTTAGCAACTCCCTATGTCTAAAAGCAATGTCGGCTTCTGCAGGAGGCGGGGAAGCGGCAGGGACCGCGGGGGCCTTCAACAGTCCCCATTAGTGACTAGTGGATGCCCTGGGTTGGACCATGGCACTCATAATGGAGGCCAGGCCCCGGGGGATGGGAACCCCGGGCCCGAAATCGGCCCAGAAGGTGGGCCGCACAGCCCCACTCCCCTTATTTATTTTTAAAAAATAAATAAAAAGGCCCATCCCTACGGGCCGAAATTGGCCAGGGTAAGGGGGCTGGGCAGCCTCTCTCCCCCATTGAAAAAAATGCCTAGCCCAGGGGATGGGGTCCCCGGGGCTGAAAACAGCCAACGAGCAGAGAGAGGCAAAATAAAACTGAGAAAACAAGCAGAAGGAGGGAAAATAAAGCTGAGAAAACTAGCAGAAAGAGGCAAAACAGAAGTCAGAAGGGAGCAGAAAGAGGCAGAATAAAGGTTAGAAGTTAGCAGAAAGAGGCAGACTAAAGGTGAGAAACAAGCAGACAGAGACAAAATAAAGGTGCGAAACGAGAAGAAAGAGGCAGAATAAAGGTTAGCAACGAGCAGAAAGAGGCAAAATAAAGGTGAGAACCAAGCAGAAAGAAATGAAATTTAAAATTTGTAAAGCACTCTACAACCCATGGGTGTCTATGCGCTAGATCTCAGAAAAGAGGAGTAATCCTGTGAGACAGAATAGAAAGAGAATATCATCACGAACACCTACTGGTTGAAAAGCCACGTTTTTAGAGATTTCTGGAAAGAGAGCAGGTCAGATTTTTTCTTGTGATCCGGCGGCATGGAGTTCTACCACTTGGCAGTGCAGACTATAAAGCTTCTGCCTCTCCAATTGGCTCTTCTGACCTTGGGAATGACAAGATTGGCTGTAGAAGAGGAGCACAAAGATCTTTTCGGAATGTACCATTGGAAGCGTTTTTTAAGATATTCCGGACCTGAGTTATGGAGAGCTTTAAATGCAATACATAAAGATTTAAACTCAATCCATTTTTTGATGGGCAGCCAATGTAGTGAGGGCAACATATGCGAAACTGACTGATATTTAGGAATCACCAGAGGCAGCCGAGTGCCCGCATGCTGGAGGCTCTGTAATTTATTTAAAATTCTTTTCTGAATATTAGAGAAAAGAGCACTTCAATAATCACTTTGAGATCACAGGTTTCTGTAAGTCAAGCGGAATAAAAGAAAAAATTTGAGGGTCTTGAGCAAGAAAACCAAGGAAATGTGATGGGATTTATGTGTCCTTCAAAGGACAGTTTGTCATCGAAGTAAACCCCTACGTTTTTAACTTTGGTAACAGGTGTAGGAAGCTCCCCCACTTCCTGTGCCCACCAGTTGGGAGGAAAATGACGTGTTTCTGCCAAACAACAAACCTATGAAGCAAAATAAAGGTGAGAAATGAGCAGAAAGAGGCAAAATGAAGGTGGGAATCGAGCTGAAAGAGGCAAAATAAAGGTTGGTAACGAGCAGAAAGAGGCAAAATAAAGGTGAGAAACGAGCAGAAAGAGGTAGAATAGAGGTGAGAACGAGCAGCAAGAGGCAAAATAAAGGTGAGAAACTGTTAAAAGCAAAACGACAATCATGAACATTACCTGCGCCATCTTGTCTGGTGGAATTCTATGTGCACATAAGTTGCAGTCATTTTAATCTATCACAGCCACTTTGTACTCTGTTGGTCACCTTTGTTTCACCCTGCCCTTACTAGCATCCTCTGACCCTCTGACCGACCTGGTACGTGTGCTGGGGGCTATAAACTCTATTTGCCGCAACAAACCTCAGCGCCTACTTGCTGCCACAAACTCGCTTTTCCTCTCATCTCTGTTTTCAGGCAAACCTTTGACACTCTACTCCTCACTGCACCTAGTTACACAAACAGGTTCCAAACACCAAAGACTCTTGCAACATGATTTATTGCACTGCGAACAGCAAGACTTGTTGTTACCAACAATGGGACCTGTTTATCAACAGAACGGACTCTTAGATCTGGCCGAGTCTCACATGTTTTAGACCCTGAAGCAAGGTCCAGCTGCAAGATAAGATTGTCTGTTTGACCTGGGTGGGAAGAGAATTACTGTTGGGCCAGTGGACAACCCTGCCCGGGCGGGACCCCAAGCTTGTGTAACCATGTTGATGAAACCAGTGCATTGTGTCAAACCTGTATAAAAGGAAGAGCCAAAGGAGTTATCAGCAGAACACCTCCCCAGACATCCCGGTGTCTGCAGTTGACGTGATCTCCTCATGAGAAATAAACCTTTTTCTTGTCTTCCAGTTTCCAGCACTTGCCTCATTATTTTGATAGCGAACCCAAAGTGAATTAGAGGTGGAACCCTGCACCGGGCAGCATTGAGGGTCTTAGAAGACTCGCTGCCTTTCACAAATTGGTGCCCAAACGTGGGGGCTCATCAGCGACGCGTGGGTCCGGTAGAGAGGTCCTAACGACGGAGTGACCGACTAAACGATTGGGGTATACCTGCCTGAGAAGACCGTTGTCTGGCTGCCGATCGACTGAACTTCACCGGTTCCGAACGGACCTCTCTCGAGTGACCTGCGGTCCTGACTGGGACTCCAGAGGAACGCCGCATTGATTGTTGGAGTGAGAGGACAACCCAGGCGCTGGAAGGGGACGTTAAGAACCGTCCATATGGTCCTGGTAAGGTCGGAAAAACGACTAATTGATTGATTGATTGAATAGTTTGATTGAAATACTAGTATTCCTTTTTTGATATTGAGTTATATTGCGATATTCCCTGCTTGCAAACAACGAAGAATAGAATATTCTCTCTTTGCAGGCAGCAATGGACAGGTAGTGCAGACTTTTTGTCTAAATTGATTGATTGAGATATTCATTTTTGACCGATAAATACGTCATGCCTGTTTTCTCTAGATTGTTTGATTGGCAATTGCTTTGGACCAGACCGTTCATTAGAGGTCAGTCACGGCAGCCGGAAGCGCACCTAACAAGGACATGTACGTAGAGTATGGATTAGCCACAGTAGCTTATAGCAAACTATGGCATAAATACACTAGGAAGGACCGGGTAAATCAGTGGAGCCACTGACGGACCTTTCGATCCCGCTAAAATAGAAACGTTAGAATTAGCTCTCCACAAAAAGAAAACTAGACCAGCCATGTTTGACAGTTTTGGGTTTATGGTGAAAAGAGGCAGCTCAAAGAAAGAAAAGGGACGAAGCTAGACAAGGATAAAGAAACGCGAAAATCAGCTTACCAAGCCTGTAAAAGATTAGAAGAAAAACTAAAGAAAAGGAAATCGATAAAAAGGAACAGGAATCAAAAATATCAGGTCAATGCCCTGTTAGAACGCCTCGACTCTTTACCCCAAGTTACCAGCAAAACAAAGGGTAGATGATGATTTATTGTTAGGTCCCCCAATCATATACATGCCACCCCCTTACGCCTCTACTCATCCCGTAGTACAACGCCAGGACCACCAAAGTATAGCCGGGAGATGGCACGATCGCCTCAGTCTCCACCGCCTCTGCTCCCACCGAGTCACCCACACCAAATGCCTCATCAAAGGATACAGTAGTAGAGGTAGGATCAAAAGAAAAGGGTGCGTCAGGGTCCCGCGATTAAGTAAAAATGAGCGAGCAGGCATTGATAAAATAGTTAAATCCTCATAGATAGGAAGGAGACAGAAGAGTATGTAACTGACATATGCAACCTCCTATGTTGAAAACCGCAAACAATACTTATTGTACGTCTCTGTTACCAACTCTTACTGCATATGAAGAGAAGTACCACAGATGTAGGGCCCAAGCAGCTAGTGGCTCTCTATAGGAAGGTAGACACCGGAGATGAAGGCGACAACGATGTTACAGAACTCTTTTTCATCCACACTGGAGGTATTCCGTGACCTCGTGAACAAGGACGGATAGATATAGAGACAGACATCTAAGATAGCAGGACCCCCGGTGGAAAAACCAGATAGCATGATGCCGATAAAAGAAGCTGCCCCTTATTGGGTACCTCCTAGAGGACAAGGGACTCATGACGATATGAAACCATCAAGACGCTAGAGAAGGGTGTCTACAATTGGGTGTATCAACCATGGGACAGACAGGACATTTGAGACGCTCCGTAAATCTTACCGGATTTACGGCAAGAACCCCCACCGCCTTTACACCGAGCCAGGTACCGCTCTGGGATCAACAATAATGACACTTGCCTAGTATAGACTTGTTCTTCGGGTTATGTTTGCCAGAGATGTGTGGAAACAGATTAGGAAAATAGACCATACCGAACTGCTTGGTCATACTTGGGAACAACTCAACACACTAGATAAACAGCGGAACCCTGGTCAAAAACCGGTTAAAGCAATATTGGACCTCCTGACAAAATAGTGCATAAAGTGAAAACGCTGATCCCAGAGAAAAAGATAGACTGGTCCATAGTAACCCGTGCCGCCAGAAACCACAAGAGGATGTCTCAGAGTATTTCTCCAGATTTGAAACGGTGTTCTCCGATTACAGTGGACAAGACATGTCCACCACAACCGACACCACTTATTTGTGCAGAACTATGTCAAAGGACTACTGCCAGATGTATCCCAGAAATTACAAGCCAGCGAAGTAGTTGGGCAAGCATCTAAACCGGCGGCCATTTCTCCAAATGGCCCAGTACTATGAGCATCAGAGAAACGAAAATGACAGGGCTACAGAAAGGAAAAAGAAGGACTTGAAGGAAAGGGTAATGGTAGCACAACTCCAGGGGGCGAATACAGGAAGGGAGCAACATAGGGGAGGATACCAGCAGAATACCCCTAGAGTACAGCCACCTAGAAACAATTCATCGACATCATATGTAGGACGCCAAGCATCTCAGGACAGGATCAATGTGCATTTTGCAAAGAATATGGACACTGGAAACCCAATGCCCGGCTTTGTTAGGAGTTGGTAGGGGCAGAGGGGCGAGGGAAATAGTAAGTGGACAGAGAGGAAGAGGACGTGGGAGAGGGTACGCGAGTGAAGCAAGCGGGAAAAGGCCAGGATGAGTGAACACATTCGACCATCCCAAACAGAATCAGTACCAACAGACAGATTATGACAATAGTGCGACTTGCCTGCATAGGACAGCCAGGGGCAAGGGAGGGATCCAGTCGAGCTCTATGCTGATCAGCAAGGCCCTTATGTTACCGCTGAGGTCCTGGGCACAAAGTCGCCATTTCTGGTAGACACGGGAGCAACACGAGTGCACTATCCAAACGACTGATTCCAAGGGCACCCTTGTCAGGCTCACATGTGACCTCAATAGGATTTGACGGTACGCCCTCCACCAACCCTTTGTCCCGACCGATCCCTTTTAACCTTGACAACAATAGCGTCGAAACGATCATTCTCTCCTCTCTTCCAACACCCCAGACGCCATTATGGGTCTCGACCTTTGGAAACACTTCCATGCGACTATCAGATGCTCACCAGACGGAGTGCGTGTCGTCCTTTATGACAACCCCAGCGCCATAGAGAGAACCCTTCTCAGCACATGTTTCCCATCTCCGAGACTGACGCATCCCTACTGGACACTTTGCCATCACACTTATGGGGCTAGGGCTGATTCAGACGTAGGGACGAATGATGATTGACCCAGTACACGTAACAATACGACAGGACGCAACCCTACCGAAAGTACCGCAGTACAAAATATCGCCAGAGGGTAGAGAAGGCACTGACAGAGATCATACACTCTTGTGCAGAGGCAGGGGTGGTAGAGGAAGTAGTGAGCAACGTTTGCAACAGTCCCATACTACCCGATTGCTAAACAGACAGGGAGAGGGAGACGGAAAAGCCTACCGCTTCATCATTGACCTGCAGTGGAGATAAACAAAAATCGTAGTGCCACAATACCCAGTAGTTTCCGACATCACGACAATTTTGACTTTGAATCCCCTCCACTGCCACCATCTTCACTGTAATTGACCTCAAAAACGCATTCTTTTCCATACCCATACACAAGGACAGCCGCTATCTATTTGGATTCCACCCTAAACTCCCGTTCGTACAAATTTTGCAGAGCACCTCAGGGGTACACTGAGAGCCCAAGCATCTATAGCCAGGCGCTTAAAAGACAGTTGGACGTCATACAATTTTGCCAGATGGAGTGGCACTAATACAATATGTAGACGACATCCTTCTAGCAGCGGACACCATACCAATAGCCGTCACAGCCACCATCAAACTACTCCATTTTCTTGCTGAGAATGGTCACAAGGTCTCCGAAAGAAATTGCAGTTCTGTAAATCACAAGTGACCTATTTGGGTCACCTTTTATCCAAAGAAGGGAGGAAACTCACGCCTGACAGGATCCAGACAATTCTAGACACCCTTGTCCCCAAAGATCAGAAACAAGTCTGCTTTCTTTGATAGGTCTCACTTCATTTTGCCGACAGTGGTTACCGAACTTTGAGTCCTCATTGTCAAACCCCTTCTCTCCCTCCTAGCTAAAGACATCCCCTCACCTCTCCCTGGACCCCCGAATGCCAGTCAGCCTTTAAAGAACTACGCAATGCCCTTTGTTCAGCGCCTGTCCTAGGAACCCCGGATTACTCCAAACCATTCTTCCTCTACACGCACGAGAGGGAAGGATGTGCATTGTCTGTCCTAACACAATCAATTGGTCACAAACAACGCCCTTGTGCATATTTCTCTGCCACCCTCAGATCCAGTAGCCAGAGCGCTGCCAGCGTGCCTGTGGCAGCTGCAGCAGCTATCGATACGCTCAGAGCGAAGGAATAGTACTCTACAATCCAGTCACTGCTTTAGTACCCCATGCAGTCGACACACTACTAAACCAGACCAAAACCCAACACTTGACTAGCGCCCGACTGACAGGATATGAGTTGACCCTGCCAGTCACCGCACACTGCTCCTAAGCATGCACCACCCTCAATCCAGCCACACTGTTACCCCTACCTGAAAATGATCCTAGCGTGACTCACTCACACGACTGTGTGACACTAACCGATGAACAAACAAAGAGTAGAATAGATCTCAGAGACACCGCCTTTCTAGAACCAGATGGAGAACTATGGGTGGATGGTTCGTGCATCAAACTCCCCCGACTGGCACCACCTCAGCTGCATACGCTGTCACCACAGCCCGAACCGTTCTGGAAACAGCCGTATTCCCCAACGTTCAGCCCAGGCTGCAGAACTCATTGCCCTCACACGAGCATGTATCTTAGCGACTGACCACGACAGTTAACATATACACCGACAGCCAATATGCCTTCGGGGTGGTTCACCATTTTGGGATCTTATGGAAAGAAAGAGGGTTCCTGACTTCACACGGTACACCCATCCTGCATGGAGATTTAGTCTCCGCCTTGGACTGCAAGCAGTCCTCCTCCCCAAGAAGTTAGCAGTGATAAAATGCCAAGCACATAGGAAAGTGACTGATCTCATTGGACAGGGAAATGCACTAGCAGACGCTACTGCCCGAGCCACGGCAGGAGAGAAGAACTACGACTGAATGTATGTGACTAGGTCACAAGCTGAACTATGGACTGACGTCAGGACCACTGTAAGGGACATACAGACTACAGGCACACAAGACGAATTGACCGAGTGGGAAAAGGTGGGACTAAAAGACGAGGAAGATTGCTGGAGAACTAAAGATAGAAATAAATGGCTTTTACCCAATGCCTACCTCATCCCCATATTGACCATGGCACATTTGACCAGAACACATAGGCTCCACCCCATGATTGAACTAATCACCAAGGTATGGCATAATGTCAAGATAGCAGAATCTGCAAAATGCCTAGTACAACAATGTATAGTCTGCCTACAACACAACCCAGGGAAGAGGACAGTAGAACCACGGGGAGGGTTTGGAGTCCCTGACCACCCCTTTGAAATCCTTCAAATGGATTACATTCAACTAGAGAGATGCCTTGGTCTAAAATATGTCCTGGTGGTTGTGGGCGCTTTTAGCAAATGGGTGGAGGCCTATCCCACCCGCAACAATACCGCCTTAGCCACTGCAAAAGTATTGCTGAAAGAATTCTTCCCCCGATACGGCCTTTGCAGAATTTTACGGAGGGACACACGGCCCCCACTTCGTAGCCGAGGTGATACAGAACATACTGAGAGGGTTGGGGGTAAAACAAAAGTTCCATGCCGTCTTCCACCCCCAATCAGCGGGCCTGGTAGAGAGACACAATGCAACGTTGAAACTAAAACTAGCCAAAATAGTTGCCACGACCGGGTTGAAATGGCCCGACGCCTCTCCCATTGGCATTGTTATCGTGCGCTCCACCCCAACCAAACACCGACTGACCCCGTATGAGGTGGTCTTCGGCGCAGGCCTATGAGCATTTGGGCGGCACCAAGACCCACCTCCATTAACGATGTCCCGAACATATTAATGTCGGATTACTTGCATAAATTGACAAACGAGCTAACAATTATCCACCAACAGGTGCAGCAAGCCTTGCCTGACGTATCCAGGGGCCCGGGGCATGAAATAAAGCCAGGCGACCATGTATTGATTCGCAACTTCCAAAGAATGAAGAACCTGGAGCCTAGGTGGACGGGGCCCCAGGCAAGTCCTGATCACCACACGAACTGCCCTCCGAGTGGAAGGAAACGAAACTGGCTGCACGCTCATCATTGCAAACGAGTCCCTCCAACCCTGGCAACCTGTGAAGGGGTGGAGAGTGCAAGAGGAAGTACTCACGAGAGACCCGACCAGCTCTGAGTTGCTGACACCACAAGAAGACACCCTCGAACTATCAGAATTTCCCGACCCCACGGTGCCATCCAGGAAAGGGCACAATCCTAAGATCGACGAAAGGGGAGGGAGCTCCAACGACCAGGCCACTAACTAAGTCAAGGTCTCAGATCAGTAGCACAGTCAAACAACGCTGCCGAGGAAAGCGCCAGACAAAAGTCTGTGGTCCCAACAGTTGTTGAGCTCCCTCGAAGATGATGGAAGAAACTGGAACACCTGCAAAACCACCGCAAAGACACCAAGACTGCTAACCCTGCACAGCACAAAGACAATTGCACTTGTAGCCGCATTTCTCACCTGTCTCCTGCTAATGGTCGCACTCTGGATCATTGAAGAGGAATGCACCTGCATACAGAACATTGTCACCCACCATGCAACCAACCACCAAGAAAGAACACTACCTGGTATCACTACCGCCACATCTCTCCGAGAACGACGCAAAGAATTCTGAATAATTCTTTCGTGCAGATGTTGCACCAGCACAATCTTGCCACCAATGCTACCAACTGTTGGGTCTGTGGGCTGTTACCACATGCCACTGAACATTCCATCCCTTTCATCCCTTCGCCCTTCGGATCTTGCCTTGCCTGGATGATGCTCCTACAAGAAAGTTACAAAGACAATGCCACTTCCGACGGAACAATCGCCCAGTTCTACAACGAGTTCTGGCGAAACAAAACAGGAAGGGACAGCCGCCCCTTCTGTGCTCACACCTTCAATGCGACATTCAGATTAATGTCCCCTCCAAAGAACGAGTGGAAATGCAAGTGTTCAATAATCCTAACAGAGCCACATTTTCCTACCTGAAGAAAGAGAACTGCTGCAACACTGACTGTGGCCCTATCTGTGGTGAACGTCTCTGGCCTTGTATGCATTGAAGGCCGTGGGACTAAGAATGTGGGTCACAGCACCTGTAGCATTGTAAGGACTTTGAACACTGCCAACCCCCAGCGCTTGCTTGCATCACCCAATATGTACTTTGTTTGTGGAACCAAAGCCTACACCTGGCTCCCAAGAAACTGGGGGCAAGTGCTACATCGCCTTTGTTTTGCCACTGCAACCTACACAGCCCCTGCAGAGCATCATCGAAAGCGTTCTAAAGACATTGATCAAGCAGACTCTGCCTCATCACAGTTCCTCGACGCAGCAAAAGGGCTCGTCCCGCTATGGGGTCCGATGGCAAACAGCCGAGCCATCAGACATCTGTCCCAAGCGGTAGAGACCGCCCTGAACGTCACTGCTGGCATCCTCACCAACAACACTGCTGAGCTCAAGCGATCCGTCTGGGTTACCCTGCAAAATCAGCATGGTCCTGGACGTGGTACTAGCGGACCGTGGAGGAGCATGCCGCATCATCGGTGCCAGCTGCTGTGTATACATTCCTGATAATTCACCTTCTGTCTATGAAGCAATCGAACATCTCCATAGACTATCTTCAGAAATTCATCAAGGATCAGAGACTTGGACAATTGGAAGTTGGCTTTGGGGCATCTTGAAGGAGTGGGGGTTGGAAAATATCAATGATTCTCTTGGTCCCAGTATTGACAATATGTGGTTGTTGTTTGGGCATACACTGTATACCACCTTTGTGTTCTCTTGCATAACTACCTTGCACCCTAAGACTATGGGACACTCAGCTAACAAAAATGGAGAGTAATGTATGATCAAGAGATACAGGACATTATGGAGATCGAAATAGACTGACAAGCTGGCTAGTTATGTTCTAAAGGGGCCACTGTTAAAAGCAAAACAACAATCGTGGAACATTACCTGTGCCATCTTGTCTGGTGGAATTCTACAGCACATAAGTTGCAGTCATTTTAATCTATCACAGCCATTTTGTACTCTGTTGGTCACCTTTGTTTCACCCTGCCCTTACTAGCATCCCTCTGACCCTCTGACCGACCTCGGTACGTGTGCTGGGGGCTATAAACTATATTTGCCGCAACAAACCTCAGCGCCACTTGCTGCCACAAACTTCGCTTTTCCTCTCATCTCTGTTTTCAGGCAAACCTTTGGACACTCTACCCCTCACTGCACCTAGTTACACAAACAGGTTCCAAACACCAAAAGACTCTTGCAACATGATTTATTGCACTGCAAACAGCAAGACTTGTTGTTACCAACAATGGGACCTGCTTTTATCAACAGAACGGACTCTTAGATCTGGCCGGTCTCACATGTTTTAGACCCTGAAGCAAGGTCCAGCTGCAAGATAAGATTGTCTGTTTGACCTGGGTGGGAAGAGAATTACTGTTGGGCTTGTGTGACAACCTGCCCGGGGCGGGACCCCAAGCTTGTGTAACCATGTTGATGAAACCAATGCATTGTGTCAAACCTGTATAAAAGGAAGAGCCAAGGAGTTATCAGCAGAACACCTTCCTCAGACATTCCCGGTGTCTGCAGTTGACGTGATCTCCTCATGAGAAATAAACCTTTTTCTTGTCTTCCAGTTTCCAGCGCTTGCCTCATTATTTTGATAGCGAACCCAAAGTGAATTAGAGGTGGAACCCTGCACCCGGCAGCATTGAGGGTCTTAGAAGACTCGCTGCCTTTCACAAAACAAGCAGAAAGAAGCAAAATGAAGGTGAGAAACGAGCAGAAAGAGGCAAAATAGAGGGCAGAAACCTCAGAAAGAGACAAAACAGAGGGCAGAAAAATGAGCAGGAAAGGTAAAATGGACGCAGAAAAACAAGCAGGAAAGGCAAAACGGAGTGCAGAAAAAAACCAGAACAGGCAAAACAGACCAGAAGAGAGCAAAACAGAGAGCACTCAGACACTCTCACACTGACTCACAGACCCACGCAGACTTACACACCTACTCTCAGACCTCCTGAGACACTCATGCACTCACTCAAACACTCACTGTCAAATGTTAATTGTTAAATTTAGGAAATAATATTAAAAAAACCTTAGAAATTCACTTAAAAAACCAAATGTTACAGGGATGTTATAGTTAGGAAACAACATTAAAAAAACCTTAGAAATTCACTGAAAAAAAACCAAAGGTTTCAGGGGCATTATAGTTAGGAAATAGAATTTAAAAAAACATTAGAAATTCACTGAAAAAAACAGAGGTTACAGGGACGTTATAGTTAGGTCTCTACAATTAAGGTATGCAGTTCCTAATATTAACAGCAGGTGGTTATAATCAATCAAAAAGCTCCACACGATAGTGTAGAGCGCGTAACTTAGGAGGAGAGTCTCCTCCTGTTGGAAAAAGACCCTCACACACCCAGCCAGCTAGGTGTCTTGCTTCATCATCGGGTCTGCTCCTTATCGGGTTGGCGCTGCAATACCCGATCGGCGCCCCGAGATGGGGCCTTCTTGGCGGAGATCTTTATTCCTTATGCCGTAGGGTGTAGTCGTGTGAGGGCCCTAAAAACAGTGTAGGTGATAATGATGTGTGAATAAGTGTGGTTTGAAAATAGGAAGTGGTGGTCCACTCAGAACAATTTTAATGAGATGTGGCCATCACCCTAATTAAAAATTGAAAGAGAAAACGCGTATCTTCACTCTAAAGTTGTGAGATTATACGCTTATGACATCACTGGACTGAGAAGCCCTTCAGAGCCTCAGGTCTATCTTGTGCTGGCTCCTCTCATTGGCCAGTCGGTTCTTCTTCTCCTCCAAGGCCAATTTTTCTCTTCTCGTTCTACAGCAGCTGTGTCCTCTTTTTCCTCAGCAGCCAGGGCTGCCTTTTCCCCCTCACCAGCCATGGCCAACCTTTTCTCCTCTGGGGCAAGGGTAGCCAGTGGCAATTCCAAGGCCCTCTCCGCCTGCCTGTCCTCCAGCTCTGATGGGGACAAACTATGGGAGAACACACTGCTCCGCAGCCTAGACACCGCCGGTAATGCTGCCCCTTGGGAAGAACACTCGCCTGACAGTGGGGCTTCCTCAATGTCATCCTCATTACCCTCCTCGACTTCATCCTCATTCTCCTCTGAGGTGCACTGTAGCTGACAGACGTCCTCCCAGGCTCTGAGGGCAGTGTGAGACTCCTCCTTCTTGGTCTGCTTGCTCAGCTTCAGTCCCCTTCGCTTGCACACGCTCCTCAGGTATGCCATACTAAGGCTCACCACATTAGTGAGATCCACCTCCGTGTTCCCGAAAACTGAAGGTGCAAAAATTCAGGTCAAGAATAAACGTAGGAAAAGAATAAAAAATTATCCAATTAATACCGAAACTCCATTAGAAATCCAAATAGTCAATGTTTGCTGTCACTTTAAAAGGGCTTTTTAATTTCAACTTAGATCACAGTATGATACTGCAAAACGTACAGCAAAATTTTTGGATCTCATTGTTGAACACCATTGTAAGACATTGGATTATTAGTTAGGTGACTGCCAACTTCATGAAATAATCACAACCCAAGTCCCTAAATGAACCTGAGCTCAATCCCCTGGTAGTTATGGCACAGAGCAAACAGGCTTAACTTAGCACAATGTGTAAAATACTTAGGCATTAGTAAAACAGTAATAAAGTCGAAATGCAAAACAATAAAAATCTCATACTGACTTACAAACATAGAGTGAAGGTTAATAGACAAAATGACACCCAAATGACAAAAATCCAACAAGGGGAATTAGAGAAGTTATTTTTTTTTAATTTAAGTGAAAATAGTGTCAATGACAGTCAGTGGTTGCAATAAACAGGGCCCACGGTAGAATTTGAGGCGACTACGATGGAGCGTGGGACGAATACACCCACCAGGAACATCCTGGTCAAAGATCTTACCTTCTGACTTAGGGACTAATTTAAATCTTTGCGGTAATGATACTCTGTTGCAATGACGACAGAGTATCTTTACTGCCAAGAAAGTGGTCTGCCCGCCGAATTTAGATTCAGGTGGAGCTTTGGTTTTATTACGGCAGTAACTACCCTGTCTCTGACTTGATTAAACCCCTTCAACGGCCCGATGGAGTAATTGACGTCAGAGGCAGACTTCTAATTTTACTCACCTAATTTAGATAGGCAAAATTAGAGGTCAGTTTTCACTGCCTGTCAATGCCAGGAAAACCCTGATGGTAATGGGCAGTGAAAACTGCTAAATACGCCCCTCGCCATGGAAGATATCTCCCATTGAAAGGGGAGCATTTATTTTTTTCTTCAAAAAGAAAAACCCACTTGGGATTTTCTTTTTGAAGATAAAAAAGAAAACAGTTTGGTGCAGGGCACTTTCAAGCTGACAGTGCCCTGCACTACACTGTAAACAGCATTGGCAGGAACAGCTGTAATGGTAGTATTTGCCAATGCTTTAGAAATGACATCCAGCTTGGTAAACATATTACCATTATCTAAATCGAGCCCTAACTCTTTTAATTCTCAATCCACCTCAGGAGTTCACTTGAAAAGCCCTCCAGGATCTCAGGAGAGGCACTTAGCGATTCACAGGATGTCAGGCAGACGTCAACATCAGGGTTCAGACCAGGTCCAGTTGCCAATGGTCAGCTGGGTACTTCCAGAAAAAGGCCTCTTGAAGCTTGTTGTCTCCCTGTAGCCACACAGGTCAGCCGGCTTACCCTTCGAGTCCACTTCTTTGTCCTAATGGGATAAAAGTTCCCAGGTCCAAACCTACCCACTTTTTCAGTAGTTCCTGTTTGCTTTCCTGCAAACAGACCCACAATGCCATGTGTCAGGGCATTGTTAAGATGGCAAAAGTCTTCAACCACACTAGACTTTGGCTACAAGGTCTGGGTGTGTGTGTGTGTGTGGAGGGGGGGTGTACTATGGTACTCCTAGTGTCCTCCCACATCCAACACTAAATTCCAGTTTGAGACAGGCACTGTACTCACCAGGGCCGGCTTTAGCGCTGGTGGCGCCCAGTGCGGCGATGCTTGTTGGCGCCCCCAGTGACCACCTCCACTACGGATTCCTTCATAACCATCCTTTCACAGCGCCCCTCAAGCCTCCATAACCACTCTCTCTCAGATGCATTTAATTAGTTTTATAGCACCACTCTCATCAGTGTAAGGTGTCAGAACACTTTACATCACACAGACTACACAGAGACAATCAATCATGAGTGTGTAAATCAGTGTATAGGAAATGTTACATAAGGCAAAGGGCAAGAAGGTATAGAAGTCACAGGTCATCTATACTGGTAGGCAGGATAGATTAAGAGAGCTTGGTCAGAAGAATAAGAAACTTAGAATTTAAAACGTAATACCATGGTTGGGGGGTTCTCTTTAATAATAAGAATTGATTTCTACCCAAATGAACTCATTTTGCAACATTAGGATAACGAAAAACTGGGGGGAAATCATAACACTCCAGCCTCTACCTTGCAGTTTTCATGCAGCTCTTTGATAACAGTTACTTGCTCACTGTTCTACATTAGGATTTTAACTCATAAAGAGCTTGCAACAATATGGTCTCTCTGACAAAAGTAGTAACCCACTGACCTATTTACATTACATTATATGCACTTTGTGATCTGCACGTTCTTTGCAGCAGGTATATTAACCCTCTGCACTACCTTACGATGAGTAGAAACTTCCATTACACAAACTTCTGATCTCGCTCTCTCCAGGAAGTACATTAATTACTGCAGTTATTTGACATTGTTATTGTTGGCTGAAAATTGCTAGAGGCCAGGAAAGCAGCAGCATGCGCTTTTAAAACCATAATATTGGTGCACCCACAATTGGTCAGCACCTGGTGCGGTGGCACTGGCCGCACCGCCCTAGAGCCGGACCTGGTGCTCACAATAAACCAGAGACAGATGTGTGGTAGGACAAAGCAGGATCCTCAGCAACCAGACAGTGGATACACAGAGAATTGTCTTGGTATTCTGCTCTCTTCCTTTCAAGTGTGATCCAAGTGTTGCATGTAGCTCAACAGACCTGTAACGCAGGATTTAACACTGCAGAGTGGAGAAGCACCCACCCTGCATATTCTGCAGAGTTCAAAGGAGTCTTCACTACCCATACAGATTAGCCTGCTGTTTGCTCCTGGTGGGCATTTCACACCTTTTCACACCTGTTTAGGGCTTAGTACAGGCTGAGAACTGGAAAAGGCTTATGCTAATTAGCTGCCTGAATTGTGAGGCAGATAAAGGGCAACTTTCTAAATGTTAGTTTTCCTTAATATGTATTAAAACATCTGACTTCACCATTGAATTGGATTTTAATAACTAAGAAAAATAGTAGTTTAATATTTTTCCTAGCTACTCCCATTCCAGAGATACAGTTTTAGTATTTAATATTTCTTCCCAGTGTTTCTCTATAGGCCAGCCAGTCTTTCTACAGTGATAATAGCTTTTGGGTGCGAGTCACTATAAGAACATGCTAACTTTAAATGTCTACATTTCCTTCTTTTAAATACCATGCATCCTGCTTTCTGGGCTACAAGACCTTCATAGGGGGAGTTATAAATATTTAAAAGGACAGTTTTTACCTGTCAAAAGGGTTTCATTCTCCACTCCGCAGTGCATGTTTTGAACTGTTACAGTCAGGCTGCCACTGTAGTAAATGGCACAATAGATGCTGCTGTCTACTAATAGCATCTAACGCCCAGGCCCTCTGTACACATTGCACCTTATATTAGGGACTTACAGGCAAGTTAGATATACCAATACGGAGTATGCCAATCCAACCATGTTTAGGGGGAGCAAAGGCACTTTACTGATGATAATCAGGTTCTAAAGGCAGCAGAACAGCTATCACGCAAACGTTGGTCATGTTCTAAAGTTACCCAAAAGGATAAGACTCATTCTAATGCCCTCGGGAGAATCAAAGGCTGAGTAGACCTGCCAGAATTAGAACCCTCCAGCCATAGAACCCAACACAGATCTCTTCAGTGGGTGCATTAGCCTACTGAGCTGACAGACCCAAGGCAGCGTTCTACCATCTCAGGAGCCTGCTGGTATCTTCGACATTGTTGAGGTGCCTACAGGATGGTTCTGGTACCAACAGACCTCATGTCCTGGTACGTACACGACAATAGCATTTACGTTGGCCTTCCAGGCAGAACATTGACAAACCCACAGCATGCTCATAAATAAACTCAGTTTACCCTCAGCTTATTTACAGAGAGTGCATCAAATTAATCTATTTTGTATTTATTTTCAAGGTTTTATAACCCCATAAAGGGTGTGGAATGCTGTGGATAAAGTAGGACTGTCATACCCGAGTGTTTGAACAGGGGGCGAAGGTTCAGTAAACATATGAAGTGGGGGGAGGGGGGTATTTTCTTGACCCAGAGGACCAGGTGCCCGAGGTTTCCTCTACTTCTGAGTGTCCTGCACCCCCCTGATATTCCGCAGGGCAGTTAAACTCTACAATGGCTTCTCACTGCACAACCTATGAAGTTCAGAGGCCTCCAGAGCACCTCATTGTCAGGAGCCTTCCTGCCTCACCAGAGGGTCCCCGATCTATCATAGCAGGTTTCAAGGTTTCTCCCCGGTACCCTTTGCCTCCAACCTTACTCCAGCACAGAAGAGCACTGAAGACACATCTGTTCCACATGTGTACTACTCACAGAGTACTCAACGTGTTCAGATTCTGCCTCACACCACCTTCCTCCTCAGCTCTTGCAAGCAGCCATCCTCACCCTGCATTCCAAGGTATGCTGGAAAACTACTTGTCCCAGAATGCAATGCGTTTTTTGACTATACGGTCGTTGCAGGCTGTATCCTGGACCCATTTTACAGCAGAAAATAACTCACTCTGACATTATGAGTCTGAGACTGTCCCTCGATTCTTTACACTTTTTTCCTTTTATGACCCTCAATTCTTGAGGTGTGGGTGGGATTAGGAAGAGAAGGTGACCAGTGGGGGGCTGTTGAGTGGGAGGAAGGGTCGGTGCTTTATCTGAGGATGTACACCATGCAAGGAAAGGCTGCGGTGTCAAGGGGCTGGGAGAGGTGACGGGCCCCGCAGCTGAAGCACCCAGCAGCTGGAGCACCCCCCCCCCACCCCCGCCCCGCAGCTGGACCACCTGTCCGCTCGGATTTATAGAGTGACACATTTTAATATAAAACAGACAGCTCCACACTTCGGAGCTGTACGGCGGCCATAAACCCCCCTCATTACACCATCGCAACCAATAACTCACGCAAGCCCGTGCATTTGCGTGGCCCGGCTCCAACCGGATGTAGGGCCGCAAACACACATTCCAGGTTTTGCATTTTCTCGACTTTTTTCTCCATCACGTTCATCTGCACATTGCCTTATTCACTCTTATGTTGTTTACTACCGTCTTTATTTCTCGTTCCCTCTCCTCTTTCAGATCGATCATCTTCCCCCAAACCCTTTCTCTTTCTGTCGCTTCTTCTGTCTTTTTATTCCCGTCGACCGTCCATGGACCATGGCTCCACCAGTGCTGGAATTGGAAACATGACTCCTGGAACCCATTAATTGGCGGGCAAAGTGTGGCAGAGGAAACTGGGCGCAGCCACAAATGGTGGAGTTTGAAAAGCAAAGTCTGAGTCAATGTATATATTTATTATTTTTAAATTAGTGCAAAGAAATTGGCAACAAGGATATATATGACAGTTCATCTGTTCTAGCTAACCTAATTAGCCACAAAGAGGCTGCATTATAAAGTATCTTACAGTTTTAACACACCTGCTGCAGAGACCTTTGTGTGCCCATCAATTTTGAGGGATTATATTACAGTGAGATAACTCTAGGGGGAGAGTTCTGTGTTTTGTTCAATCACAGTCCTGACTCATAAAGTAGAATTGAAGGTTAATGCACCTGCTGCAGAGCACATCATGTACCATGTAGATCCCAGATTTGCATTTAATGGAGATAGGTAAGTGGGCTACTGCTTTTGACACAGAGATAATTTTGTTACTACAGACAACTACAACTCAGCAGCGATTGCGTTTATATCCTGACCTTGCGTTTTTCCGACCATTCACTCTTTTTTTTTATTAGGAGGCAGAGTAAGGCACATCATATAAAACATCATGTCTTAAACATCGTTGTTAAAATTCAAATCACCTGTTACAAATTTTTTTTTTTTTTAAAAAAGGCTTCCTCTTGCATGATAAAATTTTTAAGAAAGTGGCTGCTGGCAGCAGCTAATGACATGGTCAATCTTATACAACAATATACAATTCATCTAATAAAAATAGCAGTAAAAGAAAGTGCAAATGCTTTTAAGAGTGCAATAATGCTAATAAAAATACAGTAAAAGAAGAAAGTGCAAATGCTTTTAAAGTGCAATAATGCTACTAAAAAAACAGTAGAAGAGAAAGTGCAAATGCTTTTAAAGTGCAATAATGAAGAAAAAGTGTTAATAAATTTTCCTGCCAAAAGCTACTACCTTATCGACATTTAACATTAATTTCGGGTATTTATCCTTCCTTTAACTTTTCTAGATCACTAAAACTTCAATTTTTTTCAAATTTCCTGGTAGCTCCCACCCCGTCTAGCGTATCGCTTCTTCAAACTTGTAGGGTTCTTTTCACTTTTATTAAACCACTTTAGATGCAAGGGGACTCTCTCTAGATTTCCAATTTTGAGAATCAGAGAACGAGCTATCGTACCAGAAATGAATATAAAACGATATCTCGTCTTCTGTTAACCCTGTTCTATCGTAACAGATACCAAACAAGGCAGACTCAGCCTCAAGTACAACCTTCTTTCCGATTGCCTGCTCGATATCAGCAAAAATCGTTTCCCAGAAAAGTCTCAATCGTGGACATGGAGGAAAAATATGATGCCAACCACCTTCTCCGTCCGCCTGACAGCGAAAACACTTATTTTCAAAATCTGGAAATCTTTTAAGGCTGCCGGGGTAAAATAGAAAACCAGCGTGCCAAGAAAGTCATCCTCTTAAAATTGGCTGCACGCAGGATTTGCTTCCTAGACAGCATATTTTTCCCACTCCTTGAGAGAAAAAAGTGCAATGTGTCTCACTGGGGTTATATTAGCCAATGGTTCTCAATCAAGGATACACTGACCTTGATGATGTAGTAGCCAGCACCAGTTCCCTCACCACATACTTTGGCCCCGTGAGAGCTACTACAAGTTGACTGGGAGTATCGCACAAACCATTGATATTCTTTAAAAACTAGACCACTTGCAAATATTCAAAAGGTAGGTTTCCCTAGTGTTCCCGGGTCTTGCCATAACCTCTTGCCAGGATATCACCTCGTATGTTGGATAATAAAATGTCCCAACTCACTTAGTCCACGACTTTCCCAGCTATTAATATAACTGGCTCGGCGAAGGCCGAGACATGTACAGTCTCTTACTTAACATTGCAAACCAGAAGAGCCCGTTTTTAAAAAAGAACAGAAGTCTAACATAGTGGTCCTTTAAAGTTTTATACCTGGTTCTCTTCGGGAAGTTTAGAATTTTTAAGACACCCGAAGTTTGAGTACCACCTTTCTTGTATCATTTTATCCAAAGAAACTATCTCTAGTGCCTTTCGACCCTATCAAAATTAGACACTAAATCCCAAAAAGCTGGCCTCATAATAAGTTTTAAAATGAGAACAGCTAACCCCCAAAACAACAGGTAGGTGTACCATAGTTAGTTTAACCCTTGAGACTTTTTCCCCCAAATAAAATCTCTGAACATGGTTTCGATTTCTCTAAAAGACTGATTAATCCTGATTGGAACATTCAAAAACAAAAATATAAGCAAGGGAGTATGGACATTTTAATTATATGAGACCCTCCCCACTAATCGATAATGGAAGCAAGAGCCACTGATCCAGAAGTCTCTTAATTTTCTCTTTAGTTTTAAATAGTTTAATTTGTATAGCTGTTGATACTGTTGATACTGACTAGACACAAATATCCCTAGATACCTAATTGGATTTATTTAGGCAGCCTGTGTCCTTAAACAAGGTATAAGGAATTTGGTTCAATATTAAGAGCAAGGACTTCCAGTTTTATTAGAATTTACTTTATAACCGCCGATTTCCTCAAAGTTCCTAAATTCACTAAACACCCTCTCGAGATTATCGTTGTCTGGCCCTCAGATATAAAATTATGTCATCCGCGAACAATTTAACTTTGACATATCCGTGATCGAGGCTGAATGGCAACATTATTTAAGTATTTTATTGCTAATGGCTCTATAAAAAAGTAAAAAGCAGTGGCAGAGCGGACAACCCTGTCTTGTCCCTCGGTTAATTTTATAATTCGGCTTGTTTCGAACTAATTAATACTGCTGCAGTGGCGCTGATACAAATTACGTAACATGTTGATAATAACATGTATGGGAAGGCCATATAGAGCCAAGAGCAATAAACAGGGTTCTCCAATTGACAGCAAGTCGAAAAGTTTTCAGCGTCGAGACCATAATAATACTGCCTGAATCGAGTTAATATTAATATAATCCAAGGCATGTATTAAAAACTCCGTATTGGCTGACATTCGATCTTCCTGCTATAAAGGCTCCGTCTGATCTTTATGAATTGTCTCTTGGGCGGCCAATACAAAACGCTCCGCCCATACTTTCATTAAAATCTTATAATCTGAATTCAACAGACTAATAGGCCTATAGGTTAGTATCAAAGGATTTTTATCTTTCTTTACGAAGATACAATTATCGCTTCCTTAAAGATGAGGGGACCACACCCTGCTGTTTAATATAGTTAAATAGTTTTTCAGGGGGCAATCAATTCCACCGAAAAACTGTGGGAGCATGGCTACGGAGGACCACGCCTCCGAGTAGCCCAGGTGACCCTCGGCTCCACCCCCAGCAGTGGCGCGTACCTGGGTGCTGGCTCCGGAGGACGGCTCGCGGTGCATGCGGCGGTGTATGGAGAGCGAGAGAGGATGAGGCGGCGGCGGCAGCATGAACTGGTGTATGTTGCCGTTTCTCCCGGCGATGTGGAGGGAGTAGATTTAGGCTGCCCGGTCGTAAAGGAGACAACGTGGATCAGAGTCGGGCTGCGGTGCAGTGTATCCAGCCGCCCAGCGGAAGCGGAGCTCTGTTCCGGTGCATGAGAGCATGATCAATTGGAGGTGAAAAAAAAATCAACATATCTTTTTTCCTGGGATTTGAAAGAACTGAGGAAAAGCATGAGAAGAAGAGCAAAAGGAGAGAGGCGAGGGGGTGAGGAGCTGTTAAAGACTGTCCAAGACTTGGAGTGAGTTTTGGGATATACTGAAATAAACCCCCTACCCCCTTTTTTTTTAAAGCAGTGAAAGGGAGGTAAGAAAAAATGGGTAAACCCCAGAAGGAGGGCAGTATTGCTGGTAAGCTAGTAAAACAGAGACTGGATCTGGTTTTCAAAGCTAAAACTCGCTAAACGCTAGCGAAAAGCTGCACTTCAAGCTATCAAAAGAAAAGGAAAGGGAAATAATTCCATTCCCTAATCTTGACTACCACTCCCGAAAGTTCAGAAGGCAGGCTTCACGTCGCATCTCTGTCGTCTCCCAACCAAAGGACAACCAGAGTTATTGGCAATAACAACTGATCAAATTAATATTTCAACGGAGCAGGTAGAAGGAACTATCGCTCTAGGTCAAGATGGCTTAAAAGAAAGGGTTGGAAGAAAAGGAATTTCCCCTCATTGCATTAAAAAGCCATTCTGCAGATCTCCTCACCTCCAATCTTCTCTGTCGGCGCTAGAAGCATCAATGGTAACACCAATACTAATGACCTTCTAACACCTCTCTCCGAGGTGAGCCAGATTGCGCCCATATATTCTGGGATCTTTAGTCCTGGAGGTCAGACATTAGCACAACTAGTACTCAGGAATAGAATATTCCAGAAATTCAGCAACAACGGCAGCAGGATCAGAAGGATCAGCAGGATCAGACTCCAGTACAAGGCTAAACTTTGGTATTATCTCCAAGGCCTTCAACGTCTCTCAATTTGTAGCAGAATCTTCGTCTCTGGCCAATGTAAATCTTTCCAGTTGCTAGATCCAGCTAGCAAAGAGTGGTGAGACACGAGGCGAAATCCTGGTAGACTCGGTGCCACTCCAGCCTCTGGTACAGTCCCAGCCACATTTACCTCTAGAACAGGCAATCCCAGAATGTGCGCTTTCATCCAGCGGATCCCAAGTTGGGAAACACAAATATAGATATCCAATGATACGGTTACAGAAATTCTTGTCAGAATACGGAGACTAAGGGGGCATACCAGTTGGATATCAGAGATATACTAAACTTAATACTAGAGGAAATACGTGAAATGAAAAGACAGCAAATCGAAATTCTACCTTGCACCAGAGGCTAGGGAAAATTGAAGAGGTGATGACCGGACTTCCCGTTAGAGTTCTAAAGGCGGAAGATAGAATATCTGCTCTGGAAGATCAAATGGAATGTGTAACAGGAGAAGTAAAGAGGCAGCGAAAGATTTTTTTTTGAGAATAAGCTTGAGGAACTTGAGAATCATTTGCGAAGATCTAATCTTCGCATGTTGAAAGTTCCTGAAGGGATAGAAGGCTCTCAAACCCAGTACAATGGGTTAATACATTCATTAAGTCAGAAAGTCCTGCCTGAATTTGAGGGCAACCTTACAATTACAAGAGCTCATCGAGTTCCGGGACAACGTTTTCTTAACTCTACGATTCCTAGAACCATCCTACTGGAACTTTGCTGATTTCGGATTAAGGGCGGATTCTTTCACGAGCTAATACAGCAAAGACTAGATTTTTTGTAGATGAAACCAGCAAATGTCGTATAGTTCTCGGACATGACCGCTGTGCTGCTCGCTAAAGAGAAAAGAATTCGTTAAAATCCTTCATTTGTTTAAAGCACATGGTGCTCAAGCATCAATTGCCCAAAGCGTCTAAGTTGAAAGTACTAGTTAGAGGAAGTTTTTATGTTTTCTGACTTAGATGAGCACAGGCTTTACTTAAGGAGATTTCTACTGAGTCAAGTAGCTAAACATCCATGGGGATATAGGATAATTAATGGTAATATCTTGGGCATCTTTTTCTTTTTGTATAAATAGGGAGGTTCAATTCCAGCAGAATTCCAAGGCCAATGCTCCACTATTACAGGGTGACTATTTGATTTTATCAACTAGAGTTAGAAGATAGATGGAGCAAGAGTTCCCTAGGGCTGTTTAGGTGTGCATTTTACTACATATGCGTAAATATGTATAAAAACATCTAGGTCAGAGTGTTTGGGCCGAGATAATTGATGATGGGATACGGTATTCGGATGGGTCCTAACTGCGCGGATCATCTCATTGAGTATTAACCCTAAAACTTTTAAATTCTAGATCAGTCTATGGCCATGGAACGAGTTAGGCCAGTAAATTAATGGATTTGTTAAAAGATTGCTGGGAGGGAGGTTCGGAGGTCACTTAGGTGCATTCAGGACACCTACAAGGAATTTGGGTGAGTGAGATGCTGTGGTTAGCGTGGTTGTGCAAGGGAGTTGGCACTTCGAGAGGAGGAGGAGGGGCTTCCCTCCTTTTCTTATGGGTGGTAAGGGTGGGATTGGGAAAGGGTTTATGCGTGAGTAAAAAGAAGTCAGAGCAGAAGGACTGATAAGACGCTGTTTGAATTATTGTTGTTAGTAGTGAAATGTGGGAGTCCTACCTGTTATAATTAGTAAGTGTAAGTGTAAAATCCTATCAGTTAACACCAATGGAATTTTAAATAAGAAAAAGTATGGCGCCCTCATTAGATGGGTGATATCATTTAATCCACATGTGTTTTGTTTTTCAGGAGACATTATTTAAAATCAAATTCTCCCAAGTTATTTCTACCGCAGGGATTTTACTAATGTATTTTAGCATCAGGTCTTGCTATAGAGGAGTTGCCATCTATTTCTCTAGAAAAATTCCTTGGGAATTTCTACCAAGTACAAAGGATTCTCAAGGAGATGGATATGGGTGACAACCAGGTTACAGGAAGATCGTGAATTTTATTAATTATTGTGGCCCGGAGTTTTCGATGACATTTCTGCTCTGGTTCAAATAAATGAGTTAATGATAAAAGCATCTGGACAGTTTATCGTGGGAGGAGATTTCAATTTTATACAGGATTTAAAAGGATACTTCTGAAAAAATAAAAAACAATTAAAACCAAATACTAAAAAGTTGTGAAAGCTATCAAGGCAGAATATCAATTGATAGATCCTTGGCGTGATGCCAACCCCTGATAAATAATTTTTACTTGTAGTTCACATCGTTTCCAAACTGCATCTCCGAATTGACTCTTTTAACTATCTGGATCTTTCCAGATTTGGACAGGAATAGGATGATAATCCTTTTCTGACCACGCATATATTGGTCTAGAATTAACTATTGAAGGCGGGGGAGGAGAGCGAGCGCCAGGTGGCAGCTGGACCGCCTCCTCCTCAAGACCCAGGTTGGGTGGCTAGCTTTAGGGAATGGATTTCTGAATATTTTAAAATCAACGACGATACGCAGAGCCCTTTTCTGTGTGGGGCGGGTTTAAGGCGGCAGCCCGGCGGTCAAATAATTGCTTTACCGCCAGCTAGGATTAAGGCACGGAAGTTGAAGATAGCTCAACTACAATTAGCGGTCGAAAAGAGTATGCTCAGCTCAGAAACTCCCTAACCAATTAGATCAGGCCAGAACAGTGTTGAGGGATTTCTTCGTTATTAGAAATTTGTAGTTCTCAAACTTATCAACCAGAAGATATATGAAGAGAAAGTCAGCTATGGAAAACTTCTGGCTAATTCTAACAAGAAAGAAACAAGCCACTATAATATCAAAAATACTAGACCCTCAAACTGGTCATGAAATAGTTGATGGGGATGAGATTCCCAGATTTTTAGAACATTTCCATCAACTTTACTCCACAGAATATCCAGTTTTGGAGGATCAGATTCAGGATTATTTCACAAATGTAGATTTTCAAAAATTTCAGATACTCGGTCCAGTAAATTAGGATCAGATGTGGAAATTGCCGAGATATTGGCTTCTATAAAAATAACTACCGGGGCCAAAGCATGCGGGCAGGACGGATTCCCAATTGAATTTTATAAAGTTTTTTCCGACCATTCACTCTTAACATAATGTCTACAAGCATGGACGATATGTGAGTCCTACCCCTTATAACACTCATTATCATATATAACTTTTCCTGCACATTGATTTACACACTTGTGGGATTTATTGTGCCTCTGTGATGTAAAGCGCTTGGACACCCTACACTGGAATGAGTAGGGCTGTAAAAGAAAAATAAATAAATGGTAAGGGCCATTTAAATCATTATATATGTAATTACTTACGCTCAGATAAATCCTGCATTCTTGCAGTGTTTGCACATCCCCTACATAGAGGGTTGAACGAATCAAAAACCTACCTCCAAATTGTGCTAAAGTGCTTGTGAAGTGATAGGCTGTGTGCCTTTGTTTCCTTCCATTGATTTGGCATTTGGTAATAGGCTCCAGATAGCTCCCAGACAGGTTGATACATGAACAAAAGAAGGGTTGATGGCCCTTTAAATCATGCCTTCGTTTTATGCTTGGCTGCAAGTGAAAATGTCTTCAGGTTGCTGCTTTGAGCTGAATGCAGACAATGTGAGGGTGCTGCTGAATTATGTTCCAGTGTTGGAAAGTGACACCAGGACAAATTCAGCATGTTTGCCTGGGACAAGTGAATTGCAGATCCAGCCCAGAAATAGCTGCTGGAACTGGGATCTGCGGTTCCAGCAACTATTTCTGTGCCGGATGGGCGGCATCCCCATACTTTCCAGCACTGGTCCCCACCCTCTCTTTCATATCTCTGTCTCTGTTCCTCTGTTTGGGGCAGTCTGTTGGTTCTTTGGCACCAGTGTGGGACAGTCTATTAATTATTTGGTGGCAGTAGGGAACAGTCTAATGGTTCTTTGGCAGCAGCGTGGGACAGTTTATGGGTTCTTTGGCAGCAGCGTGGGACAGTTTGGCAGCAGCGTGGGACAGTCTATTGCTTCTTAGGCAGCAGTGGGAGACAGTCTTTTGGTTCTTTGACAGCAGTGCCGGTCAGTCTATTGAGTGTTTGGCAGAAGCGCGGGACTGTCTATTGGTTATTTGGCAGCGGTGTATGACAGCGTATTGGTTATTTGGCAGCTGTGTGGGACAGTCAATAGACTGTTTTTTGGCAGCAGCATGGGACAGTCCATTGGTTCTGTGGCAGCAGCGTGAGATAGTCTATTGGTTCTTTGGCAGCAGCACGGCATATTCTATTGGTTCTTTGACAGCTCCGTAGGACAGTCTATTGGTTCTTTGCCAGCAGCTTGGGACAGTCTATTGGTTGTTAGGCAGCGAATATGACACGTTACAATGCGTACTAATACAACATGAGTATTACTACGCGTAGTCATTCACCACGACCTACCATTACAACGCATACTTTTACCACGAATATGCCTTTACCATGCATGCCATTACAATGCAAAGGCATGTGTGTGTAAAGGTATACTCTTGGTAAAAGTATCTAAGGTAAGTTACACTACTCCTGTCCCACTCCTAAACCTAATTTAGTACCCCTGCATGACCCCCGAGCCCCAATCACTGTTCCCTACACTAAACCCTAAATCACTACTCCACTGCATGACCCCAATCCTTTCCCTACACTAAACACCAGCCCCTGCATGACCCTCCCCTAACCCCCCAGTCCTCTCCCTACCCTAAAAACACAACCCTGCATGACCCCACGACCCTACCCAAAACCTAAAACACTACACTGCACGACACCCCTCGGGCCCCCAGTCCTCTCCCTACCTTACAACACTACCCCTGCACGACCCTCCCCCAGTCCTCTCCCTACACTAAAACACTACCCTGCATGACCCCCGACCCTACCCTAAACCCTGAAACACTACCCTGCGCGACCCCTACACCCTACCCTAAACCTAAACACTACCTGTACGACCCGACCCTACCTAAACCCAAAACTTACCCTGCGCGACCCTGACCCTACCTAAACCCTAAAACATACTCCTGCACGACCCTCTCCTGACACCACCCCTCTCCTTACCCTAAAACACTACCCTGCACGACTCCCCCGACCCTATCTTAAACCCAAAACACTACCCTGCACGGCACCCTTAAACCCTAAAACACTACCCTGCACAACAGCACCCCGACCCCCAGTCCTCTCCTACCCAAAAGCACTACCCTGCACGACCTCCCGACCCCCAGTCCCTCACTATCCTAAAACACTATCACTGCACGACCCGACCCTACCTAAACCTAAAACAGTACTGCCACACACACACATCCTCACCCGACCCCTTTTACCTTAAAAAGTAACCCCACCCCTGGCCCAATCCTCCTTTCGTCTCTCTCCTCGTGGTTCCTCTCTCACTCGTAGTTCCTGGCTCTCTCTGGTTGACTGAGGGCGGTGCACCATCGGTTGTGAGGAAGCAGGAAGAGGCCTCTGTTTCCTTACTGGGGCGTGGATCGCCTACATTTTTCACATACCTTTACAATGAAATTTGCTGTAAAGGCATGCGTGGTAAAACCACATACGTTGTAAAAAAATGCGTAGTAATGATTACGCGTTGTTACAACGCAGGCAAGGTAACGCTTGCGTTGTAATGGTACACGGGGAAACAGCCGCGTTGTAATGTCTGTTTCCCTTAGGCAGCAGCTTGGGGCGGCCTATTGGTTGTTAAGTAGCTGCGTGGGACAGTCTATTGGTTCTTTGGCAGCAGTGAGGAACGATCTGTCAGCGCACAGAACCACACCTTTCCGTTGCCCTGTGTGCGCTGATTTTCTCCGACCAGGGGCAATGTTGTCCCTATATGGACTTTGGTGCTCCTAAATGGACCCGTCTCTCAATCACCTTAGAGTCTTTAAGAGCCACAGACACGAAGGTCTTAAATTGAAAGATTTACTTCGAAAATATTCAATGTACAAAGGCACAAACTGTGATTAGTCAAAGAAAGTTTCAGTCAAAGTGATAAGACCAAAATACAAAGAATAATGAACTCAGGAGAGTTTAGTGACTTCTAAGAGTGGGGAAAGAACTCCTCCTTACATTGTAAAATCACACACTTTTGTAGGATTTTAAACAAACGGTTTGTACATTCTTTACAATAGTACAGGATTCTCAGGTTCATGATCAATAGAAATGAAGCAAAGAATAACGGGGCATATTAGCAAGACCGGCGATAAAATTATCGCCCGTTTAGCGGCGAAACTGCCGCTAAAGCAGGCGATAATGGGCTTGCTTATGCGTTATAGAATTCAATAGGAGCCCAGGTTCCGGATGTCCGCACATCTAACCTGGGCTTCTATTAATTCTGCAGCATATTAGCAGCCCTTATACACGCAGCTTTGTAGCTAGCAGTTTCCAGCACGCTAACAGTGACAGATGCTGCAGTGGTCTTGCCAACTATGCCTATATCATCCCTTGTTTCTAAACTGCTTGAAATCAAACTTGTGCTAACCTAAACAGAGATGTACTGTCTTCCTTCTTGAAGTGCCGCTGCACATCACCATGGGATCATTGTTGTTGTTACTTTTCGGTTCTAAATACAGAGTTGCAATCTGGTCACTGGAAGACGGTGAGCGTCCCCAGAGGCTTCTCACCGCGCTGTACCCACCCAAGGAAATCCCAACTCTCCCAGTCTATTGTTTATGCGATGCGTCGATTATAGTACTTGAATAAACTGTGAGAGCGAATGCAGTGCTTAATTTGAGCCGGTGGCTGTAGAACTTACTACTGTACCTATCCAGGTTTCGCAGGACGAGGTGGCTGAAGAAGGATTACGTTTATCAATAGGGATTTGTGCGCATGCGAAAGATGAATGAGAACTGAGCGGCGAGGCATTCTATGTTGGGAATTGTACTAGGCGTGTTATGGTGGAATGCAACGGACAGATTTAGAGAATCTTTATTATGTGGTTTTAGCTCTTCAATTTGTGGGATGATGGTTATTGTGTTTTTGATGATATTCTTAGACTTTTGAATACGACAAATGTGTGAATTGTTACATGTAAGGTATTAAATGGAGAGAGGCACCTCTGGTTAAATGACTGAATTGTTGAACTTGTCTGCTGAGCTGAGGTGTGTGTACTGTTAGGCGCCATCAGTCACACCAAGAGAGGGATGTTACATTTCTAATGTGTGAGTGCACTAATCAAGCTTAGTGACAGTTCATTACATAGTTGAAGGGAGAGAGCGCACTGGGTATGGCAGCTCCCGCAGGTCAAGAGTCTACCGTTGTGTGAGGGTAAGTAGTCTTCTTTCTGCTATAGCAACTTCTGTTTAGACGAAGCAGACAAACGAAGAATTGTTGCAAAAAGTGGTTCTGGAAGTCCTGGTGGTATTTGGGTGTTATGTCATTTGGTGCCACGCAGGGATTGGCTGGTGAACGCCGTAGCCAGGCTGGGATAGGATGCTCTTTGACAGAGAAGCACTGGTGTTGGTGGGCAAGTCGTGAACACAACAGCAGAGTGAGCATATGAGATTGAAACGGAGAGTGTTTGAAAACTTGTCACCATAGGGAATCCCTTTTCAAAAAAGGAGAAAGATGGGAATAGGAAGAGAAATTCCCACCTAAAGGCACACCAGCAAGGAAAATGGTGTCAAAGAAAGGGTTGTGCACGTGCATGTGACTTAGCCAATGACACAAATACACGTCCAAGTATTAAGGATTACAGTTCCACTCAGAGGAACTTTCCATATTCCCAGAATAGAAAATATGAGATGGGAAATGTATGAGTTGAATCCACAGCCGAGACCCATACAGTTTGATGCTTTAAATCTTTGGGAGCCGGTGGCAAACGAAAAGAAAAGGAGTAAGTTTCCATTACAAATCTGCAATAGAGCTTCCTTGTGGATAAATGCACTGGATGGTGAGAGACAGAAAAAAGTGGAGTGAAGAAGTAATTGAGACTATTGGATCTTATTCGTTGATAGAGAGTGAGGAAACAGTAAAGGAGAAACTGGAGAGAAAGGGAAATCCAAAAACAAGTCAGAAGCAGAAAGTGAGGAGGATGCCTTCATAGACGAGCTCCTCCGCATAAGACTATGCCTATAAAGTGCAGCAGCCACACCGAGCGCTACAGCTCCGACAGCTACTGAGACTACGGCAGATACTCAAACCCGTACTGTAGCTCACGCACTCCCAAGTGACACAGAAACTGCTGTTTCAACCCCTGCTCAGCCGTTGACAAGCACACCACTGTTGTTGGGCACCTCAAAACTTCCCCTGTTGAGGCAGTTGATAGCAGCCCCCTGAGCCAGATCCTTCCAAGGTTTCCTTGAGAACCCGCACCAGTACCAGGTTTGAAAACTTCAGGCGATCCGCCAGGAGAAGTTTCAACGAGTTCCAGGGTAAAAGGTCAAATAATTATAGCACCTCTGCCAGTCGACCCATTCCGAACCGGTTCCTACAGGGTCTCGGAGTATTCCTGTTGGTCGAAACCGCATCATACACCACTATGGGCAGCGTTTCCGACCGAGGGATTACGATGTCGGTTTCCAACAGCCTTTCCGAGTTGGCCTGTCCGACATGAAAAGGCTGTTGGAAAGTGACTTGGGGGCCTCTGGCAGGGCCCCCTGGGCCCAACGGCCTCCGGCTTGCTATCCGAAGGAGTACCTAGGGACCCCCTGTTAAACCACTGCACTGTGTGGCAGCACTGTGGGGTGTCTGCGACAGGGTGCAGGGTTTTCATCAAGACACTCCATTTCCCTCATAGGGCCTGTGTTATGGCTCGGGTTGTCGGGCGGACACACACACTCCTATAGGGAACAATGGGACTCTGACCGAACAGTGTTCGGTTGCATTGTAATATGTCGATCGGAACCGCTGACCACAACTTGGTTATTTCCGAAATCCGAGACGGTGTCGGACAGAGACTTTCCGCCCGACATCGTAATGAGGCCCTTAATGTCGCTGAATTGAAAGCCGAGTTTGAAGAAATCATTAAGTGAAACGTAGGGATGGATTTCTTAGGACATTACAATGAAAACAAATTGCTCTATATGAGTAAGGAAGATGTGAGAGTAGCACGAGAAGTGCATGCGAGAATGGAGAAGGGGCAGATGAGTGTGGAATCAATTTAACACAACAAAAGAAGTTGCGGAAAAATGTTAGGATGATAATGGGTGAAAAGGAATTGAAGTTGCTAAAGCCAAGGAGATAGAGAACCCATGTAAGAGAGTTGATTTCAAATATTAGGGATTGGAGTGAGCCCAAAAAGTTTACAGAATTGTGGTCCAAGAAGGAGAAGGTTAATGTTAAACGGAAAAAGGAAGTTGCCAAGGGAGGTGATGTGGAAGGGTTCAGGAGAGACAGTGAGAAAATAAATACCTCTGAGGGAGGTACAGGGAGGAGCATCTGTACATGTACCGTGGTCCTGGATAGCTATTTTGCACTTTATGATTTCACTTCAAAAGTTATGGAAAAATCCCGATAAATGGTATGCACAGATCGATCAGCTTGTGACCATTTAAAAGGTCCTGTGGGAGGTTTTGGATGTGCTCTTTGAAGTGGCAGTCCCAAAGGACCTATGGGCAGAATGCGAGAGAGCAGTGGAATGACAGACTCAGGAGCCTCATAGAGTAACAGAAAGAAATGCACCTTCACCCCAGGTTAAGACCAAATACGAGGAAGTCATAAAACAATTAAAAAGATTTCCTAAAAGGAAATAAATTGGCCCAAGATTTCTCAAACCTCTCAAGAACCCAAAGAGTCAGTGCAAGCATACTTTGAGAGGTTGATGCAAGTATACAGGGGGAATAGTTGACTAAATGATTCACTTGGAGATAATATGGGAGGATTCCTAGTTTTCTTAGTGCAAGGGCTGTGACCCAAAATCAGCAACCAGATCATTCAAGGTGTTCTTTGTTGGCTGAGTAAACCCCTCGACAAAATCCTGCAGCATGCAAAATATTGCAGTGACATGTTAGAAGCAAAGCAAAAGGGGCTACAGGAAAAGTACATAATAGCGCAGACGAACCAATTTACACAAAATGGAGGAACGAAGGGATTTAACGTACCCATAATAGGGACCGAGATAACCCCAGTAGTGGGACGAGCATGCAAGGAGTTTCCGTGGTGTATGGAGAAAATGCCCCTGGAGCAGGGAGAGGCTGAGTTAACTCACCAGGAACTAGCATAGGTAACCTTAAGAAGGTTACCCCTTGCCTCTTTTGCAACAAAGTCGGGCATTGGAAGCAGGAGTGTCAATACAATCCCAATCGGGCCATGATCGATGCCCAGGCTGCAAATTTTGTGGTACAGGGAGAACTTCCCCCAATACCCAGACCCCGCTGCCAAAAATCCATAAAACCTAGCATGCCACAGGGTTCCCTCGCCCCTATGCAGATGCAAGGAGGAAATCCCCACTTCCAACCGAGTAATACGGTTCCTTTGAATCCATTTGGTGTCTCAAAATGGTTGATGTTTGAGAGTTCCATGGCATTTGATCAGGCACAATGACTGTGACTGTGGGGGAGGAGAAGTGCGTCCTTGGCATAATCCTAGAAGAAGACCAGAGTGGACTGTATGCTGATGGAGAGGCTAACGGACATTCCATATCTTTTTTGATAGACACAGGAGCCACTTACTCGACCGTTTCAACAGTTGAGGTCCCGAACCTACCCCTCTCGGGAAAAGAAGTCCAAGTTGTAGGCATTATAACTCAGCAGTGTACCAATCAGATTAAGGCCCCTGCCCCAGTAAAGATAGGAAACATCAAAGATCAACATGAATTTGTGGTGTGTGATTCGAGTCCTGTAAACTTGTTAGGAAGGGATCGGCTTTGCAAACTCAACAGTGCCATTTACTGTACACACGAGGGAGTCGGAATAGAGATTCAAACAGCAGGAGCAGAGTTCAAACTACAAACGCCAGAACCTGTCATCAGGTTGCATCAGGTTATTACCAAACAGGACTTACCCATTGAGCAGAAATAGAGGATGTTTGGGGTTTTACATGGAGAGAGATTAAGGTGCAAAACACTTAAAGATAACTCTTCGGCCCAATGCGGTTTTTCCCCAAACACACCCTTAAAAGAGGACCCCAGAAGCCCCAGAAATCCAGTAATTGAGAGCATGATAGACCGGGACATTCTGAAGGAAGTCATCGGGAGTCCATGTAACTCTTAATTCATGGCTTTGCAAAAGGCAAACAAAAAATGGAGGATAGGACAGGATCTCCCAAAAAATTAACCAAATGCCGTTCCATGCTCTCCTGTGGTACCAAGCCCTCCCGTGATATTGTTCCAAATTCCCACAGAAGCTGAATGGTTCATGGTCATTGATCTCTGTCAAGCTTTCTTCTTGGTTCCCCTTTTTTAGAAACAGGATACCTGATTGGCTGAGGTATGCACCCAGGCCAGGCAGAAACCACCACTCTAGTCAGGGTTATCTATATACACACTAAAAGATAACCTGTGCTCACCCTCTGACTGCTCGGCACAGAGCAATCAATCTACCCTAAAGAGGCAATGTTTAAAGTATTTTTCCAACACACATACAGTAACACGCTGGACCGGGGCAAAGTCAAAGTTCAGGCCGACCTCATAGAAACGCAGGCTGGCTACAGGACCCACGCAGGCCCTGGTGAACCAAGTACCTTTCCTGGTCACAAGCTCCAAGATTCACCAATCTTCTTCAAGCAGTGAAGGCGATGCGTCAGTTCTGAAGACGGGTGTCGAAGTCGAGAGGCGTTGAGTGATGCCCCGGATTCTGCCACGCAGTCGAGGGGATGCATCGATCTCACCAAGCTATATCAGCGGTGACACAATGTCCGATGAGTCAATCTCTAGAGGCAAAGCACTGGTTCCGATGCAATGTGCCAAATTTACTCCCGCAACCATGTCTATGCGCCGGTTCTGCTACACGCAGATAGGAGAGGCGTCAAAATCTGTGTTGCAAGAATCTGGGCCACTTAAAGTGAGCCAGGCATAGGAACAGGGGTAGAGACTTAGATACCTCTGAATTTCAAGCAACAGGAGGCAAGCCAATAAGCTCTTAGAGATCACTTGGAGGGTAGGCAGAGTCCAGCTCTCCCTCAGCAGAGTCAGTGAGCAGCAGGCAGCAGGGCAACACAAAAGAAAAGCAGTCTGTGGGGGGTAAGCAGTCCTTTGTGTGGGGACAGACACAGCCTATTCTAGTGAAGTGTTACCCCATTCCTTCCATCCTGCCCAAGCAAGGCCATCGGAATGCAGATTTATGTAGACACGTACTCAGACACACCTATCCTTTATGTGTTGTAGCTGTCTAGAGGGAATGCACACAGTGCAGCTGTCACCCACCCAAGAGTGTATTGGAGACAGGCTGTCAGGGACACAGAGCAGTAAGTGCAGAGAAATGTCCACTTTCTAAAAGTGGCCTTTCTAAGACAGTAATGTTAAATCCACTTCACCAGTAAGGAGGATTTATCATTACCATTCCAAACATATGAAAAAGCTATTCCTTTCTGATCAGGAATTACAGCTTAAAAGTGTATTAAGGAATTCCCAATGCTAGCCTATGAGAAGAGTAGGCCTTACAGTAGTGAAAAACGAGATAGTCTGTTTGTTACTACCGGGACATATAAATGTTAAACACAAATGTTCTACCTTTTACGTACATGGTACCCTGCCCTTAGGGTTACTTAGGGCCTACCTTAGAGGTGACTTATATGTAATAAAAGGGGGGTATAAGGCTTGGCAATTAGTTTTAAATGCCAAGCAAAGTGGCAGTAAACTGCACACACAGACCCCTGCAAGGCAGGCCTGAGACAGGTTTGAAAGGCTACTTATGTGGGAGGCACAATCAGTGCTGCAGGCCTACTAGTAGCATCTGACTTGCAGGCCCTGGGTATATATTATACCACTTTACAACGGACTAACTAGTAAATCAAACCTTAGGGGAGAAGCACTTGCACTTTAGCACTTGCTAGCAGTGGTAAAGTGCTAAGAGTCCTAAAACCAACAAAAAGAAGGTCAGAAATTGAGGAGAGGGAAGGTAAAAAGTTTGGGGCGACCCTTCAGAGAGGGACATTTTCCAACACCCTTCATGAAGAGAGACAGGTTCTCTTCGTATTTCGGTTCGAAGAGAAGACTCTTGTGTGGTATCGGTCTACTCAAGGGTACACCGAAAGTCCATCCTATTTCAATCAGATACTTAAAATGAACAAACAGTCTCTGCAGTTGCCATGTAGCTTGATCCTGATCCACTACATCGATGATCTTTTGATTGCATCGATGACCAAGGAAGCTTGCAGACAAGACACTATTGCTCAACCATTTGGCTAAGAATGGGCACAAGGTTTCCCCCAAAAAACGACAGTATTGCCAAATGGAAGTCATGTATCTGGGACATCAGGGCCATCAAATAGAAAAGGGAGTCAGGCGAGTGTCCCTCGAACGCATTGAAACAGTGTTTAAGATGAAATTCCCAAACACACAGAGAGAAGTACGAATGTTCTTGGGCATGTTGACTCTCGCCGGCAATGGATCTCAAACTTTTCCTTTGTGGCAAAGCCTTTACTGTGGCTGATGCACACTGCTGCCAATCACCCAGTACCAAGTGATGATGAAAGCATGGAAGCTTTCCGGGAGGTCAAACATTTACTTTGCAGCATACCCGCTTTTGGAATCCCAGATTATACTAAATAATTTGTGCTCTTTTGCCATGAGAGAGATGGGTGTGTTCTATCCGTGCTAACACAGGCTGCTGGGGAGACTAAGCATCCCAGTGGGTACTTTTCAGTGACTCTTGATCCAGCAGCTGCAGCATAGCCTGGTTGTCTCAAAGCAGTTGCAGCGGTAAGCATTAGTATTCATCAAACAGAAGGGATGGGGAGGGGCTAATTGTAATGCTCCCCCACTCAACTGAAATCCTCATGTCTTGCAAACGCACTCAGCATTTGACAAACAGCCGCTTAACCTGCTATGAGAGAATCTTTTTGGCTGCGAAAAACACCCTAAACCCTGGTTCTCTGTTACCAACTCCAGAGGGAGATGAAAAGAGAGAGTTTGACTATGATTGTGCCAGCGTGACCAATTTGTGCACAAAATCCAGAACCAACATACTTGATGTACCCCTTCCCAAATCTGATCATACCCTTTTTGTGGATGGCTCTTGTCTGAGAGTCCGACGCAGCATTCTAAGAACCGCCTATGCTGTGTGCAGCCTAAGTGGGATTGTGGAAGCATCTTACCTATTTCAGGTAACATCTGCCCCCAGTGGCTTTCTTGAGTGTCCTTACCAGAGCCTGTTGTACATAGCAGGGCTTACCAGTTACCATTTACTCCAACAGCCAGCATGGGTTCGGGTTGTGTAGGAATTTTGGCAGTTATGGTCGCAGCGAGGATTCATGACCTCCATTGGGTCCCCCATGAGGAATGGGCTATATGTCTCCAATCTTTGGAAACCTTACACCTTCCTAAAGAAATCGCAGTGGTGAAGTGTGAAGTGTGCTGCACACAGGAGCGGCAATTACTTTGTCACCAGGGTCAATCGCTACACGGATGAAATTGCCCAATATTGTGCTCTTGCGTCCAGCACCTTTCACATGGATGAGCCATGCAATGCAGAATGAGAAACTGTGAAAATATGCTATTATGCAACATACAAACTTTCAATGAATTTAGAGAAATGCAACATAGTGGCCCAGAAGTAGAGAAAGCCAAATGGGAAATAATGGGATGCGTAAAGGATGCCAGTGACATTTGGGTTTCTAGTGATGGGAAGCCAGTGCTCCCGGATTTGACGCTACCTGCCATGGTGTGAACACATGCATTGTTTAACACAAGTAGGCAGAGATTGGATGGTGTCCACCTTCAAATGGTACTGGTACAATCTCCATTTCCGATCGATGGCGAAAAGTTTGTAGCAGCTTTGTTTCACTTGTCAGAAACAAAATGTAGGCAAGAAGGTTGTAGTGACAATGTGCCACATCTGGAAGTCTGATGGTCCCTTAAACCGTCTCCAGATTGATTTTGAGGCGATGACCCGATGTAACCAATTGGGGTATATCCTCGCCATTGTGTGTTCATTTTCCTGCTGGTTCTATTCAGGATGCAGTTCATCTTAAATCAGATCGAGGAAGCCACTTTAAGAATGATGTGATGCAATTATTATGCACAGTGCTAGGGATTGAGCAGAGATTCCATTGTAGTTAAAGACCTGATGCTTCAGGCATTGTGGAAAGACTGAATGGAAGGATGAAAGCTAAATTGGCCAAGACTGTGCCTCTACTGCTCTTAAAAGCCCAGACGCCCTTCCTTTGGTGTTGATGAGCATACGGAGTACCCCTTGTAAATGAACAGGATTCCTTCTGTTCCAGCTGCTGCTCTTATGAATATCACAGATGATCTGGTTCTCAAGTACTGCAAGGGATTGGCTGAGGTGGTGAGTTCTATCTCCCATCAGGTTGACGTCGCTACTCCAGCTGTCCAAGAGTCTCCAAGTCATGAGTTGAACCCCGGCAATTGAGTTCACGTCAGGAAGCACATCCACGAATATTGCCTGGAGGAGTGCTGGAGGGGTCCGTACGAGGTGATGCTGGTCACCAACACTGCTGTGAAGTGTGCTGGTCTGCCAAACTGGATGCATGTCTGCCATACCAAGAGGGTAAGACGAGAAGAGGAAGGAGCAGAACCAACATCCACAAATTCCTCGGGTCACTCTAGGTGTAAAATCTCTGAGGCTTCTGAAGAAGAGGAAGATCACTCTGAGGGCTTACAGTCTCCCACCACAAGGCATCAACAGAGGCAGGAGCCAGGTGAGGGCATCGTCACTCCAGCGGCAGCTGAAGCTCTGTCTATGGGCCTAAGCATACGCAATCACAGAGACAGCGAAAACCCGTGGAGAGCTGAATCACACCTGCCCGAGGAGTAGTCGCGGGAATCAGAGAGTTGGAAAGTCAGAGATGATTCCACCTCTGATAGTGAATCAGCTCCATAAGAGCCAGAGATCACAAGCACCTCTCAGGATCGTGACGCGACTGAGAAAGGCTGGCCAAAGTCTACGACAAACTGAAAGAGACTGCTGACAACTAGGAAAAGATCAGAGACAATAAGGAAAGTTAAGGAGCTAGAAGAGTTAGACCCTGCTGAACAACTTGACGTAGTGGATGAGAGCATAGATTTGATGACTTCCAAACGACCCAAAAGAAAGAGAAAGGTCAATTAAAAGTACTCGGTTCCAGATTGGACCAAGATCGATACTGAATCTAATGACTATCTGACCAACATTGACAAGCCTCCTTGAGATCAGGACAATCGCTGAAGGGAAGTCACTGATGCTAGTCACTGATAACTGTTCAAAGGATGGCTAGAGAGCTGGGATAAAGGCCAGAGGCCATTAGAGCCTTAGGCCTCCTGCTGCCGCAGAATAAAAACGACTGTAGATTTCGAGATAGGGTAGTGACGATAGGGTGTAGATTAGAGGACTAATTGCTTCATTCTAAGAATTCTGTATATTTCCTTGATTTGATTTAAGCTAACTATACATATAATGGTAGTAGTGTTTTCCTCTCACGGAAACGGAACCGCACATCAATAGTCCAATCAATATCAAAATACACAGAAATACAGTGTGAATAAATAGCAAGTGTCTCTTACTTAGATTTCAAGGGTGCTTATCACTCATACCACATCTGCTACACAAAGATGTGATTCGCACAAAAGATAACTCTTGTGTGATGCTTAAAATTATAAAGAGAGCATCATAAGGCACACCTACGCAATTAGAATATCCTTAGGTATTGAACAGGTGGAATGGTTCTAAATCACCAAGTACCATACAAAATTCACTTGGTTAATGATTTACCACTAACTCTATTCTATTTTATGGTTTTGGCCATACTACAATATACAATGTCCAAACAACTCAAATTCTTGACAGGTGTTTCTTTATTCTTGTTGATGCAACATCAGCATGAAAGACAGTCTTTCATGCTGGATGTTACATCGACAGCGAATATAGCTGACGCCGTCTGGAAGAATTTGAGGTATTGATTCTAAGCTAACGTGGTGCAGCAATGCTGCGAGTTCTTACTTGTAGCTCCGGCAGCTCGCCATTTCTGCTTCTATGTTTGGATGGATGTTGGACATCTATTTTGCTGGAGTGGAGAGATTCCTTCTGTACTCTGAGAGTGAAGACATCACGATTAAACTTACATGTCCTGATAAGGTCAGTGCATGAACGAGCCGAGCTTAAGGAACCTCACAGCATGAGAGTGTTTGGTAAGTTACATAATACAGCATGCTCCCCATTACTAGCCGATAGTGTGTAAGCCTAAGCAGGAGAGAGTTGTTATGTCTGCTCCTACCTTCCAGCCTCCTGCTAGGCCTGGAAGGGAGCGATTTCCTGTTTTCATTTACCACGGCTTTGCCTCTACTCTGCCTATGTATTTTGTCTTTTCTGGAAGCAAGAATTCTATAGTAGCGTGTCTCTTATTCTGATTATGACAAATCTTTAGAAGATGTACCAGTTGTGACTGATGCAAGCACGTATTTGTGGGCTACTAAACATGTTTATCATTCTTCCAAGGCTAGATCAAGTGATCAGCTTGAGCATCTGATAAGAATCTTTACTGCCATGACTAACATGAGCGCTATTAATCAAAGCATGCATGATGTAACCTGTAGAATCAACAAGGAAGAAGGAGTTTTTGTAGATGAGTTGAACAACAGGATAAGATCAGACTACGAGAAAGGGAAAAGAAACTTATTGGAAAGGAGGCTGGAGGTTGAATGGGAACCACCCTCGAGCCGAGCTTTGATGTTGCCAAGAAGGGACTCATTATGTATGAAAAAGGAAATATGAGGGAAACGAAACTGTTGGTGGATTGGGATGGTCGTCAAATGTGATGCGCAGTTATTTGATGAAAGGTAGGACTTTTTTGACGAATTAGAGGTCAGCATAAGAGGGGCACATCTGGAACACTGTGAGCCATGTCAGCTAATGCGATGATTGTATACAGATACAACTGGGTAGATGGATTGATCTGCAGCTTTAGTCTTCTACAAGAATCTATAAGCCAGAAATAAATTAGACTCACCCCTCGATCGTTCTACATTAAATGAAATGAGCAGAGCTTTAAGCCCAGCGTTGCCTTTGGAGCACTTATGCACCTTCAATACGAGGTGCACTAAACGATGTTAAGATTAGAAAGCTCTCAACCCTGGTAGATCGGCTTGCTACTAATACAGCAGGGGCACTAACAGTAAAAATTAGAAAATGCCTGCTATGAGAGCTATGATCATGCATGACCCTCTGCGTGAGATTTGCTGCTTGCGAAGAAAGGCGAAGTCTGCAAGGTCATTCATGCAAGGGAATGTTGTGCATACGATCCGAAAATAGTAATCAGCTTGATACGTATATCACTAACATTACAATCATTAACTGGATTAGTAGAGATAGGTGCCTGGGAACCAATAGGCCCAGTATTTGGATCAAATGGAAGAGGATTTTCTAAGATCGGTGAATGGTGAGGGAGTTTAGGCGGAGGGATACTAAAAATTGCTTTTAACTCCTCTCTTAATTATACCAATTGGCGCTGCATGTGCGCTTTTCTTCTTAAGATTTTACAAAAGAATTTCATCAAACAATGGGTTTGGTTGAGGGCATTGATGTAAAGGTTGAAGAAATGCAGAGTGAACTTTAATATACCATGAAAGATTTGGGAGAATCGAAGGAGAAGAACCCTAAGCTGATGAACTCTGCGTTGTAATAAAAGTGTAGATGTGGTGATTTAGAAATCATCAGAGGAGGGGTTGTGAACGTAGTTTTATATTTATGCTTCTAAACTGCTTGAAATCGAACTTGTGCTAACCTGAGCGAAGATGTACTGTCTTCCATCTTGAAGTGACGCTGCACCACAGCTCAGGATCATTGTTGCTCTTATTTCTCAGTTCCAAATAATGAGTTGCAATCTTCTCCCTAGAAGACAGTGGGACATACTCTCAGCAGGACTCTATCGCTTCACAGTTGTGACACTTTTCTCCATAGCGCAGCGTGGCGTCTAGATTTAGATCGCACCATCTACTGGCTGGAGCTAACACAGCGGAGCCATTGCCGGTTTTCCTGCAGGAGCAGCAGTCGCAAAAACATTCTGCCACGGACAGACATGTGACTAACTTCTGCGGGCATGCAGGTAGGCGCCCCTGTGCAAAAAGCAGCGAAAACACCACTTCGCAATATTCTCTCACGACCAGCCAGATCGGGCGATGAGATCCCAAAACAGGCGATAAGGCGCGTTAGCAGCATGGATTTCAGAACATCTGCTCCTACCTGGTGTTAAGTAGGACTGAGAACCTGCACCACCGCACAAGAGGGAGCCCAGACCCAGGGGGCACCTGAGAAGAATGCAGCAGATGCCATGGAGCTGCTGATCATGCAGCTCGGAGCCCCAAGAGGGCCACAACACCCACCGCCACCCCCCAGCACCACTCCCGGGCCCTACGCACTCCGGACAAAGATATTTTACATCAACCTTTACGAAATCATGAACAGAAACAAGATTCGCCTGATGCCGCACGGGCACAACTAATTAACAGGAGAGATCGTTCATTCATCTTTGAATTTCCAAAACAAATTATTTTATTCAAATATAACTCAAAACAACTGATTCTGGAAGAGTCATGGCGAGGTCTTCACTGGACAATCTTGTAAGACACAGCCTGCAACACAAAACTCAAGATAAGAAGGGTGTGTCGTGCGCACATCAAAGGACAGAGAGAGAGAAGAGAGAGAGAGAAAGAAAGGAGAGAGAGCAGAGAGGAGAGGGAGAGAGAGAGAGAGAGAGAGAGAAAGGGGAGAGAGGAGAAGTAGAGAGAGAGAGACAGCAGTGAAGAGAGAGGGAGGGCAAAGTGGAAAGGAAGAGAGGGGGAGAAGGAGAGAGAGAGTAACAGAGGAAGAGAGTAGTAGATGTGAAAGGAAGATAAGGGAGAGGAGAGGGAGAGAGAGTGCCCGACCGCGTGCTGCGGACTCCAGGCCTCACTGCTCACCTGCTGCCACCGGTGTGTCTCCAACCACGTGCCGGTATACAGCCTGCAGTCCACTAGGTCCTTTATCTGAAAACGAGAAATCCAGATTTATGAATGGCAGAGAGTCATGTCATTGCACACGCCATGCACTCGGGGCTTGGTCAGCCCCTGCGCACACAGGCTGCTGCACCCCGGCCCCTCCCGGGCCGCCCAGCGGTGTTTGCCTCGGCCCCTGCGCACCCACAGGCCTCACTACGGCCTTCCGCGCCAGCCAGGCAGTGTCTCCAAGAGGGCCCACCACGTGCCGGTGTGCAAGCCTCCAAGCCCAGGGCCGGCTGGACCTTGGCAGCTCCGCATCATGCAGTCGTCCCGCGATGGCCTGCTCAGAGTCACAGCCGTGCATTCTGGGTCTTGATTTCGCAGCTGGCAGAGTTCATATCAGTGCACACGGCATCACCGCAGGCTGCACACCACGCTCTAAAGCCTCCTAGCAGAGTGCCACTAACCCTGTGAGCAGCTGAGCAGCGCCACGTGGCGGTGAGGCCCGCGCTGCCCGCTGGCTCAGAGCCCACATGCGAAAGCTGTCCAGCAGGGCTCACTGAAACCTCTTACCAGTCCGGGGACCGCCAGGACCATCGCCGCAGCATCGCATCATCACAGGCTGCACATCCGCTCAGCACGGCTAAGGTGCCCTACCTCAGTGTGCCGAAAGTCACCGTCCCAGCAGGTGGTGAGGCGTGCCGCTGGCCAGCGGTGTTTCGGTGCACTAACTCACTGTTGCAGCTGCAAGCCATGGGACCCTTTCTGATTGAGTCCTGGCGATACCTTTGTGCTGGGGCGCGCGCAGCCATGTCGGCCTCCGGCGGTGGGGAAGAATCCTGGCAGGACGCGTGAAAGTCTCCCCTTGAGGAGGGGGGAGACGAGTGGGCCGGAGGTCGGCGCACTAGCCAGGCCAAAGCCGTGAGGAGGTGTGAATAGTGTATTCCTGGGCTCTCGGCGTGGTTCATTTCTGGGCAGGACAGGAAACCAACGCTGATGCGTGTGTCTCTGTTGCAGTGTCTGCGCCACCACGGCCCGCGTTCGACGGCGCTTAGCAGATGTTGCAGAGCGGCACCCGGAGGCGGCCGCGCACGGCGGATTGTACAAGGAGCGCAAGGCCGCTCGGGGTCTTGGCTCATGCAGGCCCGCTTTGTTGTCCTGTGTGTGCATCGCCATTGGTGCACCATAAGCCTAGAGGCCTAGCCTCTCAATTGCAGCGGAAAGGCCACATCACATTTCCGGGAATGCAAGCAGTAGTCAGGGCTAACATTAGGGATGAAAGCTCCAGCTGTCTCATTACATAATGCGGCGGGACGACTCTATATCTTTCGACCTTGGTCTTGCATGCGGCAGGCACCCCTGAGAGAGATACCACCAGCAGATGATGATGACTCCTGCACTACGCATCAGTGCCTAATGATAGTCCAACGTATCCACACCCACACACAGAAGTCCTTGCTTTCGAGGTACTCTTGCATGGAATGCTCACTTGTGCACTATGTACACAACACATCCCATACGTCCAAACGTTGGCACACACACTCCCCTGCATCTCATTGCTCGAGCTGGCGGCATATTGTCCACGTTAACTGCCGCGCAGGTCAGAAGAGTGACCGTGATTCTACGAAGGCCACCAACGCAATGGCAGAACATCCCGGGCGCATGCACAACGACTGTCACGTGGAACTGTGCATGCTTGCCATGTCCGAATGCTGCCTGTTGGTGTGTCCGCAGTGCATTGGTCACTGCATGTTTCCTTTGTGGCGGCCCATGCACTTGCCGCGCACTGACACGCACACTGGCAGCCAGAGTCTACGTAAGCTTCACTAGTGTTCAACTGTGATGAGTGTTGATTAGAGCTGACAAGTAGTCGTGCGCCTCAACTGAGCACTTGTCCGTACAGGGGAGGGACTGACTGGCGCATTTCACTTAGGGGTGAGTCCCTATTGCCAGCCTCCACCTCTGTGCCAGGCCTGCAGAGGGATAGGTGGTTGTATGGAGAGTTGCTGATAGACCTGTGCCTCCTACGTGTCTTCAAGCAATGGCAGAGTATGGTGTCCACATTCTTACCATGTGGATCAACGTGATCCATCACTACAGGCTGTGTCCGCCCAGTTTGGTGTGAGTAGGTATGCGAAGAGGATGTTCTGTTGTCAAATGTGATGGGGGACACTACTTTAGGCCTGCCAACGACTTTGACATTTCATACCCAGCCCTATTTCTCACATTGCGTGGGGCAAAGGATTGAGGAGGTGCGCGATTGTTGCTTCAGAGCAATGAGGCATCAGCTAGTTTTGCACATTCCTCAGTCATCTGCACTCCTATGTGTGTCACGGTCAGAAACATGCGCGTTGCTTTGCGTTTCCCAGGGTTGTAATCCTTTTTTGGGCAACCAATGCCCTTACATTCATCCATACTTTTTCATACTTGATCGATTATGGACATGACACATCTGTGTGAATTTGAATGACTTAGTTCAGCCTGCGGTGGAGTGTGGGAGCCGGAGCAGCACATGGCCATACAAACCCCACATTACATTGTAACGCCAGTGGAGGGCCGAAGCCAGAGGTAATTTAGGGATTGGCACATGTAGATCGGAAGAGGAAGAGTACAGTCCGCAGGCTGATTGCCGTGTCATTGGTAAGCAAAACAAAGTATGGCAGTCCATGTCGGAGGTCCGAGGTGAGTGTGGCAGAGTGTTTCGAGGAGCCGTGGGAGGTGTTGTTATTGGGGTGGGCGGAATTTGCTTGGCTACCTTTTTGCAAAATCTTCCGCGGCGACTAGAAGAATCGCCTCGAGCACGCTGAAACCTGCGTGCTCGTGAAAGACCCTACTAGCCATCGGTGCAGTATCGCCTAACGTAAAGTGGCGCTACTGTGTTTGCGTGAGAATAAAACCAACCTGGTCACCGCGGTCTTGCTTTATTATTTGCGCACGATCTGCCTGCCCGCCCGCCTCCTGCCCGCCGCACCGCTGCCGCACCATCCCACGTGACGGCACCACCTGGCCCCTGCACGCCTGTGACCCGCGTGTGGACCTGACGGACCAGCCGGGAAGAGCACCACTCCAGCCTTCAATCGCCGGGCTTTGCCCCCCCATCGCAAAATCCAAGGCACGTCCGTCGCCCCCATCCGTGCTCCAGAAGACCAGGAAGCTCCACAGTGTGAAAGTTGGGATGGCAGACCTCACCAACGCTAAGCTTGATTTTCTCCTTTTTCTGCCTGGCAAGGCCACGGCTGGTGCCGCTCAGCGAGGACATCCATCCGAGTCCTCTACAGGGAAGTGAGGCTTCCCACTGACGCGAGCATAGGAGAGCGGACTAAGTTCCCGCCAATCCACGCTCAAATACAACGAGCGTAAGGCATTATTATGCCAGGCCACAAGGTCCTTCCTGCTCGGCCGCCCGCGACTGAGATTCTCGTGGGCAGAGCAGCAGCGTGGGCACAACAACAAGAATCCACTGCATCTCGCATCGGGGCTGCTGCAGCTCGCATCTCCACCACCCGGCCCGGCCCACCACAAGTTACTGCAGCAGAGCGAGAAAGAGCGGATTTAACACCCACGAAGCAGCATTAAACAAATAAGGTGAGTCTGCGCCTCCCTCCTTCACAGCGCGGACGCCCTCTCCTTCCCCACACCCCCTGGGTCTCCCTCACGCCCTGGAGGCACTCGGAGCTCTGGAGAGCTGGAGACCAGTGTGCTACAGTTTGCAGGCAGGCTGGCAGTGCTCGTCCCAACAACAGCTTCCCCCAGCCCCTTTGAGCACACTAGCACAAGCGGCTTTCACGAGTGATTTCAATCCATCCTTAGCCGGTCACCCACTCTCTCCCTCCCTCCCTCCAGCTGGGAGAAGTGGACGCCTGGGCTCCTGCTAAGTTGCTTCCTGGTGGCAGGGGCTGGAAAGAGTGCCACTGCCATGCCCTCGAATTCCGTGCCGCGCGGATCGCAGAAAGGAGTTTTGAAAAAACATTTTTGCGTTCGCGCGCAGAAATGCCGGGAGTTTTTGGCGTGTTCCATGCGGCGCGAGGCGAGATTTGCCGCCCACCCCTAGTTGTTACACCAGGCCTCCATGATGGAGGAGGCAGAACCAAGCTGAAACAGGGGCATATAGGCTGGAGGCAAGAATGCCGCCTGGCGCTGCTTACTACAAAGGTGGAATCACCTGCATCTTCGCCCTCTATGTCATCTGTGTCTGACATGTGGGTGCTGGGGATGTTTGGTCTGCAGCTACTGGCCTTACCGGGATCAATAACAGCGGCAGGAGAACCCGTGAAAAATGTGCCAGAAGTGCACCCAGCAGCATTCATCAGCAACTGCCTTGGTGGCAGCAATGCGATGATGAGGATCTGCAGGGCATGGAAGATCCCAACAACTTTTCGCTGGTGTGCATCCGAGGCAGCCATATCTTTCCGCATGCCATCCGGCTCCATGTTCTCCATTATCCTCAGCATCTGTGCCAACTCTCGGCTGACATCGCTGAGGCCACTCTGACTAGACAGTTGCATTCTCCTCTCAGAGTCATGACTCCAGCGATGTCGGGAATGGATTGTTGGACATCATGGAGCCGAACTGTGGGTGGCCGTTAGGGAGTGTGTAAAGTGGTCCCTGATGGGACTTGAGAGACTCCCGTATGTCATCTAGTTTGGCTGCCATGAGGTCGAACCCCACCGCGCCTGTTCAGAGCTCTCTCCAACTTCACGGCAGTCTGGCAGCCTGGCAGGAAGGGTTAGCCGGTTGCAAGTGCAGTGATCCAGCTGTTGAGGTCTGTGATGGCTTTTGACAAGTTGCCGGTGCTTGGAGAGGGGTGAAGCCCACTACTCTTCTGAGATCTGAGATGCTTTTCCTATTGACTTGGGCAGTTCCAGTAGGGGCAGGTCAGTGTCGTCAGTATGGGTATGCTGAAACTGAAAGAGGTGAGGCCTGTCCAAGTCATAGTTGCTAACTTGTCGACTGTGATTTTGCTCATTGATCTGAAAAGTGGGGCGAATAAGTGTCACTTAGGTGTTGACAGTAATATTTACTACATCACTCAGGCAGGTTTCTGAACGGGACATCAAGAGTGCATGATGGAGCAGCAGTGGGTCTTCTTGCTAGTCATTAGATGCGGGTGCTTTCCTGCTCCACGCTGCCTTTGGTCTGTTCGTCAAGGAGTGGTACCACCTCAATAGTACTTTGTGGTTAATGAAACTCTCCTTATAGGAGTTTCAACAAAGGCTTAATCTGGTCATGTTTTGAGTGTGCGCTCTGTTAGAAACCGGTTCATCTGCACTGCACCTTCCTCACCAAAGATAGACTGATATACAAGAATCAGAAAAGGGTGTTAGTATAACATCTGAATACGAGTGACTTATTTCCAGCCTTTTTGGACCTATCTACTTTTCCATCTGGTCTCCCTGGTCTTAAGATCAGAGCTATGTATTAAAGTGATGATCTCTTACCTTGTGACCAGACTGCAGCCAGCTTGATGCTTTGATGGATTTTTTCCCCCCAGGTTCCTCTGTAAAAGAACAATGGCAAATAAAGATCATGAAATGTCTTCATGTTTGTTTCTATAGCCTGGGGCTTGTTTAACTACTATTCACTTTTCGACCAATCAAATGCCTTCTTTAATTTTTATTTTGATGTTCTATAGGTACCGCGGAACCCCCACGGGTCACGTAGAGCCAGTGATAAAGTTCCTTGTTACTCTCGCAAGACCTTTACTTTCTATTCTTGGTCCTGCGGGGTCTCTGGGGGACCGCAGGCCGGACTCGGAGAACCGAAACCGGCCCACGGCCCAAGCTGTCTCAGCCGACGCCCCCCTGGGGTGCAGAGGGGGCAGCCGAGCAGTTTGCGAGCTGCCGAGCTCGGCAGACCTTGTTACAGGGGGCCGATGTTGCAGACGCCTCTCGTAATGCAGCAAAGCGGCTCCCAGGGGCCCAAAACCAGCCCCCCACTCCTAGCGGCCCCACACGGGGAAACTCCCCGGTGCCCGCTACGGCCAGTCCGGCCCTGTGTGGGACACAGAAGTTTAAAAAAAAGTATGTTTACTAAGTAGGGGTAATTTTGTTTTAAAATTGAGCCTCGTGGATTTCTCACAGGCACAAATGAACAAGAGCTCTTGTAATTTTTGGTAAACTTTCTGTGTTTTTATGTCTTGTGGTTCCATGGTATCTGAAACTGGTACAGTGGGACCTGTGACTTACAGTAAAAACACATGTGATTGGTTGAAATAACTATATTGGAGGATTCATTACACGCCTTGATGCTTAGCATAAACCAAAATCATAGGCAGACATTGGGAACTAGAAGTGAAGATCGTCAATGGTTCAGGATACTCTGTGACTCAGATAATGATCTAAAAAACAGATTGGTTATTTTAGAGAATTAGACTTGCATGCAACTGTCTTTTGAATTTTCCCTGCTTATATTCATGCACTGCTGCAATTTTGTATGTAGAACATGCATGGTCTCATCTTGTTTTCCCAGTGAAAGAATTTGTATGTGTTAACGTAAGAGAGATTGAGATATCGTATTGCGTGATTTTTTTAATTAGTGGTCTCATTATGAGATCAGATATATGTGTTTGAATTTTTAAAAAAAACGATTTGTCTTGATATGAAATTGGATATATAAGAATAGAATAATAAAAAGGAAAGATACATTTTTATAGCGACAAAGAGGTGTGGTATTGACCTTATTATTATCAGGGCTGAGTATGAAGGATGGAAGGAAGTTTGGTAAAACTTTACATTTTATCTCTAAGCCCAACGGGAATTTTAATTTCTGACCTTTCAGTCTACAGGCTGTAGTGGCAGACTTCGAAGTCATGTTTTTAAAATATGCTTTAATGTGGCGACACAATGATTGCTGCGAGGCCCACTGCGTAGCATTTGACCCAAGGCCGGACACAGGCAGTGCGGGGGGTCGGCTTTTCCAGGAGGCTGGAAGGGTGGGGCCCACTTTTGTAACTGGTGGCTGGTTTTGTAGCAGTGTAGCAGTTTTAAAATCACTGCGAGTTCCTTATATATCCAACAGTATTCATGCAACAATAAAAGTGCCAAGATAACTCTGGTGAGTGCAATGTGCCTGCTGGAGAGGGATGGAGTTTTGTCTCAGTGGCTTTCTTGACTCATCCCCAGAGTACCGCTGAGGGTTATTATGCCTGCTGCAAAGAGCTTGTGCTTCTGTGCAAATCACAGAACAGTACCATTTATGTGCGTAGCTCCACGTTGGCGTACAGATTCTGCTTTTTGTCTCAGAGATCCTTGTTGACACTGTGTGCAGTTCATAAGTTACAATCGTAATCTAAGGTTAGAAAGTTATGTTTTTGGCCTTCCATTATCCTAATTTTGCTAAAAAGGTTTGTTTGGGTAGAGACAAATGTACCTATTTATGCAGAAGTCAACGTTCTAAATCATGAGTTTGTGCTTCCCAGACCATCACCTCTAAAATGCCTACCAGTATGGATGACATGTGAGATCCTACTCCTTGTAGTCCCCATTGTTTTATGTAACATTTTCTGTACACTAATAGTACACATGTGCGATACATTGTCTCTGTATGCAAAGTGATGTAAAATGCTCCACGACACCCTACACTGGCATGAGAGGTGCTAGAAAACAAATTAAATACACAAATGAGAGAGGGGCTATGGAGAGATGAGAGTAGGCACTGTTGGAGGGCTGTTAGTGAGGGGAATTCATTAAAGAGCCCCAATAAAGATTGCCGTATCCTGGTGCACTCTAAGGTCATCATTTACTATGCTTAAAAAGCTAATACAATTGAATATATAATGAAAAATTTGCTGTAGAATGCTTCATTTTTTCCATTTTTTTTTCCAGATTTTCTTGGGGGGAGAACCCCCCCTGCCCCATTGTAATAGTCAGGCTTGCTTGCTGTGCTCACCAAGCTGTGCACACAGTAGCAGGGGCCGGTCTCGTACAACATTTTCCAGTGTGGAGCCTTGGGCTCCCAGTCCACAGTCCCTGATTTACTCTTACAGGTACAGGAGTACTTGTAGAGTACCATTTACTGAGGACTTAGCAGAGGAAATGGAACATACCAACTCAGGTAAATGCCAATTTTTACCATGTTTTTTGAAAGAGAGCTTCAAGCACTTTTTACACGCGTGGTTTAGCAGGCAAAGGTGCACAGAGTCCTAATGCCAACAAAAATGGGTTCAGCAACAGAAGACTAAAATCTGGGGGAGTATCTGCAAAACATACCAGGTCCAACACGCCCTGTTTTCAAAAACTTTTCCAGGACAAGGGGGCCAATTCCCCAAGTCCTGTAAAGATGGGCGCAACATTTTGTTCATGTGGCAGCCAGGCAATCAGATCGCTCAGTCCCATGGGACTGACACCAATCCAGAAGCACTGAAATGGCAGACTGGAGAAAAAGCTTCCTGGGCCAATCAGAAGTCTCTATTTTTTTAATTTTTGGTACTGTGGAACTCCTGTGGGAACATCCTTCCAGATATACTTAACTTTTAAACCACTGCAAGGCCATCCTGAGCACCTCTTTAAACACTAATTTATTGAAAAACAACTGAATGGATTTACCCTAATCACAAAATGCCTCCGTACTGAGTAAATTTTGAACTTTCTGTCAGATTTGGTGTAATTCCCTTCCGCTGGTTTTCATAGCTGTGTTGAGCAAAGTGATTCTACAGAAATTAACTTTATGGAAATCAATGTTTTGGACACCCCTTTTTTTTTTGGTCCCACAGTCGCCAAAGAATCTGAAGTGGATTAACTTTTTTTTCAAAGTTTGGGTGCCAGTTTCGTGAAAAAAATACCATAGTATTGAGTGCAGAAAATGCTCCTCCTATAGAAACTCTGACCTAAATGGCAACCACACAGTGGTCATATTGGCAAGGATGCCAATGTCGACAGCAGCATAGCTAGGACCATGCTCTTGCTTTATCGGAATGCCAGATTTTTGGTCTGCTTGTAATGTTAGGCGCAGCTTGACGAAACTTAATGAAATTTCCCAAAACAACAATCTCATCCACCTCAGTTCTTTCCTGGAAAGTTTCGGGATGATCCATCCAGTTGGGACTGAGAAAAAGAGGGGGCCCCAAAATGTGCTTTCCCCACGCAATATTCCATAGACACAGCTACAGCCAAAATGGCAGAATTATATCAAATTTGGTAGAAAGCTAGATGTAGGTCCAGAAAGCACATTTTGGTGATTTGGTGTAAATCCGTTCAGTAGTTTTAGAGAAATTAAGGTTCAACATTTATGTATTTTTCACGCCGCAGAGGATTTGTGGAGCCGACAGATCTAAAGATAAGATCTGGTTAGCTGCCGAACATCAACAAAGATGTGTCAGCAGCCCTTTTAGGACTCATGGACCTATTCACCAACACTAGAATTTTTTTTTTTTTTAAATATAGGGAGCAGGGTAGGGATACCCTGCCCTTAGACCGGTTTGGGGTTCCCAGAGGGACACACTGTGGGGCCAGAAAAGTGTATTTTTTATCAGTACTGCGTATCTGTGGCGGATCCATGGATCCACGACACTGATAAAAAAATGGCGGGCTCTCACTTTTTTTTTTTTTTTAAATAAGTCTCCCCAGTGAGTGCCATGGTCCAGGGGGTCAGGACAATGGAGGGCTTGGAGCTCCCCTGGCAACCCCAAACTTACCATAAACTTGGGTGTTCTGGGTGGGACTGGGACACCCCAAAAAAACCATTATTATTCACTGCTCTGGCAAGGAGCCCCCATAATGCCCTGCAAGGATACCCGTGGGGTGATAGTGCGCTTTATAAGTCTATATTACATTACATTACATTACATTACAAGGGCTTTTAAATTATATGTTTGCTTTCTGGTGGTGCCCCAGAAGGGCAAGGACAGGTGCACCATCAAACATTTTATTAATGTTGTGGAGGGCTACAGGGAGAGCAGCAGCCCCCCAGCAACATTAAAAAAAACATAAACAGTAAGAATCCCGGATCATTGAATCTGTGACCCCAGGAGAGCGTACCATATGATTTTTAAAGCACTCCGAGCTGTAACTGTATGCTCTTCAACTGGAGAGCGGAGAACCCTTGTCCTTGGTTCTATGGCTGCACGTTGTGGACTTTCAACTTAAAAAAGACTCAAAGTCATGCTTTTTTCTGGGCAATGCTTTATTGAAAGTTTTTATGTGACAGTCACTTTATTATTAAACATTATAATATGTGAATTTATGAAATATACGACTTACTTATAGTTATTGGTATCTTTTTGAAAATTCAATAAGTCTTCTTTATATATGTGGATGTGCTGACCACTTGATAAAACCAACAGGCCTGCTGCTTTTTATGTTTTTGTATTTTGGCCCTTTGACAAAGGCAGTAGGTCCTCCTTGCTTAAGATGACACCCTTTATATTGTAATGTGACATAGTGAGCCGTGTGTGGCGGGAGGGTAGGCACCTGCGGGGTGTTGGACGCAGGGCCTGGTGCAAGGCCAGACCCTGCTCCCAACTCACATGAGACACCACTGACACATGTGGTTCCCTAAAGCAAACTATAACTGGCTCCCTCGCCGTGCACTGCTTGTAGCCTCACATAATACATCACTCGTGACATGTTCGCTGACTTTATTGATATGATCCCTAACGACATCTGGAAATTAAATCATTGATAACAAAACTCAGTGCAATGATAAAGATGCAGAGTTATAGTCTCATTAGGTATGAGTTGTAGTAAATTGAGATAACAATAACTAGTGAACTTCAGTGGGTTTGTTAGTTTAAAACAGTATGGTTGAACTGACATTTTCACCTATCTATAACGTCCCTTTAACCTTTGTCTTTTTCAGTGAATTTCTAAGTTTTTTTTGTACAAAGTAAAATATTATTTCAATTCTTAAATCTAAAATTTCACTTTAATCTGTGTTTTTTGGTAATTATATATATTCCTAACAACTGCGTATCATTTGACAAATCTGGATGAAGCCTTCCAAACAGGTTCATCCGACTTTGTGTTCTTCTTTGCAAGTTTTGTAGCAGTCTGTCAAGTGGGGGCCAAAAATAGGGGGTCAGCAAAAGTGACATTTGATGTTAAATCCTATTGGACTCTTTGCTCCTCGTTACAGAAACAGCTAAACAGCGGAACAGAATCACAACAAAGATGGCAAACAACTTACTCAAGGAGGCAACTTGATTGGTTTGGTGTAAATCTGTTCAGTAGTTTACAAAAAATGTGCATTTAAAAGGTGGTCCAGTCTGGGCATGAAGATACTACATTTTAGAGAAATTTGGCCTGTTACTCCAGATCCTCTGCGGATTTGCAAATCCATGGAGGGTTTGCAAACCATCCACAAAATAAAGGCACGCCATTGGATGAAAGTGCTTTTTCTCCCCTCGCCCTCTGCAGACTTGCGAATCAAGCTGCAGATTAGTGATTCCACCATCGTGTGAATGACCTTTCACCACAATAAACAATAAAATGTCTTTGCTTTGATCACAGTGTTGTGAAAATTAAAAAGAGAAAGGGCATAAGAGTGAGGATGGGCCTAACTTGATCTCGAGGCACTGTGGGAGGATTTGGGGGGGGCGGAGGGGGGTAAAGAGACCCTCCTGTATTAAAATGTACGCAGGGGTCGGCCATCCATGTTGGGTTGGGCACAAGTCCCAAATCATGCATATATATCAAGAGGAAGAGAAAACAGAAGGGTACCAGGCTGAGGGAGGGGCCATGCATGTCTGCATATAAATGTGTATCAGACTACAGAAGAGTGTATAGCCATTCCCATATATAAACATGTGTCCTACTATGGGATGGACATGCGTCTACCGCTGTATACACATCTGTACCATGGCGAGGGTAGGCCATGTGTGTATGTCTATACATACACGTGAACTTTTAATTTAATCTTTCAATGCGTCACTTTTTTGTTTTATTTTTCTCATATAAACATGTACCATACCAGGAGAGGATCATATATGTCTGTATATATAAGTGTCATACCTAGGACAGACATGTGTCTATTTATCCATGCCATTTTGTGTAACGTGAGCTCGGCCTAACCAGGCGTCACAGCGCTTTACAGACTAGTAGATACATTACATGGACTCAAAGAGACAAGGAAAAACAGGCAAAACGAAAACAGGTGGGACTGGGGGAGTTAAAACTGATGACAAGAATATACAATCCATCCACCCAAGGACCCTGAGCGTCAGCGGCAAAATACAAGCTGTTGTCAGGCGCTGAGCAGGAAAGAGCAGTTTGTAGAGATATCAAAGCAATAATTCCAGAAACGCAAAAATGTGTAAGTGCATCATACACGGGCCGGGGGTTGTGAAAGAACACGTGTGTATGTTTGTATATAGATGTGCATCATTACAGAGACAAGAGAGGAAATGTAACTGCAAAATGTTGGTGACTCTGCAGGCGAGACAGGAAATGTGACCCCACTGAAGGACACTCAGGGAACGTCATATGAACATCCATGTGTAGGATGCGTCTGTGACCCATGAATGCGTGTCGACTTATGTTTATGTAATAGAGACTTATTACTGTGCCAATTGGTTCTTTTATGGGGCGTGGCCACCGTGATGACTTTGCCTCACATTTGTATAACTCTTCCAGAGCATTAAACATTCCAAACAACCCTTGTTTCTATCTCTGGGCTCATTCTGAAAAGTCAGACTTGTTTATCTGCAGGAGCGTAAATGTAAATGCTGTAAAGCGAAACACAGCTGACGCCTCGGGGTGGCTCGTCCTGTCGAGCGAGGTGGGGCTGAGGTGGAGGACGGGAGGGAGCAGTGTGAGAACAAGCACAGCCGCCGGACCACGGCATTCTTCAAGATTTACAGCGTGAAGGAAACGTATTCTATATTTCTTTCAGCTTTTTTCTCACTCACTTTGCTCCTCTCTTGCATGCTTCCTTTTTTCTTCTTTCTTTGTTGTTCTTCTTATTTCTTTTATGACCATACTTTTTCTTTATTTTCTCCCTCGCGTTCTTTTCCTCTGTATTTCTCTTTTCGCACTTTCTCCCCTTCTCTTCATTCTTGTTTTCATTCTCTTTAGCATTTGATATTTCTCTGTCCTATTTTCTTTTATTCTTTCTTCCCATTATTTCGTGCTTCCTCTCAACATATTCTCTTGACTGCTTTATTTCACTCTCTTTTGTGCAGTTTGTATTTGATAACTCGTTTTTTAAACTCTGGCTACTTTTTCAGCTTCAAATATGTATCGCATTTTAAGTTTCCTTTATTGTATTTTTTTTATTTCTCTCTCTTTTCATTATCTGTCAATCATTTCATGAAATCGCGCCTAGTTAAAAAGATATTTGTACGTTTCAGTATCGAGGTAAAATATATACCAATCAAGTAATTATAAATGATGGAAGCGCCAAAAATTGGGGAATAGAAACATGTTTCTCCTTCCTTCACCAACATTTATGCTATGTTCTTACCTCTGTATTGTGCGTCTATCTATCTATCTATCTATCTATCAATCTATCAATCTATCTGTCTACTCAATCTATCTGCCCACTCAATCTATCTGTTCATTGTATCTATCTATCTATTCTATTCTCATCTCATCTATCATCATTCTATCTATCTATCTATCTATCTATCAATCTATCTGTCTATCTCATCTGTCTATCTATCTATCTATCTATCTATCTATCAATCTATCTGTTCTATCTATCTGTCTATCTATCTATCTATCTATCTATCTATCTATCTATCTGTCTGTCTGTCTATCTATCTATCTATCTGTTCATTCATCTATCTATTCATCTATCTATCTATCTATCTATCTATCTATCTATCTATCTATCTATCTATCTATCTGTCTATCTATCTGTCTATCTCATCTAATACTCATCTATCTATCTATCTATATCTATCTATCTATCAATCTATCTATCTATCTATCTATCAATCTCATCTATCTATCATGACTATTCTGTTCTGTCTGTCTATCTATCTATCAATCTATCTGTTCCATTCTATTCATCTATCTATCTATCTATCTATCTATCTCATCTATCTATCTATCTATCTATCAATCTATCTGCTCTATCAATCTATCTATCTATCTATCAATCTATCTGTCTATCTATCTATCTATCTATCAATCTATCTGTCTATCTATCTATCTATCTATCTATCTATCTATCTATCAATCTATCTGTCTATCAATCTATCTATCTATCTATCTATCTATCTGTCTATCTATCTATCTATCTATCAATTCCATTCTGTCTACTCAATCTATCTATCTATCTATCAATCTATTAGTCTGTCTATCTATCTATCTATCTATCTATCTATCAATCTATCTATGCTCTATCAATCTAGACATTCATATCTATCTATCAATCTATCTGTCTATCTATCTATCTATCAATCTATCTTTGTCTATCAATCTATCTATCTATCATCTATCAATCTATCTATCTATCTATCTATCAATCTATCTATCTATCTATCTATCTATCTGTCTATCAATCTATCTATCTATCTATCTATCTATCTATCTGTCTATCAGTCTATCAGTCTATCTGTCTATCTATCAATCTATCTATATCTATCTATCTATCTGTCTATCTGTCTATCTGTCTATCTGTCTATCTGTCTATCTATCTATATCTATCTATCTATCTATATTCTATCTCATCTATCTATCTATCTATCAGTCTGAGTCTGCCTTATCTGTCTGTCTGTCTGTCTGTCTGTCTATCTGTCTATTCTGTCTCATCTGTCTGTTCTAGTCAAATGTCTATCTGGTCTCATCTGTCTATCTATCTATCTCATCTTATCATATCTATCTGTCTGTCTGAAGGGTTCTTGCCTTGTCTATCTATCTATTCATTCTATCTGTCTATCTGTCTATCTATCTATCTATCTATCTATCTATTCTCATGTCCTTTCTGTAAACACATTTCTTTATTTTTGAACTTACAGACAATATAGTGATATGGATTAGCCGTTGAAATTATAACACTGCATAATATTTTCGAAAGAATGGAATATTTAGATTGCTTTTGTACTTGTTCGTTTAAAAGACCAGTTTTCAAAACCGGAAAAGTGCAGAACGAGCAATTATTACGACTTTGCGCACCTTGCACAGTGCTCCTCCCGGAGGGCTACAATATTTCTTTAAAATCATACCAATGTTTAATGCAAGGCAACCCTGTGATCAAATTTTTGCATCTCTTTAGTAACAGAGTGTAGTGAAAAAAGTCTGCCGTGTTTAGTGAGCATAATTGATGTTATACGCAAAATTAAGCGAATAACAGAGGAGGAACCCAAGCGTACACCACCTCTATCAGATAGATCAGCCTTTCATGCCGCCTTTTTTACTGGCCCGTGAGATAAATTCCCCAGCCTCCCTCGCCCTCATACACATTTCTAGGTAATCAACGGACTGCAGTTAAAATATTACGAGTCCCCTGATAGTCAAACAGCTGCTTGATCACACGTTATGTTCTAGGTTGTATTTTATAATCACTTAAAAATGCCGACATTTTTAAAGCAGTGTAAAGGCCCCCAGAGGGAAGACCTGGACAAATGCTCCCAGAAACACAGACACACCTTGAATGAATTTTCTAATTTGACCTCATTGTACTTACATATTACGAGACAACAATTGTGCTTTTTACGAACGATGCAAATCACCACTCTTGTCATTTCTCGTAATGTTCAGGAATTATGACACAAGTTTCAATTCAAAGCGCCAAGAAAACGGAGAGCGCTACCATGAGTCACGGCGCTCAATTCAATGCGCAGACTGACCAACGTTTACATAATGTGCCTATGAGCCGGCATTTGGCGAGCTTAGGAAGCCCGTGAATTCGGTACGTAGGGACAAATTCGGCATTGTAACTGCAACTGGAAAAGAACTGCGTGTTTCATGAGAGAGGATCTATTTATGAAAAACAAATGCGGCGTGATAAAAAGATGCGAACAGACAGGGAGTGGTAAACGCTGAACTTAGATCTACATTGTGAGAAACTGAATCAACGTCAGGAAAGGGGCTCAACTGGGAAAGAAGTAGAAAAGAAGCGAAATGATGCCTGGAAAAAGATACTGGGATGCGGGACTATGAATACACCCTAGACATCAAAGAAAGAAAACTCAAGGACAAAGAAAGTATGGAAAACAGGTCAAGGGGACACAGATTGAGAACAGGCAGTTTAAAGAGAAGGAAACAAACAAAAATACAGGGAGACAAAAGAAGGAGTTGAGGGAAAGAACGCGACGAAGGAGAAAGAAGAGTAGAGAATCAAATAGAGTATAGCATAGTGGACATGTGGGCAGAAGGGAATAGAAGAGCGAAAAAAAGATCGCGGAGTTAGAGAGGAGGAAGGAAAGAAAACATAGAAACAAATTAACAAAGAAAGAAAGCGAGAAGGAAGAAAAAGAAAAGATATGGATTAAATGGACGTGAACATTTTAAGTAAACAGAGAGTAAAAGAGATCAGAAGGAAAAGAGTCAAAGAGAGAAGAAAGACCTTATGAATGAGTGAGAGCGAGAGAGAAGGACATACACGAATTGGAAGAAAGAAAGAAAGAAAGAAAGAAAGAGGATGAAAAGAAGAAAGAATGTAAAAAAGAAAGAAAGGAAGAAAGGAAGAAAGAAAAAAAGAAAAAGTTCCAAGGAAAGAAGGAAAGAAAGACAGACAGAAAGAAAGACAGATACCATAGGGAGAAACAAGGTCATATTGAATACGTAAAGAAATAAGAGTGAAGAAAAAAATGACTAAGAACCCATAAAGGAAGTACTATAATTTGTCCAATGAAAGAAAATATGGCTAGAAAATAGAACTCAGTACAGATTCATTGCAAAGAAGCGGGGCCGAGGTGAACTTAATCCAGAGCCTTGAAGCCGGTCCTAGTTTTCAGGGCGCTGGCGTCGCGCTGGCCTCTCCAATCCGCGCGGTACAGGGAGGTGACCCACCCCACTCCGTGGCCCAGCCATGGCCCGCTCTCTTCAAAAGGCAGGACTAGCCTGCCCTGGGCGCGTGGGGCCTTTAACTTAAATCCCAAGATTTGCATCAAAAACAGCTTGGAGCAATTCGCGTAAAACAGGCCCAAATGTTCATTCAAGCCCCGGCCTCGATCAGGTTTCACCGCAGCCCCGGCTCTGATACTAGAGAGGGAAAATACATCTTCTAAAGTTTCTCGGCTCAAAGAAAACATTTTCTCTTTCTTTTCTGCTAATCTCTGCAGCCCTGGAGTCTTTTTGGAGGGGACAGAAAGATTAAACATCAGAACGTGTGATTCTGGTGTAAAGACCCCGCCACGCTCGCCAGCCACTCTTCGAGACGGTGTTTGTGTGTCAAAAACATAATCATGGCTGGGCTTCTACAGTGCTGTATTTTTTTACCTCTTTAGAAAAGTTGGTGTTGATTGGTTCAGGAAGGACGAAGTTATGGGGTGCCAACATTGTCTGGAGGAGAGAACACGAACAGCATGGCAGCTCTAGTGCTGCCTCCCTTGACTAAAGAGACGGCGTCTGCCTAGCTCGTGACCTAGGCTGCCGGCCCGGGCTGCTATATCACATTATGGCCCGCTGCCGAGGCCTGTATTAATTGATAAAAGCCCTGAACTCGGAAACGAGGGAGTGGATAGAGCCCGAGGCAGAGACGCTAAAATGCTATTAACACATTCCAACCACTGAGGGTAGAGGTGGGCTATACATTAAAAATGGAGAAACAGAAATACCAGCGCTCAAAAGCTGACGTAGGAGGCGTATATCACTCATCATTTGCCCAGAGCCCCTCCGGCCTGTCCTCAGCGGAGCTCTCATCATTCTAGTACACTGATAGTTTATCAATCCCTTATAATGCATGTTACTGTATTCGATACACTCATGCCTGTAATTGCCTAAATGTAAATCTCACAGACACCTATATTGATAGGTTTGCACTGTACAAACATCTAAAATAAATAAATATATGACAGTGCCGGCCAAAGCGGATAAGTAATTATTGATGAGATGCGTGCTCCGTGATTTTGAGTGATTATACCCCACTGCCCCAATAAAATCCGTGGGGTGTTTTCTCCAAAGAATTAGCTGGCATGGCCCAGGCGTTTCTCCTTTAAAGTTTTGTGCAGAACGGCCGCGGCAGGACTCGAATCTGAAATGCCAGGTTCCACATTCACAATCTGATCAGAGGTTTGTGGCCCCCGCTGCAGCTAAAAATACTCTCTGAGCTGGCACGAGCCAGGAGCGGGCGCAAAACCAGCGACGTAGATCTTCAAAAAGCTGAAACAAAAAACGATAGAAATCCGACGGTTGAAATTCACGGACCAGTTCACAAAGCAAATTAGAATCGGATTTTGGAATCGGATTGGCTGAGATCATAGATGTAACTCCTGTGGCCATTACCCGCTTAGGTAACTAGGAGAGGCTTCTTTGTGAAAAAAACTAGGATTCGTGCGAACGTGTATTGCAAGCTAAGGCCACTCTTCAGATGAGCAGGAAACACACATTTTAGTTTTAAACATGTCACATGTGTAACTTGAGAATTGTGAAAACAGATACACGCATTAAAATTCATCTTTTACTTTTCGCAGGTAAATCTCACAGGGTGGAAGAAAAAGGGAAAAAACATTAAACTTAATGAGGAAATGAGTACTGGACACAGAGCCTGGTGCAGGAGGACAGGCCCTGTGTCCAGTAAAGGCTGGGCACTACTGAGCGGTCCAGGAGGCCACCCCCTGGGCCCAGTAAAGGCTGGGCACTACTGAGCGGTCCAGGAGGCCAGACCCTGTGTACAGTAAAGGCTGGGCACTACTGAGCGCTGCAGGAGGCCAGGCCCTGTGTACAGTAAAGGCTGGGCACTACTGAGCGCTGCAGGAGGCTAGGCGCTGTGTACAGTAAAGGCTGGGCACTACTGAGCGGTCCAGGAGGCCACGCTCTGTTTCTAGTAAAGGCTGGGCACTACTGAGCGGTCCAGGAGGCCAGGCCCTAATCCCAGTAAAGGCTGGGCACTACTGAGCGTTGCAGGAGGCCACGCCCTGTGCTCAGTAAAGGCTGGGCACTTCTGAGCGGTCCAGGAGGCCACGCCCTATCCCCAGCAAAGGCTGGGCACTACTGAGTGCTCCAGAGGCCACGCCCTATGCCCAGTAAAGGCTGGGCACTACTGAGCGGTCCAGGAGGCCACCCCCTGGGCCCAGTAAAGGCTGGGCACTACTGAGCGGTCCAGGAGGCCAGACCCTGTGTACAGTAAAGGCTGGGCACTACTGAGCGGTCCAGGAGGCCACCCCCTGGGCCCAGTAAAGGCTGGGCACTACTGAGCGCTGCAGGAGGCCAGGCCCTGTGTACAGTAAAGGCTGGGCACTACTGAGCGCTGCAGGAGGCTAGGCGCTGTGTACAGTAAAGGTTGGGTACTACTGGAGCTGTCCAGGAGGCCACGCTCTGTTTCTAGTAAAGGCTGGGCACTACTGAGCGCTGCAGGAGGCCAGGCCCTGTGTACAGTAAAGGCTGGGCACTACTGAGCGCTGCAGGAGGCCAGGCCCTGTGTACAGTAAAGGCTGGGCACTACTGAGCGCTGCAGGAGGCTAGGCGCTGTGTACAGTAAAGGCTGGGCACTACTGAGCGCTGCAGGAGGCTAGGCGCTGTGTACAGTAAAGGCTGGGCACTACTGAGCGGTCCAGGAGGCCACGCTCTGTTTCTAGTAAAGGCTGGGCACTACTGAGCGGTCCAGGAGGCCACCCCATGGGCCCAGTAAAGGCTGGGCACTACTGAGCGGTCCAGGAGGCCAGACCCTGTGTACAGTAAAGGCTGGGCACTACTGAGCGCTGCAGGAGGCCAGGCCCTGTGTACAGCGAAGGCTGGGCACTACTGAGCGCTGCAGGAGGCTAGGGCCCTGTGTACAGTGAAAGGCTGGCACTACTGAGCGGTCCAGAGGCCACGCCTCTGTTTCTAGTAAAGGCTGGCACTACTGAGCGGTCCAGGAGGCCAGGCCCTAATCCCAGTAAAGGCTGGGCACTACTGAGCGCTGCGGAGGTGGCCACGCCCTGTGCCCAGCAAAGGCTGGGCACTTCTGAGCGGTCCAGGAGGCCACGCCTATCCCCAGCAAAGGCTGGGCACTACTGAGTGCTCCAGAGGCCACGCCCTATGCCCAGTAAAGGCTGGGCACTACTGAGTGGTCCAGGAGGCCAGGCCCTGTGTCCAGTAAAGGCTGGGCACTACTGAGCGGTCCAGGAGGACACGCCCTGTGCCCAGCAAAGGCGTGGCACTACTGAGTGGTCCAGGAGGACACGCCCTGTGCCCAGTAAAGGTTAGGCACTACTGAGTGCTCCAGGAGGCCACGCCCTATCCCCAGTAAGGACTGGGTACTACTGAGCAGTCCAGGAGCCCACGCCCTTCCCCCCAGTAAAGGTTGGGCACTACCGAGCGGTTCAGGAGACCACCCCATTCCCCCAGTAAAGGCTGGGCACTACCGAGCGGTCAAGGAGACCATGCCCTGTGCCCAGTAAAGGCTGGGCACTACTGAGCAGTCCAGGAGACCACGCCCTGTGCCCAGTAAAGGCTGGGCACTAATGAGTGCTCCAGGAGGCCACGCCCTGTCCCCAGTAAAGGCTGGGCACTTCTGAGTGGTCCAGGAGGCCACGCCCTGTGCCCAGTAAAGGCTGGGCACTACTGAGCGGTCCAGGAGTCCATGCCCTGTGCTCAGTAAGGGCTGGGCACTACTGAGCGGTCCAGGAGGCCAGTACCTTCCCCGAGTAAAGGATGGGCACTACAGAGCGGTTCAGGAGGCCACGCCCTGGGCCCAGTAAAGGCTGGGCACTACTGTGTGCTTCATTAGGCCACACCCTATCCCCATTAAGGCTGGGCACTACTGAGTGCTTCAGGAGGCCACACCCTGTCCCCAGTAAAGGCTGGGCACTTCAGAGCGGTCCAGGAGGCCACGCCCTGTGCCCAGTAAAGGCGGGGCACTTCTGAGTGGTCCAGGAGGCCACGCCCTATCCCCAGCAAAGACTGGGCACTACTGATTGTCCAGGAGGCCTTGCCCTATCCCCAGTAAAGACTGGGCTCTACTGAGGGCTCCAGGAGGCCACGCCCTATCCCCAGCAAAGGCTGGGCACTACTGAGTGCTCCAGGAGGCCACGCCCCATGAAAGGCTGGGCACTAATGAGCGGTCCAGGAGGCCACACCCTTCCCCCAGTAAAGGCTAAGCACTACCGAGCGGTCCAGGAGGCCACGCCCTCCCCCCAGTAAAGGCTGGGCACTAAAGAGCGGTCCAGGAGGCCACGCCCTTCCCCCAGGAAAGACTGGGCACTACCGAGCGGTCCAGGAGGCCACGCCCTGTGCCAGTAAAGGCTGGGTACTACTGAGCAGTCCAGAAGGCCATGCCCTGGCCCAGTAAAGGCTGGGCCCTGCCGAGCGGTCCAGGAGGCGACGCCCTGTGCCCAGTAAAGGCTGGGCACTACTTAGTGGTCCAGGAGGCCACGCCCTGTGTCCAGTAAAGGCTGGGCACTACTGAGCAGTCCAGGAGGCCACGCCCTATCCCCAGTAAAGGCTGGGCACTTCTGAGCGGTCCAGGAGGCCACGCCCTATCCCCAGTAAAGGCAGGGCACTACTGAGCAGTCCAGGAGGCCACGCCCTGTGCCCATAAAGGCGGGGCACTACTGAGTGGTACAGGAGGCCACACCCTATCCCCAGCAAAGGCCGGGAACTACCGAGTGCTCCAGGAGGACATGCCCTAACCCCAGTAAAGGCTGGGCACTACTGAGCGGTCCAGGAGGGCACGCCCTGTGCCCAGTAAAGCCTGGGCACTAATGAATGCTCCAGGAGGCCACGCCCTATCCCCAGTAAAGGCTGGACACTTCTGAGCGGTCCAGGATGCCACGCCCTATCCCCAGCAAAGGCTGGGCACTACTGAGTGCTCCAGGAGGCCACGCCCCAGTAATGGCTGGGCACTACTGAGCAGTCCAGGAGGCCACGCCCTATCCCCAGTAAAGGCGGGGCACTTCTGAGCAATCCAGGAGGCCACGCCCTATCCCCAGCAAAGGCTTGGCACTACTGAGAGCTCCAGGAGGCCACGCCCTATCCCCAGTAAAGGCTGGGCACTACTGAGCGGTCCAGGAGGCCACGCCCTGGGCCCAGTATAGGCTGGGCACTTCTGAGCGGTCCAGGAGGCCATGCCCTATCCCCAGTAAAGGCTGGGCACTACCGAGTGGTCCAGGAGGCCACGCCCTATCCCCAGCAAAGGCTGGGCACTACTAAGTAGTCCAGGAGGACACGCCCTGTGCCCAGTAAAGGCTGGGCACTATTGAGTGCTCCAGGAGGCCACGCCATATCCCCAGCAAAGGCTGGGCACTACTGAGCAGTCCAGGAGGCAGCGCCCTGTGCCAAGCAAAGGCTGGGCACTACTGAGTGGTCCAGGAAGCCATGCCCTGTGCCCAGTAAAGGCTGGGCACTACTGAGCGGTGCAGGAGGCCACGCCCTGTGCCCAGTAAAGGCTGGGCACTACCAAGGGGTGCAGGAGGCCACGCCCTGGGCCCAGTAAAGGCTGGGCACTACCGAGCGGTCCAGGAGGCCACGGCCTGGGCCCAGTAAAGGCTGGGCACTACTGAGTGGTCCAGGAGGTCATGCCATATCCGCAGTAAAGGCTGGGAACTACTGAGCAGTCCAGGAGGCCACGTCTTTCCCCCATTAAAGGCTGGGCACTACTGAGCGGTCCAGGAGGCCACGCCCTATCCCCAGTAAAGGCTGGGCATTATTGAGTGGTCCAGAAGGCCACGCCCTAACCCCAGCGAAGGCTGGGCACTACTGAGTGGTCCAGGAGGCCGTCCATTGTGCCCAGTAAAGGCTGGGCAGTACTGAGCGGTCCAGGAGGCCATGCCCTGTGCCCAGTAAAGGCTGGGTACTACTGAGTGGTCTAGGAGGCCATGCCCTGTCCCCAGTAAAGGTGGGGCAATTCTGAGCAGTCCAGGAGGCCATGCCCTATCCCCAGCAAAGGTTGGGCACTACTGAGTGCTCCAGGAGGCCACACCCTATCCCCAGTAAAGGCTGGGCACTACTAAGCAGTCCAGGAGGCCACCCGCTGTGCCCAGTAAAGGCTGGGCACTACTGAGTGCTCCTGGAGGCCACGCGCTATCCCCAGTAAAGGCTGGGCACTTCTGAGCGGTCCAGGAGGCCATGCCCTATCCCCAGCAAAGGCTGGGCACTACTGAGTGGTCCAGGAGGCCACGCCCTGTGCCCAGTAAGCGCTGGGAACTACTGAGTGCTCCTGGAGGCCACGCCCTATCCCCAGTAAAGGCTGGGCACTTCTGAGCGGACCAGGAGGCCACGCCCTGTGCCCAGTAAAGGCTGGGCACTACTGAGCGGTCCAGGAGGCCACGCCCTGTGCCCAGTAAAGGCTGGGCACTACTGAGCGGTCCAGGAGGCCATGCCCTGTCCCCAGTAAAGGCTTAGCACTACTGAGTGCTCCAGGTGGCCACGCCCTATCCCCAGTAAAGGCTGGGCACTATTGAGCGTTCCAGGAGGTCGCGCCCTGAGCCCAGTAAAGGATGGGCACTACTGAGCGGTCCAGGAGGCCATGCCCTTCCCCCAGTAAAGACTGGGCACTACTGAGCGGTCCAGGAGGCCACACCCTGTCCCCAGTAAAAGCTGGGCACTATTGAGCGGTCCAGGAGGCCACGCCCTTCCCCCAGTAAAGGCTGGGCACTACAGAGCGGTCCAGGAGGCCACGCCCTGGGCCCAGTACATTCTGGGCTGGGCACTACCGAGCGGTCCAGAAGGTCGCGTCCTGGGCCCAGTAAAGACTGGGCACTTCTGAGTGGTCCAGGAGGCTGCGCCCTGGGCCCAGTAAAGGCTGGGCACTACCAAGAGGTCCAGGAGGCCGCGCCCTGTGCCCAGTAAAGGCTGGGCACTACCGAGCAGTCCAGGAGGCCGCGCCCTGTGCCCAGTAAAGGCTGGGCACTACCGAGCGGTCCAGGAGGACACGCCCTGTGCCCAGTAAAGGTGGGGCACTACTGAGTGGTCCAGGAGGTCATGCCCTATCCCCAGTTAACGCTGGACACTTCTGAGCGGTCCAGGAGGCCACACTCTTCCCCCAGTAAAGGCTGGGCACTACTGAGCGGTCCCGGAGGCCACGCCCTATCCCCAGTAAAGGCTGGGCACTACTGAGCAGTCCAGGAGGCCACGTCTTTCCCCCATTAAAGGCTGGGCACTACTGAGCGGTCCAGGAGGCCATGCCCTGTGCCCAGTAAAGGCTGAGCACTACTGAGTGGTCCAGGAGGTCATGCCTTCTGCTCATTTATGGCTGGGCACTACTGAGAGGCGCCACAGGCCTGCCCTGATGGGGACTCCAGAGCTTAACTCTAGCAATGTTGTGACAACACTATACATGTGGTGCAGGATGTAGCCAAAGGTATGCACTGTGCCCTGTGTCAACTGGGCATGGCAATAGGCTGTGCCCAGTAGGTCATGGTATGTAGCCCTCAGTGCCCAATGCCTGCTCAGCACATCCATAGTCCGGCCAGTGGGACTCTGACCAAGCATACTGGGCACTGGATGTGATCAAAGGGCACTCCCTGTTCCCCTTGGGCATGGCCATTGTTCTAGCCCAGTAAGTGCAAGGGTTGCCTTAGGCTATGAACTGTGCCCAAAGGGCAGCAAGCACTGGCGCAGTGGATGTAGGTTTTGGGTGAGTCTGCGTCCTACAGCTATTGTTCGCCGGGCAGAGCTGGAGGCCACATGCTCTGTCCTACTAGCACTAGGGTTGGAATTTGGAAAGAGGGTGTGGCCTTGTGCTGAATGCCTATTGAGCACGGCTGCTGGCACTAGGGGCTAGGGTACTGGGCACAGCACATGACTAAAGGGTGAGTGGTTTACAGTGACGCGATTACTAGGCAGAGTTCGTGACTCGCAAATCGACATACTTGGCACACACTGGGGCCGAAGTCTTGTCCTGTGCCCAAGGCTCTCTTGCCGTGGGCACAGTCTGCACCAGGTGGTCACTGGAGACAGAGTTCCTGGACATAGAGTGTGACCAAAAAAAGCACTAGGATTCTACAAAGTATGGCGCTACTTGTGACCAATGGCACCAGGGTGCTGAGCAGAGGGTGTGTCCAAGGTCACACTATGGCTTTAGAGTTGGTGGGCTCTGTTGAAGGCCCTGCTCAGTGCAAACTGAGGATGGGGTAAAAGGCACCATCCAAAAGACATGCCCCATGCCCAGGAGATGAAGGGACTGTGGCACCGAACAGAGCGGCGGCCAAATGCCTAGTGGGCATCGAGGCACACCTATGGTACCAGAATTCCGTGGAGTAAATATTGTCTTGCAAAAATATCATGGGCTTAATATTGTTTACAAAAATAGTGTCCCGTTGTAGTTAATAACAGAAAACCCACTCCCACTGAGGCACCATAATATAAAAATATTTGGGAACCAATATTCATGCCAAACAATGTTTTTGTCAACAATATTTTGACAGACAACTGAGGCAGTAGCACTGCATGTAGCCATCCTGCTGCAGTGGAACATCAAACATTTTGTTAAAAAGAAATGGCCTCACTTACATGAGTGGATAAATTGTAGAACATTTCAATGCTCGTTTTTAGGCCATTACTGAATATGACCCCCCGCTCAGCACCTGAGCATGGAGTCTGCAGAACTTTGGCTTTCATCTAATTTCAGACCCCACCGTCAGTGCAGGACAAATGTACTTGCCTGCACCCCTTTTCTGAAGAGTTGTATGCTGAAAATCTACACTTTGAGAACTTTGTGGGATCATGAAAAAACCTATCGCATCAAAATGAGTATCTGCAGGAATTGCACACTTGCTGTTTTTTTGTGCATAGATTATTGAAAAAATGCACTGGAATTTCTACTATAGAAAACATTAAAGATGACTTCAATCTACCACAATGCACTAGCCTAGATGCTAGAAGAAAAGGAATGTTGCTCAGGGGCATGACACTAGAGCCCTCTCACTTTCATTACCTTACACCCGGAGCACTTTCTTTTTTTTTGTATATTCTTTTTATTTGGTTTTTATTGCACACATGTAATAGACAACAGCGTTAGTAATTGAATCTTACATAAGAGTTTGTACATGCAATTTGGTACATTATCATTTCTGCTGTGGACACGGTTACAGTTTGCCATTTTACTCTAATATGGTGTTCTTGGTTCAGACTATCTTAAAGGATATAGCTTCATTGTATATATTACAGCGGTATTTGATGAATGACATTGGTTTTAGTAAGTGTAGGATATTGTGCTGCAATAGGGAACATAACTAGAACTGAAGGTGAAACAAACTGGGGTACACTGTGTATGAGGAAATGTATGTTGCTTAACGTGGATGGGTATTGCTGAGAGTATTAGTTCATGGTCACTTTGAGTCAGGTCTCAAGAGAGTGTGCATTAGATCACACCCGGAGCACTTGCTATGATCACCAAAACCCCTACGTCCTGAACAAGTTAAAACCAGTAAAAACATCCAAAAATGGCACTGTGCACTCACACTGTCAGTTCCATCTTTAGCATGTCAAACAGGCCTTAAAATATTCTAAAATTCAACAACTCTCAGGAATGTGGCCATTTCTTTTGGAAAGAAATATACATGTGTATCACAATTTACTCCACTGAGTCCAATAAAGAGGCGACACAGCAACTTGCAATGAGTTTATTGACCAACACACTTAGGGGCCGATTATGAGTATGATGGGAGGACCGCCAGCCCGCAGAGGCGGCGGTCCATGAAATGCTGCAAAGAAGTCAGCGTCTTGCCTGTCACATCACAAGGTCACAGATTGGCATGCCAGCGGCACGCTTCGGCTCTGCTGCAACTCCTGATGCCGTTGCCGGACATGCAGCACTGCCCCCAGCAAGTCGGGAGGACTGTTTATTGCAGCACGTACTGCAAGCAAAACAGTGCATGCAAATGACCCAATGGCATGGGGGCAAACAGTGCTGACACCGGCAACTTATCTCAAGGGCGAACTCGCCATGGAGACAGTTGTGCCCCCCAAAACCTGCCTTTCCGCCAACCTTTTCATGGCGGTGTCCCCACCATGAAAAGGTCTGCGGAAAGGCAGGTTGTAATGGCCACAGTGGTGCCGATGCCGGCTCCGCCTCCATTGAGAGCTGCTGTCCATACTGCCGCTGCAGGAGCTATGTTCTTGGTGGTAGCAGCAGTCTGGAGGCGGTCGTGTGGTGGTACAATCGCACACCTTGTAATCGGGCAGTCGGACCACTGAAGAGGCAACAGTCAGATCGCCAACAACATTATGGTGGTCCTAGGACCACCGTACTCGTAATCGGACCCTTACTCAGTGTATTTTGGCTAAGAGAAGCCTTGGTCATGACCCAGTTCCATTTCTCTTTTACCAAACATAAAGTGAAATCAACAGGTAATGAGGCATCAATTGTAGCATAAACATAAATAATACATTCTGTCTCTTTTTTTATGCCACATATAAAATTTAAATTACTACATATAACAATTATTAAATCATGGTAATAATGTTTCCAAATATCCAAGATCCAGCCAAAGTGGGCAACTAAATTAAATTAACTTGATCAATATATTAAATAATGCAAAGCCTGGGTGGGCTACAGACCACTCGTTGAAGTTCTATGTAATCTGACTCAGATGAATCACCTACTGGACCAGTTCAGCGCCTTAAATTATATACAATATATAAACATTAAGATATTAAAATCAATTAAAAAACGAGGGTATCATAGCTTAACAATTAGAGACTCATAAATGTGCTGACATTTCTTCATCCATATTAAGCCCACATAGTTCCAAAAACTTCAATTCAAGAATATACTTTGACTTCAGATAGCAGAAGGCCAGATCTCTATCACCACATCTTGATGACTTAAATACGCAATCTATCACAAACTACTTTAACATACATTCATCCCCATTAAGTAATTGATTGAAGTGCCTGTCCACAGGATAATTTGTATTCATGTTCCGTATCACTGCAAGGTCTTCCAGCACTCTCTTAAATACTGGGAAAATCGAAGTACCCACATCACTTTTAGAGGTCAACTTTTTATTAATTTGATAGGATTAGATTAAAAAGGGGAAATATAATTTTGACAACGTATCCTACTTTACGTGTTTTACGTTTAACATATTTCCTAAATTCAAGATCCTGCTTTTGGTTCCTGCTGTTATATATCTGTTGGAAGTGGCTGGAGGTCAAATCACCTGTGAGGGATCTTGTTTGTCTATGTGTGACCTGAGGCCTCACAGAAATGTCATTTCCTATGATTGGATCAATCTTCAAATGATGTCAATGTCGCTGTAGGACATATGTAAGAGGATTCACTGTTGTAGGTCAAGACCAGCCCGATAAAGGCTTAGACTGCTTCTGTTGTACCCTGAACAACACTTCTTCACTTTTTCTGAGCTCGCTTTTCTCACTGCCATGTTTAAAAAGCCTTTGTGCACATCCACTGGCTCTAAACTTCATTAATACATTTTCCTGATATCTTGCAAATGTCTCTTCTTTTTCCTATAGAATTTCCCATTATGATTGACTCCTATTTAGTGAATTGGTAAAAGCTACGGCCATTTAACATAACTTTGGCAGCTCTGGATTTTATAAACAGTGTTGCACGATTCATGCCGTCTTACACTATTATTCTGGACAATGAGGTCTCAGCTCTGCAGATAGCCAAAACACACTCATCCCGGGTTCACGACTCTATCAGGTTAGTTGGAGGCAGTTGTAACTCTGGCCAAGTAAAGGAAGTTTCTGGGTTGTTGGGGAGGAATTATTGAGGCATTTTGAGAAGCTCATCCTTTTAGGCATGTACTTTAGCAACATTGCACATTGTAGGACTTCTTGGTCACAGTTCATCCACTGAATGTTGTCCCCACGTCTGGGCATACCTGTCCCACTTAGGGCGACATAATTAGTATACAAAACAGTGATGAATGGAATGCTTGAATTAATCTCAGTCATTGGTAATTATTCAGGCCCGCATCCCAGCCAATCGTTATCTTGCACACCATGCCACCTCAGTTTATACCCAGCTATATGCAAATCAGTCTTGACCCTGCTCCAATTGGAAGAGTCCAGCCTGTACCTCCAAGCCAGGCCCTCCCTGAACCAGAACACAGCAATCCAGGACCAGTTTTTTCCTAGTCATGGGCTCATCAGCCAGGTACACCTTGGTTCCTGTGACACAGTGTGCATGGATCACGTCTGGGCATACCCGTCCCACTAAGGGCGACACACTAATGTATACAAAAGATTGATGGATGGAATGCTTGAATTAATCTCAGCCACTGCTAATTACTCGGTGCCGCATCCCAGTCCATCGTTATTTTGCACGCCATTTTACCTCAGTTTGGCCATTTCACACAGTGATCAAATCATTAATAGTAGGACATAAAATTGTACAGTCAGGTGCCCCTGCCAGAATCAAACCAATTGTGTGCAGTCTTTCACCCGCATCCACTCCCTGATGGAGGTTGTCTGACGCACATGGCACTTTAACTCTCGTCTTGTCTGACGATGAACTTGTCAAGCTGGATGTATCTTGCCACTGCATCTCTTTTGCTTCTAACTGGTCAGTGCTCCTGGCACACATGCACTAAAAATACAGATCCACTGACCAAGTCGGTGCTTTACGCTATAGCAATACACTAGCGGGCCGATGCTCGCTACATAAGGATGATCATACCGGCTTAAATTCTCAGTTCAATTTACTCAGTCCAGTGAAGAGGCGTCCCTCTGAGTGAGTTCTATATCTCCTCACAACAAGTCAAGTGAAGCCAATATATCACGTAGTAAGATTTCTACATTATAAAAGAGACATTCTATCTCACTTTTTTATGGTCCATACAATTTTTAAATGTTTTAATATCATAACAATTCATAAATCCAGGTATAATTACTATAGGATAATGTTTCTATCAAATGCCCAAGCAAAGTGACCAATACAATTAAATTAAGTCAACAATCAATTACATAATGTAAAGCCCAGGTGAGCTACAGACCTCTCAGTTAAAGTCCTTTGTAATGGTTCTTCTAAAAATTCCCTGCTCGTATTTTATGTTTGGGTGCTTTCGTTTGTTAAGGATAAGTTATAGTTTCTTTTGTTCATAAGATAATTACATATACTTAAAAATTCTTAATCTTCCTAACAACACAGTTAAAGCGATGTTAATAGATAAGAAACCCTAAAACAAAATATTGAAACAGGCCACCTATGGTTAGCTGGGCCAACCTTAATTTGCGCCTCAGCCTTGCAAGGTTCATGTTCTCACTCATGAGATCACAGATGACATTGGAAACGAAATTGCTAAATTGGCACCATTGATGACACCACTGATGAGATCGCATAAGACATCACCAATGGCATCACTGTACGAAGATGGATAATGCGATAATGGATGATGGATGCGATAATGGATGATTTAAGACCACATTGTATACTTTCAAGGAGAGTCAGCCAGGGTTTTGGCCTGACTGAGCGCAGTGCCCGTTGGCAGCGGTATGAAAACACTTGTCCCTGCCACCATGGTAGAACGCACTGTCCATCAGCTACAACATCGAAGGGCGGATGTTGTTTCCCATGAGCCAGACCTGCAGTACCTACAGCGACCTTAGCAACCATAGCCTCTACCTAGAAATGTGTTTTGGGAATAAGGTTTAAACCCCTACATGTTGTGTGCAGGCTGATTATTACTTACTTATGTATATGTATGTGTATGTATATGTAGGCACCCAACATCCTCAGAAGTCCATGTTAACATGCAAAAGGTTGAAAGGATGCTTTCTCTGGGAAGCATGGCCATGACTGTGGGTACCAACAACACATTCAGCGTCTCATCATCATTGGTAAGGTCATCTGCAAGCCCCTGTATAACATCTTTCCTCACAGTGTCCTTCGCCCCTCCAGAGTTGTGCATAATGTCCTTGTTGCACCAAATTATGCCTTCTATATTCCCCTGTACAGTGTCACATACATCATGTGATGAGACACTCACACTTCATTTGTAGTCGGACAGCAAACTATGGATATTGTATATGTTTCCCCATCTCTCGCACAAATAAACACTTATTAGGCATGTAGGATGTTGTCTCTCTATATAATGCACTAAAATGAAGTACACTATATCGAGAGAGGAAGTGCAAAGAGTCCAGTGAGTCCTAGATTGGAATACAGAGACAAAAGTAGATAATACTAACACTCTATGTGTGGTAGTGTAGGGGAGCAGTTAGGCTTATCAGACAGCAGTGCTAAGCATTTGTGGTACTCACAGAGGCAATAAGTGAGACACACACTCAACAATAAATCCGAGACCAATTTATAAAAATAACACCGATTTTTATGCAATTTTTCAGACCAAGAACTTAGTTCTACAGTAAGTACTTTTTAGGATATGAATTTTCAAAGTTTGCAAAATAAATTACTATTATGCGCAATTACGTACCATTGAATTCAATGGGAGAAAATAAAAAAATTCACATAAAATCACACTGTTGGATTTCAAGGTTCACCTTCAGGATTTAAGTAGGTAGCAAGGCCAGGCCCAATGATCCATCAGCAGATTCCTGGGAGCGTTCCAGATTGGGCCGGTAGCAGGGTGCTGAGGTCATTGGTAACTGGTGCACTACGTAGAAGGGGGGCACTTGAAAACACACTGCACAAGGTGACTCAAAGGTAAGTCCAGGGTGTCCCACTCAAGGGAGCAGGTTGAAAGGGCCTCATGAGCATAGCTTGTTTTGTCGGTACTCAGGCCAGGCGGGCGTGTGCAGAGTAGATAGGTCAGCCGCCAGCATGCATCAAGATGTCCTCGTGGTCAGGAGCAGGCAGCTTGAAAAGGCGATTCTGGGAGAGCTTGGTCAATCACAAAGTTGGTCTCAGGGGTCTCGATATTCCTCAATGGTTGATTGCTTCCTGGGCAGTTGGAGTTTGGGTTGGACTCTTCGTCTCGGGGATTGCTGCAGAGTGTCCGGTACCCTGGGTATTGGTGTGGCATGGCTCCGGTAGGTCCTGGTGTCTTCAAACTTGCTGGGCAGACAGATCTGACCCTACGTGCTGGTGTACCACTTTTAGTTTGAGTGCTGCGTCGAAGTCATTGGCGAGCAGCAAGTTGGTTCAACTGGATCCTGCGGTTCGGTGCCAAGGCTGTTCTTTGGTGATTTGTAGAAGGCTGGAGGAGCTTCGGGGTTCTTGGAGGCCTCACATTTGCAGGAAAAGACAGCATACCACAATTATCGAGTCCTGACAGGGCAGGGTTTTGCGCCATATTTCTGCAGCAGGGCTTCCGTCCTGCTCCGTGTCCGTCAATTCTGAGTTCAGGGTCCAGGGATTCCACCTAAATATTAAATTAAAGGGCATTAAAGGTGGAGACAGATAGTGGCTAATGGGCTACCTACCTTTAGGGTGTCTATAACCACTTAGTGACCACTTCCTGTGGGAAGTGGCACTACCCTGACTCTAATTGGCTTATTCCTCCTCAAAACAAGATGGAGGAAAATGAAAAGTGGGGTCCACATCGCATGCCCCACCTTAGGGGTGGTGCTGACTGAATGGGGACCCACCTCCAAATTTACCTAATTTTGCCGCCTGTCATCCTTCCAAATGTGGAGCAGGAAAGGGGGTTGGCATCCTCCACTAGCTAGAGCTGCCTATGTTGCATTTCAAAGCTTCCCAGCTTGGAATACCATCCTGTCCTGGGGGAGGTGTGAAGCATCTCTGCCCAGAGCAAGCTTTGTTCTTGGCCGCTGAGAGCGCTGGCCCTCACCCCATGAGGTCAGAAACATGTCTGGTGGTGGCAGGCTGGCTAAGACTAGTCAGAGACCACACCAGTGCTTGGTAGGTTTTCAGAGGACCCTCAAAGGGGTCTCCTGTGTGCATTTATTAATAAATCAATCACTGGCATCACTGAGGATTTATTATGACAAGATGTTTGGTACAACAACTTAGGGTACAGTGAAGCCATCATGGAGCTAGGAAACTCGTAATGACAAGTATCCAGCTGATGTACTCTCTATGGCTTCCCTGTGCACCTAAAATATAGAAAAATTGACTTGATATTGTAGGGTCACACCTGCTCATGCATATATGTCCATATACAGGATATATAGCAGGCTGTAAGGGCTGCAGTAGGGTGACTTACCTATACCTAATGCCCATATACAGGATATATAGCAGGCAGTAAGGCCTGCAGTAGGGTGACTTACCTATACCTAATGCAGTGTATTGGGGCAAGGCACACAGGGCTGTGTGCCATGTTAACTCTTTGGTTTTCTCTGCACCAACACACACAGCCTGCAATAGCAGCTTGCATAGTCTTGGTAAGGGGTCTCTGGGGTGGCACAATTGGTGCTGAAGCTCCAGGGGACCCTCTTCAGTATCAATGCCCTAGGTACCAAGGGAACCATTTACTAGAGACTTACAGGAGTGGCTGAAGTTGTGGCAATCATGGTACAGTTTTAGGAAAGAGATATGGCACGTGGAATCTGGTTGGCAGGGACCCAATGTACTTTAAATTCAAAATCACATCATACACCGGGCAAAAAGTGGGGGCTAACCATGTCAAAGAAGCACTTTCCTACAATTCCCATAAGGATGCCCCTTATAAATCGCTACCTTTTTCCCTTTCTTACGTTTGTCAACTACAACACATGGTCTGTAGCATAACCTCTTTGTGGCATATGTACACATCATGATATGAAGCCTGAAAACACCATCCAGAACTGTGCTATGCTTAGTTGGATGACTACTTCAGAGGATGCCATATTGACATTTTGGCATATTGTGTGGGTTGTTTGCTGTCTCCCAGAAATGCTCTTCTGTCTGCTGGACGGCCCATACACAGCCAGTGTAGATCCATGGTGTAAGTGTGGTGGCATTATAAGCTACAATGTATGAGAATGAAGGAATGCTTGACCTTTGAACAACAGATGCACAGAACACCTAGGTGATAGCTGTGCCCACCATATTTTAGCACGTGTTTGCACGGGTGCACATATACTCCAGGCAGTTGTTGCCCAGTGTCTGATATCTGAGGGAAGTCTGTGATATGTGCAGCCTAACGTTACTCAGATTGTACTCAACCATCCAGGATGATAGGAAGTAAGTTTGTTTGAGAGTCTTCAGCAGTTACATTTTGATACTGGCTTAAATACAATTGCATGATGGGATTTCTATTTAATTCTTTAGTATATTAGGCCCACTGTTGCGTAAGTGTTATGTTTTAGCTTGTATCATGCAAGGTCACCCAAGAAGTACACAAAGGCTACATTGATGCATACAAAGACACACACGGCCTGATCTGTTCGTCCTTGGTTGGCAGTATAACACAATTTCACGCAGGACACGTGCCTGAACTCTGTAATGTTAGAAATATTGCTAGGACACATTACATGGGTGGTTAATGGACTTTTTCAAGCATACACCCATGAAGTGTGAGTACTGTCCAAATATCTTTCCGACAGTCCACCTGGAGATCTGGAAAACGTACACACAGGCACTTCTATGAAAATCAATTTCGTTAATCCTCATCATGTTCATTTTCTACTTATCATGCATGTAGCAGTTCAAGTTGATATTGGGAAATGTCTGTAGTTTTATTATCTGTGCATGAAGGTATACCCTCATGCAGTTATGCACTCCAGGCCCATAACACAGACAGTTGAGCACTAACTAAGCTGCCTGCATTGGTGACATGCTCCATGCCGAGAGACAGGGCCAGGAGAGAGTTTGAATGCCAAAATTAACTGAGACATCTCATGTTTCTTTTTCTCTCCATTTGACCCAATGCAGACAAGCAGTTGGATTTGGTCTCCTGTGTGTATCAAATTTCTAATTTATGCCAGTCCAATCTAGACACACCCCACATGAAGGGTCAATAGGTACATATATGTGAGGCGGTGCACTGACATGCGTTTGCTAGTGGTCACAGGCAACGTTGGTTTCCTATCAGTGTCCAAGATGGACATAGACCACACAAATGCATGCACCATGCAATGTGCGATATATATATCATGAAATATGTTTAGATTATTCTCATCAGAGGCAAGCCTGTGTGACTTGTATTAATAAAGACAACCGACATGTCACATGTCCTAGTACTTGCAAGTAGATGTGCCTTGATCTTAGCATCCATTTTGATTTAAGTGTTAATGACATAATTATGCAGGTACAGCATGTATGAAATTGACATTATTTTCTCTATAAATTTGTAGATTACTGTGGCATATTTATATATTTTTAACCTTTCCTTTGTGTAGTGAATATGACTGCTGTTGAATACAAAAAAAGTGTGTCAAGGAAAGCTTGCTATGAAAGGCTAAAGGTAGTCACCCTGGGGTTTCGTAAGATGGGCAAGCTGTGATTGGCGGAACACACCAGCCGCCAACTCCCACTGGAGGGGTTACCCCTCATGATAGCACAAAGGCCAATGCCCACCCACCACCAACATCCAACAAGAGGAGGGGACATCAATCCAAAAAACAGAAGGTGGCCAAGAAAGGTCTTTCACTCACCAAACTAATGTCAGAGCAGCAAAAGAGGCTTGACACCATGACAAGACAAATGAACAAGATGAACAGGCTGCTGCCTGACAACAGTCGCCTACTTCATGGGTGCCAGCAGGCGCTACACACCATTGGACAAAAATAGTGCACAGAAAGACTCTGCCTCTTAGTTCTCTCCTTACCTGTGTATTATTTGTTTATAGAGTAGGATTAGTTAGTTAGGTAATTGTTTAGTATGAGACATAGGTTATGGTTAGGAGTAAGTTACTGTGTCTTAGTGATAAGTTTTAGATTTAAGATTTAGTATGATGAGTAAGTTGGTGGGATGGGGAAGATGTTTGCTTTTTAGATTATATGTTTAGTAACATCTGTGTAGTATATTTTGATGTTTAGGCTTTCGTATGTGTTGTATTTGTTCATGCATGTTAGGGGTTTCGGGAGGATGATGTTTAAAATGCCTCGTGTTAGATTTAGATAGGTAGGGTTCAGTTTTAGTATATATAGAGTAGTTATGAGAAGAGTTTAAGGAGATAGGTTTTAGATAGTTGTAGTTAGGTTTTTATTAGTGTGCAGTGGTTTTAATAATTGTTTTGTACTTTGTGTGCTCGATATATTTATTTAATAAAAACACTTTTACAATATGTTTAGATAAGGAGAAACTCTAAAATAAGCATCTGTCATGGATTTTATTTAGCAACTCAACAACATTTCTACATATGTGTATTTGAATGTACATGCTCTGACATTGCACTTATCCCCATATTATGTTGACTGTTGACTGATAACTCAACGAGAACACTGAGTTACAGCTGCTGCTTTGTGTTAATGGTAGTGGGGCAACCCTTTCCTTACAATGTTAGAGATGCTGCAATTATTCATTCTAATGGCAGTGTTACACTGTGAGCTGGCTAGTCGTGACTCCAGTATTCATTGTTGGTATTTGTACATGGTTTGAATTTATTTAGATTATATATGGCAGTCCAGAAGGGATTGATGCATGGTCTCACACATTTTGTTTACATATTGGAGTGCTATCATGTGTGTTGACCAATACTACACACAGGGGCATATTCTCAAGGACTTATCGCCGAGTTAGCAGCACTTTATCGCAGCCAAAATGGCGATAGATATATCGCCCTATTCACAAGCTGGTGCTAACATCCGACATCGCCAGTTTTCCCGCGATAGCAGCCGCAAAAAACATCGCCACGGATGACACCGGCAACTAACGCTAATGAGATGCAGAGTAGGCGTTCCTGTGCAAAAAGCCACAATAACACCACTTCGCAATATTCACAACGACCAGCCAGATCGGCGATAAGATCCCAAAACAGGCGATAAGGCGCGTTAGCACCTGCTCTTACCTGGTGTAAAGTCGGACGACAACCTGCACCATAAAAGGGAGCCCAGACCAGAGCCACACCTGAAGAACAACAGATGCCATGGAGCTACTGATCATGCAGCTTGGAGCCCCAAGAGGGCCACAACACCCACCGCCACCACACCCAGGCCCGCCACCCCCCCCGGATACCCCATGCCCCCCCCCCGGACTACCACAGAGGCAGCACAGACAAAGACAGCGGACCTTCAGAAAACGCACCAGCCCCACAGACTTAACACCAGAGGATGTCATTGCCCACTACAGGCTCAAAAGGACAACCATCCTCCGCATCCTGACCATCAGTGCCCACAGGCTGACGGTACCAACACAGCGGACAACCAACATCTCTCCGCAGACAAAGCTGCTGGCTGTGCTGCACCTGTTGGCCTCTGGTACCTTCCAACCAACAACTGCCTGAGTCGGAGGAGTCTCACAGCCAGCCCTATCCAAGTTCCTCACACCTGTCTTGGATGCCATCATCAGCTTAGTACCCCAGCACCTTTACTTCCCACACACTGCGCAGGAACAGCTGGAGACCAAGCAAGGCTTCTACGCCATAGCTGGCTTCCCGCACGTGTTGGGGGCAATCGACTGCACACATGCACCAGGACACCTTCGGGTAACAGTTTGCGCTATATAAGTCCCAATAACATTAACATTAACATTAACATGTACTCCTCGTGCCCCCTGCCGCCACTGCACACAATTACCGCAACAGGAAGCCCACGCATTCCATCAATGTGCAGGCAATAGTGGACCACCTGGGACTCTTCACCAATGTCGTCGCCAACTACCCAGGCAGTGTGCATGATTCCTTCATCTTCCGACAGTCCATCATCAACCAGCGCTTTCAGGATGGCACCTATGGGAATGCATTGCTCGTTGGTAAGTACCAAATGAAGACACCACACACTTCAACTCCACAGTCATGCAACTCACGACTCTGGGAATGCACACGTTACAAACCCACATACAACATGCCAAACAACATGCCCACCTACCAGACACGACAGCACAACTTACTGTGGTAACCTGGGCCAGCCATGTACACAACCCATGAACGACATGAGAACACCTCAGCCACACAATAGCAGAATGATGTGGAGAGGTGGGAACCAGGCATGTGCGAAGGAGGCAAGTGACCCATGAATGAGAATGTACACAATGCCAAGTGTGGCGTGGTCCTGCTGGCCAGACTGCAGTATGCAGACCACAGACATGTCCATGTCGACATATATTGCTGGTGTCTGGAGTGTAGTGGACAGTGGACGCAACCATGTTACCCCAGGCAGTGAGGAAGATCGTGGAAATGTAGCTTGTTACGTCCCCCCCTGTAAGCGTGAGCAGAGAGGGCTGGCCCGGCGTACTCCAGGCCAGCGTAGGGGTGTGAAGAAAAAGCACGTTGCGCCGGGCATGGTTCTCTTCTGGAATGGCCAACATGTCTGCCAGGGCGGCACCTCTCAGCCCACCACGAGGCCGATGCCGTGAGCGGCGGTGCCTGCGATCCTGTGCGTCTGCTGCACCCCAGGCCGATGGTCCCCAGACCCGTCTTGGCCGCCCCCTGCGCAACCAGGCCTCACTGCTCACCTGCCGACACCAGCGTGTGTCAAAGAGGGCCCACCACGTGCCGGTGCAAGCTCCAAGCCTGAGGCCCGCGACCTTGGCAGCCTCCTCAGACCATCACGGCCTCCGTGACACAGGCCCCCAGCACTCCTTTCTCGTTGACGTACTCCACCGCTGCTTCCAGCCTACACTGCGGTCCAGTAGGTCACACATTTGGAACAGAGTCTTGATTTATTAATGGCAGAGGTTATACCATTGTACAGGCCTCATCGCAGACTGCATCCCCTTTCAGCTCTGGTGCCACTAACTCTGTGCCACGAAATTCATGGACACTCTCTGGTTGAACTTTGGTGGCATCTGAGTCTATGGCCTGGGGGTTGTCTTCATCATCATGTGGCTGGTACTGACTTGGTGTTAAACATGAGTCTTTAGCATTCATCTCCTCCATATTGCCTGTTTCTGCTTGGTTCTGCCCTCTGCATCATGCCCTGGAAGAACACCTTCCACTGTCCCCCGAAACACTCCGCGACATTCACCCTCGACATCGACGAGGACCCGCTCAGCTCTCGTGGCACTACCTCAGTGCACTGCAAGTCACTGTCCCGTGGCGGTGTGCCTGTGCCGGCCGCACTGCATCCGGGGCCACTAACTCTGTGCAGCTCAAGTCATGGACCCTGTCTGATTGAATATTGGATGGCCTCTGAGTCGATGGCCTGGTGGGTCATCAACGCCATGTGTCTGTGGCCCTGTGCTGACCGCTGCCTCCGGCCGTTAACCTGTGCTCAACCCTCTGGCAGCGTGACACAGAGCAGGCTTACTTCAGAGGCAATGTGTAAAGAATTTGTGCAAAACGTCAAACAGTAATAAAGTGAGAAATGCCACACAAAATTGAGCCCACAGCAATTTAGAGAAATAGAGTTATTTTTAATAAATAAAACAAGATCAAAACGACAAAAATCCAATCAGTAGAACCGGAGATATTCAATTTGACAAATTTCAGTCAAAATAGCTCCAAAAGCATAAAGCGCCCACTGGGGATATCTGGTCACGCTGGACTGGGACAGACAAAGTCACAAGTTCAGGCCAACTGCAATGGAGTGCAGGCCGGCTACAGGGTCCCAGTTAGGCCTGCCGAATAGAGTACCTTAAATCCTGGCTTGCATAGTGTTGCAAGGAACTGTGTCGAAAATGAGACGTACAGCCGAAACAATGCATCAGTTCCGAGATGCGGCAAGGCTGTGATGCGAGTTTCTGCTTCATCATCGAGGATCCCATCAACTAGGATTTGCGATGCAAAGTCCAGCTTCGGGGATGCGCTGTGAAGTCAGGGCAATGCGTTCTGTTCTGAGGAGTTGCAAGGCTGCAATGCGAGACTGCTGTCGTCGTTGAGGCTGCCGTTGATGAGGGATACGCAGGTCTGCATTGTGGATGCGTCCCACAGCAGCGGTTCCAAAGAGGTTGCGGGCTGCGATGCAATGTGGATGTTTGGGATGTGTTTGATCTACACATCAGCGTGTCGTGCAGATGAGTCAATGCGTCGGTTCTGTTGGAGCCACAGGGACTGGCAAAGCACCATAAGCCCACTTCGAAGGGTCCAGGACTGGGGTGGCACGACTTGGCAGGGTAGACTCACAGATGACATAGTTGAATGTGCAGGTGCAAGGTTGTTGGAAGCCTGTTGTATCCCTGAGGCTTCAGATCAGGAGGCCAACCAACTAGCCCTTGGAGTCACTCTGGGGTTCTAGGTTCAAGAGATGCAGGTTCAGTCCTTGTCACCCAGGCAAGATGGAAGCAGGCAGCATGTCAGCACAGCAGGGCCGTAGTCCTCCAGAGCAGCAGTCCAGCCGAGGGGCAGTCCTTTCATCAGCGCCGCAGTCCTTCTTACTGGCAGACTCTCCACAGGTCCAGAAGTGAACTGAAGAGTTGGCGTCTGAGGACCAATATTTATATACAGTTGGCTCTTTGAAGTGGGGTGAAGTTTCTAGAGGCATGACTTTCTGGCCCTGGCTCCAGCCTAACTACAGGGAGTATGCACCTCTTTGCTTGGAGGCAGGACACAGTCTATTCAAGTGTAAGTGGGGCTGGGCCTAGCTCCTCCCTCCCATCGTGCCACTTAAGCTCTCTATTGTATGTGGCTGTCTAGGAGGAATACACAAAGCTCAACTGTCAACTACACTCTTTCATGTATCCCAGAGACAGGCAACAGGCACTAAATGGATATGCCAGGGAAAAGCCAACTTTCTAAAAGTGGCATTTCCAAAATTGCAATTTAAAATCTGACTTCACCATAAGTTAGGATTTTTCATTACAATTACTGTAGTGTAGTTCCTATTTCCCTAATAGGCTCTGCGCATTGGAATAATATACCCTATAGATTTGACATAGGACTGAGGTCAGTATCGAGTATATTAAACTTAATTACTTTGTGCCAGCTAACTCAGAGGCCACTAGAAACTCCTTGTAAACAAGAAGGAGTAGTTTCTGGCAACCGCATAAACATGACAACTTTGTTTCCCTTTAGAATCGGAACACTCTCAGAATCGTGGAAACAATAGATAGCAGTTTTACTCAGCTAATCGTGCATGCTTAGTTTCTTCAGAGTTAAAACAGAAAGAATAGACGGGCGCTTCAATAAAAGGATTTATTGAACAGTCTTGTTTCTCGTGTAAGAGATATGAGCTGTTATGATCACAAGACAGTATGCAAGATATATAATGTACAGGGTAAGCAGTAGAAAGCGATAATACTGCGCTAGCATTATCTTTTAGCTATGACACATATATTCATATACATAAATAACATAAGCAAAAAATGCGAGTACTCATAAGATGCTTCTCTAAACTAGTTCTACCCCAGTGTACCTAACCTAACCTAGGTGTAGGGCAAGGTAAGAAGTAGGTGAAGCATTCTATAGTATGGTATGCTATAGTCTAGTATGCCAAGTCTAGTATGCCAAGAGTCCCTCTAGGTTCTAGTCAGCGCCATACCTTGAGAATGAGAGAGGTGGGAATCTCCTTCCGAGTCTCGAACTCTAACACCCCGCGAAGGGAGTCAGAACACTGGAAGCTGGATTCTCTGCGAGCAGGGATGACAGCGTCTCTTGTCAGTGCGTCAGGCCGGGACACGGGCTCCTCTAAAGTCGAGGTCTCCTCCTACTTGCTTGGGCAAGGGAAGGTATATTTATACCTGGTAGGTGCCTTGGAATGTTAGCATTGACGTAAAGTCGGGCCGATGAAGACGTCAGGAATGAACCCTTAAGGTATAGCGGTTTATGCATAATAAATGAGTTCTTGGAGAAATCAATAATCCTGTGCTAGGGGAACTCCCAAGAGCTTAAGGGTCTGGTTTCTAAGAACTCGTTGTGACGTTAGGGTGGACGGATGTAAGTGACCATGCCTGTATTTGGATAGCATGGCTAATGCCTAAATAAGGACTGGGATCTTATGCCTATATAAGGGCAATGCGAATAGTGCCTATATAAGGACATGTTTCAGGAATACCTATATACGGACACCTAAAGCGGAATACAACACCCACTCCACTTTCGAATGAACGATAGTACTAAATGCTTAAACATTAAATGCTAAACATTAAACTGAGTACCACATGTTGCTAAAAACATTTCTAAAAGCATATTAAAAGAAGTATAAAATAAACTGTTGAATGCAATAGGTACTGTACATTTTAAAGCATTTTTTCATTTCATTCTAAGCATATATTGCAACATGAATGAATAAACAGAAATATATACATATGACGAAATGGTTGACAAGTTTTCAAAAATCAAAGCTATTTCAAAACATGGTGCTAAAATGAAATTATAATAAATTACGGTGACAATGTGTCCCTGGAAGTATTCAAAGAAGTCCGTTTTATATGAATAGTTCTACTGTAAGCAGATTGAGTTGCCATGTATTTTCAAAAATAGAGAAAAAGAAAAAGTTCAATTTTAGGAAGAGTTCCAAGTTTTGTTCTGTTTTGAAAATATGGAGGCCAAATTTCATTGCTTCCCTGGTACACTGTGAGCCGAATCAAAGTCAGTGTATGGGTCTGGTGTAAACATGAAATCATCTATTTCTGTAGACAAAAGTTCATCTACCGATGTCAGTGACAGTTGGAATACCTCATTTAGAAGGTTAACTGCACAGAGATGTGAAGCATCGCCTTCAGCATAGGATGCTGCAGCAATGTTCGCGTCCGTTGTTACCAGTGTGCCTGTTGATCCATCTCGTACCTCAGCAGCAGCAGGAAGCGTCTGTGAGATCTCAAGGAATGCCGTCATCAGGATTGGTAGCCTTTGGGGACAACACAGAGCATGGGCCGTTATCGGGTCCAGCAGAGTATCGATATCCGTTGGCATGACTGATGGGAGTGTTAGACAGATGTCTAGCACGCATTCTTCACCGCAAAGCAGGCAGCGTAGAATAGATTGGTCTAAATGACAGAAACCATGTTGTATTAAGTTCCCTTAGACGAGGTATGCCCAAAAGTTGCACTATGCGCTCACGGCACTTCCATTCTAGGAGAGCTTTCTCCAAATTGCTGGGAGTGACGCTGGTGGATATGCTTGCCATAGCGTAGCAGTAGGAATAAAAACAGGATTCCCGCAACCAGTGCTAGAATTAATGGCACACCACCAAACACCGAATGTGCGAAGTTTGGAATGATTCCGAGGACTGCCTGAAAAGGTGTTAACAGTCCTGAACAGATGGTCTTAAATACATGTACAATTCCGCTTGTATCAGACATGTTTAAGATATCGTCCCATCATTTCTACGTCAAAATGTATAGGGCAGTTTGTACGAATTAAAGCCTGTATCTCAGCCGAAGTCCTTGCAATTTGTAAATCATAGATTTCTTTGGCCGAGGTCAAAGGCACGGTCTGTTGCAAAAGCATGGCTTTCATTCTGCTTAAAGTATCAAAACGTATAAAAGAAACATTCAATGAAGGCCATAGAGGCGACTCCCTGACTGTGTCTATTGGGGGGAACAATACTTGCATAAAACAAGTAACCCTGGAGCCGACCGTTACCAGATATGGGATGCCTGGCAACATGTTTAACCACAAGAACCCAAGGTAAGACCTCGGGAAGGGAACCAGAGGCACGGGGTACTAGGAGCAAGCAGCCTCCAATCAATAATGTTTACCACAAAAATTGCCGCTCCCAGTGTGGTGACCTAGATACTTACAGTATTATTTTGTGAGTGCAAGCATCTCACAAAAAGTGAAAGACTGGTCTCACACACCACCTGGTGTCATGCTTCATCATTGACCAATCCTCGCCCTCTAAAAACTTGGTTTGATAGAGGGCGGGCATACACCTGGAGACAGGGATGCACTTCTAAAACTAAGTGGGGGCCCTTAACAAAAAATGAAGTGAAGTTTAAAAAGCCATTGCAGATATCAAACTTTTAATGTAACTGGTATCTGTATGGTAATTAAAAATGAATAATCGGTGTCTTGGGGATTCTATTGTCCCCCCACCGTAACAAAAGTGATCGTGATATTAATGGTCAACATGTTTCTGCCTATTTGCCCCGTAGGGTCTACGGCATTCTTCAGGACCTATGTTGTTCAAATGGGCTCCAACCTTACCGTGCTATCTTGGCAGGGTTCCACTGAGTGGGGTGATCACTATCACACTCCACCAAGTTTGTGACTTAAAAATGTTTTCTTTTTCAAGCCTGTTAGGAAAGAAAACAGAATGAAATCCAATCCAAACCATAGCTATTTTTGGTCATCCAGTCAGCCACATAACCATGCCGAACACAGTGAGTGGCTATAAGTGAAACAGACCGTGTCATTCATCTGTGCACTTAAAACTAAGTGGGGAATAAAAATCCTCCATGCTTATCCCTATCAGATGGGACCTACTAGCCCCATAGGAGGGTAAAGGAGAGAGACCCCTTTGGTCAAGCGCTATAAATGAGGAGAGAAAACACCAAGAATTGAATGGATGTTGCAAAATATCCTAGGGAAAAAAACTAAGAACTTTTTATTTTGAAGAATGTAATTTTAATAAATGATAACAGACAACACATTCATATAATGCACCGCAATCATGCTCTTACTGTAAGAGGGAAATCTCCCGCCTCTGCACCTACGTCCGTATACCTCACCTCCTCGCTGGTAGTGGAGGGAAGTGGGTCCGTGTTATTTATAGTGATCACGCTCTATCTTAAGTGGTAATTAGCCAATTAGTAAGGGCTACTTAGCGGAAATCCGGTGTCCTGATCGAGCGCTTGTGAAATTATGCCTGACTTGCCTGGTTAGCGCAGACAACGTAACCGGTGTAACGTAAGTAAACCAATACCTGTTCTGCCCAATGGGTATAAACCAAGACTCGACCTTAAGTGGAGTATCCTGTGTCACATGCGAAATCAGCCTGACTTCCGCTGTGTTTGTACAAGGAAGCCGGCGCTGCTAATGTCATGAGCGGTACCACCCTTCGATGATACAAATAGTGCATGCGCATCTGGTGTCTATTCCTACGAATGGAGTGCCTTGCCTTGCCACGGGCGGTTACGCCCTACGAATATCTCAAAGAGCGCATGCGCATATGATGAACGTAGTCAAATCCTTGAGATGAAATGCCCTACCGGTATAAAAAATAAATAAATAAAGGTTCTACCGGTGAGCTATTAATGCTGTACTGTGTAGACATTTATAAGTTTCTCCATATTAGAAGAAGTTTAAAAGTTAAAAAACCACCGACACCATTTTATTTAATCGCTGCATTTTAAGTAAATCTACTCAACGATGGGTAGTATCCAAGAGAGGTAACAATGATGGGAATAACCTTGGTAATAAGGTAGAGAGTGCATATTGCCATATTCCTTAAATTATATTTCGCTATGATATGCGCTTATGTATAATTAAGTGGGAGGAGCGTGCCTATTCCAGTTTCACCATGACTTGCATGTATGTCCTTAATTATGATACATTGTAATTGGATATTCTTGTGCATGGGCTCATAGGCTATAGGGTTACTGATTTTAACGCTCCCCTTAACACATGCTATATATATTTTTTATTTTTATTTTTAGGGAGACCAAGGTTAGAATAAATTAAATTGAATTAAACAGTGGATGTAGATTTTTAATCAAAACCGATGACTTGAGACTCCCCTCAACAAGCTGGTGATTTTAAGAGAGGGAGGCCAGTCCTACAGTTGATTTCAGACAGCACAGAATTCAAGTGATAACTATTTAAAGAAAAAATTCATTGGCTATTGGTAGAGTTAAATAACCTGTATTTCTAAAAACCAGTAAAATAAGAATGAATTAAACACGTTTTATCCCTGAATAAGTAAAAACGGGTATTCGTGGTTTACTGTGCCATAAGTAGGTTACTATGCCATTTGTAGCCAAGGGATTTCATCATTGAGTCCCGTGTCCCAAGAGCGGAGCCGGTACACCCATCTCTGCTCTCGGATGTGGAGTGGTCTCGTAAGGTCCGTCTTGTGTTTTTTCATGACTTCCAACACTACCCATTTCAGGTCACTATCATTGTGATTAAGTTCCAGAAAGTGCCTTGTAAGTTTCGTATTTGTCTTTTTGCATCTTATCGTGCTACGATGTTCATTGATGCAGACTTTAATTTTTCTGGTGGTCATGCCCACATACATAAGACTGCAGGGGCAGGTAAGCAAATAGACCACATTTTCAGTATTACAGTTACTGAAACTATTTAATTTCCAAGGTTTTCCAGTACCTATGTCCACTTCTTTTGTTGTTATGGTGAGTGGGCATGCGACACACCCTCCGCATGCAAAGTGTCCAGTTGGTCTCTGTGTATTCCATAGGGTGACCTGGTTATCTTTCAGTGTTGAGGGGTCTTTGGCATGCACTAGTTGATCACGAATATTTTTGCTCCTCTTAAATGCGAACAGCGGGGGTCCCAGTGTCGATCGTCTCCGTCAAGAATATGCCAGTTCTTTTTATGATCTTCTGCACGGCGTTTGAAACAGGTGTGTATGTGGTAACACACACAACACGGTCTGATTTTTCTCTATCCTTATCCTCCTAAAAGTGCCTCACGATTATTATTCCTAGCTCTTTTCTTGGCTTTTTTAATCATTTTTTTAGGATAGTGTCTATCCTGTAATTTCCTTTCTAGTTCATCCGCCTGTTTTATGAAATTCTCTGTTTCCGAGCAATTCCTGCGAACACGTAAAAATTGACCAACCGGTAAGTTGTCATGCAGTGCTTTAGGGTGATAGCTCTCATACAACAGGAGGCTATTCTTGTCCGTGGGTTTATTATGGACTTTGGTACTGATTCCATCTTCTGTCATGTTGATATCCAAATCCAGAAACACTGCTTGGTTCTTATTAATGGTGTATGTAAACCTGAGGTGATGATCTTTTGTATTCACCCAGTCCACAAAAATCTTTGGATTTGGATATCCACACTGGGAGCGGCAATTTTTGTGGTAAACATGCCTGGCAACATGCCACAGCAACTCTGATCATTCAACATGAGGTAACTCCCATTAGAAAGTTGGCCAAACGTTGGATTAATCACAGTAGCTGGTGTACCCTGCTGGTGGCAGGACAAGTTTGCCACAGAACCATTACAAGCCCCGTGTAAAGAAATGTCCTGACATATGAGTGAACCGCTTAGTGCATTTTCACAGTGTGTACCGCTTAGAAACACTTCACGATCCCCACTCCAACATCTGTAATCGTAAGGTAAATCCCAGGATGTCTTAATGTACTCCTTACCCAACATTTCATATTTGCCTGCTTGCATTTGTTTGAGGCAATACTGAAAATGAAAAGTAGTGACAGGCAGAGTTATTTTGCCATGAATAAGCCATTCTGTAGCTGGTTTTTCTGCTACCGTAAATGGTAATTTTTCCAGTTTTTCAATGCTCAGCACTGTATACTTTGCTCCCCTTTGTGCCAGTTCGATCTGTTTATCCGTTAGATTGTATTCTGCAAACAGAGACGACGTGTTGATAAAACGCCAAGGCACATAGCCTGCACGCAAAGATTGCAGCGTCCAGCCAAATAACATAATAGAACGTAACTGAGATTGGCCTTGTTGTAACATGGCTAAATCTTGTTCCAGTATGTCAATAGCAGAGGATACAATGTTGTCCAATGAATAAATTCTGGATGACAAGGTTGTTAACCCATTGTCGACCACAGTGAGAGATTTCTCTAAGTTAATACGATCAAGTTCACGTATTCTTTCTGCGGCCTCTGCCTGTGAAACCTTCCATATTTCATTATAAGCAGCATAAATGCCGGCATATATGAAACGTTTTTGACGCGGTTTTCTTGGTCCTAGCAAGAATTCCCTAAGGTCTGCGTCTTCTTTAAGTAAAGATAAGTGTTGTTTCACATCCTCGAGTGTAGATTCTTGTAACCAGTCAAGGCACAATTTTTCCTACACTGTATGTTGTTACTACCCCTGGATGTTGTCTTTGAACATATCGTGGTTCTGGCCTATGGATAGTAAAGCCCTGTATTCTATTCAGGAATCTTTCTTGACAGATGTTTGTGTCTGTGGGCCAGAGTAACCATTTTGTCTAATCAGGATCAGTTCTGTTGTTTTGTAGTATAGTATCTACTGTGACCGCTCCCTGTGTAGTGCTATTACTTGCAGGTGTTGGTACAGAAGGTGTGTTCATGTCTTTGATCTTGGCTAAACCAAGGCAAGACGTTTGTTACACAGTGTCATTCAAAAACATTATTTGATGTGGGATGATACATGCTCTAAACAAAGCTTCTATCCCCTGCACTTGCCAATCTTTAGAACCCCAGACAGATTTTGTGTCGATTGTGTCTTTCCAAAAGTCAAATCCTTGTCTAGACAGTTGGGTAATAAAGGCTGCAGAATAAATCTGATTTGTATTAGTTAACATAATTTTCTGTCCTGTTTTGTTTTGCATTTTTATAGAAAAATGTTTCTGGATCAGATGTATTGTACCCTGAAAAATATGGAAACTTATTTGTAAACATTTTTGAACTACCCCTTGGTGGTGTAGGACAATGTTCCCATTGGTTAAACATAAACACATTTCTAGGTGTTGCAGATTTATGCAAGAAATGATGACCATAGTGGTTGTAACAATAAAGCTGTTCATAGTCTGATGAACCCTCTAAGTATTCATTGTTAGAGAACGCAGCAGACCTTTCTAGATCAGACATCATATCATTTACAGTCTCAAAGTCCCAATCATCAGAATAGGTACTGGAGGTAATAAAATCACTTAATGAAATTTTAAATAAATGTGGAATGTTCAAAAGTTCCGTCGGGCCGAATATGTCGAAATCGGTTTTGTCCCAAACTATACCATCCTGTATAGGAACGGCTGTGATGTTCACTGCTGACAAGTCTCTTGTTTCACGATGGGAAGATTTGTGTGGTTTTAAAAGTAAGTTCACATTTTTACTTTCAGTGTCCATACGGATGTATCTGCCATTTATAAGCACGCTAAGAGTCATAACCAAAGCTAGCCAAAACAGAAAGAAAAATATTCCAGATATAATCCATAGTTCAATCCATGGTGAAACCAGATAAGTCTCTTTCAGGAAATGAAAAAGGTCTTGTACTTGTTGCTTGAAAGTGTTTGATGCTGGCGTCGTTTCAGGCTCACTCGGATCCTCAGAAAACGTATCAAAGTTAATGAAGTAGCCAGAAGCAGTTCGGTCAATTGTTGGAATTGCATCAGGATTTGTTGAAATCGCTGGAACCAGTTGATCACGTGTTACGTTGGTGTAGACAGGTGTATCTGGACGAACTGTTACTTGAGTTTCAAGAGGGATGAGTTCCATAGCATTGTTGCTTAGTCCTTCATCTGTTACTGCTGAATTCTCGATGGTTATGAGTCTTTCAGTCTGAACCTCTTGGATAGTAGCGAGAGGAGTGCGTCTGCTACTAGGTCGGAGTCCACGAGGCCTACTATTTAGTATTGGCCACATACTGTGGTTTGATGAGGTCGATTGACACAAATCTTTTCTCCTTTTTTCCAGCAAGGGGCGGCAGAAGTACTGTTCTTGTTCCGTGGACGGCTAGGACAGGTACTGGTTGTCTGTAAGAAGGTCCAAATTCCTTCTTGTCCGCAATCTTCTCTCTGACTAGATCCCCAACTTTTGGGATCCAGACAGGCCTTGCTGGGACTGCCGGTGTTTCCCCAGTGGTGGTTGGCTTCAGGAACACGTTGCTTTGTTTCGATCTTAGTTCATTTAGATCCTGTAAAACAGCCAAACGATCTTTGATATCAAAGGGTTTATTTTCCACCACTGTGCCTTTACATTCGAGATCAGGAACCCACATTCTTGTCCCAAATAGGACCTCATATGGAGTGACCCCCCTAGAGAACTTCTTGGCAAATTATTTAATGAGCGTTGGACCCCATAAAGATGTTTGACCCACCCATCACTCGAACCTAATACTCTAGCTGTTATAGACTGCTTTATGTCCCGGTTTTTCCTTTCCACAACAGAATTTCCCTCAGGATGAAACGGAGAGGAGTACCGCAATGCAACGCCCAAACTGGCCATGGCTTCTTTGTAAGCCCGAGAGCTAAACGCAGGGCCCTGGTCAGAATGTAGTGTGCCTATTGCGTATGTGCCGATAAAGACTCGCAAATCTTTTATAACAGTTCGAGCGTCAGCCGAGCGCTGAGGCCATATCCATAGGAACCTTGACTTAGTATTTGTGGGATTGCATTTGTCCATAAGGACGCCTGCGCGTAGATAGTCTAATGCTGTCTAACAATGGTGTCTGTACTGGGCAGGCTACTTCGTAGTCTGGTGTCTGATGGCTGTTCTGCACCACGCTGTCTATTGCAGTCTATGCAGTCATCGATGAAGATGTGAATCTGTGTATTCATTCCAGGCCACCAGTACATCTCTTTTAATGTTAATATTGTTTTAGAGATCCCTTGATGTGACAGACCCTCCCCCAGATGTGCTTCATAAATCAAAGCTGCTCTACGTTCCATGTTTGGAATTACCCTATCCCCCACTCCAGGGATTCGAGCAAAAGGAACGTTGTTCGCATCAATTACATAAGAGTACTTGAGTGGAAATTTCTTTGGTAACGCTGCACCACTGCCTTTGCTTGAAGCATTGACAGCCAACAATATCTCACTGTCTATTCTCGTTTTTGAACGAGTGATCGCAGCTACGGAAGCCGTCTGAACAGCCCCCTTGCGGCTTCGTCAGCCAATGAATTCCCTGCAACGTGAACGCCATCACGTTGATGACTCAGCGTGTGTATCACGTGAGCTTTTGGTAGTTCGTTTTTCAACTGAACTACTTGTTCCCAAAGCGTTTTATGCTTTATTGTGCCACCTATTGCATCTTTGAACCCGTTTTCAAGCTAATTCTGTATATATTCATTATACGACTGAACACAGTAAAAAGAATCGCACACTATAAGTGTGGGGAATTCGCGATCTGTATTTTCAAGTGCCAGTTTGAATGCTTGTAGTTCAGCTCGCTGAGCTGTACAATCTCCTAGAGATTGAGTTTTAGTGACCATTGGTCTGAAGTTACCATCTTGCATGCGACCTTTAACGATTGCGCACGCTGCACTGTAAGCTTGCTTACTCCCTGTAGCGGGTTGTGCTGATCCGTCAGTGTAAATTATAAATTCGTACTGATCTAGAGGCAAAATTTCAGTGGGCAGAGGACATTCATGTTCATATTGCAGGAACGCTTGTGTTTTTAAATCAGGATCAAAAACATATTCAACATCTGTTGCAGCAAGAGAATTAACCCATTGTATCCATCTAGGATGTAAAGCTTTTGCATTTGGAATGCTCGCTTTTGTGACCGCCTCTAAGGCTGGTACTGGGGTCACGACAATAATGCGTTTTCCTTGAGCTAGAGCTCTTTCTTTTGCTACAGCGGTTTGAACTGCTGTCAGTATTTTTTCTGTTGAAGTGAAGCGCATTTCTGCTTGTGTATACAAATGTGATTTGTATGCTATTGGTACTTTTTCACCCTCATTAAATGTTAAATAGGTGAATCCGCATTGACCGAAATTATTCGGATCACTAAATTGCGTTGTATTTACGCGTGTTTGTAAGTGATTTGTTGCTAACATGTTAGCTTGGAGTGAACGCAGGATTTCTGTGTGTTCTTGTGTCCAATGTTTTGTTGAAAAATCAGGTTTGATTAATTCGTAGAGAGGTTTAACCCTTTCTGCGTAATTTAGAATGTAAGTTCTTCCAAAATTTAGGAAACCCAAGATGGATTGTAAATTTTTCAGCGTTTTTGGAGGTTGGAGCAGCGCGCACTTTTCTAAAAAGTTAGCTGCCAGGCTCTTGCCTTCACTTGAAAGCTCATATCCTAGGAAAAGGACATTGAGATGGGCAATTCTGGATTTTTTAAAGTTGAATTTATAGCCCTCATGAGGCGAAGCCCAATATAATGGTACTCACCCTGTTCAAGTGCCTATCTAGGTCATCGTCTGTCAGATAGATGTCATCGACATATGACAATGCCTCATTATCATAAATTTGTAGTAACTCTGTTACCCTTGCTGAGAATAACCCCGGGCTGTTTTTGAACCCTTGTGGGAGTCTACAAAATTGACGCTGGGTCCCCATTATTGAGAAAGCTGTTAAGTACCTGCTTTCAGGTGCTATGTTTTGACAAAAGAAACCATTTGAAATGTCCAATGTGGTTTTATATTTTTTGCGCACAATGTTATTCATTAATGCTGTACTATGTGCATTTTGCACTGCAAATGTTTTGGAACAAGTGTTCAAGTGTCTGTAATCCAAAACTAGACGATATGTATTGTCTGGTTTGGATACAGGAAACAAAGGATTGTTCATTGAGGAGGTGCATGTTTCAATCACCCCTTGGTATTCAAGTTGATCTAAGATCTCCCTGACCTGTTTTTTAGCTTCTTGCTTTATTGGGTACTGCCTTTGTGCAGTAGGTTCATTTTTTAGCTGTATTTTGTGGTGATGTGAGTCCTCATCCCATCCTACATGATTTTTAAATAATGCTGGGGCCTGGGCAACTGCCCATGTCCTGGCATAAGTATATTTTAGGTGAATTGGAATATGGTTGGAGAAGGAAGGCATAATGATGTCCTCACCATGTGGGCACTCCCTGACAAAGTGTGGTGGCCAGTCTTTTTCTGCTAGAAGTATATCATAACCCCTTGAAAGTTTCTCCCAAAAGAGTATTTTCACTTTTCTTGGTATGTCTCCCTCCATTCGGAGTGTTATTTCATATAACTTTTGTGGAGTACTAACCCTGGTGTCTACAGTTTCTACTGTGATGTACTCATTCAAGTCCACTATCTCCAGAAGTTCCTTCAGGTTCTGGCGAGCTATTGTGACTTCTGCTGCACTGTCCAGCATTGTCTGAGCCCATTCTCCGTTCTTGAGCTGTGTTCTCAGTATTCTCGGCATGTCTGATCTTCAGACCTGCTACCTTCTTTTTTGTGAATTGAGGTTTTGATTTATTTTTCTGAACGTGTTTGTCGTCTTTGGATTTCACGCGTTCTTCTCTATGTTCTGACCGTCCTCTTCTTTCTGATGTCTGTGACGATATCTGAAAGGTACGAGAGGAACGTGTATCAGTATCTTGATACCTGTCAGGTTTTCTTAAATTATCCCTATTCCTGAGGTTATACCTCCTTTCAGAGGGCTCCTTTTGAGGAGACCTACCTCGGGATTGAGAACGTGTCTCGTTTGAATTTTGTTTATTAGTTTCCCACTTCTTTTTAGAAGATGTAGGAGTTTGTTTAATAGAGTCCTTCTCAGGACTTTCAGATAGTTTTGGCTTCAATGGTTTTCCACCCAAACTATCTCTGCCTAATTCTGCATAAGATTGTTCTATTATTCTGGGTAGTTCATGTTGATGTTCTGTTACATCAAATTCCCTTAAGCGTTGGCGGATCGCCACTGATGCTGCCTCCCCTTTAATATTAGATAATATTATTGTTGAGACCTGGTCGAAGTTTTTCAGTAATTTCATACCTAAATTCAGAGCAGGTTCTGCCCCGTATTCGTTTTGAATTTGTTTCAGGACATCTGGTATTACTGCAATTGATGGAACACCATGTGTTTTAGTATAGATGGCAGCAAAGACTGCGCCCCAAGTGGTGCAATCTTCCAGTTGTGGTGTGATCCCCATTGGTAAACAGATTGTTAGGATTCTGTGTTTCTCATAAGGGCTAGTATTTGGAAATACTGCTTCGATTTGAGTAATTTTTTGAGCTATCCAGAATGGAATTTGCTCACGTTTTGTGGGCATTTTACCCATGACTGCGTGTAAAGTCTGTGGAGTAATTTTTAGTGTATTCCCCTGTTGAGGGGTTTGATTTGGAATGGTCATTGGTGGTTGGACTGTGAAAGTCCGCATGACATATTGGACTAATTGTCTGTAAATTTTTATTAACTCTTGTAGTTGAGTAAGTAATTCCTCGTCTGACATTACATCGATGTCAGGATGAGGTGTGTAGCCGGCTAGAATCGGCCATGTTGCTCCTGGTCTACCTAGTGGACCGAGCCTGGTAATGTTTTTGTGATGTTTTAGGGCGCCTTTAAACCAGAGATTATGCTCCTGGTATGTGAGTGGAATTTCAATATCCTCGTAAGGAATATATTCCTCTGGTGGTTCATCTTCTTTAAAGAAGTGAAACAGTTTTGTTATTGGATTTGATTCTGGGAATACTATCCATGAATAGAATACCTCTGTCTGAAAGGATTCGTGTGCCTCTATCACGAAAACTGCTCTACCACCTCTTGGTGGTAGGCCGTGTTTTATAAGTTTTAGAGTGATGGCTCTCCTTAAGTTTGGATGGATGTTTATAACACCCTCATGGTTTCATTTAAACCTGTAAAATTAAAAGCTGTTACGACTGGGTCAGCCGCAGCTACACCGTTCTCGGTGCCATTATCCCCGTGTAGGGACATTTGTTTTTTGAAAAATGTAGAACAAGTTTCAAGGAAACAAAAGATAAGGTGCACAATATTTTGGAACACTGTATCCTTCAACGTTGAACAAACCAAACAGCTAATATATAGGGTTTTTGTCCTATTTAGCTTTGGCGGATATTTAACCCTACCCACTCCAGACGTCTTATGGAGTATGTGAGTAGGGGTCTCTGAGAAAAGCACGACTGAGTTACTCAGTATCTAGCGTTAAATTAGTGCCTTACCAAACCGTTAGGCGCCATGTAGTGTAGTTCCTATTTCCCTAATAGGCTCTGCGCATTGGAATAATATACCCTATAGATTTGACATAGGACTGAGGTCAGTATGTCCCTATCGAGTATATTAAACTTAATTACTTTGTGCCAGCTAACTCAGAGGCCACTAGAAACTCCTTGTAAACAAGAAGGGAGTAGTTTCTGGCAACCGCATAAACATGACAACTTTGTTTCCCTTTAGAATCGGAACACTCTCAGAATCGTGGAAACAATAGATAACAGTTTCACTCAGCTAATCGTGCATGCTTAGTTTCTTCAGAGTTACACAGAAAGAATAGACGGGCGTTTCAATAAAAGGATTTATTGAACAGTCTTGTTTCTCGTGTAAGAGATATGAGCTGTTATGATCACAAGACAGTATGCGAGATATATAATGTACCAGCGTAAGCAGTAGAAAGAAATAATACTGTGCTAGCATTATCTTTTAGCTATGACACATATATTCATATACATAAATAACATAAGCTAAAAATGCGAGTACTCATAAGATGCTTCTCTAAACTAATTCTACCCCAGTGTACCTAACCTAACCTAGGTGTAGGGCAAGGTAAGAAGTAGGTGAAGTATTCTATAGAATGGTATGCTATAGTCTAGTATGCCAAGTCTAGTATGCCAAGAGTCCCTCTAGGTTCTAGTCAGCTCCATACCTTGAGAATGAGAGAGGTGGGAATCTCCTTCCGAGTCTCGAACTCTAACACCCCGCGAAGGGAGTCAGAACACTGGAAGCTGGATTCTCTGCGAGCAGGGATGACAGCGTCTCTTGTCAGTGCGTCAGGCCGGGACACGGGCTCCTCTAAAGTCGAGGTCTCCTCCTACTTGCTTGGGCAAGGGAAGGTATATTTATACCTGGTAGGTGCCTTGGAATGTTAGCATTGACGTAAAGTCGGGCAGAGGAAGACGTCAGGAATGAACCCTTAAGGTATAGCGGTTCATGCATAATAAATGAGTTCTTGGAGAAATCAATAATCCTGTGCTAGGGAACTCCCAAGAGCTTAAGGGTCTGGTTTCTAAGAACTCGTTGTGACGTTAGGGTGGACGGATGTAAGTGACCATGCCTGTATTTGGATAGCATGGCTAATGCCTAAATAAGGACTGGGATCTTATGCCTATATAAGGGCAATGCGAATTGTGCCTATATAAGGACATGTTTCAGGAAAACCTATATACGGACACCTAAAGCGGAATACAACATTACAAAGACAACCAGACATGAACTGGTATCCTTTTGCCATTTGGAAATTACAGCTTATTAATTGTAATAAGGTAACTCCAATGTTATCTTATGGGAGAGGTAGTACTTGCAGTAGTGAATAACGAAGGTAGGAGTTTTTCACTACCAGGATATGTAAAACTTAAAAGAAGATGTCCTACTTTTTTTTAAAACATTGCACCCTGCCCTGTGGGCTGTTTAGGGCATACCTTAGGGGTTACTTACATGTATTAAAAAAAGAAGGTTTGGGCCTGGGAAAATGTTTATTTTGCCAGGTCGAAATGGCATTTTAAAACTGCACATACAGGCTGCAAAAGCAGACCTGAGACATGTTTGAAGTGCTACTTAAGTGGGTGGCACAATCAGTGCTACAGGCCCACTAGTAGCATTTAATTTACAGGCCCTGGGCACAGGTAGTGTAACTTTACTCGGACTTCACAGACGACCTGGTGGGATGTAGAAATGTTACAAAGACGCATACACATCTGTATGTTACTGTATTCCTCTACACATACACACATTCATGATGATAATTCTACAGCTGGTTACACGTAATTCTAAATTACCTGCACTCTATGATTATGTGGGGTCAATTGTGGTACTTACACTGCTGCCCTATGTGTACTTACATGTAAGGGTTATTTTAATATGTAACTGCTCATATTGGCAATATATATTACATGTGTTATGTTTTAACTCACTCTGTACATTTAGGTGGTCCTCAAGGTCAGGTCAGCACTGTATATGCCCTCGCCTCCAGCAGCCAACTTAGTTGAAATGAGTGATGCCACCTGCTCCTCCAATGGGATCAGCTCCTCCTGGATATCTCTTCCCCCTGTCCTCATTGCAGCCTTCAGGTTCCTGGCCAATTTCTCTTTTGTCCTGCATTTGTGGCCAGGATCACTGACATAATATCGACGACAACAATATCGACCTACCAGAATATCGTGTCAAGAATATCGATGGACAAAATATCGACATCCTATCTCTACAAAGGTAAGTACAAAAATATCAAAACCAAAATATCGTTGTTTAAAATATTGTTGTTCAAAATATCGTTTTTTTAAAAATGTCTTAAAAATAATATTAAATAAATTAAATAATAAATATAATTAATAAAAACATAGAATTATTTAAAAATGTTAAAAATGATAAATAATAAATGTAATATAAAAATAAATTAAACGTACATATATAAAAAAATTATATATATATATATTTAATATTATTAATAAATAATTATTTTATTAAATTATAAAACGTTACAAACATAATAAAAATTATAAATACATATATATATATATATACATAAACCTGTAAGATAAATATAAAAATACATTATATATATAATAAACTAAAATATTAAAATAAATATTTATCTTTAAAACACCATTTTACACTACATTAACTAAAACAGTAGGAAAAATATTGGATAGCGTAGGGCATAAAATTACTATTCCCACTCCAAGGAGTGCAACAGTAGAGAAAGTGTTGGATAGCGGAGGGGAATAATTTACTATTCTAACTCCAGCAACTGCAAAAGTAGGGAAAGTGTTGGATAGCGGAGGGGATAAAATTACTATTCCCCCTCCAGCAAGTGCAACAGTAGGGAAAGTGTTGGATAGCGGAGGGGAAAAATTTACGATTCCAACTCCAGGGAGTGCAACAGTAGGGAAAGTGTTGGATAGCGGAGGGGATAAAATTACTATTTCCACTCCAGCGAGTGCAACAGTAGGGAAAGTGTTGGATAGCGGAGAGGAATAATTTACTATTCCCACTCCAGAGAGTGCAACAGTAGGGAAAGTGTTGGATAACGGAGGGAATGAAATGAAATGAAAATAAAATTTATATAGCGCAATAGCTACCCTCAGGCCTCCTAGCGCTTGTGGACTAACGCCGACTAACAGGAGAGGAGTGAATTAGATGCATTCATTGAAAAGAACGGTTTTTAGAAGCTTTCGAAAGGAGAGCAGGTTTCATTCCTTTCGCAGATGGAGTGGGAGGGAGTTCCATGAGTTGGCAGCGTTATGGGAGAAGGAACGCCCGCCCCATCTAGCCTTCCTTATTCTGTGTGAGGTGACTAGGAAGGAAGACATAGAGCGGAGATCTCTGGGAGGCTGATAAGGAGTGATCATGGACTGGATTGAGACTGGGCCCTTCTTCCAGAAGGCCCTATGAGTCAGGCACTTGGCCTTAAACTGGATCCTTGCCTTAATTGGTAACCAATGAAGGCTCCTTAGTGCAGGTTTCGCCGATTGTCGACGGGGGACCTGCAAAAGCATGCGAGCAGCACAGTTCTGAATGACCTGGAGTTTATGGATGGTGGTTTGGGGGCTCCCAGGTAGAGGGAATTCCCACAATCCAGGCGAGAGAGAATGAGGGCCTGAACCATAATCCTTCTCGCCTGAAAAGGAGAAGGGGGAGTATCTTACAAAGCATCCTCAGGAGGCCGTAGCAAGTGGCTGAGATTTTGATGGCCTGGTGATTAAAACTGAGCGAGCGATCAAGCCACACACCAAGGCTCTTGATCTGAGTCTTCGGATCAGGTGCGGGACCGAGGCAGTTCGGCCAGAGTGAAACCGGGTCGAATGAGGGTGAGTTGCCCAAAAGCATGAGCTCGGTCCTATCCCCGTTCAGCTTAAGGCACGAGTTTTCCATCCACTTGGCAACTTCCTCTAGGCACGGGCCTAGGGTGCTAGGACGACCTCTCGGGGTGGTTCAATGCCACCACGAGCTGTGTGTCGTCTGCATATGTGATGATTTTAATGCCAAATGGATGGACAATCTCAGCCAGGGGTCTCATATAGATGTTAAACAGCGTGGGGCTCAAGGAGGAGCCTTGAGGAACCCCACAGCTGAGAGACAGCCGGTTGGAGACAACATCACCCTCAAAGACCTGAAAGAACCGATCGCAGAAAGGATTGTAGCCAAATTCTGGCCGTCCCGGTAACTCCCACACTTTTTAGCCGGTGGAGCAGGGTGCAATGGCTAACAGTGTCGAAAGCGGCACTGAGGTCAAGTAAGATGATCACTGCCTTGCCTCCTTGATCCAGTATCCGCCGCCTCCTCGGTTACTGCCAGAAGAGCAGTTTCGGTTCCTTGTTGAGTACGAAAACCAGTTTGAGAATGGTGAAGGAGCTCGTTGGATTCTAGAAATTCTACTAGAATAGAATTTATATGCTTTTCCAGAATCTTACTCATCCAAGGGAGGAGCGAGATGGGGCGAAAGTTAGCTAAGTTGGACTGGTCAAGATTAGGTTTCTTTAAGAGGGCCTTTACCAGAGCACACTTCCATGCGGGAGGAACAATACCAGAGGAGATGGAGGAGTTGGACCAGATCAAGGATTACCGGACGGATGGTGTCGGCAGCTAGAATCAGAGGGAAAGGAGGGGCAGGATCAATAGGGGAGCCCGACTTTACTTTTGCCATGACCAAGTCCAGTGAAGCAAGATCCAAAGGGGGAATTGCCCTAGTGTAATTTGGGTTCCGGCACGTGGCTCCAAAATGGGTGACATAGATCGATGATTCTGGAAAGCCGGAAGGGACATGTAAATGTTGTGAATTTTCTGTTGGAAAACTCCGCCAAGTTATTGCACCTAGTAAGGGGATACAATTACTATTCCCACTCCAGCAAGTGCAACAGTAGGGAAAGTGTTGGATAGCGGACGGGAATAATTTACTATTCCCACTCCACAGAGTGCAACAGTAGGGAAAGTGTTGGATAGCGGAGGGGATAAAATTACTATTCCCACTCCAACTAATGCAACAGTAGGGAAAGTGTTGGATAGCGGAGGGGATAAAATTACTATTCCCACTCCAGCAACTGCAACAGTAGGGAAAGTGTTGGATAGCGGACGGGAATAATTTACTATTCCCACTCCACAGAGTGCAACAGTAGGGAAAGTGTTGGATAGCGGAGGGGATAAAATTACTATTCCCACTCCAACTAATGCAACAGTAGGGAAAGTGTTGGATAGCGGAGGGGATAAAATTACTATTCCCACTCCAGCAACTGCAACAGTAGGGAAAGTGTTGGATAGCGGAGAGGAATAATTTACTATTCCCACTTCAGCAAGTGCAACAGTAGGAAAAGTGTTAGATAGCGGAGGGGAATAATTTTCTATTCCCACTCCACAGAGTGCAACAGTAGGGAAAGTGTTGGATAGTGGAGGGGATAAAATTACTATTCCCACTCCAACAATTGCAAAAATAGGGAAAGTGTTGGATAGCGGAGGGGATAAAATTACTATTCCCACTCCAACAATTGCAAAAATAGGGAAAGTGTTGGATAGCGGAGGTGAAAAAATTACTATTCCCACTCCAGTGACTGCAACAGTAGGGAAAGTGTTGGATAGCGGAGAGGAATAATTTACTATTCCCACTCCAGAGAGTGCAACAGTAGGGAAAGTGTTGGATAACGGAGGGAATGAAATGAAATGAAAATAAAATTTATATAGCGCAATAGCTACCCTCAGGCCTCCTAGCGCTTGTGGACTAACGCCGACTAACAGGAGAGGAGTGAATTAGATGCATTCATTGAAAAGAACGGTTTTTAGAAGCTTTCGAAAGGAGAGCAGGTTTCATTCCTTTCGCAGATGGAGTGGGAGGAGTTCCATGAGTTGGCAGCGTTATGGGAGAAGGAACGCCCGCCCCATCTAGCCTTCCTTATTCTGTGTGAGGTGACTAGGAAGGAAGACATAGAGCGGAGATCTCTGGGAGGCTGATAAGGAGTGATCATGGACTGGATTGAGACTGGGCCCTTCTTCCAGAAGGCCCTATGAGTCAGGCACTTGGCCTTAAACTGGATCCTTGCCTTAATTGGTAACCAATGAAGGCTCCTTAGTGCAGGTTTCGCCGATTGTCGACGGGGGACCTGCAAAAGCATGCGAGCAGCACAGTTCTGAATGACCTGGAGTTTATGGATGGTGGTTTGGGGGGCTCCCAGGTAGAGGGAATTCCCATAATCCAGGCGAGAGAGAATGAGGGCCTGAACCATAATCCTTCTCGCCTGAAAAGGGAGAAGGGGGAGTATCTTACAAAGCATCCTCAGGAGGCCGTAGCAAGTGGCTGAGATTTTGATGGCCTGGTGATTAAAACTGAGCGAGCGATCAAGCCACACACCAAGGCTCTTGATCTGAGTCTTCGGATCAGGTGCGGGACCGAGGCAGTTCGGCCAGAGTGAAACCGGGTCGAATGAGGGTGAGTTGCCCAAAAGCATGAGCTCGGTCCTATCCCCGTTCAGCTTAAGGCACGAGTTTTCCATCCACTTGGCAACTTCCTCTAGGCACGGGCCTAGGTGCTAGACGACCTCTCGGGGTGGTTCAATGCCACCACGAGCTGTGTGTCGTCTGCATATGTGATGATTTTAATGCCAAATGGATGGACAATCTCAGCCAGGGGTCTCATATAGATGTTAAACAGCGTGGGGCTCAAGGAGGAGCCTTGAGGAACCCCACAGCTGAGAGACAGCCGGTTGGAGACAACATCACCCTCAAAGACCTGAAAGAACCGATCGCAGAAAGGATTGTAGCCAAATTCTGGCCGTCCCGGTAACTCCCACACTTTTTAGCCGGTGGAGCAGGGTGCAATGGTTAACAGTGTCGAAAGCGGCACTGAGGTCAAGTAAGATGATCACTGCCTTGCCTCCTTGATCCAGTATCCGCCTCGCCTCCTCGGTTACTGCCAGAAGAGCAGTTTCGGTTCCTTGTTGAGTACGAAAACCAGTTTGAGAATGGTGAAGGAGCTCGTTGGATTCTAGAAATTCTACTAGAATAGAATTTATATGCTTTTCCAGAATCTTACTCATCCAAGGGAGGAGCGAGATGGGGCGAAAGTTAGCTAAGTTGGACTGGTCAAGATTAGGTTTCTTTAAGAGGGCCTTTACCAGAGCACACTTCCATGCGGGAGGAACAATACCAGAGGAGATGGAGGAGTTGACCAGATCAAGGATTACCGGACGGATGGTGTCGGCAGCTAGAATCAGAGGGAAAGGAGGGGCAGGATCAATAGGGGAGCCCGACTTTACTTTTGCCATGACCAAGTCCAGTGAAGCAAGATCCAAAGGGGGGAATTGCCCTAGTGTAATTTGGGTTCCGGCACGTGGCTCCAAAATGGGTGACATAGATCGATGATTCTGGAAAGCCGGAAGGGACATGTAAATGTTGTGAATTTTCTGTTGGAAAAACTCCGCCAAGTTATTGCACCTAGTAAGGGGATACAATTACTATTCCCACTCCAGCAAGTGCAACAGTAGGGAAAGTGTTGGATAGCGGACGGGAATAATTTACTATTCCCACTCCACAGAGTGCAACAGTAGGGAAAGTGTTGGATAGCGGAGGGGATAAAATTACTATTCCCACTCCAACTAATGCAACAGTAGGGAAAGTGTTGGATAGCGGAGGGGAATAATTTACTATTCCCACTCCACAGAGTGCAACAGTAGGGAAAGTGTTGGATAGCGGACGGGAATAATTTACTATTCCCACTCCACAGAGTGCAACAGTAGGGAAAGTGTTGGATAGCGGACGGGAATAATTTACTATTCCCACTCCACAGAGTGCAACAGTAGGGAAAGTGTTGGATAGCGGAGGGGATAAAATTACTATTCCCACTCCAACTAATGCAACAGTAGGGAAAGTGTTGGATAGCGGAGGGGATAAAATTACTATTCCCACTCCAACTAATGCAACAGTAGGGAAAGTGTTGGATAGCGGAGGGGAATAATTTACTATTCCCACTCCAGCAACTGCAACAGTAGGGAAAGTGTTGGATAGCGGAGAGGAATAATTTACTATTCCCACTTCAGCAAGTGCAACAGTAGGAAAAGTGTTAGATAGCGGAGGGGAATAATTTTCTATTCCCACTCCACAGAGTGCAACAGTAGGGAAAGTGTTGGATAGTGGAGGGGATAAAATTACTATTCCCACTCCAGTGACTGCAACAGTAGGGAAAGTGTTGGATAGCGGAGAGGAATAATTTACTATTCCCACTCCAGAGAGTGCAACAGTAGGGAAAGTGTTGGATAGTGGAGGGGATAAAATTACTATTCCCACTCCAACAATTGCAAAAATAGGGAAAGTGTTGGATAGCGGAGGTGAAAAATTTACTATTCCCACTTTAGCAAAATAACAACCATTAATTAACAAATACTTAAATAATAAAAAATAATTTACCTCTCACCAAACACCCCTATAAATAACACCACCAGTATTGTAAAACATAACACAATTAACATAATTGCTTAACAATTAATTAATTAACTAATAACAATATACAAAAAAATTAAAAACAATGAGTAATAAATGAATTCATACTAGTAAGACTATAAAATAACAATAAATAAATATTATCTGAAAAAATTAATTTTTAATTACTTGCCACACTACTCCCCTCTAAAAACACAACTCGCTCATAAAAAATTGACACAACTTACAAATTTACCAATTAATTATTAATAATTAATAACAAATTAATAATTAATAAATAACGTATTTAACACAATTAACAATATGAAATATTAAATACACAAATAGTAATTAATAAAAATTATTAATTAATGAATTATAATTAAATTACTTCCCACCCTACTCCCTATAAACCCACAACCCGCTCTTAAAAATGACACAATTAACATATTTACCAATTAATTATTAATAATGAATAACACATTAATAACTAATTAATAACAAATTAATTAACACAATTAACAATATAAATTATTAAATACAAAAATATTAATTAATTAAAATTATTAATTAATTAATTTTAATTAAATTACTTCCCCCCCTATTCCCCTGTAAACCCACAACTCGCTACGGAACTAAAACGCAATATTTAATTTCTTAAAAAATGTCTAATTTCTAAAAATGTATTAATAAATATATTATAATTAAATCACTTCCCACCCTATTCCCCTATAAACCCACAACCCGCCCCTAAAACATTAACACAATTAACATATTTACCAATTAATTATTAATAATTAATAACCAATTAATAACTAATTAATAACAAATTAATGAACACAGTTAACAATATAAATTATTTAATACAAAAATATTAAATAATTAAAATTATTAATTAATTAATTTTAATTAAATTACTTCCCACCCTATTCCCCTATAAACCCACAACCTGCTACGGAACTAAAACGCAATATTTAATCTCTTAAAAAATTAATAATTTCTAAAAATGTATTAATAAATATATTATAATTAAATTACTTCCCACCCTATTCCCCTATAAACCCACAACCCGCTACGGAACGAAAATACCTAAAAATTACTTAACATAAAATTAATTACATCTAAAAATTTCACACATACATTAAAAAAATAAGCTATACTTTTAACACATCTACTAAAATACAGAACACTAAAATAAATTTTGATATTATTAACAACGATATTTTGACTAACGATATTACTTACTTCGATATTAACAAAAACGATATTTCTTACCTGCATGTCGATATTCTGGTCGATGATATTCTTGAAGGTCGATATTATGTCACATCGATATTTAAACATCGATATTATGACTCTATACCGCTTGACATAATGCATCCTTATTGGCTAATCGTAATTTGAGGTGACAAACAAAAGTTTCTCACTTTTGATCACCTCAGTAGTTTTCCTCTTCTGTGAAATTGACCTTTCTCTTCCTTTTGGTCTACATGTCAGATCCATATTCAGCGTTGGTGCCCCCCTACCTTCCTGACTCTCCTTCTATGCCTCCAAAAGTGTGGTGTGTTGGAACAAACAATTATTTGGCACTGCATGGTATTTTAAATGTTTGCACTACTCATTGAACTCCTATGTGATATAAAGTTGACTTGCGGTATGTAAAGTTGTCTTGCGACACGCACGTAAGCTTTCCGTCATGCCGAAAGCTGTTGCGATATGGCGTGCTGTGCTGGAACTACAGTCTTGTGTCAGACTACGTGACACATCTCTCGGCCCTGCGCCATGGTGTGCTGTGTAGTAAATATGGCGCATCCATGATGCACAAAAGTGGCGTAATGCAGTGCAACAGATACTCACACAACACCATGCAACGATACGTAATGCCGCGCTGTTTGTGACTATGTAAATCTGGGACTTGGTGTTTAGAATCTTGGAATGAGTGCGAGAGGGCTGCTGTCTCAACTAATGATACAACTGGAAGAATACATTGTCTCACTCCTGTCCTGAAACCCAATTGTGGCACACCATGTTTAACACCTTAGTAATGTGCTACAAAGCCATGGCAATGGCCATGTCCCCTTCTAATGCTCAGTTTACCTTTGGCCAGGGCATTTTCTACACGTCATACTAGTGTACTCAATGCTCATTGTCTCAGTTGACCTCTTGTTGTCTGTCGGCATGGCAACCATGGCAGTGTTCATGCCATCTGACATAAGCTTTGCCCAGCAATGCATTCAAGGGCAATGCATTCAAGGGTAAACAGTTATTTTAAGTTGCTTCGAGATCTGAAAAGATTTACGTTCTGCCATCTTCTATGACAGTGACATTGTCTCTGACATGCAGAGATCCTTGGGTCAGTGTGTGGTGATGAAAGAGAGGACTCGATAACTTGAAGCGGCAAGTTTATTAACAGGAGGCACCAGACACTTCGTTTCAGCATGGCTTCTCCCACCAACTTCCATAGATCATTCACAAAGCATCAGCAACATTCCAATCGCTCTACATTCTACTACATCAACACCCCAAAAACAGTCCACTGCCTTTTTTAAACACTACATTTATTTATTTATTAATTATTTGCAGAGTTTTATATAGCGCGAACATGAACCTGCAGGGTGTCAGAGAGCTGTATGTGTAGCAGTCAGGCCGTACATATAAGAAAAAAAGCAAGAGAGACAAAGCAGAGAACAAACCACATATAAATACAGATACAATATATCAAAAACAACTTTGAAGATCCATGATCCCAAGGAGCCGACATGAAAAAGAAGAGGCTGAATGTCTAAAGATGACTAGTGAAGCAATCTATTCAACACAATCATTTTTACTTCCTTTTTGAAGAAGGTAGAGGGGGGTTTGTGCTGGTTTCAGACGGTAGTGAGTTCCATATTCTAGGAGTTAACCCAGAGAAAGGAGCGGTTGTACGTCTTTATCTTTTTGAACTTCTGTGGCTTTAACAGCAGGGATTTAGAACTTCTTGAGGAGCGACTACCTCTGGATAGTTTAAGCTTTTTGCCCACGTAGACAGGTATGTTGTGGTGAAGGGCCTTGTGTGTCATGCAAGCAATCTTCAACTGGATTCTGGCTTTAAATGGGAGCCATTTTAGGTGGTTGAGGTCAGGAGTAATGTGGTTGAATCTTCTGGATCCAGTCATGAGCCTAGCGGCTGAGTTCAATGTGGCTCTTAGTGGAGCCAGCTGTACTTTGTGTAAACCAGCAAGAGTCGCGCTCCATAATCTAACTGGGAGATAACCAGGGATGGACTGCTAATTGAAAGTCAGCTGCGGGTAAGAAAGGTTTGCTTATCATTAATAGGTTTAGATGGTAGTTGGCTCCTCTAGCAGAGGTACTGATATGATCTTGCATATTCAGCTGTTTGTCCAACGTTCTACCTAGTGATCTAGTGGAATCTATCAAGTGTGGGACGCAGTTAAGAGCAGTGAGTTGCTTGAGCCATTCTTCTATAGGGGCAGAGCGATTGGGCGGTGTGATCAGGAGTAATTCAGTTTTGAGGGTGTTAAACATGAGGTGATTGCGGGTCAATCATTGTTGGGTTTTCTCTAGGGTGCAGTTCAGCAGTTTGATGTCATTGAGGGAGGAAATTGTCAAATATAGTTGTGTGTCATCAGCGTGCATGTGAAAGTTAATGTTAGAGAGATTCAAATGATCGGTAAGAGATTCCATGAGCAAAATGAATAAGGTGGGTGAGAGTGTGGAACCTTAGGTAACTCCAATCATGACTGGAGTGGTGTCAGATAGGGTTTGATTGAGCTTGAACTTTTGTGCTCTATTATGAAGGTACGAGGCAAACCAGTTTAACTGGTTAACTGCTTAGAACGTTCCGCGCCAGTGCGGAACGTTCTATTAAGCGGGCGGGGCCGCGTCGGCCAACGGACGTGCGCAGCACTACCGAGGTAGTGCTCGCGACGGCCGTTGGCCAACAGAAGCACTTAACGGGTTAAGACGGGACCACAAAGCCCCATCCTCTTCTCAAGAAGGTCAATCGTACTATCATGTTTGACAGTATTGAGAGCCAGCCGAGGAGAGGTCAAGTAAAATAAGCAGACAGGATTCGTTCTGGTCTAAAATTCTCAGGGCGTCATCAACGATGTGTGTTAGAGCCGATTCAGTGCTATGACCCATTCTGAAGCCAGATTGATGTTGATCAAGGGGTTGAAATTGTTCAATGTGGTTGTAAAGTTGCATGTGTACATATTTCTGTAAAAGCTTTGCTAGAGTCGGGATGTTGGTGGTAGAGCGGTAGTTGTTGAGGTCAGACAAGTCCACATTTGTTTTTTTGGGAATAGGGGTGACCTGTCTTATCTAAGCAGTTGGGAACGTGCCCTGAGAGAGAGATGCGATAGCAATCTTGGGCCAGGGAGGGAGTATGGAAGGGCGAATCTGTTTGATGAACTTGGCAGTCAGGGGGTTGGAGGGTTTTATTGTTGTTAATAAAGTGAGCAAAGCAGCTTCATTCGGGATTTTGAAGGCACTCCAAGTAGCATTGTATTTAGTAGAATAGCCAGAAGAAGGGGAAATCACCTGGTGCTGTATAGGTAAGGGACTGGGCTGAACGTGGGTTTGCAGAAGTTGTGAGGCGCAAAGTAGATCTGGTTTAATCCTCTTAGTCTTTTCAATGAAAAAGGCTGAGAACTCCTCAACACTTGGTAAGGATCAGGTGTCTACCGGTTGTTGGTTAGGTTTGTGTGTGACTTGTTGATTGATGATTTTGAAAAGTGTTTTGGGTCTGTTTTTGGCATTGTCTAATTGCTTCCTGAGGTATTCTGCTTTGGAACTTCGGATGAGTTTGTTATACAAACTTCTTGTTGACCTCAGGTGCTTGAGGTGAGCGATGGAGGGAGAGCTTCTCCAAGTTTTCTCAGCGAGCCATAATTTGCATCTTTCTTCATTAAGGCTGCCGTTGAACCAGGGTTTGGACTGTCGGATCTGTATTCTTTTTACCTGCTTCAGAGCAATCATATCAAGTATGTTTGACATGATATGCACGTAATGTTCAGTAAGATCATTTACATTCATAATGTTTGTGGGAGGCTGTGGGATGATGTTGTTAGCAGAGATTAAATCGGAAAGATTAATGTTTCTCAAGTCTCTGGACCAATGTTTGGGTTTAAGCGGTTGGCCTTTTCTAGTCGTTACCTTCTCAGGGATGAGAAAGGAGATTTGGTATTTGTCTCACCAGTCACAGAGGGTTATAGATTCCAGTTGGATAGTATTGAATTTCCAGATGATTAGATCAAAGGTGGAGCCTCTATTGTGAGTAGGGCCATTACAAGACTGGGTAAGGTTGAGGTCCGTGTGGAATGCCTTTAAGGTGTTCAGTAAGGGGTCATTAGAGTCATTACAATGAATGTTGAAGTCCCCGAGGAAGATATGGTTGGTGTGTTGATCTGAGTTAGCGGAGATGGTCTCCATTATTTGTTCAATGAAAGGTAGGTTATTTAGGTAGGTTCCTTTCCCCTTTGAATGAAAAACAAATGGAAAGAACTAAATTAACATTTTATAAAAGTCGATAGTAAAACATCTTAAATAGCATAATTCAATATAAAACCATTGATAGTTAATGCAGAAACTCCTGCAACAAGATTATAAAATAATAAGCAAAAAAATCTAAACCACACAAAACAAAAACACTTAAGCAAAAAAAAGATCTGACTTGGACTATGCATTTTGTCTATGTCTATTTCTGGTACTTCTGTGGATCACGGGATCACTCTTTCTTGAATCTTCAGACAGTTAAGAGACTTGAACCAATGGTGGAGTTACTTGCTCACCATTGCCCTCACACTTAACAACTTTTCCCACATTCTACCAATCAGTAACATTAACCCTGATGGCATCTCCACATACTATGTCCACCACACAAGGGGGCATATTTACAAGTGAATGATGAAGCGCAGCATTAAACAACAATTGCTAACGTCACGCTCTGCCATTCTGAATACGCATGGATGCGCCATATTAACAATGGTATAGCACATCACTGCGTTTTACCTAGCGCTGGAGCTAAACTCAGCTTCCTAGCGCCAACGCCTGCATTGAGGGTATGATTGTTTATGTGCAGGAAGGTGTCCAGAATGCCGATTTGTAACTCGTATGTGTGCTGCATTGTGCAGCACACATAGAAGTTCCAAATCGTCATTTTTTTTAATGATTGCTTATGTGCAGGAAGAGACACATTCCTGCACATAAACAATCATTCATGGTGATTCGCTGTTTCTATCTGTGCTGCACAATGCAGCACACATAGAAACAGCAAAAACGAGGAGAAATTAACATTTTCTCCTCGTTTCACAATGTTAAGACCAGGTTTTCCCTGGTCTTAATTTTGGTGCTGCCCTATATTTACGCCATGTTTGTAAATAGGGGGCAGCGTCAAAATCAATGGGTGTTGAGCGGAACGCCCACCGCAACGCCCATTGCCCACCCCGTCACGCCAAGTGTAGCATGAAAGGGGGCTTTATTTACAAGGTGGCTTAATGCCACCTTGTAAATAAGGCGAAGGACTTATCGCCAAAGGAACATTGCAAAAGGTGATGTTCCTGTGGCGATAAGCCCTTGTAAATATGCCCCAAGGTGCTCCAACCTCAATTTTCATTTCATGTACCGATTATTCCTATCAAATGCTTCTTTTGTTTTAATTTGGCATTGGCCACGTTATCTTTAACTCTATCATCAAACTTATCCAAATGTGTACCAAATTTTACCCATCTGCTCATCCAACTAGGATAAATCTTTGCGGTTGGCTTTCTTCCCATCAACAGTTCAAATGGTGACACCTGAGTAATAGAATGTGGGCTAGTGCAATAAAACAAAATCATGGAATGTACCGCATTCAGAATGTCACATCTATTATCCACGGGCCATTGCACACACTGAGTTAGCACCTTGTTCATGCGCTCGACCTGGCCATTAATTTGGAGATGATTGAGTGATAGCCTGAGATGCTTAATGTCACCTGCTTTAAGAAACATCATCTCCACACTCACCACCTGAAGGCCATTGTCTGATAGAAAAAACCTGTGGTAACCTTCTCTGATAAATAATTCATTTAAAAATCCAATAACTGCTTTAGTACTATGTTCAGATATGAATTTTATTGCAGGCCACTTAGAATAGAGGTCCACTCCTACCTAAGCTTAACGCAGATGGCTTGGTAAACTGTTGAAAGGGCCAAGCACATCAAGCCCAATTTTCTCCCAGGCTTTAGAGGGGCACTTAATCGGCTGTAATGGTGGTTTTCTGACTACCAAACCCTTTTCAGCTCTTGAACACACAGCACACCCTTCTATAAACTGGTCAATTTCCCATGGATGACCACCACAATGTCTGACGGACCCTGCGTTTGGAAAGGTCTTTCCCAAATGTCTCTCATGTCCCATTTTGATTAACCTAAATCTGATCTCTTCCAGGGGAACTAACTTATCTCCTCTCAACAAAAGATAGATCATATTCTATAGATAATTCATCATGTATTTTCCAAAAAGGCTAATATGATGATACAAGGGACCTTTCTGATGGCCATTCATTTTTCACATAGGATATAATTACTTTCAGAACTTCATCATGATCCAGCTTGGATCTCCACTCATGCTCGGACACTACACACAATGCTATTAAATCCATCGCAGCGACAAAACAATCTTCAACACTCTCACACACATCATCTAGGTTACCATCAGTAGCTGCAAACCTTGAAAAAAATCTGCCCTAGCATTCTTGATACCTTTGATGTGTTCTATCATGTCAAACTGGTATTGCAATAATTTGGCTGTGATGTTGGCAATCCTAGGGGTCTGTTCCTTTATCTTCTCTCCAGAAAGAATGGCAACGAATGGTTAATGATCATTCACAATCATAAACCTGCTTCCCCACACATGGTTTGGATTTTCGACTAGCCCACCAACAAATTAATAACTCTTTTTCAATTGTAGAATAATGGATTTCTGATTCCCTCAACATCTGAGAAGCATAGCAAACTGTGTTTTCATCTTTACCACTTGATTGAGTAAGAATGGCATTTTGCCCAACATTGGATGCATTAACTGTGATACAACATTACAAACTTGGATCAATTGGCTTCAACACCTTTGAAATGGCTAATTCTTTCTTTACCCACTCAAATGACTCTTGACATGTAGTGTCGCGCTTGAAACTGGCATTCTTCTTCAACAACACAGTCAATGGTTTGATATGAGAAGCGTAGTCCGGGATAAAGCGAGAATAGAATTCACACATACCCATGAAACTTTTCAGCCCTGACTTGTCACTTAGTGGTCTTGCATCAATGATGGCATTAATTAATCCTGGTCTTGGCTCAAGGCCATTGCCTGAAACCACATGCCCCAGATACTCCACTTCAGTCCTTGCCAATTTCACATTTCTCAGGCTTCAATACCATGCCTCTTTCTTGTAAAACAGACAGCACCTGGTATAAAATGATGTCATGGTCCTCTCTTGTTTTTGCAAAAATCAAAATGGCATCCTTAAACATGACCACCTCTTTTATATCCTTTAACAGCTGATATATGATCCTCTGAAAAACAGATACCGTGGACGCCAAACCAAAAGGCATTCAGCAATACTGAAATGTTCCTATTGGTGGCACGAAAGCTGTGAAATGTCTTGACACAGGTTCCAAAACCACCTGGTGATAAGCGGACGCTAAATACAGCTTTGAATTCCAACTCGCCCCTGCCACCATGCTCAAAAGGTCGGTGATCCTAGGAAGGGGATGAAAATCTACCCAAATAACGCTATTCAAAGTGCGCAAACCCTTAGTTCACTATTTTTTTCCGAGCCACTACCAGTGGAGATAACCATACAGATTGCTCTATGGGTTTGATTACCCACTATCACACAATTTCATCAGCTCTTTCTCCAGATCCTACCTGATGGAAAACGGAACATTCTGCATCTTGCAATTACTAGGGATAAGGTTTTGCTTGAACTTAATCTTATGTTGGAAACCTTTTAAGGTGCCCAAATCTCCTGATTAATTTTTAGGAAATATGACAGTGATGTCATTCACTAAGTTTTCCATGATCACTGACCCTTGTTCCTTTGTGCCAGGTGTACAATCTTGAAAAGCCCTTGGTGAAACCACCCTAATATTGCACAAATCCTTTACTGCCACATACACTTTTCCCAAAATCTTTAAAATGAAAACATCCTCAAAATATCCTGACAATTCAATCCGTTTCCCTTCATATGAGACAGGAGCTCGGTCTGGCGGTTCCAAATTACTCCCAGGCCAGAATTCATCAAACACTTCTCGAGTAACCATTGTGATTCTAGCATCAGCACCTCCGTATATGGATCAACGCAATCAGCAGGATCTCCTGTATAGACATCCTCCCCAACCACTAATTCCATAAACTGTAGGTCATTCAGAATTTTACCTAACTGAGTATCACAGTCTTCATCATCTAAGTTTGCTACAATCTTGGTACATTTCTCTGTAGGATTCCATTGACTTTGGCAAACCTTCACAAAATGACCTACTTTACAACATTTTCTGCAAAAAACATTTTTGGCTGTCCGTTGTTTACCTGACTTAAAATGTGGTATATTTCCACATCTAAAGCAAACATTTGACTAACTTAAAAACCCTTTAGATGACCATGAAACCTCTTTATTTACTGAGTTCTCCATCACCATACTTTAACTCTTTAGATGGACATTGCCAACTGTGTTTATTTTTCCTCAAGTTCCTTAACAGACAACTGAGATGTTTCAATGCTTTTAGAAATCTGTAAAGTTTCTTCAAGGGACGGATTGCTCAATGACAAGAGCTTCTGTTGAATAGCTTTATTAGTACAGTGACAGATGAATTGATCATGTACTAATTGATCAGTAAAGTTTTGAAAATCACAGTCTGCAACTAAACTTCAAAATGCAGTTACATATGTATCTACTCCATCTCCATTCAGCAGCTTCCTCATTAAAATCTCAGTAATTGAGCACAACGAACATGTAGGGATAAGAGCGCAAAACAAGCGGAGCCACTGGAACAAGCTGCTGTTAAAAGAAAGCGTGGCCCAAAGCAAATATGTACAGAGGAGCGGGACACACAGCAAGACTGAGAGGCAATAAACTTGCGGTTATTTATGCAGTCAACGTGGGTTGCCCAAAATCCTGACATCTTCTGATCCCGCTTGTCACCAACAAAAGTTGTGGAGATGAAGGAGAAAACTCGATAATTTGAAGAGGTACGTTTATTAACAAGAGCCACCAGACAGGCCGTGTCAGCATGGCTGCTCCCACCAACTGGCAAAGAACATTCACAACGCATCACCAACATTCCAATATCTCTACATTTCATATAATCAAAACCCCTATAAAGTTCCACTGCCTTGTATAAACACCACACAGTGTCAATAAGATGCTGTTGTATGTCTGTGGACATCCAGGCAAGCAAGGGAGTAGCCAGAAAATTAAAATACTTCCCACTTCGAAACAAAGCTCTTATGGCACCAAGCAAATGAAGCAAGTCATCACAACCCTTTCCAGAGGAGCTCTCTTGTTTCCTCTTTCTAAGCATCTATCCATTCATCCTTCCATCCACCTGCTGATATCAACAATTTCATTCTGTCGATCATTCATTCTTTCATCCACCATTCAGTCTGTCACTATTCTGTCCGTCTGCCCATCCTAAGCCAATCTATCCGTCCATCTCCAAACCTATCCATCAAACCCATCCATCCATCCTTTCAGTCATTCATCCATCCATACTCTCGCTCATCCATCATCCACCTTTTCACTCCATCTATCTATCCATCCATCCATCCACCCTTTTACTCCATCCGTCTGCCCTCCCTTTCACTCATCCATCCATCCACCCTTTCACTCAACCATCCATCCTTTCACTCATCCATCCACCCTTCCACTCATCCATCCACCCATCTATCCATTTACTCTTTCACTCATCCATCATATTACTCAATCATCTATCCACACTTTCACTCATCCCTCCATCCTTTCACTCAAATATCCATTCTTTTACTCATCTATCCATTTACCCTTTAATCCATGCATCCATTCACCCTCCCTTTCACTCATCAATCCATTCTTACACTCATCCCTCCACTCATCCTTATTTTCATCATCCATCCATCCACCCTTTTATTCATCCATCCATCCACCCTTTCATCCATTCATCCAACCACCCTCCCTTTCACTCATTCATCCATTCTTTCACTAGTCCATCCATCCAACCTCCCTTTCACTCATCCATCCATTTTTTCACTCATCCATCATTACATCCATCCTTTCATTTATTCATCCATCTACCCATCCATGCTTCCATTCACCCATCCATCCTTTCACTCGCACATCCATCCATCCATCTTTTCATTCACTCATCTTTGTCTCTCAAGTTGCAGACAGAAAAGGCCAATCAAGAACTTTGACCCCACTGTAGCTACTAAAATTAGGGGTTGATGACATCCCAGCATCCATCCTTTCACGTCATCCATCCATCCACCATTTCACTCAGCCACTCACTGATATATCTATATGTTGTCTCATCATCCATCCACCATTTCACTCATCTATCCATTCACCCTTTCAACCATCCACCCTCCCTTTTATTCACCTATCCATTCTTTCACTTATCCATCCAGCCGCCCTTTTATCCATCCATCCTTTTATCCATCACCTTCTATCCATCCATCCATCACTCATACACCTACCCACCGTTTCATGTTATTTATGAGCCTTTGCTTGCTGAATTGCTGATAGAAGAGGTCCATCAAGAACTCCACCCCTGCTGTAGCTGCTAAAGCAGAGGTTTCACTACGCCCCTGGTTCCCACCCTTTACCATTCGTCACACAATAGGACTGAATGCAAGTATGTGTGATTTGGCACCTTGTTCTCAGTAATGGTAAGTGTTATAATGCTAATCTTGTGTTATGTATATTTTGCTGAGACCCCATGTCACACTATCCTCCCCCACTGTGACACCCATGGCTGCAGGTTGCTGCCCCTTTTAGAAGTGCAGCTGCTGTATTTGTTCCCCTGCGATATTGATCCAAAAGAGGAGCAGGGTTTTCGTTCCAGTGTGAAGTTGATCCAAATATCCGAGTCAAGCATTGTATGGCGTTAAAACTGGCCCTATCTTCATGTCCATAATGTTAATGCCAAAAAATGGATTGATTTACGAACAATGAATGTTAAAAATGTTAATGTGATGGATGTTAGTGATTAGCTCCTCTTTATTTCACATTATTAATTTAATCTTGCATTCCCAAGAGTGTTAGCTATTTCATCATGTTATGTGTCTGTATTTTATTTGTGCATCGTATTACTCTTGGACAGTGCATACTTTGAGCCATGCCAGGTGTTTATGAGGCGCTTTGACTGAGCACTCTGGTGCTGAGGCTAAAGGCAAAGCAAAGTGCCTATCAGTGGGTTGGCCTCTCTGCAGAGCACACAGAACAATGGTCATGTATTCCAGTTGCAATCGAAATTTGTATAAATGTGTGTGAAGGGGGTACGCAGATGCCTATATGTTTACAAGACAAAAGTAAAAGAAAATAAAGTGCCTAAATGTGTGTGAGTGCAGAGCATGTTTGGAGGTGGTGAAGTGAGGGAGATGCAAGGAAGTGCATTTGGGGGAGAGTGAAAAGAGGGTGCTGAAGAGAAAAGAGGTGAGGTTGAAGATGTGCAGATGAATGTATGACGGTATTCCGCATGCGTTTATCACGCAAACCCTGGGAACGCCGTCATTAGAACGAACGCGTCTTTAGCACTTATTAATTCTGCACGCAAGTCATTATAACGACTTGCCTTAGGGGGGTGCTGGATTTTGGAATAGTTTAATTTACTATTCCAACTCCAGTCTGCGCAGCAGCAGGGAAGGTGTTGGACTTTAATTCCAATACCATTCCACCAATGCACCCCCCCAAAACAAGTTGTTGTAACGACTTGCATGCAGAACGAATGCATGCTTAAGATGCGTTCGTTCAGTTGCTGGCGCTGTGAAGGCACAGTGTGATTGTGGCTTCGTCCTAAAGGACGTTTCCCATGCAGCTGGATGAGATGTGCAGAGAAAAAGGGCACACATGTATAACTTAAAGCGTACATAACTGAAGGTCAACAGTCATTCCACAGAGCTCAATAATATTTAATTCACTGTATTTCCAATGTTAATTATTTATAATAAATCATTGTTATTACTTATTTATCTTAAACAGCTAACAATCACTGACAAAGCCAATAGTACTGGCAGGTTTAAGGTGTATCTAAGTTGCTGTGTTATATATCTGGATGCAATAGCATCTTAGAGAGAAACCAAAATGTCGACTGGGTGGCACACTATGGGAATCACAGAAATGTATTTTACATGTTCCCTTTTAGATAGCCCCCACATGTTTCATCCAACTTACATATTTATAAATGACTGATTGTAGCCAGCAGGTGTGGGTGCTTCTCGAAGCCTGGTTAGAGCATTTTCTTCCAAAGTTGATGCCGCATGCAGTGCAATACACTGTACAAGCACACACTTTCAAGAACATGATGTTGCTGCACTGCACAATTTGCACATTTCTGTAACTCTTAAACATACTAATGCAGTAAGATGTGGGGCAGTTTTTAATGTGTTTAATATTTCAAGACTAAATGTTCCTACTGCTTTATAAACCTTGATTTCTCACTAAATTCATTTGCTTTAAAATGCACCATTTGCCAGTCTTTTTCAATTTTAATTCGGGAGGAGGACCCCACCCCCGACCCCACGTTTGTCCATTAAGCTTGCTTGGTTTGCTCGCTACATAAAAGTCATACTCAACTTTTACACCCCACAGCTTTCAAATGTCACCTGCCACCTGTGGACAGAGGCATATGAAAGAGATACCAAATGAGAGAGAGGTAAGAGACTGCATCTCCCCAGCAGGGCATCTCTTCCAACAGGGGCACAGTGTGGCTCACATTTACACTTCTGGCTTGTAATTGCATTCAGAGGGTGTGCTAAGCTACCCTCTGGTGCGGTGAAAGGATAGAAGAAGCATAAGAATAGGGTGCCAAGTGATTTATATGAGTGGCTGGATATCACCTGCAGTGGCTCTGAACAGGAATAGGCACAGAGAAACTCACCGTGATCAAAGATGATGGCAGGCCATGCCAGGACCACACCGGGTTCCAGAAGCAGATGGTGCCCTCCACAGAACCAGTGTGGAACATCAAGTCTGAGTCTACAGATGGTGGACAGCTAAAGCACCACACACCAGCACAGCTGGACCTGTGGGGCAGCGCCGGATGGAATATCAGAGGCATTGAGGCTTATGAGGATCTTGAGGTAGGATCAGAAGACTGGGGGAGGATGTAGAAAGAAGGGAGAGCCCCAGCTCGAGTCCTCTGCATCCCACTTCCATTTTGCTGTTCAGTAGGTCCCCAATGGCACGCACTGATGGGGATATTCACAAGATTGTGATCCCAGGCTGCGGAGCCTCAGCACACAGGCTCCATCTTGGCAGCCATCTTTGAGTCATTGCCAATCTTTATAATTTTGAAAGTATTTGTCTTGTTCACGAAACAATATAAAAAACCTGTTCAACAATTCAACAAGCTACAGAGGATTTTACTCACCGCATCAATCTGCACAGAGTACACTATTTAATACATGCATTCAAGCGAGGCGCATCTTGCCCAAAGCAATCCACTCTCTTCCCTTCAAAACACATTATCATTGCAATTGGTACATATTACATCAACTTGGACACAAGGTATATTGAGTTTGTCAAGCAAGTACCAACCTCAACTCAAACATATCTGTGTCTGTCTTACATTACTCTAATTTAACAATAGATCTTCATCATCTAGTTGTTGAGAGTCAAGTCCTTCAGCCAGACTCTATGGCATCCCGTCCACTTGACATTCTCCATCACACTGCAACTTGGCTCATCTAGAAAACATTTCAATTACCCTTGGCAAATCTTCAAATATTTCCCCAACCCCCAGAGGAGTAAATTGTAGAATCAAATCTATAACCTTATGGATCAAAACCATAACTTGCTCAAAGAATTTATATATCATGTGATAGGGTCAGGCCAGATGTTCAATATCTTGATCACTTTCCACATATTCTGCATTTCTTTAAGCTACACAATCTACTTTGGGTCTAGAGGTACATATGGCAGTATTTGCAGATGGATAATATGTCCATAATTCATACATATATTTTGTGATAATGGGCATGTTGAAGACTTCAATTTTATTTTTTCCCTCGCCCAGGCTGCCACTTCTGATAGCTGTTTGTTCTCTTTTGTTCCTGGCATACAGCCCAGAGATACAGTTTTTTAGACTTTACTAAGGGTTGCATGTTTCCATTCCACACGCTTGTGGAGTCTGTAACATTTCAGCACTAGAATAGCAAGTGAGCACACCCACCTCTTCACCTGCATTAGCCAAGACCTATTCTTTGCCGGTAGAAAGCAATCTGCTACAGAGGTACCAACACTGATGTAGTTCATGAACAAGTGCATTAATTATTGGGTGGGAACGTTTCTGTCAATCTTCACACTTTTAAAAGATTGTGGGGGATATTCTCAAGAACGTGCGATAATCATCGCCAAAAAAGGCTAACGCACGTTTTCATATCGCTGTCTATCGCGGGAAAATAACTCTGTGTTAACGTCGTATTCACAACACGGCGGTAACATGCGATAGTCTCCCGATAACACGTCAAATGGCCGCGATAACATTACCAGGACGGCGATAAAAATCTAAACCCGAACGTGAAAAAAGTTGCGATGGGCCCAACCGCGATACAAAACCAGCGATAACCTGCGCCAGCCAGCAAGTCTCACAAGTCAGGCGGCCAAAATCACTATAAAAGCGGCAACCAAAAACACAAACAAGACCCAAACAACTGCGAAGCACCATGGAGGTAGACGGAGCAAGCACAGAGGACAACCAGAACCCCACAAGCCCCACGGAGGACCAGCCTGGGACCATCATTGGGGAGACGGTGGCAGGAGTCGGGGGACCGGACACTGCACAACATGACCTGAGCCAACAGCAACAGGGTGAGTAACGACTCAGGGACTGGGGGGACCGGGGGAGATGGGCACAATGGCACACATGCACAAGTAAGTATAGCACATCTGCAGACAAACCATGCCCAAGAGTCACAACTCCAACCAAGGGCCCAATTTACCCAAGTCTGCAACATCTCAGCACTGCATAAGCACAGAAGTGAAAGGCACACCGCCTGAAAGGGATAAGGGCCAGCCAAATCAGACCTGAAGGGGCAACTCACCCACAATGCAGCACACACACATAAGATGCAGAGCACCCCAACATTGACAACAATGTGGTACAAACTGCAACACTTTCACAACAGAACAGAGGACACAACTGCTGCCGTCTGTGTGTAAAAAATGGCCATTCGCATTTGGTATAGCAGGAAACTGTGAGATGACAATGTACAAGTACAACCTCACATCCCTGATGATGTAGAAATGCAAAGTGTCCCGCTACAAATTGGCGTCTCCTCATACACAGTCACAATGTACATTGCCATGCAGTCTGACAGTAAACTTGTACAATGCGTGAACATACATGTGAACACAATGTCAATCTGCATTTCCCTTCACATTGCAGAGGGAGAATCAACACATCCTGCAGAGCAGACCCAACAACACAGCACTGATGATGAAGAGGACCTCCCCAACATCTACACCGACGCACTCCAACAGCTCAGGGACAGCTCCGGCACCCCACCTCCAGGAGCAGGGCAGCCCAGCTGCATCCATGAGACCCCACCCCCTGCACAGGCCACACAGCAGGAAGCACCCACCACCAGAGCTGTCTCCCAGGACCCCCACGACTAACACATGGCATTCCAACGCCGTGTGTTAGGGTGCCAGGAGGAGATGTCTGACCAGCTGCGGTGGGGTTCGACCTCATGGCAGCCAAACTAGATGCCATACGTTGGTGTCTAAGTCCCATCAGGGACCACTCACAGTCCCTAACGGACACCCACTGTCCGCTCCTTGCTCTACAACAAGCCATGGCTGACATCGCTGGAGTCATGACTCTGAGCAAAGAACAACTGTCTAGTCAGAGTGGCCCCAGCGATGTCAGCCGGGAGTTGGGACACATAAGGAGAATGATGGAGAGCTTGGACCGGATGCAGGCGGAAAGAATGTTTGCCACGGCTGCACACCAGCGAGATGTAGCTGTGATCCTCCATGCCCTGCAGATCCTCGTCATGGCATTGGCACCACAAGGCCTGGCGCGGATGGATGTTGGTGTTAATACTACATTCACATCTCCTCCCCCTGAAGTGTCAGAACCACACAGGGCGGCAGATTTCCCACCTCCGTCCCCTGATGTGTCACTGCCACACAGTGATGCAGACAGAACACCACCACCCGCATGTGAGGCACCTGACACATCAGAGGACAAAGATGATGATGAATCTGGCATTGTGGCTAGAATGAAGTGGAAGCATGCATCTCCGCCATATGACCGTGTTCAGATTGGTTCTGCTCTCTGCATCATGCCCTGGAATAACACCTCCCACTGTCCCCCCATACACTGAGTGACACTCACCTTGGACCTCGACATGGACTGCCATATTTGGTGTGGTTACCAATGACACAGCAATCACACTGCGGACTGTAGTCTTCCACTCCCTATGAACTTGTCAATCCCGAAAGGACTCTGGCTGGCCATCCACGGGCCAACAATGTAAAGTGGGGTGTGCATGGCCCTGTACTGGTCCAGCTTCAACACTCCACTGAATGTGAATAAAACATTCAAATTCACACAGATGTGTCATGGCCATGATCATTCAAGAATGAAAGTATGGATGAATGTAGGGACAGTGATTCTACAAAAGAGGCACTCCCTGGGTAATGCTATCAATGAGCATGTATGGCCGTGACCCAGATAGGCATTGAGACACACATTGTCATTCAAATCAACACTCATCACAGTTGAATACAAGTGAAGGTGCGTAGACTTTATTAGCATATGCGTGTCAGTACGGGCAAGATAAGTGCCACAATATGCAGACCAATGCAGCAGTATGTCAGAATGAGGAACGTTGCCAAGCGCCGCTGTCCACTCCGGGGGAGTGCCTCACCTTTCACAGATGTGTGTTAAGCCGCGTTGTTGTCCGCTCATGTATTCGGAGTCCAGGCGAATGCAGCCATGTCCACTGTTGTCGTGGGATATGTGACCAGATCTCCAAGATGCAACAAGGTGTCGGGACATGTGCAATGTGTTCCAATAAATTGTGGCTGCAGGTGCGTAGCTACTCGTCCATGAAAGCGATTGCAGCTTCGTAGGCTAACATTTCCAACATGAGATCGTTGTCGACTTCATCAAACAGGACGGCGAGGCGATCCATTAGCAGGTCCGGACAGATGTGCTGCGTCCACCCCCTTACACCAATTAGCACTACTGCCCAATAGGGGAGCGGTTCAATGTGGTCACTGCACACGAGGATTCGTGCAATCTCCCAGGTCCAGCTGCCAGCATGTATGCCAAGTATCAAGGCATCCCATAAACGGGTATCACTGTGACACTCCTGGTCGTGGGCCAAAAGGGGGCGCACACACATGTCAAAATCCAGTTCAGCTACCATCATGTTGGATAGGCAGACATCCATGGACCACTCGAACATGCACGAGCGACAATGCAACACAGGCTGAACGCAGGTGACGTTGGCAAGGCGGAAGCTTAGCCGGTAACTGATCCGCAGCACTGCCAATGGCAGTGCCCCCAGTAAATGCAGCATTTATGCACGGTACAGTTCCACGTGACCGGGGTTGTGTATGTGTCCGGGATGTTCGGCCATTGCGTTAGTGGCTCTTGTTGAAGCAGCACTGTTCTGACCTGCGGCAGTTCTGTGGATGAAATGCCACATCTCGGATCAATGAGTTGTTTTAGTGTGCACCGGTTGTACGCCTGGGATGTTGTGGGAGTAAGTGTGAAGGCCATTCCATGCAAGATAACTACGAGCAAGGACTCCTGTGTGTGGGGTGTGTATACGTTGGTCTCTCGTCGGGCTTTGCGTAGTGTGGGAGTCGGCATCAGCTGCCATAGTATCTGTCAGGGGTTGCCGGGCACATGCAATTCCGAGGTCGGAGGTGCAGATGTGCTTCCGCCTGATAGTTCAGACAAAGGAGCTTTCATCCCTAGTGTAAGTTTGTAATCTGCTTGCATTCATGGAATGTGAAGTGGCTTGTTGGGGGTGGGGTGGGATCAGTGCGACTTTGGGATTCATTATTGACATGACTTGCATGTGGCATATGAGCGGCATCACTGTGTGTTACGTTGCCTCACAGCTGCTCCTCCCTCCACCCGAACCCATTTACTTATGTGCGCTGCGCGATTGCATCACTTGCACTCCTACGGCACAGTATTGTCATGCCTGTCTGCGCATGTCCACAAGCCTGACAACGACACTGTGATGTTGGCCGTTGAAGGTGGTGGGCCACGTGAGTGTAGGCCTATGTTAAGGATAGGGCGGACACAGATGTAGAGTACATGCCTGGCTGAACTGGCGCTGCTAATGTGGCTGGGCATTTTGCTCATGCTGCGGCAATACAGATACACACAACACTTGGCATGTATAATCCTGGACACCACCCGGGCCGGCAGAGTGAGGGGTAGGACAACCGCTGATCCATTGGACATCAGTATGACACTACACCTTTAGTGTCTACACCTGCCGGTACACGTTGCCGCGCATAATTGACCCAATTAGGGCTATGTTGTAGATCTACAGGTACCACTTTTTAGGGTGCTGTATGGGTGGTCATGACTTCTCTTTACGTAGTTCGGACCACCACCAGAAAGTGTAGGTAGATCTCACTTTGGTCCTGAGGAATTGCCGTCAAATGATAAGAGGCAAGAAACATGACCCATAAAATATAGGCGTATAACCCCGCAACCTTAGAGCAGGCATACGCGTTTTTTCATTTTTAACCAGGGTAGTGACCATATTTCATTAAAATTGTTTTGAGTGGATCACTATCTCCTGTTTTAATTCACACCCCTTCAAATCACTACACCTACACTGATCAAGGGCCCTCACGCGCACTACACCCTACGGCATAAGGAATAAAGATCTCCGCCAGGAAGGCCCCATCACGGGTGCCGATCGGGTATTGCAGCGCCGACCCGATAAGGAGCAGACCCGATGATGAAGCATGACACCTAGCTGGCTGGGTGTGTGAGGGTCTTTTTCCGAAAGGAGGAAATCATTCTCCTGCCTTTTGATTGTACACCATTGTGTATACTCTCAAAACATACACAACAACCTGCCGCTCACAACAGGAACTGCATACCACCTTGGTTTACACGTAGTCACGGGCCTGTATGCTGGACCTATATTAAAAGGCCCTAGGTTCCCCTTCTTTGGGAATAAAGGAGCTTTCATCCCTAGTGTAAGTTTGTAATCTGCTTGCATTCATGGAATGTGAAGTGGCTTGTTGGGGGTGGGGTGGGATGAGTGCGACTTTGGGATTCATTATTGACATGACTTGCATGTGGCATATGAGCGGCATCACTGTGTGTTACGTTGCCTCACAGCTGCTCCTCCCTCCCCCCGAACCCATTTACTTATGTGCGCTGCGCGATTGCATCACTTGCACTCCTACGGCACAGTATTGTCATGCCTGTCTGCGCATGTCCACAAGCCTGACAACGACACTGTGATGTTGGCCGTTGAAGGTGGTGGGCCACGTGAGTGTAGGCCTATGTTAAGGATAGGGCGGACACAGATGTAGAGTACATGCCTGGCTGAACTGGCGCTGCTAATGTGGCTGGGCATTTTGCTCATGCTGCGGCAATACAGATACACACAACACTTGGCATGTATAATCCTGGACCCCAACCGGTCTTGCGCTCCTTCATTACTCCATTCGTGCGAGCCCGCCCTCCGGGTGCATGCTACATTGCAACATTGTCGCTTACAGGGGGGGGGGACTTAGCTACATGTCCAAGCTATTACCCACTACCTGAGGTGACATGGTTGCGTCACCTGTCCAAAGCACAATGTAATGTGGTAGGGCCCGGGGCCATCATTCATGCATAATGACCACACAGACACACTTAGATAGATAGTGGAACTGGCTACGGGCACGTGCGCCCGGCCCCTTTTTATTACCAGGATGACATATCCAGTGACGCCTGTGCTGGATGGGTGTGGGGTGAGTGTGAGCCAGCCCTCAGGGAGTGGTTGGTGATGGCAACAACTTGAACAGTGATCACTATTAAAGCGGAAACAGAAAACACCAACATAACACAAACAACTGCGAAGCATCATGGAGGTAGCCGGAGCAAGTACAGAGGTCACCCAATATTCAATCAGAAGGGGCCATGACTTGTGGTGCACTGTGATAGGGGCACTAGAGCTGAGCGTGCTCATGTGAAGAAATTGTCAATGATTGTGTCCCTTTGGGATATTCCTGCCGCAGCTGCAGTGGGGTGTGTTACACCTGCCTCATCTTCATCATCATCGTCCCAGGTCTTCCACACTGCCTGAGGTGACATTGTTGCGTCCGCAGTCCACAGCACGTAACTCAATCATAAAGGGTCCATGAGCTGTGGTGCACAGAGTTAGTGGCACCTGTGGCGCTCAGCGGGTGCGCAGCCAGTCATGATGCGTAGTCCGGGTGGGCCGCACTGGTGGCAATGTCTGTTGCCTACTGGACTGCGTCATCTGCAATCGCGACTCGATCTGAATCGTGAGCTCTGCAGTGTAGGCCGGAGGCAGAGGTCAGCAAGGGCCCACAGCCACGTGGGGTTGACTTGTGCTGCACAGAGTTAGTGGCACCTGTGACGCTCAGTGTGTGCGCAGCTGCCATGATGCGTAGTCCGGTCGGGTCGCACTGGGAGCAATGTCTTTTGCCTATTGAATTCTGCCTCAATAAGGCCACGTGGCGTTGACTTGTGGTGCACAGAGTTAGTGGCACCTGTGGCGCTCAGGGGGTGCGCAGCCTGCCATGATGCGTAGTCCGGTCGGGCCGCACTGGGAGCAATGTCTTTTGCCTATTGAATTCTGGCTCAATAAGGCCACGTGGCGTTGACTTGTGGTGCACAGAGTTAGTGGCACCTGTGGCGCTCAGGGGTTGCGCAGCCTGCCATGATGCGTAGTCCGGGCGGGCTGCACTGGTGGCAATGTCTGTTGCCTACTGGACTGCGTCATCTGCAATCGCGACTCGATCTGAATTGTGAGCCCTGCTGACCGCAGTGTAGGTCGGAGGCAGTATCCAGCACACACATAACTCCATGGTGCTGTGCGGCTGGGTGCGCTGGGGGCCTGTGTCGCGGAAGCCAGCGATGGGCTGAGGGGGGCGGTGGTCACGGCGGCGGCCTCATGGCAGGGTGAGGGGCGCCGCCCTGGCAGACGCATTGGCCATCCCGGAAGTGAACTACGCCCAGAGCCCCGGCCTATTTATTCACACTCCTACGCGCTGGACTGGCGTACGCCGGACGAACCCACTCCGCTTACGCTTACAGGCGGGGACGGCACAGCTACATGACGGAGGTCTTCCCCACTGCCTGGGGTAACATGGTTGCGTCCACTGTCCACAACACTACAAACACCTGCAGTATATGTCCATATGGACAGGTCTGTGCTCTGCATACTGAGGTCTGTCCAGCACATCACCACCACACTTGGCATTGTGTGCATTCTTATTCATGGGTGACTTGCCTCCTTCACACATACTTGGTTCCCACCTCTCCCCACATTCTGCTATTGTGTGGCTGAGGGGCCATGCCATTTTCGGAACGTCCGCTGTCCTGTTCTGCGCTGCCTCGGTGGTAGTCGGGGGGGGGGAGCTGGGGGTGGTGGCGGTGTGTGTTGTGGCCCTCTCGGGTCTCCGAGCTGCACGAACAGTGTCTCCATGACATGTGTTGGACTTCAGGTGTGGCTCTGGGCTGGGCTCCCTTTCATACTGCAGGTAGTCGTCCTGCTTAACACCAGTAAAAGGCAGGTGTTAAATCCCTGCTGCTAACGTGCTTTATCGCCTGTTTTTGGGTCGCATCGCAGATCTGGCTGGTCGTTGAGAATATCGCGAAGTGGTGTTTTCGTGTGTTTTTGCACGGGAACGCATACTCTGCCTATCATTAGCGTTAGTTGTCTCTCTCGATGTTTTTTGCGGCAGCTATCGCTGGAAAACTGGCGATGTGGGCAGTTTGCACCAGCTTGAGAATGGGGCGATAATTCTTTCGCCACTTTTGCTGCGCTAAAGTGCCGATAACTCGGCGATAAGTCTTTGAGAATATGCCCCTGTGAGTTTAAATGACAAGCATCAGCAGGACAACAAAGCAGCTCTTGCTCCCCATCAGGCTTCGTATGATGTACTCTCACCTCTGGAGAGCTGGGTGCCAGACAAACTTCAGCTCTGGTTGCGCAGTAGTTTCTGGGTACCTTGCGGAGCATCCCCTTCTTGGTAGTAGTGAGCTTGGAACTGGAACAACAAGTGACTGAACTGCTCCCACTGTTATTAAGGTACAGCAGACAGGGGTTGTTTATTATTTTTTCTGCACTAATAAAACCGATTTAGGTGGTTTTTTTTCTTTCATGCGTCCTTCTCAGGCTGGCTTCCAGGCTCGGCTTTCATATAGAATGATACATCTCCTCAGCAGAGTTGTCTCCAGGTTGAAGCACCCTCAATAGAGGCACAAAGAGGTGTGGGCAGTCTGCACCTGGCCATCATTGGCCACACTTAACAGAAGAGAGACAAAAGGATGACCTTTTCTAAGGACCCCTCCCGATCCCTAACACTCCGAACATCAGGAGCTGCTGCCCCACCCTTCACCCCACCAACTACCAAATGGCAGTGCTCAGAGAAACTAATCAGCAGATTTCTGCAGCAACAATACCTTACTTAGTTTCTAAGGGGAGCCTGCCTCTTCTTTTCTCACTTTAGTTTCTAGGTGCCTTCCCTCCAGTCTCAGGACAACACAAGACCTTCAACTCGTTGATGAGACCAAAGAAAGTCCTGCTACATGAGCGTAGATGCAAATGACATCACATGAATTAGGATCGCACAGCTTTTGACCATGATGAAACCATGGGAAATGGATATTGAAATCCATTAAAATTGTCCTGGGGGCAGACACTTCTCAGAAGTTATTGACTGGGTTGGGGCCTAAAGGACACAGGCAAAGAGGAGGGTCCTGCTCCATCATGGTCAATATCTACCTGGTAGCACCCCTCAACCTATATGGATAAATCTTTTATTACAAACCTGACCTTTGTTGTTTTTTTGTTTTTTACAGTACTCTAAAGAAGAACGGTTAAATGAAGGATAATTATTGCACTGTTTTTTGTTCATAGGCTCAACCATATTTTTCTTCCTGGAGCAACCATCAATCAATCAGTTATTTGTCAAGTGCAGCACTGTCACCCCTAGTGGTATCTGTGCGCTGTGCGTGTGATGTATCAGTCGAAAGGCCAGGTCTTCAGTTTCTTCCTGAAGTCCGCCAGGGAGGGTGCTGTCCGAAGGTGGAGTGGCAGGTTGTTCCAGGTCTTGGCGGTGATGTAGGAGAAGCAGCGGCCACCGCTGCAGCTGTGTCGGATGCGGAAGGTGAGAGGGAGGGAGAGTGATGCTGAGCGCAGATTCCTTGATGGCTGATGGAAGTTCAGTCAGTGGTTGATGCAGGAAGGTCCTTGGTCATGCAGAGCTTTATAGGCATATGTGAGGATCTTGAACTGGAATCTCTTCTGGATGTGGAGCCAGTGGAGGTTTCTGAGGTGTGATGTGAAGTGGTCTGTTTGGGGAGGTCCAGGATGAGCCTGGCTGTGGCGTTCTGTATGGTCTGGTATCTTTTGAGGATCTGGGTGGTGATTCCGGCATAGAGAGCGTTGACATACTAGAGGCGGCTGGTAATGAGGACCTGTGGGACGGTTTTTCTGGTATTGATTGGGATCCATCTGAAGATTCTGAGGAGCATGCGGAGGAGGTGGAAGCAGAAGGAGGCGACTGCATTAACTTGACATTTCATGGTCAGTTGGCTATCGAGGATGATGCCGAGCATGCGTGCATGGTCGGTCGGTGTGGGCGTGGGTCTGAGTTCTGCTGGTCACCAGCTGTGGTCCCATGTGGAGGTGTTCTTTCCGAAGATAAGCACTTCTGTTGTGCCAGAGTTGAGTTTGAGGCAGTTGTCTCTCATCTAATTGGCTATGTTGGCCGTGGAGTTACAGAAGTTGGTTTTGGCGGTGTAGGGGTTATCAGTGAGTGAGAGGATTAGCTGAGTATCATCTGCGTAGGAGATTATGTTGAGACCGTGGGCTCTGGTGACGTTTGCGAGGTGGTCATGTAGATGTTGAAAAGGGTTGGGTTGAGGGGTGATCCTTGCGGTACGCCGCATATGATGTCCTTCGGTACAGAGGTAAAGGGGGGCAGTTGGATCCTCTGTGTGCGACCTGTAAGGAAGGAGGCGATCCACTTGAGAGTGTTTCACTGTATGCCGATGTTGTAGTCTGCCGATGAGGGTGTGGTGGTAGACGGTGTCGAACCCAGCAGAGAGGTCGAGGAGGTTCAGGGCCACCTATATTCCACGGTCCTGACATGAGCTTTCTATTGAAATGTACTGAAATGAATGACTAATTTTGAGGCTCATAATAAAGGAATTGTGATGAATTTAAGGCAATATGATATATCTCACCATGCACATACTACTCTACCATAGCGCTATTTTGTTACCACAAAATGCACCCAGCATCCAAACTGGATGTGAGAATGCATTTTGTGCTAAGAAACAGCGCTAAATGCAGCAGAACATGAATAGCGAGCATGAGCAGTCGCTTCGTACGCTAAATGTGCTCTTACTGTAGGATTTTTCCCCCCAAATTACTCATAATTTAATAAGGAGGAGTACTTGTGTAATTATCAGCAATCCCGCATCAAAGAGTACCGCACCATTATCGAAATTACTCTAATTATTCCAGCATAATCGAAATTCTACTGAGGCCTACTTAGAACATTTAACACTGCATGCCACCACACTACTTCTTAATGGTTCTCCACCGACCTCATCATACCATTCAAAATTACAGTACATCATATCATACCACACCATACACCCCTCTCGCCTCTGCTTCACACTTCCCTATTGCACAGCACCAGACTAAACTACATCATGCCGTTCAATACATCAAACCACACCACAATCTAGACCATGCAGTATCACATCACTGCACAAGATATCCTATCACAACATCAAGCCCACATCCCCACTACACAAGAGTCAGCAGGGCTATGTACTTTACTACCCATGTTCACCCTGTTTCTGAGCACCGACCATGACATGTTTACAAATATGATAATTAGTGAACTCGATGTAACACTGATCATCATTAAATCCCCCCAGAAATACTGCATCAAACCGTATTGCATAAATATTTGTCAATGATCATCAAGATATCTCCAATTTCATATTCCTACATATTTAAACAGGAGCCAGTGATTACCCCTAATAAAGACAAGTAGTTTTAGTAAAATAAATCATCTGTTCTCTTTTATGGGCATGTCAGGAATGTGTTTGTAATTACATGAGTTTTCTACCAACCAATGTATCATTCAAAAAAGTTAACCCATCACCTTCTTTAGGTGCCTATCAAGCCGAGGATGACTCCTGGTGACTATATCGAAAGATGTCTCCAGAATCCCATCTTCTTTGGCTCTCCAGACGTCTCTAAGATGCTTTCATTGCTGTTTTAATTGAGTTCTTCCACCTGCTGCAGGGCATCAACGTCTTCTTTTTCCTTCCACTTTTCCAAGGATCCCAGTCATTTCCAGGGAATGAGGCCTTCACATTATGTGCAATGTGAGCTTCAGTCTGGTCATCTTGGGTATGATGGAAAGTTATGACTTGATTTTATCAAGAATACATCTGTCTGTCTTCCTTCCTGTCTGTGGTCCTTTCAGTGGTCTCCTCCAATACCATAGTTCAAAGGCCTCTCTCCTCTTCCTGTCCTGTGTCTTCTGTCTTCATTGTTCAGCTTTCACATTCAGACAGTGTTATGGGAAGAGCCATGGCATGTCCCACACTGACCTTTGTTCTTCTGAGCACATCAACTGATTTGAAAATATTATCCAAGTTTTACAGTGCAGCTCTGCCCAGTGCCAACCTGTGACGAATAAAAGAAAGTGATGGATGGAATACTTGAATTAATCTCAGATGCATATGAATTGCCACACTCCTACCCATCACCAGACCTTAGCTAAAGCCATAATAAGTGAGACGTGGCAGAAAACGAATACCATTTACATGGTGGTAAAATAAAGAACAATTGGAAAGGCAGATTTTATCCATATTTAGGCATGATGTTTACAAGTCATCTTTACCGGTATGTGCATCATGTGTTCGGGATGAAAGAAAGTATTATGGGCCTCATTTATGAGGAATTAGCGGAGGGCAGTGCCACAAGTGTTCTAACTGCGCTGCCCTACACCAATGTGAAAGGGCAGGAATGCACCGTATTTATGAAATATGGTAAATACAGTGCATTCCTGTCCTTTCCCCCTGTGCTGGCACGCAATTCTCTGCCTAGCCCCAAAGCAACCACCCTCTCACTGTGCAAGGGTGTCTGGGTTGCATGCAGGATTGTTTTGTGCAGGAAGGGGCACTAAACAATCCCAAGAGGCGTTTTCCTCTTCCTATGCGTGTTACAGAATGCAGCACACATGGAAAGAGGAAAAAATGAGGAGAAATATATATTTCTCCTTGTTACTCCTGCACTGGGGAGGCGTAAATTTTTGGTGCTGCCCCAGGTTTACATGATTAAGTAAATGTAGCACAGTGTCAAAATCTATGGGTGCCGTGTTGGAAAACCCACAGCAACATCCCTGGAACACATCCTTGACGCAGAGTAAGGCAACACGGCGACTTCTGCTGCGTTGTCTTACTCCCTATCTATGAGGCTATGCAAAGCCATGCAGAGTGCTTTTGCGTCACCTTATAGATTTATTCGAGAGGTTTGCACCGCCGGGGCGTCAAAAAAAGTGACGCTCAGGTGGCGCAAGCCTCTCATAAATAAGGTCCTCCATTTGGTCTCTGCTTTGGTATGTTTCAAAAGACAGAATGCGGTCCCTCCTTGAGGCAGCTTCTGAAAGCAATATCTTGAAACATAACCCCAACATTTCATAAGTAGTGAAAATGTGTTTTTAGTTTAAAATATATTTTCTCAAGCACCAAGAAACTAATATTTAAAAAACATCTGTGCTTCCCAAGCCAACAATGATACAGACTAATAGAAAGGAATTTGGGCTTTTCCCTTGCTCGTTAGAAATCTAAATTAAAGAGGTGCAATTATTTTTATTAAATTTTACTATGGCTGAAAAAGAAAAAACTTTCACAAGTTTGTTAAATGATATAGGAACCTTTCAATACAAAGGTTAGCTAATGTATGGAGCCGGAATCCATCACACAATGTGTTTTTAAGGTAATGAGAAAATGCTTATTGTGAAATTACATCTTAACATTTACAACGCGCTGTAATACCACATATATATGTATATACACACAGACACATATGTGTTTGAATTTGAGCATGGAATATGCTTGCATTTGCTTCTGCATATTTAATTGTGGTTTTAAGTTGCCTAAAGTTACAACATGCTACATGATGGCCGACATGCTGCCATAATTGTCCACTGGGACTTGATCCAAATAAGGGTGTTTAGAAAATTAATCCATACGTATAATTTTCTTTTTCTTTTGGGGTATCCCACTCTTGCTACAGATTAGCAATATATATAGTAGCTAGCGAAAGTTCGAAGCAGCCATGGATATATAATATTGAATATGTGCATATTAAATTGATTGAGACCCACATGTTGAAATTAGCTAATTTAACAAAATTAACGTAGTATGAAATGTTAACATTTGTTCTGAAATATTCATTTGTGTCTATATTTTGCAATGTGAATACAACATGTTAAAAGATGCCTGACATGCGACCATATGCCTGTGATAATACGGTGTTTCCGTTTTCTATGTTTGGTTTTGATTGCTTAAAATGGCTGCTGAAATGTTTACTCAATGTCGTGAACAAGGCTTGTTGTAAGCGGAATCGCGGAATGCAGACAGAATATCAAGTTGGAAATGTCGACCTACACAAATATCGTGACACAGAAATATCGACAGCAAGACTATCGTGGTCAAAAATATCGAATTTAAGGTAAGAAATATTGTTTTAAAAAATATAGAAGTCATAAATATCGTTTGCAAAAATATAGTTGTTTAAAATATCGATTTTTTAATTAGTGTTATGTATTTTAGTTTATATTTTAAATGTATGTGATGTATGTTTTGTTGTATAAGTATTGTTAATATTTTTAATATATGTGTTAAATTTTTAGTAGTTATCAATTTTATTTTAATTAGATTTTGTGGTTTTTAGTTCCGTAGCGGGTTGTGGGTATATAGGGGAACAGGGTGGGAAGTAATTTAATTATAATAAATGAATGATTATTTTTTATTTATTAATATTTATTTAATTCAGATTTTATAGTGTTAATTGTGGGAAGTAATTTATTTGTAATTAATTAATAATTGATTGTTCATTAATATTAATTTATTGAAAATTAATTATGGAAATAGTGTAATTAATTTTAGGTGCGGGTTGTGAGGTTTATAGGGATAAAGGGTGGGAAGTAATTTATGTTTAATTAATTAATAATTAGTTGATAATTTATATTCATTAATTGATTGTAAATTAATTATGGAAATTGTGTAATTAATTTTAGAAAGCGGGTTGTGTTTATAGGGGTGAAGGGTGGGAAGTAATTTATTTGTAATTAATTATTAATTAGTTAGTTAATATTAATTAATTAATTGAATATTAAATATGGAAATTGCATAATTAATTTTAGGTGTGGGTTGTGGGGTTTATAGGGGTAAAGGGTGGGAAGTAATTTATGTTTAATCAATTAATAATTAGTTGATCATTATTATTAATTAATTAATTAATTGATATTTAATTAGGATATTTGTTTATTTTTGTGTGTGGGATTTTACTTTTATAGGGGTTAAGGGAGGGGAGTAAATTAATTTTACTTATTTTATTATTAGTTGTTAAATACTATTATTTTTTTAATTGAAAATAAGTTTTAAATTTGTAATGAATTTTTTTACAGTTTCATTTTAGCTGTGCATTGTGGGGATTATAGGGGTAAAGTGTGGAAAGTTAATGACTTTTTATGAGTTTTAATTTATTTTTTAATTATTAATATTTCTTTAATTGGTAATTAATGATGTTAATTATGGAAGTACATTCTTTTTACATTTAGATTTGGTTTTTGAATTGTGTGGTGTTATAGGGTAGGAAATAAAAAAAAGTAAATTTATGTAATAATTAATATTTTTGTTTCTAAGGGGCCCATTAGGATGTCGGGCGGAAGTGGAATCTTACCCTGCGCGGAGTTCCATAACCCTGGGTAGAAAGTGTGACTTCATCCCCTTGAAGCTTAACACCTGCGAATGTCACAAGTATCAGTAAAACTGGTGCCTGGAGGCTGGAAGTAGGCCCGGGCTTTGCAGGCTTTGTTCTGATACTGTAAAGGGGTTAAATACACTATCTTGAGTATGTGAAGTGTTTTGTTTTCACACCTCCAGCCAGGGGTGAAACCTGAAATCTTACCATCTTGCGCGGAGTTCCATAACCCTGGGTAGAAGGTGTGACTTCATCCCCTTGATGCTTAACACCTCCAAATGTCACAAGTATCACTAAAACATGTGCTAGGAGGCTGGAGAGTGGGCCCAAGGCCTTGCAGGCCTTGTTCTGATACTGTAAAGGGGTTAAATACACTTTGTTGAGTATGTGCAGTGTTTTGTCTTCACACCTCCAGCCAGGGGTGGAACCTGAAGTCTTACCCTGCGCGGAGCCCCACAACCCTGGGTAGAAGGTACGACTTTGTCACCCTGAAGCTTAACACCTCCAAATGTCACAAGAATAGGTAAAACTGGTGCCTGGAGGCTGGAAGTAGGCCCAAGGCTTTGCAGGCCTTGTTCTGATGCTGTAAAGGGGTTAAATACACTATCTTGAGTATGTGAAGTGTTTTGTTTTCACACCACCAGCCAGAGGTGAAACCTGAAATCTTACCCTGCGCGGAGCTCCGCAACCCTGGGTAGAAGGTGCGACTTCATCCCTTGAAGCTTAACACCTGCGAGTGTCACAAGTATCAGTAAAACTGGTGCCTGGAGGCTGGAAGTAGGCCCAAGGCATTGCAGGTCTTGTTCTGACACTGTAAAGGGGTTAAATACACTTTGTTGAATATGTGAAGTGTTTTGTGTTCACTCCTCCATCCAGGGGTGGAACCTGAAATCTTACCCTGCGCGGAGCTCCATAACCCTGGGTAGAAGGTGTGACTTCATCCCCTTGAAGCTTAACACCACCAAAAGCCACAAGTATCGAGCCTGGAGGCTGGAAGTAGGCCCAAGGCCTTGCAGGCCTTGTTCTGATACTGTAAAGGGGTTAAATACACTTTATTGAGTATGTGCAGTGTTTTGTCTTCACACCTCCAGCCAGGGGTGGAACCTGAAATCTTACCCTGCGCGGAGCTCCATAACCCTGGGTAGAAGGTGTGACTTCATCCCCTTGAAGCTTAACACCTCCAAATGTCACAAGTATCAGTAAAACTGGTGCCTGGAGGCTGGAAGTAGGCCCAAGGCTTTGCAGGCCTTGTTCTGATACTGTAAAGGGGTTAAATACACGTAATTGAGTATGTGAAGTGTTTTGTTTTCACTCCTCCAGCCAGGGGTGAAACCTGAAATCTTACCCTGCACGGAGCTCCATAACCCATGGGTAGAAGGTGCGACTTCATCCCCTCGAAGCTTAACACCTGCAAATGTCACAAGTATCAGTAAAACTGGTGCCTGGAGGCTGGAAGTAGGCCCAGGGCCTTACAGGCCTTGTTTTGATACTTGTAAAGGGGTTACATACACTTTGTTGAGTATGTGCAGTGTTTTGTCTTCACACCTCCAAGCCAGGGGTGAAACCTGAAATCTTACCCCTGCGCGGAGCTCCATAGCCCTGGGTAGAAGCAGTGACTTTGTCCCCTTGAAGCTGTAGGCTTCATAATGTCACAACTACCACTAAAACTGGTGCCTGGAGGCTGGAAGAAGGCCCAAGGCCTTGCAGCCCTTGTTCTGATACTGTAAAGGGGTTAAATACACTTTATTGAGTATGTGAAGTGTTATGTTTTCACACCTCCAGCCAGGGGTGAAGCCTGAAATCTTACCCTGCGCGGAGCTCCATAACCCTGGGTAGTAGATGAGACTTCATCCCCTTGAAGCTTAACACCACCAAATGCCACAAATATCGAGCCTGGAGGCTGGGAAGTGAGCCCGAGGCCTTGCAGGCCTTGTTCTGATTCTGTAAAGGGTTAAATACACTTTATTGAGTATGTGCAGTGTTTTGTCTTCACACCTCCAGCCAGGGGTGGAACCTGAAATCTTACCCTGCGCGGAGCTCCATAACCCTGGGTAGAAGGTGTGACTTCATCCCCTTGAAGCTTAACACCTCCAAATGTCACAAGTATCTGTAAAATTGGTGCCTGGAAACCAGAAATGGGCCCAAGGCCTTGCAGGCCTAGGTCTGATACTGTAAAGGGGTTGAATACACTTTTGGAAAAGGTAAAGTGTTTTGTGTTCACTCCTCCATCCAGGGGTGAAAACTGGAATCTTACCCTTCGCGGAGTTCCATAACCCTGGGTAGAAAGTGTGACTTCATCCCCTTGAAGCTTAACACCTGCGAATGTCACAAGTATCAGTAAAACTGGTGCCTGGAGGCTGGAAGTAGGCCCGGGCTTTGCAGGCCATGTTCTGATACTGTAAAGGGGTTAAATACACTATCTTGAGTATGTGAAGTGTTTTGTTTTCACACCTCCAGCCAGGGGTGAAACCTGAAATCTTACCATGCGCGGAGTTCCATAACCCTGGGTAGAAGGTGTGACTTCATCCCCTTGATGCTTAACACCTCCAAATGTCACAAGTATCCGTAAAACTGGTGCCTGGTAGTAAACCCAATGCCTTGCAGGCCTTGTTCTGATACTGTAAAAGTGTTAAATACACTTTATTGAGTATGTGCAGTGTTTTGTCTTCACACCTCCAGCCAGGGGTGAAACCTGAAATCTTACCATGCGCGGAGTTCCATAACCCTGGGTAGAAGGTGTGACTTCATCCCCTTGATGCTTAACACCTCCAAATGTCACAAGTATCCGTAAAACTGGTGCCTGGTAGTAAACCCAATGCCTTGCAGGCCTTGTTCTGATACTGTAAAAGTGTTAAATACACTTTATTGAGTATGTGCAGTGTTTTGTCTTCACACCTCAAGCCAGGGGTGGAACCTGAAATCTTACCCTGCGCGGAGCCCCGTAACCCTGGGTAGAAGGTACGACTTTGTCACCCTGAAGCTTAACACCTCCAAATGTCACAAGAATAGGTAAAACTGGTGCCTGGAGGCTGGAAGTAGGCCCAAGGCTTTGCAGGCCTTGTTCTGATACTGTAAAGGGGTTAAATACACTATCTTGAGTATGTGAAGTGTTTTGTTTTCACACCACCAGCCAGGGGTGAAACCTGAAATCTTACCTGCGCGGAGCTCCATAACCCTGGGTAGAAGGTGCGACTTCATCCCCTTGAAGCTTAACACCTGCGAGTGTCACAAGTATCAGTAAAACTGGTGCCTGGAGGCTGGAAGTAGGCCCAAGGCTTTGCAGGCCTTGTTCTGACACTGTAAAGGGGTTAAATACACTTTGTTGAATATGTGAAGTGTTTTGTGTTCACTCCTCCATCCAGGGGTGGAACCTGAAATCTTACCCTGCGCTGAGCTCCATAACCCTGGGTAGAAGGTGTGACTTCATCCCCTTGAAGCTTAACACCACCAAAAGCCACAAGTATCGAGCCTGGAGGCTGGAAGTAGGCCCAAGGCCTTGCAGGCCTTGTTCTGATATTGTAAAGGGGTTAAATACACTTTATTGAGTATGTGAAGTGCTTTGTTTTCACACCTCCAGCCAGGGGTGATACCTGAAATCTTACCCTGCGCGGAGCTCCATAGCCCTGGGTAGAAGCAGTGACTTTGTCCCCTTGAAGCTGTAGGCTTCATAATGTTACAACTACCACTAAAACTGGTGCCTGGAGGCTGGAAGAAGGCCCAAGGCCTTGCAGCCCTTGTTCTGATACTGTAAAGGGGTTAAATACACTTTATTGAGTATGTGAAGTGTTATGTTTTCACACCTCCAGCCAGGGGTGAAGCCTGAAATCTTACCCTGCGCGGGAGCTCCCATAACCCTGGGTAGTAGATGAGACTTCATCCCCTTGAAGCTTAACACCACCAAATGCCACAAGTATCGAGCCTGGAGGCTGGAAGTGAGGCCCAAGGCCTTGCAGGCCTTGTTCTGATACTGTAAAGGGGTTAGATACACCTTATTGAGTATGTGAAGTGTTTTGTTTTCACACCTCCAGCCAGGGGTGAAACGTGAAATCTTAACCTGTGCGGAGTTCCATAACCCTGGGTAGAAGGTGTGACTTCATCCCCTTGAAGCTTAACACCTCCAAATGTCACAAGTATCACTAAAACATGTGCTAGGAGGCTGGAGGTAGGCCCAAGGCCTTGCAGGCCTTGTTCTGATACTGTAAAGGGGTTAAATACACTTTGTTGAGTATGTGCAGTGTTTTGTCTTTACACCTCCAGCCAGGGGTGGAACCTGAAATCTTACCCTGCGCGGAGCTCCATAACCCTGGGTAGAAGGTACGACTTTGTCACCCTGAAGCTTAACACCTCCAAATGTCACAAGTATAGGTAAAACTGGTGCCTGGAGGCTGGAAGTAGGCCCAAGGATTTGCAGGCCTTGTTCTGATACTGTAAAGGGGTTAAATACACTATCTTGAGTATGTGAAGTGTTTTGTTTTCACACCACCAGCCAGGGGTGAAACCTGAAATCTTACCCTGCGCGGAGCTCCATAACCCTGGGTAGAAGGTGCGACTTCATCCCCTTGAAGCTTAACACCTGCGAGTGTCACAAGTATCAGTAAAACTGGTGCCTGGAGGCTGGAAGTAGGCCCAAGGCATTGCAGGTCTTGTTCTGACACTGTAAAGGGGTTAAATACACTTTGTTGAATATGTGAAGTGTTTTGTGTTCACTCCTCCATCCAGGGGTGGAACCTGAAATCTTACCCTGCGCGGAGCCCCATAACCCTGGGTAGAAGGTGTGACTTCATCCCCTTGAAGCTTAACACCACCAAAAGCCACAAGTATCGAGCCTGGAGGCTGGAAGTAGGCCCAAGGCCTTGCAGGCCTTGTTCTGATATTGTAAAGGGGTTAAATACACTTTATTGAGTATGTGAAGTGCTTTGTTTTCACACCTCCAGCCAGGGGTGATACCTGAAATCTTACCCTGCGCGGAGCTCCATAGCCCTGGGTAGAAGCAGTGACTTTGTCCCCTTGAAGCTGTAGGCTTCATAATGTTACAACTACCACTAAAACTGGTGCCTGGAGGCTGGAAGAAGGCCCAAGGCCTTGCAGCCCTTGTTCTGATACTGTAAAGGGGTTAAATACACTTTGTTGAGTATGTGAAGTGTTATGTTTTCACACCTCCAGCCAGGGGTGAAGCCTGAAATCTTACCCTGCGCGGAGCTCCATAACCCTGGGTAGTAGATGAGACTTCATCCCCTTGAAGCTTAACACCACCAAATGCCACAAGTATCGAGCCTGGAGGCTGGAAGTAGGCCCAAGGCCTTGCAGGCCTTGTTCTGATACTGTAAAGGGGTTAGATACACCTTATTGAGTATGTGAAGTGTTTTGTTTTCACACCTCCAGCCAGGGGTGAAACGTGAAATCTTAACCTGTGCGGAGTTCCATAACCCTGGGTAGAAGGTGTGACTTCATCCCCTTGAAGCTTAACACCTCCAAATGTCACAAGTATCACTAAAACATGTGCTAGGAGGCTGGAGGTAGGCCCAAGGCCTTGCAGGCCTTGTTCTGATACTGTAAAGGGGTTAAATACACTTTGTTGAGTATGTGCAGTGTTTTGTCTTTACACCTCCAGCCAGGGGTGGAACCTGAAATCTTACCCTGCGCGGAGCTCCATAACCCTGGGTAGAAGGTACGACTTTGTCACCCTGAAGCTTAACACCTCCAAATGTCACAAGTATAGGTAAAACTGGTGCCTGGAGGCTGGAAGTAGGCCCAAGGATTTGCAGGCCTTGTTCTGATACTGTAAAGGGGTTAAATACACTATCTTGAGTATGTGAAGTGTTTTGTTTTCACACCACCAGCCAGGGGTGAAACCTGAAATCTTACCCTGCGCGGAGCTCCATAACCCTGGGTAGAAGGTGCGACTTCATCCCCTTGAAGCTTAACACCTGCGAGTGTCACAAGTATCAGTAAAACTGGTGCCTGGAGGCTGGAAGTAGGCCCAAGGCATTGCAGGTCTTGTTCTGACACTGTAAAGGGGTTAAATACACTTTGTTGAATATGTGAAGTGTTTTGTGTTCACTCCTCCATCCAGGGGTGGAACCTGAAATCTTACCCTGCGCGGAGCTCCATAACCCTGGGTAGAAGGTGTGACTTCATCCCCTTGAAGCTTAACACCACCAAAAGCCACAAGTATCGAGCCTGGAGGCTGGAAGTAGGCCCAAGGCCTTGCAGGCCTTGTTCTGATACTGTAAAGGGGTTAAATACACTTTATTGAGTATTTGCAGTGTTATGTTTTCACACCTCCAGCCAGGGGTGAAGCCTGAAATCTTACCCTGCGCGGAGCTCCATAACCCTGGGTAGTAGATGAGACTTCATCCCCTTGAAGCTTAACACCACCAAATGCCACAAATATCGAGCCTGGAGGCTGGAAGTAGGCCCAAGGCCTTGCAGGCCTTGTTCTGATACTGTAAAGGGGTTAAATACACTTTATTGAGTATGAGCAGTGTTTTGTCTTCACACCTCCAGCCAGGGGTGGAACCTGAAATCTTACCCTGCGCGGAGCTCCATAACCCTGGGTAGAAGGTGTGACTTCATCCCCTTGAAGCTTAACACCTCCAAATGTCACAAGTATCAGTAAAACTGGTGCCTGGAGGCTGGAAGTAGGCCCAAGGCTTTGCAGGCCTTGTTCTGATACTGTAAAGGGGTTAAATACACGTAATTGAGTATGTGAAGTGTTTTGTTTTCACTCCTCCAGCCAGGGGTGAAACCTGAAATCTTACCCTGCACGGAGCTCCATAACCCATGGGTAGAAGGTGCGACTTCATCCCCTCGAAGCTTAACACCTGCAAATGTCACAAGTATCAGTAAAACTGGTGCCTGGAGGCTGGAAGTAGGCCCAGGGCCTTACAGGCCTTGTTTTGATACTTGTAAAGGGGTTACATACACTTTGTTGAGTATGTGCAGTGTTTTGTCTTCACACCTCGAGCCAGGGGTGGAACCTGAAATCTTACCCTGCGCGGAGCTCCATAACCCTGGGTAGAAGGTGTGACTTCATCCCCTTGAAGCTTAACACCTCCAAATGTCACAAGTATCAGTAAAACTGGTGCCTGGAGGCTGGAAGTAGGCCCAAGGCTTTGCAGGCCTTGTTCTGATACTGTAAAGGGGTTAAATACACGTAATTGAGTATGTGAAGTGTTATGTTTTCACACCTCCAGCCAGGGGTGAAGCCTGAAATCTTACCCTGCACGGAGCTCCATAACCCATGGGTAGAAGCAGTGACTTTGTCCCCTTGAAGCTATAGGCTTCATAATGTCACAACTACCACTAAAACTGGTGCCTGGAGGCTGGAAGAAGGCCCAAGGCCTTGCAGCCCTTGTTCTGATACTGTAAAGGGGTTAAATACACTTTATTGAGTATGTGAAGTGTTATGTTTTCACACCTCCAGCCAGGGGTGAAGCCTGAAATCTTACCCTGCGCGGAGCTCCATAACCCTGGGTAGTAGATGAGACTTCATCCCCTTGAAGCTTAACACCACCAAATGCCACAAATATCGAGCCTGGAGGCTGGAAGTAGGCCCAAGGCCTTGCAGGCCTTGTTCTGATACTGTAAAGGGGTTAAATACACTTTATTGAGTATGTGCAGTGTTTTGTCTTCACACCTCCAGCCAGGGGTGGAACCTGAAATCTTACCCTGCGCGGAGCTCCACAACCCTGGGTAGAAGGTGTGACTTCATCCCCTTGAAGCTTAACACCTCCAAATGTCACAAGTATCTGTCAAATTGGTGCCTGGAAACCAGAAATGGGCCCAAGGCCTTGCAGGCCTAGGTCTGATACTGTAAAGGGGTTGAATACACTTTTGGAAAAGGTAAAGTGTTTTGTGTTCACTCCTCCACCCAGGGGTGAAAACTGGAATCTTACCCTGCGCGGAGTTCCATAACCCTGGGTAGAAAGTGTGACTTCATCCCCTTGAAGCTTAACACCTGCGAATGTCACAAGTATCAGTAAAACTGGTGCCTGGAGGCTGGAAGTAGGCCCGGGCTTTGCAGGCTTTGTTCTGATACTGTAAAGGGGTTAAATACACTATCTTGAGTATGTGAAGTGTTTTGTTTTCACACCTCCAGCCAGGGGTGAAACCTGAAATCTTACCATGCGCGGAGTTCCATAACCCTGGGTAGAAGGTGTGACTTCATCCCCTTGATGCTTAACACCTCCAAATGTCACAAGTATCACTAAAACATGTGCTAGGAGGCTGGAGGTAGGCCCAAGGCCTTGCAGGCCTTGTTCTGATACTGTAAAGGGGTTAAATACACTTTGTTGAGTATGTGCAGTGTTTTGTCTTCACACCTCCAGCCAGGGGTGGAACCTGAAATCTTACCCTGCGCGGAGCCCCATAACCCTGGGTAGAAGGTACGACTTTGTCACCCTGAAGCTTAACACCTCCAAATGTCACAAGAATAGGTAAAACTGGTGCCTGGAGGCTGGAAGTAGGCCCAAGGCTTTGCAGGCCTTGTTCTGATACTGTAAAGGGGTTAAATACACTATCTTGAGTATGTGAAGTGTTTTGTTTTCACACCACCAGCCAGGGGTGAAACCTGAAATCTTACCCTGCGCGGAGCTCCATAACCCTGGGTAGAAGGTGCGACTTCATCCCCTTGAAGCTTAACACCTGCGAGTGTCACAAGTATCAGTAAAACTGGTGCCTGGAGGCTGGAAGTAGGCCCAAGGCATTGCAGGTCTTGTTCTGACACTGTAAAGGGGTTAAATACACTTTGTTGAATATGTGAAGTGTTTTGTGTTCACTCCTCCATCCAGGGGTGGAACCTGAAATCTTACCCTGCGCGGAGCTCCATAACCCTGGGTAGAAGGTGTGACTTCATCCCCTTGAAGCTTAACACCACCAAAAGCCACAAGTATCGAGCCTGGAGGCTGGAAGTAGGCCCAAGGCCTTGCAGGCCTTGTTCTGATACTGTAAAGGGGTTAAATACACTTTATTGAGTATGTGCAGTGTTTTGTCTTCACACCTCCAGCCAGGGGTGGAACCTGAAATCTTACCCTGCGCGGAGCTCCATAACCCTGGGTAGAAGGTGTGACTTCATCCCCTTGAAGCTTAACACCTCCAAATGTCACAAGTATCAGTAAAACTGGTGCCTGGAGGCTGGAAGTAGGCCCAAGGCTTTGCAGGCCTTGTTCTGATACTGTAAAGGGGTTAAATACACGTAATTGAGTATGTGAAGTGTTTTGTTTTCACTCCTCCAGCCAGGGGTGAAACCTGAAATCTTACCCTGCACGGAGCTCCATAACCCATGGGTAGAAGGTGCGACTTCATCCCCTCGAAGCTTAACACCTGCAAATGTCACAAGTATCAGTAAAACTGGTGCCTGGAGGCTGGAAGTAGGCCCAGGGCCTTACAGGCCTTGTTTTGATACTTGTAAAGGGGTTACATACACTTTGTTGAGTATGTGCAGTGTTTTGTCTTCACACCTCAAGCCAGGGGTGAAACCTGAAATCTTACCCTGCGCGGAGCTCCATAGCCCTGGGTAGAAGCAGTGACTTTGTCCCCTTGAAGCTGTAGGCTTCATAATGTCACAACTACCACTAAAACTGGTGCCTGGAGGCTGGAAGAAGGCCCAAGGCCTTGCAGCCCTTGTTCTGATACTGTAAAGGGGTTAAATACACTTTATTGAGTATGTGAAGTGTTATGTTTTCACACCTCCAGCCAGGGGTGAAGCCTGAAATCTTACCCTGCGCGGAGCTCCATAACCCTGGGTAGTAGATGAGACTTCATCCCCTTGAAGCTTAACACCACCAAATGCCACAAATATCGAGCCTGGAGGCTGGAAGTAGGCCCAAGGCCTTGCAGGCCTTGTTCTGATTCTGTAAAGGGGTTAAATACACTTTATTGAGTATGTGCAGTGTTTTGTCTTCACACCTCCAGCCAGGGGTGGAACCTGAAATCTTACCCTGCGCGGAGCTCCATAACCCTGGGTAGAAGGTGTGACTTCATCCCCTTGAAGCTTAACACCTCCAAATGTCACAAGTATCTGTAAAATTGGTGCCTGGAAACCAGAAATGGGCCCAAGGCCTTGCAGGCCTAGGTCTGATACTGTAAAGGGGTTGAATACACTTTTGGAAAAGGTAAAGTGTTTTGTGTTCACTCCTCCATCCAGGGGTGAAAACTGGAATCTTACCCTTCGCGGAGTTCCATAACCCTGGGTAGAAAGTGTGACTTCATCCCCTTGAAGCTTAACACCTGCGAATGTCACAAGTATCAGTAAAACTGGTGCCTGGAGGCTGGAAGTAGGCCCGGGCTTTGCAGGCCATGTTCTGATACTGTAAAGGGGTTAAATACACTATCTTGAGTATGTGAAGTGTTTTGTTTTCACACCTCCAGCCAGGGGTGAAACCTGAAATCTTACCATGCGCGGAGTTCCATAACCCTGGGTAGAAGGTGTGACTTCATCCCCTTGATGCTTAACACCTCCAAATGTCACAAGTATCCGTAAAACTGGTGCCTGGTAGTAAACCCAATGCCTTGCAGGCCTTGTTCTGATACTGTAAAAGTGTTAAATACACTTTATTGAGTATGTGCAGTGTTTTGTCTTCACACCTCCAGCCAGGGGTGAAACCTGAAATCTTACCATGCGCGGAGTTCCATAACCCTGGGTAGAAGGTGTGACTTCATCCCCTTGATGCTTAACACCTCCAAATGTCACAAGTATCCGTAAAACTGGTGCCTGGTAGTAAACCCAATGCCTTGCAGGCCTTGTTCTGATACTGTAAAAGTGTTAAATACACTTTATTGAGTATGTGCAGTGTTTTGTCTTCACACCTCAAGCCAGGGGTGGAACCTGAAATCTTACCCTGCGCGGAGCCCCATAACCCTGGGTAGAAGGTACGACTTTGTCACCCTGAAGCTTAACACCTCCAAATGTCACAAGAATAGGTAAAACTGGTGCCTGGAGGCTGGAAGTAGGCCCAAGGCTTTGCAGGCCTTGTTCTGATACTGTAAAGGGGTTAAATACACTATCTTGAGTATGTGAAGTGTTTTGTTTTCACACCACCAGCCAGGGGTGAAACCTGAAATCTTACCCTGCGCGGAGCTCCATAACCCTGGGTAGAAGGTGCGACTTCATCCCCTTGAAGCTTAACACCTGCGAGTGTCACAAGTATCAGTAAAACTGGTGCCTGGAGGCTGGAAGTAGGCCCAAGGCTTTGCAGGCCTTGTTCTGACACTGTAAAGGGGTTAAATACACTTTGTTGAATATGTGAAGTGTTTTGTGTTCACTCCTCCATCCAGGGGTGGAACCTGAAATCTTACCCTGCGCGGAGCTCCATAACCCTGGGTAGAAGGTGTGACTTCATCCCCTTGAAGCTTAACACCACCAAAAGCCACAAGTATCGAGCCTGGAGGCTGGAAGTAGGCCCAAGGCCTTGCAGGCCTTGTTCTGATATTGTAAAGGGGTTAAATACACTTTATTGAGTATGTGAAGTGCTTTGTTTTCACACCTCCAGCCAGGGGTGATACCTGAAATCTTACCCTGCGCGGAGCTCCATAGCCCTGGGTAGAAGCAGTGACTTTGTCCCCTTGAAGCTGTAGGCTTCATAATGTTACAACTACCACTAAAACTGGTGCCTGGAGGCTGGAAGAAGGCCCAAGGCCTTGCAGCCCTTGTTCTGATACTGTAAAGGGGTTAAATACACTTTATTGAGTATGTGAAGTGTTATGTTTTCACACCTCCAGCCAGGGGTGAAGCCTGAAATCTTACCCTGCGCGGAGCTCCACTAACCCTGGGTAGTAGATGAGACTTCATCCCCTTGAAGCTTAACACCACCAAATGCCACAAGTATCGAGCCTGGAGGCTGGAAGTAGGCCCAAGGCCTTGCAGGCCTTGTTCTGATACTGTAAAGGGGTTAGATACACCTTATTGAGTATGTGAAGTGTTTTGTTTTCACACCTCCAGCCAGGGGTGAAACGTGAAATCTTAACCTGTGCGGAGTTCCATAACCCTGGGTAGAAGGTGTGACTTCATCCCCTTGAAGCTTAACACCTCCAAATGTCACAAGTATCACTAAAACATGTGCTAGGAGGCTGGAGGTAGGCCCAAGGCCTTGCAGGCCTTGTTCTGATACTGTAAAGGGGTTAAATACACTTTGTTGAGTATGTGCAGTGTTTTGTCTTTACACCTCCAGCCAGGGGTGGAACCTGAAATCTTACCCTGCGCGGAGCTCCATAACCCTGGGTAGAAGGTACGACTTTGTCACCCTGAAGCTTAACACCTCCAAATGTCACAAGTATAGGTAAAACTGGTGCCTGGAGGCTGGAAGTAGGCCCAAGGATTTGCAGGCCTTGTTCTGATACTGTAAAGGGGTTAAATACACTATCTTGAGTATGTGAAGTGTTTTGTTTTCACACCACCAGCCAGGGGTGAAACCTGAAATCTTACCCTGCGCGGAGCTCCATAACCCTGGGTAGAAGGTGCGACTTCATCCCCTTGAAGCTTAACACCTGCGAGTGTCACAAGTATCAGTAAAACTGGTGCCTGGAGGCTGGAAGTAGGCCCAAGGCATTGCAGGTCTTGTTCTGACACTGTAAAGGGGTTAAATACACTTTGTTGAATATGTGAAGTGTTTTGTGTTCACTCCTCCATCCAGGGGTGGAACCTGAAATCTTACCCTGCGCGGAGCTCCATAACCCTGGGTAGAAGGTGTGACTTCATCCCCTTGAAGCTTAACACCACCAAAAGCCACAAGTATCGAGCCTGGAGGCTGGAAGTAGGCCCAAGGCCTTGCAGGCCTTGTTCTGATACTGTAAAGGGGTTAAATACACTTTATTGAGTATGTGCAGTGTTATGTTTTCACACCTCCAGCCAGGGGTGAAGCCTGAAATCTTACCCTGCGCGGAGCTCCATAACCCTGGGTAGTAGATGAGACTTCATCCCCTTGAAGCTTAACACCACCAAATGCCACAAATATCGAGCCTGGAGGCTGGAAGTAGGCCCAAGGCCTTGCAGGCCTTGTTCTGATACTGTAAAGGGGTTAAATACACTTTATTGAGTATGAGCAGTGTTTTGTCTTCACACCTCCAGCCAGGGGTGGAACCTGAAATCTTACCCTGCGCGGAGCTCCATAACCCTGGGTAGAAGGTGTGACTTCATCCCCTTGAAGCTTAACACCTCCAAATGTCACAAGTATCAGTAAAACTGGTGCCTGGAGGCTGGAAGTAGGCCCAAGGCTTTGCAGGCCTTGTTCTGATACTGTAAAGGGGTTAAATACACGTAATTGAGTATGTGAAGTGTTTTGTTTTCACTCCTCCAGCCAGGGGTGAAACCTGAAATCTTACCCTGCACGGAGCTCCATAACCCATGGGTAGAAGGTGCGACTTCATCCCCTCGAAGCTTAACACCTGCAAATGTCACAAGTATCAGTAAAACTGGTGCCTGGAGGCTGGAAGTAGGCCCAGGGCCTTACAGGCCTTGTTTTGATACTTGTAAAGGGGTTACATACACTTTGTTGAGTATGTGCAGTGTTTTGTCTTCACACCTCGAGCCAGGGGTGGAACCTGAAATCTTACCCTGCGCGGAGCTCCATAACCCTGGGTAGAAGGTGTGACTTCATCCCCTTGAAGCTTAACACCTCCAAATGTCACAAGTATCAGTAAAACTGGTGCCTGGAGGCTGGAAGTAGGCCCAAGGCTTTGCAGGCCTTGTTCTGATACTGTAAAGGGGTTAAATACACGTAATTGAGTATGTGAAGTGTTATGTTTTCACACCTCCAGCCAGGGGTGAAGCCTGAAATCTTACCCTGCACGGAGCTCCATAACCCATGGGTAGAAGCAGTGACTTTGTCCCCTTGAAGCTATAGGCTTCATAATGTCACAACTACCACTAAAACTGGTGCCTGGAGGCTGGAAGAAGGCCCAAGGCCTTGCAGCCCTTGTTCTGATACTGTAAAGGGGTTAAATACACTTTATTGAGTATGTGAAGTGTTATGTTTTCACACCTCCAGCCAGGGGTGAAGCCTGAAATCTTACCCTGCGCGGAGCTCCATAACCCTGGGTAGTAGATGAGACTTCATCCCCTTGAAGCTTAACACCACCAAATGCCACAAATATCGAGCCTGGAGGCTGGAAGTAGGCCCAAGGCCTTGCAGGCCTTGTTCTGATACTGTAAAGGGGTTAAATACACTTTATTGAGTATGTGCAGTGTTTTGTCTTCACACCTCCAGCCAGGGGTGGAACCTGAAATCTTACCCTGCGCGGAGCTCCATAACCCTGGGTAGAAGGTGTGACTTCATCCCCTTGAAGCTTAACACCTCCAAATGTCACAAGTATCTGTCAAATTGGTGCCTGGAAACCAGAAATGGGCCCAAGGCCTTGCAGGCCTAGGTCTGATACTGTAAAGGGGTTGAATACACTTTTGGAAAAGGTAAAGTGTTTTGTGTTCACTCCTCCACCCAGGGGTGAAAACTGGAATCTTACCCTGCGCGGAGTTCCATAACCCTGGGTAGAAAGTGTGACTTCATCCCCTTGAAGCTTAACACCTGCGAATGTCACAAGTATCAGTAAAACTGGTGCCTGGAGGCTGGAAGTAGGCCCGGGCTTTGCAGGCTTTGTTCTGATACTGTAAAGGGGTTAAATACACTATCTTGAGTATGTGAAGTGTTTTGTTTTCACACCTCCAGCCAGGGGTGAAACCTGAAATCTTACCATGCGCGGAGTTCCATAACCCTGGGTAGAAGGTGTGACTTCATCCCCTTGATGCTTAACACCTCCAAATGTCACAAGTATCACTAAAACATGTGCTAGGAGGCTGGAGGTAGGCCCAAGGCCTTGCAGGCCTTGTTCTGATACTGTAAAGGGGTTAAATACACTTTGTTGAGTATGTGCAGTGTTTTGTCTTCACACCTCCAGCCAGGGGTGGAACCTGAAATCTTACCCTGCGCGGAGCCCCATAACCCTGGGTAGAAGGTACGACTTTGTCACCCTGAAGCTTAACACCTCCAAATGTCACAAGAATAGGTAAAACTGGTGCCTGGAGGCTGGAAGTAGGCCCAAGGCTTTGCAGGCCTTGTTCTGATACTGTAAAGGGGTTAAATACACTATCTTGAGTATGTGAAGTGTTTTGTTTTCACACCACCAGCCAGGGGTGAAACCTGAAATCTTACCCTGCGCGGAGCTCCATAACCCTGGGTAGAAGGTGCGACTTCATCCCCTTGAAGCTTAACACCTGCGAGTGTCACAAGTATCAGTAAAACTGGTGCCTGGAGGCTGGAAGTAGGCCCAAGGCATTGCAGGTCTTGTTCTGACACTGTAAAGGGGTTAAATACACTTTGTTGAATATGTGAAGTGTTTTGTGTTCACTCCTCCATCCAGGGGTGGAACCTGAAATCTTACCCTGCGCGGAGCTCCATAACCCTGGGTAGAAGGTGTGACTTCATCCCCTTGAAGCTTAACACCACCAAAAGCCACAAGTATCGAGCCTGGAGGCTGGAAGTAGGCCCAAGGCCTTGCAGGCCTTGTTCTGATACTGTAAAGGGGTTAAATACACTTTATTGAGTATGTGCAGTGTTTTGTCTTCACACCTCCAGCCAGGGGTGGAACCTGAAATCTTACCCTGCGCGGAGCTCCATAACCCTGGGTAGAAGGTGTGACTTCATCCCCTTGAAGCTTAACACCTCCAAATGTCACAAGTATCAGTAAAACTGGTGCCTGGAGGCTGGAAGTAGGCCCAAGGCTTTGCAGGCCTTGTTCTGATACTGTAAAGGGGTTAAATACACGTAATTGAGTATGTGAAGTGTTTTGTTTTCACTCCTCCAGCCAGGGGTGAAACCTGAAATCTTACCCTGCACGGAGCTCCATAACCCATGGGTAGAAGGTGCGACTTCATCCCCTCGAAGCTTAACACCTGCAAATGTCACAAGTATCAGTAAAACTGGTGCCTGGAGGCTGGAAGTAGGCCCAGGGCCTTACAGGCCTTGTTTTGATACTTGTAAAGGGGTTACATACACTTTGTTGAGTATGTGCAGTGTTTTGTCTTCACACCTCAAGCCAGGGGTGAAACCTGAAATCTTACCCTGCGCGGAGCTCCATAGCCCTGGGTAGAAGCAGTGACTTTGTCCCCTTGAAGCTGTAGGCTTCATAATGTCACAACTACCACTAAAACTGGTGCCTGGAGGCTGGAAGAAGGCCCAAGGCCTTGCAGCCCTTGTTCTGATACTGTAAAGGGGTTAAATACACTTTATTGAGTATGTGAAGTGTTATGTTTTCACACCTCCAGCCAGGGGTGAAGCCTGAAATCTTACCCTGCGCGGAGCTCCATAACCCTGGGTAGTAGATGAGACTTCATCCCCTTGAAGCTTAACACCACCAAATGCCACAAATATCGAGCCTGGAGGCTGGAAGTAGGCCCAAGGCCTTGCAGGCCTTGTTCTGATTCTGTAAAGGGGTTAAATACACTTTATTGAGTATGTGCAGTGTTTTGTCTTCACACCTCCAGCCAGGGGTGGAACCTGAAATCTTACCCTGCGCGGAGCTCCATAACCCTGGGTAGAAGGTGTGACTTCATCCCCTTGAAGCTTAACACCTCCAAATGTCACAAGTATCTGTAAAATTGGTGCCTGGAAACCAGAAATGGGCCCAAGGCCTTGCAGGCCTAGGTCTGATACTGTAAAGGGGTTGAATACACTTTTGGAAAAGGTAAAGTGTTTTGTGTTCACTCCTCCATCCAGGGGTGAAAACTGGAATCTTACCCTTCGCGGAGTTCCATAACCCTGGGTAGAAAGTGTGACTTCATCCCCTTGAAGCTTAACACCTGCGAATGTCACAAGTATCAGTAAAACTGGTGCCTGGAGGCTGGAAGTAGGCCCGGGCTTTGCAGGCCATGTTCTGATACTGTAAAGGGGTTAAATACACTATCTTGAGTATGTGAAGTGTTTTGTTTTCACACCTCCAGCCAGGGGTGAAACCTGAAATCTTACCATGCGCGGAGTTCCATAACCCTGGGTAGAAGGTGTGACTTCATCCCCTTGATGCTTAACACCTCCAAATGTCACAAGTATCCGTAAAACTGGTGCCTGGTAGTAAACCCAATGCCTTGCAGGCCTTGTTCTGATACTGTAAAAGTGTTAAATACACTTTATTGAGTATGTGCAGTGTTTTGTCTTCACACCTCCAGCCAGGGGTGAAACCTGAAATCTTACCATGCGCGGAGTTCCATAACCCTGGGTAGAAGGTGTGACTTCATCCCCTTGATGCTTAACACCTCCAAATGTCACAAGTATCCGTAAAACTGGTGCCTGGTAGTAAACCCAATGCCTTGCAGGCCTTGTTCTGATACTGTAAAAGTGTTAAATACACTTTATTGAGTATGTGCAGTGTTTTGTCTTCACACCTCAAGCCAGGGGTGGAACCTGAAATCTTACCCTGCGCGGAGCCCCATAACCCTGGGTAGAAGGTACGACTTTGTCACCCTGAAGCTTAACACCTCCAAATGTCACAAGAATAGGTAAAACTGGTGCCTGGAGGCTGGAAGTAGGCCCAAGGCTTTGCAGGCCTTGTTCTGATACTGTAAAGGGGTTAAATACACTATCTTGAGTATGTGAAGTGTTTTGTTTTCACACCACCAGCCAGGGGTGAAACCTGAAATCTTACCCTGCGCGGAGCTCCATAACCCTGGGTAGAAGGTGCGACTTCATCCCCTTGAAGCTTAACACCTGCGAGTGTCACAAGTATCAGTAAAACTGGTGCCTGGAGGCTGGAAGTAGGCCCAAGGCTTTGCAGGCCTTGTTCTGACACTGTAAAGGGGTTAAATACACTTTGTTGAATATGTGAAGTGTTTTGTGTTCACTCCTCCATCCAGGGGTGGAACCTGAAATCTTACCCTGCGCGGAGCTCCATAACCCTGGGTAGAAGGTGTGACTTCATCCCCTTGAAGCTTAACACCACCAAAAGCCACAAGTATCGAGCCTGGAGGCTGGAAGTAGGCCCAAGGCCTTGCAGGCCTTGTTCTGATATTGTAAAGGGGTTAAATACACTTTATTGAGTATGTGAAGTGCTTTGTTTTCACACCTCCAGCCAGGGGTGATACCTGAAATCTTACCCTGCGCGGAGCTCCATAGCCCTGGGTAGAAGCAGTGACTTTGTCCCCTTGAAGCTGTAGGCTTCATAATGTTACAACTACCACTAAAACTGGTGCCTGGAGGCTGGAAGAAGGCCCAAGGCCTTGCAGCCCTTGTTCTGATACTGTAAAGGGGTTAAATACACTTTATTGAGTATGTGAAGTGTTATGTTTTCACACCTCCAGCCAGGGGTGAAGCCTGAAATCTTACCCTGCGCGGAGCTCCATAACCCTGGGTAGTAGATGAGACTTCATCCCCTTGAAGCTTAACACCACCAAATGCCACAAGTATCGAGCCTGGAGGCTGGAAGTAGGCCCAAGGCCTTGCAGGCCTTGTTCTGATACTGTAAAGGGGTTAGATACACCTTATTGAGTATGTGAAGTGTTTTGTTTTCACACCTCCAGCCAGGGGTGAAACGTGAAATCTTAACCTGTGCGGAGTTCCATAACCCTGGGTAGAAGGTGTGACTTCATCCCCTTGAAGCTTAACACCTCCAAATGTCACAAGTATCACTAAAACATGTGCTAGGAGGCTGGAGGTAGGCCCAAGGCCTTGCAGGCCTTGTTCTGATACTGTAAAGGGGTTAAATACACTTTGTTGAGTATGTGCAGTGTTTTGTCTTTACACCTCCAGCCAGGGGTGGAACCTGAAATCTTACCCTGCGCGGAGCTCCATAACCCTGGGTAGAAGGTACGACTTTGTCACCCTGAAGCTTAACACCTCCAAATGTCACAAGTATAGGTAAAACTGGTGCCTGGAGGCTGGAAGTAGGCCCAAGGATTTGCAGGCCTTGTTCTGATACTGTAAAGGGGTTAAATACACTATCTTGAGTATGTGAAGTGTTTTGTTTTCACACCACCAGCCAGGGGTGAAACCTGAAATCTTACCCTGCGCGGAGCTCCATAACCCTGGGTAGAAGGTGCGACTTCATCCCCTTGAAGCTTAACACCTGCGAGTGTCACAAGTATCAGTAAAACTGGTGCCTGGAGGCTGGAAGTAGGCCCAAGGCATTGCAGGTCTTGTTCTGACACTGTAAAGGGGTTAAATACACTTTGTTGAATATGTGAAGTGTTTTGTGTTCACTCCTCCATCCAGGGGTGGAACCTGAAATCTTACCCTGCGCGGAGCTCCATAACCCTGGGTAGAAGGTGTGACTTCATCCCCTTGAAGCTTAACACCACCAAAAGCCACAAGTATCGAGCCTGGAGGCTGGAAGTAGGCCCAAGGCCTTGCAGGCCTTGTTCTGATACTGTAAAGGGGTTAAATACACTTTATTGAGTATGTGCAGTGTTATGTTTTCACACCTCCAGCCAGGGGTGAAGCCTGAAATCTTACCCTGCGCGGAGCTCCATAACCCTGGGTAGTAGATGAGACTTCATCCCCTTGAAGCTTAACACCACCAAATGCCACAAATATCGAGCCTGGAGGCTGGAAGTAGGCCCAAGGCCTTGCAGGCCTTGTTCTGATACTGTAAAGGGGTTAAATACACTTTATTGAGTATGAGCAGTGTTTTGTCTTCACACCTCCAGCCAGGGGTGGAACCTGAAATCTTACCCTGCGCGGAGCTCCATAACCCTGGGTAGAAGGTGTGACTTCATCCCCTTGAAGCTTAACACCTCCAAATGTCACAAGTATCAGTAAAACTGGTGCCTGGAGGCTGGAAGTAGGCCCAAGGCTTTGCAGGCCTTGTTCTGATACTGTAAAGGGGTTAAATACACGTAATTGAGTATGTGAAGTGTTTTGTTTTCACTCCTCCAGCCAGGGGTGAAACCTGAAATCTTACCCTGCACGGAGCTCCATAACCCATGGGTAGAAGGTGCGACTTCATCCCCTCGAAGCTTAACACCTGCAAATGTCACAAGTATCAGTAAAACTGGTGCCTGGAGGCTGGAAGTAGGCCCAGGGCCTTACAGGCCTTGTTTTGATACTTGTAAAGGGGTTACATACACTTTGTTGAGTATGTGCAGTGTTTTGTCTTCACACCTCGAGCCAGGGGTGGAACCTGAAATCTTACCCTGCGCGGAGCTCCATAACCCTGGGTAGAAGGTGTGACTTCATCCCCTTGAAGCTTAACACCTCCAAATGTCACAAGTATCAGTAAAACTGGTGCCTGGAGGCTGGAAGTAGGCCCAAGGCTTTGCAGGCCTTGTTCTGATACTGTAAAGGGGTTAAATACACGTAATTGAGTATGTGAAGTGTTATGTTTTCACACCTCCAGCCAGGGGTGAAGCCTGAAATCTTACCCTGCACGGAGCTCCATAACCCATGGGTAGAAGCAGTGACTTTGTCCCCTTGAAGCTATAGGCTTCATAATGTCACAACTACCACTAAAACTGGTGCCTGGAGGCTGGAAGAAGGCCCAAGGCCTTGCAGCCCTTGTTCTGATACTGTAAAGGGGTTAAATACACTTTATTGAGTATGTGAAGTGTTATGTTTTCACACCTCCAGCCAGGGGTGAAGCCTGAAATCTTACCCTGCGCGGAGCTCCATAACCCTGGGTAGTAGATGAGACTTCATCCCCTTGAAGCTTAACACCACCAAATGCCACAAATATCGAGCCTGGAGGCTGGAAGTAGGCCCAAGGCCTTGCAGGCCTTGTTCTGATACTGTAAAGGGGTTAAATACACTTTATTGAGTATGTGCAGTGTTTTGTCTTCACACCTCCAGCCAGGGGTGGAACCTGAAATCTTACCCTGCGCGGAGCTCCATAACCCTGGGTAGAAGGTGTGACTTCATCCCCTTGAAGCTTAACACCTCCAAATGTCACAAGTATCTGTCAAATTGGTGCCTGGAAACCAGAAATGGGCCCAAGGCCTTGCAGGCCTAGGTCTGATACTGTAAAGGGGTTGAATACACTTTTGGAAAAGGTAAAGTGTTTTGTGTTCACTCCTCCACCCAGGGGTGAAAACTGGAATCTTACCCTGCGCGGAGTTCCATAACCCTGGGTAGAAAGTGTGACTTCATCCCCTTGAAGCTTAACACCTGCGAATGTCACAAGTATCAGTAAAACTGGTGCCTGGAGGCTGGAAGTAGGCCCGGGCTTTGCAGGCTTTGTTCTGATACTGTAAAGGGGTTAAATACACTATCTTGAGTATGTGAAGTGTTTTGTTTTCACACCTCCAGCCAGGGGTGAAACCTGAAATCTTACCATGCGCGGAGTTCCATAACCCTGGGTAGAAGGTGTGACTTCATCCCCTTGATGCTTAACACCTCCAAATGTCACAAGTATCACTAAAACATGTGCTAGGAGGCTGGAGGTAGGGCCCAAGGCCTTGCAGGCCTTGTTCTGATACTGTAAAGGGGTTAAATACACTTTGTTGAGTATGTGCAGTGTTTTGTCTTCACACCTCCAGCCAGGGGTGGAACCTGAAATCTTACCCTGCGCGGAGCCCCATAACCCTGGGTAGAAGGTACGACTTTGTCACCCTGAAGCTTAACACCTCCAAATGTCACAAGAATAGGTAAAACTGGTGCCTGGAGGCTGGAAGTAGGCCCAAGGCTTTGCAGGCCTTGTTCTGATACTGTAAAGGGGTTAAATACACTATCTTGAGTATGTGAAGTGTTTTGTTTTCACACCACCAGCCAGGGGTGAAACCTGAAATCTTACCCTGCGCGGAGCTCCATAACCCTGGGTAGAAGGTGCGACTTCATCCCCTTGAAGCTTAACACCTGCGAGTGTCACAAGTATCAGTAAAACTGGTGCCTGGAGGCTGGAAGTAGGCCCAAGGCATTGCAGGTCTTGTTCTGACACTGTAAAGGGGTTAAATACACTTTGTTGAATATGTGAAGTGTTTTGTGTTCACTCCTCCATCCAGGGGTGGAACCTGAAATCTTACCCTGCGCGGAGCTCCATAACCCTGGGTAGAAGGTGTGACTTCATCCCCTTGAAGCTTAACACCACCAAAAGCCACAAGTATCGAGCCTGGAGGCTGGAAGTAGGCCCAAGGCCTTGCAGGCCTTGTTCTGATACTGTAAAGGGGTTAAATACACTTTATTGAGTATGTGCAGTGTTTTGTCTTCACACCTCCAGCCAGGGGTGGAACCTGAAATCTTACCCTGCGCGGAGCTCCATAACCCTGGGTAGAAGGTGTGACTTCATCCCCTTGAAGCTTAACACCTCCAAATGTCACAAGTATCAGTAAAACTGGTGCCTGGAGGCTGGAAGTAGGCCCAAGGCTTTGCAGGCCTTGTTCTGATACTGTAAAGGGGTTAAATACACGTAATTGAGTATGTGAAGTGTTTTGTTTTCACTCCTCCAGCCAGGGGTGAAACCTGAAATCTTACCCTGCACGGAGCTCCATAACCCATGGGTAGAAGGTGCGACTTCATCCCCTCGAAGCTTAACACCTGCAAATGTCACAAGTATCAGTAAAACTGGTGCCTGGAGGCTGGAAGTAGGCCCAGGGCCTTACAGGCCTTGTTTTGATACTTGTAAAGGGGTTACATACACTTTGTTGAGTATGTGCAGTGTTTTGTCTTCACACCTCAAGCCAGGGGTGAAACCTGAAATCTTACCCTGCGCGGAGCTCCATAGCCCTGGGTAGAAGCAGTGACTTTGTCCCCTTGAAGCTGTAGGCTTCATAATGTCACAACTACCACTAAAACTGGTGCCTGGAGGCTGGAAGAAGGCCCAAGGCCTTGCAGCCCTTGTTCTGATACTGTAAAGGGGTTAAATACACTTTATTGAGTATGTGAAGTGTTATGTTTTCACACCTCCAGCCAGGGGTGAAGCCTGAAATCTTACCCTGCGCGGAGCTCCATAACCCTGGGTAGTAGATGAGACTTCATCCCCTTGAAGCTTAACACCACCAAATGCCACAAATATCGAGCCTGGAGGCTGGAAGTAGGCCCAAGGCCTTGCAGGCCTTGTTCTGATTCTGTAAAGGGGTTAAATACACTTTATTGAGTATGTGCAGTGTTTTGTCTTCACACCTCCAGCCAGGGGTGGAACCTGAAATCTTACCCTGCGCGGAGCTCCATAACCCTGGGTAGAAGGTGTGACTTCATCCCCTTGAAGCTTAACACCTCCAAATGTCACAAGTATCTGTAAAATTGGTGCCTGGAAACCAGAAATGGGCCCAAGGCCTTGCAGGCCTAGGTCTGATACTGTAAAGGGGTTGAATACACTTTTGGAAAAGGTAAAGTGTTTTGTGTTCACTCCTCCATCCAGGGGTGAAAACTGGAATCTTACCCTTCGCGGAGTTCCATAACCCTGGGTAGAAAGTGTGACTTCATCCCCTTGAAGCTTAACACCTGCGAATGTCACAAGTATCAGTAAAACTGGTGCCTGGAGGCTGGAAGTAGGCCCGGGCTTTGCAGGCCATGTTCTGATACTGTAAAGGGGTTAAATACACTATCTTGAGTATGTGAAGTGTTTTGTTTTCACACCTCCAGCCAGGGGTGAAACCTGAAATCTTACCATGCGCGGAGTTCCATAACCCTGGGTAGAAGGTGTGACTTCATCCCCTTGATGCTTAACACCTCCAAATGTCACAAGTATCCGTAAAACTGGTGCCTGGTAGTAAACCCAATGCCTTGCAGGCCTTGTTCTGATACTGTAAAAGTGTTAAATACACTTTATTGAGTATGTGCAGTGTTTTGTCTTCACACCTCCAGCCAGGGGTGAAACCTGAAATCTTACCATGCGCGGAGTTCCATAACCCTGGGTAGAAGGTGTGACTTCATCCCCTTGATGCTTAACACCTCCAAATGTCACAAGTATCCGTAAAACTGGTGCCTGGTAGTAAACCCAATGCCTTGCAGGCCTTGTTCTGATACTGTAAAAGTGTTAAATACACTTTATTGAGTATGTGCAGTGTTTTGTCTTCACACCTCAAGCCAGGGGTGGAACCTGAAATCTTACCCTGCGCGGAGCCCCATAACCCTGGGTAGAAGGTACGACTTTGTCACCCTGAAGCTTAACACCTCCAAATGTCACAAGAATAGGTAAAACTGGTGCCTGGAGGCTGGAAGTAGGCCCAAGGCTTTGCAGGCCTTGTTCTGATACTGTAAAGGGGTTAAATACACTATCTTGAGTATGTGAAGTGTTTTGTTTTCACACCACCAGCCAGGGGTGAAACCTGAAATCTTACCCTGCGCGGAGCTCCATAACCCTGGGTAGAAGGTGCGACTTCATCCCCTTGAAGCTTAACACCTGCGAGTGTCACAAGTATCAGTAAAACTGGTGCCTGGAGGCTGGAAGTAGGCCCAAGGCTTTGCAGGCCTTGTTCTGACACTGTAAAGGGGTTAAATACACTTTGTTGAATATGTGAAGTGTTTTGTGTTCACTCCTCCATCCAGGGGTGGAACCTGAAATCTTACCCTGCGCGGAGCTCCATAACCCTGGGTAGAAGGTGTGACTTCATCCCCTTGAAGCTTAACACCACCAAAAGCCACAAGTATCGAGCCTGGAGGCTGGAAGTAGGCCCAAGGCCTTGCAGGCCTTGTTCTGATATTGTAAAGGGGTTAAATACACTTTATTGAGTATGTGAAGTGCTTTGTTTTCACACCTCCAGCCAGGGGTGATACCTGAAATCTTACCCTGCGCGGAGCTCCATAGCCCTGGGTAGAAGCAGTGACTTTGTCCCCTTGAAGCTGTAGGCTTCATAATGTTACAACTACCACTAAAACTGGTGCCTGGAGGCTGGAAGAAGGCCCAAGGCCTTGCAGCCCTTGTTCTGATACTGTAAAGGGGTTAAATACACTTTATTGAGTATGTGAAGTGTTATGTTTTCACACCTCCAGCCAGGGGTGAAGCCTGAAATCTTACCCTGCGCGGAGCTCCATAACCCTGGGTAGTAGATGAGACTTCATCCCCTTGAAGCTTAACACCACCAAATGCCACAAGTATCGAGCCTGGAGGCTGGAAGTAGGCCCAAGGCCTTGCAGGCCTTGTTCTGATACTGTAAAGGGGTTAGATACACCTTATTGAGTATGTGAAGTGTTTTGTTTTCACACCTCCAGCCAGGGGTGAAACGTGAAATCTTAACCTGTGCGGAGTTCCATAACCCTGGGTAGAAGGTGTGACTTCATCCCCTTGAAGCTTAACACCTCCAAATGTCACAAGTATCACTAAAACATGTGCTAGGAGGCTGGAGGTAGGCCCAAGGCCTTGCAGGCCTTGTTCTGATACTGTAAAGGGGTTAAATACACTTTGTTGAGTATGTGCAGTGTTTTGTCTTTACACCTCCAGCCAGGGGTGGAACCTGAAATCTTACCCTGCGCGGAGCTCCATAACCCTGGGTAGAAGGTACGACTTTGTCACCCTGAAGCTTAACACCTCCAAATGTCACAAGTATAGGTAAAACTGGTGCCTGGAGGCTGGAAGTAGGCCCAAGGATTTGCAGGCCTTGTTCTGATACTGTAAAGGGGTTAAATACACTATCTTGAGTATGTGAAGTGTTTTGTTTTCACACCACCAGCCAGGGGTGAAACCTGAAATCTTACCCTGCGCGGAGCTCCATAACCCTGGGTAGAAGGTGCGACTTCATCCCCTTGAAGCTTAACACCTGCGAGTGTCACAAGTATCAGTAAAACTGGTGCCTGGAGGCTGGAAGTAGGCCCAAGGCATTGCAGGTCTTGTTCTGACACTGTAAAGGGGTTAAATACACTTTGTTGAATATGTGAAGTGTTTTGTGTTCACTCCTCCATCCAGGGGTGGAACCTGAAATCTTACCCTGCGCGGAGCTCCATAACCCTGGGTAGAAGGTGTGACTTCATCCCCTTGAAGCTTAACACCACCAAAAGCCACAAGTATCGAGCCTGGAGGCTGGAAGTAGGCCCAAGGCCTTGCAGGCCTTGTTCTGATACTGTAAAGGGGTTAAATACACTTTATTGAGTATGTGCAGTGTTATGTTTTCACACCTCCAGCCAGGGGTGAAGCCTGAAATCTTACCCTGCGCGGAGCTCCATAACCCTGGGTAGTAGATGAGACTTCATCCCCTTGAAGCTTAACACCACCAAATGCCACAAATATCGAGCCTGGAGGCTGGAAGTAGGCCCAAGGCCTTGCAGGCCTTGTTCTGATACTGTAAAGGGGTTAAATACACTTTATTGAGTATGAGCAGTGTTTTGTCTTCACACCTCCAGCCAGGGGTGGAACCTGAAATCTTACCCTGCGCGGAGCTCCATAACCCTGGGTAGAAGGTGTGACTTCATCCCCTTTGAAGCTTAACACCTCCAAATGTCACAAGTATCAGTAAAACTGGTGCCTGGAGGCTGGAAGTAGGCCCAAGGCTTTGCAGGCCTTGTTCTGATACTGTAAAGGGGTTAAATACACGTAATTGAGTATGTGAAGTGTTTTGTTTTCACTCCTCCAGCCAGGGGTGAAACCTGAAATCTTACCCTGCACGGAGCTCCATAACCCATGGGTAGAAGGTGCGACTTCATCCCCTCGAAGCTTAACACCTGCAAATGTCACAAGTATCAGTAAAACTGGTGCCTGGAGGCTGGAAGTAGGCCCAGGGCCTTACAGGCCTTGTTTTGATACTTGTAAAGGGGTTACATACACTTTGTTGAGTATGTGCAGTGTTTTGTCTTCACACCTCGAGCCAGGGGTGGAACCTGAAATCTTACCCTGCGCGGAGCTCCATAACCCTGGGTAGAAGGTGTGACTTCATCCCCTTGAAGCTTAACACCTCCAAATGTCACAAGTATCAGTAAAACTGGTGCCTGGAGGCTGGAAGTAGGCCCAAGGCTTTGCAGGCCTTGTTCTGATACTGTAAAGGGGTTAAATACACGTAATTGAGTATGTGAAGTGTTATGTTTTCACACCTCCAGCCAGGGGTGAAGCCTGAAATCTTACCCTGCACGGAGCTCCATAACCCATGGGTAGAAGCAGTGACTTTGTCCCCTTGAAGCTATAGGCTTCATAATGTCACAACTACCACTAAAACTGGTGCCTGGAGGCTGGAAGAAGGCCCAAGGCCTTGCAGCCCTTGTTCTGATACTGTAAAGGGGTTAAATACACTTTATTGAGTATGTGAAGTGTTATGTTTTCACACCTCCAGCCAGGGGTGAAGCCTGAAATCTTACCCTGCGCGGAGCTCCATAACCCTGGGTAGTAGATGAGACTTCATCCCCTTGAAGCTTAACACCACCAAATGCCACAAATATCGAGCCTGGAGGCTGGAAGTAGGCCCAAGGCCTTGCAGGCCTTGTTCTGATACTGTAAAGGGGTTAAATACACTTTATTGAGTATGTGCAGTGTTTTGTCTTCACACCTCCAGCCAGGGGTGGAACCTGAAATCTTACCCTGCGCGGAGCTCCATAACCCTGGGTAGAAGGTGTGACTTCATCCCCTTGAAGCTTAACACCTCCAAATGTCACAAGTATCTGTCAAATTGGTGCCTGGAAACCAGAAATGGGCCCAAGGCCTTGCAGGCCTAGGTCTGATACTGTAAAGGGGTTGAATACACTTTTGGAAAAGGTAAAGTGTTTTGTGTTCACTCCTCCACCCAGGGGTGAAAACTGGAATCTTACCCTGCGCGGAGTTCCATAACCCTGGGTAGAAAGTGTGACTTCATCCCCTTGAAGCTTAACACCTGCGAATGTCACAAGTATCAGTAAAACTGGTGCCTGGAGGCTGGAAGTAGGCCCGGGCTTTGCAGGCTTTGTTCTGATACTGTAAAGGGGTTAAATACACTATCTTGAGTATGTGAAGTGTTTTGTTTTCACACCTCCAGCCAGGGGTGAAACCTGAAATCTTACCATGCGCGGAGTTCCATAACCCTGGGTAGAAGGTGTGACTTCATCCCCTTGATGCTTAACACCTCCAAATGTCACAAGTATCACTAAAACATGTGCTAGGAGGCTGGAGGTAGGCCCAAGGCCTTGCAGGCCTTGTTCTGATACTGTAAAGGGGTTAAATACACTTTGTTGAGTATGTGCAGTGTTTTGTCTTCACACCTCCAGCCAGGGGTGGAACCTGAAATCTTACCCTGCGCGGAGCCCCATAACCCTGGGTAGAAGGTACGACTTTGTCACCCTGAAGCTTAACACCTCCAAATGTCACAAGAATAGGTAAAACTGGTGCCTGGAGGCTGGAAGTAGGCCCAAGGCTTTGCAGGCCTTGTTCTGATACTGTAAAGGGGTTAAATACACTATCTTGAGTATGTGAAGTGTTTTGTTTTCACACCACCAGCCAGGGGTGAAACCTGAAATCTTACCCTGCGCGGAGCTCCATAACCCTGGGTAGAAGGTGCGACTTCATCCCCTTGAAGCTTAACACCTGCGAGTGTCACAAGTATCAGTAAAACTGGTGCCTGGAGGCTGGAAGTAGGCCCAAGGCATTGCAGGTCTTGTTCTGACACTGTAAAGGGGTTAAATACACTTTGTTGAATATGTGAAGTGTTTTGTGTTCACTCCTCCATCCAGGGGTGGAACCTGAAATCTTACCCTGCGCGGAGCTCCATAACCCTGGGTAGAAGGTGTGACTTCATCCCCTTGAAGCTTAACACCACCAAAAGCCACAAGTATCGAGCCTGGAGGCTGGAAGTAGGCCCAAGGCCTTGCAGGCCTTGTTCTGATACTGTAAAGGGGTTAAATACACTTTATTGAGTATGTGCAGTGTTTTGTCTTCACACCTCCAGCCAGGGGTGGAACCTGAAATCTTACCCTGCGCGGAGCTCCATAACCCTGGGTAGAAGGTGTGACTTCATCCCCTTGAAGCTTAACACCTCCAAATGTCACAAGTATCAGTAAAACTGGTGCCTGGAGGCTGGAAGTAGGCCCAAGGCTTTGCAGGCCTTGTTCTGATACTGTAAAGGGGTTAAATACACGTAATTGAGTATGTGAAGTGTTTTGTTTTCACTCCTCCAGCCAGGGGTGAAACCTGAAATCTTACCCTGCACGGAGCTCCATAACCCATGGGTAGAAGGTGCGACTTCATCCCCTCGAAGCTTAACACCTGCAAATGTCACAAGTATCAGTAAAACTGGTGCCTGGAGGCTGGAAGTAGGCCCAGGGCCTTACAGGCCTTGTTTTGATACTTGTAAAGGGGTTACATACACTTTGTTGAGTATGTGCAGTGTTTTGTCTTCACACCTCCAGCCAGGGGTGAAACCTGAAATCTTACCCTGCGCGGAGCTCCATAGCCCCTGGGTAGAAGCAGTGACTTTGTCCCCTTGAAGCTGTAGGCTTCATAATGTCACAACTACCACTAAAACTGGTGCCTGGAGGCTGGAAGAAGGCCCAAGGCCTTGCAGCCCTTGTTCTGATACTGTAAAGGGGTTAAATACACTTTATTGAGTATGTGAAGTGTTATGTTTTCACACCTCCAGCCAGGGGTGAAGCCTGAAATCTTACCCTGCGCGGAGCTCCATAGCCCTGGGTAGTAGATGAGACTTCATCCCCTTGAAGCTTAACACCACCAAATGCCACAAATATCGAGCCTGGAGGCTGGAAGTAGGCCCAAGGCCTTGCAGGCCTTGTTCTGATTCTGTAAAGGGGTTAAATACACTTTATTGAGTATGTGCAGTGTTTTGTCTTCACACCTCCAGCCAGGGGTGGAACCTGAAATCTTACCCTGCGCGGAGCTCCATAACCCTGGGTAGAAGGTGTGACTTCATCCCCTTGAAGCTTAACACCTCCAAATGTCACAAGTATCTGTAAAATTGGTGCCTGGAAACCAGAAATGGGCCCAAGGCCTTGCAGGCCTAGGTCTGATACTGTAAAGGGGTTGAATACACTTTTGGAAAAGGTAAAGTGTTTTGTGTTCACTCCTCCATCCAGGGGTGAAAACTGGAATCTTACCCTTCGCGGAGTTCCATAACCCTGGGTAGAAAGTGTGACTTCATCCCCTTGAAGCTTAACACCTGCGAATGTCACAAGTATCAGTAAAACTGGTGCCTGGAGGCTGGAAGTAGGCCCGGGCTTTGCAGGCCATGTTCTGATACTGTAAAGGGGTTAAATACACTATCTTGAGTATGTGCAGTGTTTTGTCTTCACACCTCCAGCCAGGGGTGAAACCTGAAATCTTACCATGCGCGGAGTTCCATAACCCTGGGTAGAAGGTGTGACTTCATCCCCTTGATGCTTAACACCTCCAAATGTCACAAGTATCCGTAAAACTGGTGCCTGGTAGTAAACCCAATGCCTTGCAGGCCATGTTCTGATACTGTAAAGGGGTTAAATACACTATCTTGAGTATGTGCAGTGTTTTGTCTTCACACCTCCAGCCAGGGGTGAAACCTGAAATCTTACCATGCGCGGAGTTCCATAACCCTGGGTAGAAGGTGTGACTTCATCCCTTGATGCTTAACACCTCCAAATGTCACAAGTATCCGTAAAACTGGTGCCTGGTAGTAAACCCAATGCCTTGCAGGCCTTGTTCTGATACTGTAAAAGTGTTAAATACACTTTATTGAGTATGTGCAGTGTTTTGTCTTCACACCTCAAGCCAGGGGTGGAACCTGAAATCTTACCCTGCGCGGAGCCCCATAACCCTGGGTAGAAGGTACGACTTTGTCACCCTGAAGCTTAACACCTCCAAATGTCACAAGAATAGGTAAAACTGGTGCCTGGAGGCTGGAAGTAGGCCCAAGGCTTTGCAGGCCTTGTTCTGATACTGTAAAGGGGTTAAATACACTTTCTTGAGTATGTGAAGTGTTTTGTTTTCACACCACCAGCCAGGGGTGTAACCTGAAATCTTACCCTGCGCGGAGCTCCATAACCCTGGGTAGAAGGTGCGACTTCATCCCCTTGAAGCTTAACACCTGCGAGTGTCACAAGTATCAGTAAAACTGGTGCCTGGAGGCTGGAAGTAGGCCCAAGGCTTTGCAGGCCTTGTTCTGACACTGTAAAGGGGTTAAATACACTTTGTTGAATATGTGAAGTGTTTTGTGTTCACTCCTCCATCCAGGGGTGGAACCTGAAATCTTACCCTGCGCGGAGCTCCACAACCCTGGGTAGAAGGTGTGACTTCATCCCCTTGAAGCTTAACACCACCAAAAGCCACAAGTATCGAGCCTGGAGGCTGGAAGTAGGCCCAAGGCCTTGCAGGCCTTGTTCTGATATTGTAAAGGGGTTAAATACACTTTATTGAGTATGTGAAGTGCTTTGTTTTCACACCTCCAGCCAGGGGTGATACCTGAAATCTTACCCTGCGCGGAGCTCCATAGCCCTGGGTAGAAGCAGTGACTTTGTCCCCTTGAAGCTGTAGGCTTCATAATGTTACAACTACCACTAAAACTGGTGCCTGGAGGCTGGAAGAAGGCCCAAGGCCTTGCAGCCCTTGTTCTGATACTGTAAAGGGGTTAAATACACTTTATTGAGTATGTGAAGTGTTATGTTTTCACACCTCCAGCCAGGGGTGAAGCCTGAAATCTTACCCTGCGCGGAGCTCCATAACCCTGGGTAGTAGATGAGACTTCATCCCCTTGAAGCTTAACACCACCAAATGCCACAAGTATCGAGCCTGGAGGCTGGAAGTAGGCCCAAGGCCTTGCAGGCCTTGTTCTGATACTGTAAAGGGGTTAGATACACCTTATTGAGTATGTGAAGTGTTTTGTTTTCACACCTCCAGCCAGGGGTGAAACGTGAAATCTTAACCTGTGCGGAGTTCCATAACCCTGGGTAGAAGGTGTGACTTCATCCCCTTGAAGCTTAACACCTCCAAATGTCACAAGTATCACTAAAACATGTGCTAGGAGGCTGGAGGTAGGCCCAAGGCCTTGCAGGCCTTGTTCTGATACTGTAAAGGGGTTAAATACACTTTGTTGAGTATGTGCAGTGTTTTGTCTTTACACCTCCAGCCAGGGGTGGAACCTGAAATCTTACCCTGCGCGGAGCTCCATAACCCTGGGTAGAAGGTACGACTTTGTCACCCTGAAGCTTAACACCTCCAAATGTCACAAGTATAGGTAAAACTGGTGCCTGGAGGCTGGAAGTAGGCCCAAGGATTTGCAGGCCTTGTTCTGATACTGTAAAGGGGTTAAATACACTATCTTGAGTATGTGAAGTGTTTTGTTTTCACACCACCAGCCAGGGGTGAAACCTGAAATCTTACCCTGCGCGGAGCTCCGCAACCCTGGGTAGAAGGTGCGACTTCATCCCCTTGAAGCTTAACACCTGCGAGTGTCACAAGTATCAGTAAAACTGGTGCCTGGAGGCTGGAAGTAGGCCCAAGGCATTGCAGGTCTTGTTCTGACACTGTAAAGGGGTTAAATACACTTTGTTGAATATGTGAAGTGTTTTGTGTTCACTCCTCCATCCAGGGGTGGAACCTGAAATCTTACCCTGCGCGGAGCCCCATAACCCTGGGTAGAAGGTGTGACTTCATCCCCTTGAAGCTTAACACCACCAAAAGCCACAAGTATCGAGCCTGGAGGCTGGAAGTAGGCCCAAGGCCTTGCAGGCCTTGTTCTGATATTGTAAAGGGGTTAAATACACTTTATTGAGTATGTGAAGTGCTTTGTTTTCACACCTCCAGCCAGGGGTGATACCTGAAATCTTACCCTGCGCGGAGCTCCATAGCCCTGGGTAGAAGCAGTGACTTTGTCCCCTTGAAGCTGTAGGCTTCATAATGTTACAACTACCACTAAAACTGGTGCCTGGAGGCTGGAAGAAGGCCCAAGGCCTTGCAGCCCTTGTTCTGATACTGTAAAGGGGTTAAATACACTTTGTTGAGTATGTGAAGTGTTATGTTTTCACACCTCCAGCCAGGGGTGAAGCCTGAAATCTTACCCTGCGCGGAGCTCACACAACCCTGGGTAGTAGATGAGACTTCATCCCCTTGAAGCTTAACACCACCAAATGCCACAAGTATCGAGCCTGGAGGCTGGAAGTAGGCCCAAGGCCTTGCAGGCCTTGTTCTGATACTGTAAAGGGGTTAGATACACCTTATTGAGTATGTGAAGTGTTTTGTTTTCACACCTCCAGCCAGGGGTGAAACGTGAAATCTTAACCTGTGCGGAGTTCCATAACCCTGGGTAGAAGGTGTGACTTCATCCCCTTGAAGCTTAACACCTCCAAATGTCACAAGTATCACTAAAACATGTGCTAGGAGGCTGGAGGTAGGCCCAAGGCCTTGCAGGCCTTGTTCTGATACTGTAAAGGGGTTAAATACACTTTGTTGAGTATGTGCAGTGTTTTGTCTTTACACCTCCAGCCAGGGGTGGAACCTGAAATCTTACCCTGCGCGGAGCTCCATAACCCTGGGTAGAAGGTACGACTTTGTCACCCTGAAGCTTAACACCTCCAAATGTCACAAGTATAGGTAAAACTGGTGCCTGGAGGCTGGAAGTAGGCCCAAGGATTTGCAGGCCTTGTTCTGATACTGTAAAGGGGTTAAATACACTATCTTGAGTATGTGAAGTGTTTTGTTTTCACACCACCAGCCAGGGGTGAAACCTGAAATCTTACCCTGCGCGGAGCTCCACAACCCTGGGTAGAAGGTGCGACTTCATCCCCTTGAAGCTTAACACCTGCGAGTGTCACAAGTATCAGTAAAACTGGTGCCTGGAGGCTGGAAGTAGGCCCAAGGCATTGCAGGTCTTGTTCTGACACTGTAAAGGGGTTAAATACACTTTGTTGAATATGTGAAGTGTTTTGTGTTCACTCCTCCATCCAGGGGTGGAACCTGAAATCTTACCCTGCGCGGAGCTCCATAACCCTGGGTAGAAGGTGTGACTTCATCCCCTTGAAGCTTAACACCACCAAAAGCCACAAGTATCGAGCCTGGAGGCTGGAAGTAGGCCCAAGGCCTTGCAGGCCTTGTTCTGATACTGTAAAGGGGTTAAATACACTTTATTGAGTATTTGCAGTGTTATGTTTTCACACCTCCAGCCAGGGGTGAAGCCTGAAATCTTACCCTGCGCGGAGCTCCATAACCCTGGGTAGTAGATGAGACTTCATCCCCTTGAAGCTTAACACCACCAAATGCCACAAATATCGAGCCTGGAGGCTGGAAGTAGGCCCAAGGCCTTGCAGGCCTTGTTCTGATACTGTAAAGGGGTTAAATACACTTTATTGAGTATGAGCAGTGTTTTGTCTTCACACCTCCAGCCAGGGGTGGAACCTGAAATCTTACCCTGCGCGGAGCTCCCATAACCCTGGGTAGAAGGTGTGACTTCATCCCCTTGAAGCTTAACACCTCCAAATGTCACAAGTATCAGTAAAACTGGTGCCTGGAGGCTGGAAGTAGGCCCAAGGCTTTGCAGGCCTTGTTCTGATACTGTAAAGGGGTTAAATACACGTAATTGAGTATGTGAAGTGTTTTGTTTTCACTCCTCCAGCCAGGGGTGAAACCTGAAATCTTACCCTGCACGGAGCTCCATAACCCATGGGTAGAAGGTGCGACTTCATCCCCTCGAAGCTTAACACCTGCAAATGTCACAAGTATCAGTAAAACTGGTGCCTGGAGGCTGGAAGTAGGCCCAGGGCCTTACAGGCCTTGTTTTGATACTTGTAAAGGGGTTACATACACTTTGTTGAGTATGTGCAGTGTTTTGTCTTCACACCTCCAGCCAGGGGTGGAACCTGAAATCTTACCCTGCGCGGAGCTCCCCAACCCTGGGTAGAAGGTGCGACTTCATCCCCTTGAAGCTTAACACCTCCAAATGTCACAAGTATCAGTAAAACTGGTGCCTGGAGGCTGGAAGTAGGCCCAAGGCTTTGCAGGCCTTGTTCTGATACTGTAAAGGGGTTAAATACACGTAATTGAGTATGTGAAGTGTTATGTTTTCACACCTCCAGCCAGGGGTGAAGCCTGAAATCTTACCCTGCACGGAGCTCCATAACCCATGGGTAGAAGCAGTGACTTTGTCCCCTTGAAGCTATAGGCTTCATAATGTCACAACTACCACTAAAACTGGTGCCTGGAGGCTGGAAGAAGGCCCAAGGCCTTGCAGCCCTTGTTCTGATACTGTAAAGGGGTTAAATACACTTTATTGAGTATGTGAAGTGTTATGTTTTCACACCTCCAGCCAGGGGTGAAGCCTGAAATCTTACCCTGCGCGGAGCTCCATAACCCTGGGTAGTAGATGAGACTTCATCCCCTTGAAGCTTAACACCACCAAATGCCACAAATATCGAGCCTGGAGGCTGGAAGTAGGCCCAAGGCCTTGCAGGCCTTGTTCTGATACTGTAAAGGGGTTAAATACACTTTATTGAGTATGTGCAGTGTTTTGTCTTCACACCTCCAGCCAGGGGTGGAACCTGAAATCTTACCCTGCGCGGAGCTCCATAACCCTGGGTAGAAGGTGTGACTTCATCCCCTTGAAGCTTAACACCTCCAAATGTCACAAGTATCTGTCAAATTGGTGCCTGGAAACCAGAAATGGGCCCAAGGCCTTGCAGGCCTAGGTCTGATACTGTAAAAGGGGTTGAATACACTTTTGGAAAAGGTAAAGTGTTTTGTGTTCACTCCTCCACCCAGGGGTGAAAACTGGAATCTTACCCTGCGCGGAGTTCCATAACCCTGGGTAGAAAGTGTGACTTCATCCCCTTGAAGCTTAACACCTGCGAATGTCACAAGTATCAGTAAAACTGGTGCCTGGAGGCTGGAAGTAGGCCCGGGCTTTGCAGGCTTTGTTCTGATACTGTAAAGGGGTTAAATACACTATCTTGAGTATGTGAAGTGTTTTGTTTTCACACCTCCAGCCAGGGGTGAAACCTGAAATCTTACCATGCGCGGAGTTCCATAACCCTGGGTAGAAGGTGTGACTTCATCCCCTTGATGCTTAACACCTCCAAATGTCACAAGTATCACTAAAACATGTGCTAGGAGGCTGGAGGTAGGCCCAAGGCCTTGCAGGCCTTGTTCTGATACTGTAAAGGGGTTAAATACACTTTGTTGAGTATGTGCAGTGTTTTGTCTTCACACCTCCAGCCAGGGGTGGAACCTGAAATCTTACCCTGCGCGGAGCCCCATAACCCTGGGTAGAAGGTACGACTTTGTCACCCTGAAGCTTAACACCTCCAAATGTCACAAGAATAGGTAAAACTGGTGCCTGGAGGCTGGAAGTAGGCCCAAGGCTTTGCAGGCCTTGTTCTGATACTGTAAAGGGGTTAAATACACTATCTTGAGTATGTGAAGTGTTTTGTTTTCACACCACCAGCCAGGGGTGAAACCTGAAATCTTACCCTGCGCGGAGCTCCATAACCCTGGGTAGAAGGTGCGACTTCATCCCCTTGAAGCTTAACACCTGCGAGTGTCACAAGTATCAGTAAAACTGGTGCCTGGAGGCTGGAAGTAGGCCCAAGGCATTGCAGGTCTTGTTCTGACACTGTAAAGGGGTTAAATACACTTTGTTGAATATGTGAAGTGTTTTGTGTTCACTCCTCCATCCAGGGGTGGAACCTGAAATCTTACCCTGCGCGGAGCTCCATAACCCTGGGTAGAAGGTGTGACTTCATCCCCTTGAAGCTTAACACCACCAAAAGCCACAAGTATCGAGCCTGGAGGCTGGAAGTAGGCCCAAGGCCTTGCAGGCCTTGTTCTGATACTGTAAAGGGGTTAAATACACTTTATTGAGTATGTGCAGTGTTTTGTCTTCACACCTCCAGCCAGGGGTGGAACCTGAAATCTTACCCTGCGCGGAGCTCCATAACCCTGGGTAGAAGGTGTGACTTCATCCCCTTGAAGCTTAACACCTCCAAATGTCACAAGTATCAGTAAAACTGGTGCCTGGAGGCTGGAAGTAGGCCCAAGGCTTTGCAGGCCTTGTTCTGATACTGTAAAGGGGTTAAATACACGTAATTGAGTATGTGAAGTGTTTTGTTTTCACTCCTCCAGCCAGGGGTGAAACCTGAAATCTTACCCTGCACGGAGCTCCATAACCCATGGGTAGAAGGTGCGACTTCATCCCCTCGAAGCTTAACACCTGCAAATGTCACAAGTATCAGTAAAACTGGTGCCTGGAGGCTGGAAGTAGGCCCAGGGCCTTACAGGCCTTGTTTTGATACTTGTAAAGGGGTTACATACACTTTGTTGAGTATGTGCAGTGTTTTGTCTTCACACCTCAAGCCAGGGGTGAAACCTGAAATCTTACCCTGCGCGGAGCTCCATAGCCCTGGGTAGAAGCAGTGACTTTGTCCCCTTGAAGCTGTAGGCTTCATAATGTCACAACTACCACTAAAACTGGTGCCTGGAGGCTGGAAGAAGGCCCAAGGCCTTGCAGCCCTTGTTCTGATACTGTAAAGGGGTTAAATACACTTTATTGAGTATGTGAAGTGTTATGTTTTCACACCTCCAGCCAGGGGTGAAGCCTGAAATCTTACCCTGCGCGGAGCTCCATAACCCTGGGTAGTAGATGAGACTTCATCCCCTTGAAGCTTAACACCACCAAATGCCACAAATATCGAGCCTGGAGGCTGGAAGTAGGCCCAAGGCCTTGCAGGCCTTGTTCTGATTCTGTAAAGGGGTTAAATACACTTTATTGAGTATGTGCAGTGTTTTGTCTTCACACCTCCAGCCAGGGGTGGAACCTGAAATCTTACCCTGCGCGGAGCTCCATAACCCTGGGTAGAAGGTGTGACTTCATCCCCTTGAAGCTTAACACCTCCAAATGTCACAAGTATCTGTAAAATTGGTGCCTGGAAACCAGAAATGGGCCCAAGGCCTTGCAGGCCTAGGTCTGATACTGTAAAGGGGTTGAATACACTTTTGGAAAAGGTAAAGTGTTTTGTGTTCACTCCTCCATCCAGGGGTGAAAACTGGAATCTTACCCTGCGCGGAGTTCCATAACCCTGGGTAGAAAGTGTGACTTCATCCCCTTGAAGCTTAACACCTGCGAATGTCACAAGTATCAGTAAAACTGGTGCCTGGAGGCTGGAAGTAGGCCCGGGCTTTGCAGGCCATGTTCTGATACTGTAAAGGGGTTAAATACACTATCTTGAGTATGTGAAGTGTTTTGTTTTCACACCTCCAGCCAGGGGTGAAACCTGAAATCTTACCATGCGCGGAGTTCCATAACCCTGGGTAGAAGGTGTGACTTCATCCCCTTGATGCTTAACACCTCCAAATGTCACAAGTATCCGTAAAACTGGTGCCTGGTAGTAAACCCAATGCCTTGCAGGCCTTGTTCTGATACTGTAAAAGTGTTAAATACACTTTATTGAGTATGTGCAGTGTTTTGTCTTCACACCTCCAGCCAGGGGTGAAACCTGAAATCTTACCATGCGCGGAGTTCCATAACCCTGGGTAGAAGGTGTGACTTCATCCCCTTGATGCTTAACACCTCCAAATGTCACAAGTATCCGTAAAACTGGTGCCTGGTAGTAAACCCAATGCCTTGCAGGCCTTGTTCTGATACTGTAAAAGTGTTAAATACACTTTATTGAGTATGTGCAGTGTTTTGTCTTCACACCTCAAGCCAGGGGTGGAACCTGAAATCTTACCCTGCGCGGAGCCCCATAACCCTGGGTAGAAGGTACGACTTTGTCACCCTGAAGCTTAACACCTCCAAATGTCACAAGAATAGGTAAAACTGGTGCCTGGAGGCTGGAAGTAGGCCCAAGGCTTTGCAGGCCTTGTTCTGATACTGTAAAGGGGTTAAATACACTATCTTGAGTATGTGAAGTGTTTTGTTTTCACACCACCAGCCAGGGGTGAAACCTGAAATCTTACCCTGCGCGGAGCTCCATAACCCTGGGTAGAAGGTGCGACTTCATCCCCTTGAAGCTTAACACCTGCGAGTGTCACAAGTATCAGTAAAACTGGTGCCTGGAGGCTGGAAGTAGGCCCAAGGCTTTGCAGGCCTTGTTCTGACACTGTAAAGGGGTTAAATACACTTTGTTGAATATGTGAAGTGTTTTGTGTTCACTCCTCCATCCAGGGGTGGAACCTGAAATCTTACCCTGCGCGGAGCTCCATAACCCTGGGTAGAAGGTGTGACTTCATCCCCTTGAAGCTTAACACCACCAAAAGCCACAAGTATCGAGCCTGGAGGCTGGAAGTAGGCCCAAGGCCTTGCAGGCCTTGTTCTGATATTGTAAAGGGGTTAAATACACTTTATTGAGTATGTGAAGTGCTTTGTTTTCACACCTCCAGCCAGGGGTGATACCTGAAATCTTACCCTGCGCGGAGCTCCATAGCCCTGGGTAGAAGCAGTGACTTTGTCCCCTTGAAGCTGTAGGCTTCATAATGTTACAACTACCACTAAAACTGGTGCCTGGAGGCTGGAAGAAGGCCCAAGGCCTTGCAGCCCTTGTTCTGATACTGTAAAGGGGTTAAATACACTTTATTGAGTATGTGAAGTGTTATGTTTTCACACCTCCAGCCAGGGGTGAAGCCTGAAATCTTACCCTGCGCGGAGCTCCATAACCCTGGGTAGTAGATGAGACTTCATCCCCTTGAAGCTTAACACCACCAAATGCCACAAGTATCGAGCCTGGAGGCTGGAAGTAGGCCCAAGGCCTTGCAGGCCTTGTTCTGATACTGTAAAGGGGTTAGATACACCTTATTGAGTATGTGAAGTGTTTTGTTTTCACACCTCCAGCCAGGGGTGAAACGTGAAATCTTAACCTGTGCGGAGTTCCATAACCCTGGGTAGAAGGTGTGACTTCATCCCCTTGAAGCTTAACACCTCCAAATGTCACAAGTATCACTAAAACATGTGCTAGGAGGCTGGAGGTAGGCCCAAGGCCTTGCAGGCCTTGTTCTGATACTGTAAAGGGGTTAAATACACTTTGTTGAGTATGTGCAGTGTTTTGTCTTTACACCTCCAGCCAGGGGTGGAACCTGAAATCTTACCCTGCGCGGAGCTCCATAACCCTGGGTAGAAGGTACGACTTTGTCACCCTGAAGCTTAACACCTCCAAATGTCACAAGTATAGGTAAAACTGGTGCCTGGAGGCTGGAAGTAGGCCCAAGGATTTGCAGGCCTTGTTCTGATACTGTAAAGGGGTTAAATACACTATCTTGAGTATGTGAAGTGTTTTGTTTTCACACCACCAGCCAGGGGTGAAACCTGAAATCTTACCCTGCGCGGAGCTCCATAACCCTGGGTAGAAGGTGCGACTTCATCCCCTTGAAGCTTAACACCTGCGAGTGTCACAAGTATCAGTAAAACTGGTGCCTGGAGGCTGGAAGTAGGCCCAAGGCATTGCAGGTCTTGTTCTGACACTGTAAAGGGGTTAAATACACTTTGTTGAATATGTGAAGTGTTTTGTGTTCACTCCTCCATCCAGGGGTGGAACCTGAAATCTTACCCTGCGCGGAGCTCCATAACCCTGGGTAGAAGGTGTGACTTCATCCCCTTGAAGCTTAACACCACCAAAAGCCACAAGTATCGAGCCTGGAGGCTGGAAGTAGGCCCAAGGCCTTGCAGGCCTTGTTCTGATACTGTAAAGGGGTTAAATACACTTTATTGAGTATGTGCAGTGTTATGTTTTCACACCTCCAGCCAGGGGTGAAGCCTGAAATCTTACCCTGCGCGGAGCTCCATAACCCTGGGTAGTAGATGAGACTTCATCCCCTTGAAGCTTAACACCACCAAATGCCACAAATATCGAGCCTGGAGGCTGGAAGTAGGCCCAAGGCCTTGCAGGCCTTGTTCTGATACTGTAAAGGGGTTAAATACACTTTATTGAGTATGAGCAGTGTTTTGTCTTCACACCTCCAGCCAGGGGTGGAACCTGAAATCTTACCCTGCGCGGAGCTCCATAACCCTGGGTAGAAGGTGTGACTTCATCCCCTTGAAGCTTAACACCTCCAAATGTCACAAGTATCAGTAAAACTGGTGCCTGGAGGCTGGAAGTAGGCCCAAGGCTTTGCAGGCCTTGTTCTGATACTGTAAAGGGGTTAAATACACGTAATTGAGTATGTGAAGTGTTTTGTTTTCACTCCTCCAGCCAGGGGTGAAACCTGAAATCTTACCCTGCACGGAGCTCCATAACCCATGGGTAGAAGGTGCGACTTCATCCCCTCGAAGCTTAACACCTGCAAATGTCACAAGTATCAGTAAAACTGGTGCCTGGAGGCTGGAAGTAGGCCCAGGGCCTTACAGGCCTTGTTTTGATACTTGTAAAGGGGTTACATACACTTTGTTGAGTATGTGCAGTGTTTTGTCTTCACACCTCGAGCCAGGGGTGGAACCTGAAATCTTACCCTGCGCGGAGCTCCATAACCCTGGGTAGAAGGTGTGACTTCATCCCCTTGAAGCTTAACACCTCCAAATGTCACAAGTATCAGTAAAACTGGTGCCTGGAGGCTGGAAGTAGGCCCAAGGCTTTGCAGGCCTTGTTCTGATACTGTAAAGGGGTTAAATACACGTAATTGAGTATGTGAAGTGTTATGTTTTCACACCTCCAGCCAGGGGTGAAGCCTGAAATCTTACCCTGCACGGAGCTCCATAACCCATGGGTAGAAGCAGTGACTTTGTCCCCTTGAAGCTATAGGCTTCATAATGTCACAACTACCACTAAAACTGGTGCCTGGAGGCTGGAAGAAGGCCCAAGGCCTTGCAGCCCTTGTTCTGATACTGTAAAGGGGTTAAATACACTTTATTGAGTATGTGAAGTGTTATGTTTTCACACCTCCAGCCAGGGGTGAAGCCTGAAATCTTACCCTGCGCGGAGCTCCATAACCCTGGGTAGTAGATGAGACTTCATCCCCTTGAAGCTTAACACCACCAAATGCCACAAATATCGAGCCTGGAGGCTGGAAGTAGGCCCAAGGCCTTGCAGGCCTTGTTCTGATACTGTAAAGGGGTTAAATACACTTTATTGAGTATGTGCAGTGTTTTGTCTTCACACCTCCAGCCAGGGGTGGAACCTGAAATCTTACCCTGCGCGGAGCTCCATAACCCTGGGTAGAAGGTGTGACTTCATCCCCTTGAAGCTTAACACCTCCAAATGTCACAAGTATCTGTCAAATTGGTGCCTGGAAACCAGAAATGGGCCCAAGGCCTTGCAGGCCTAGGTCTGATACTGTAAAGGGGTTGAATACACTTTTGGAAAAGGTAAAGTGTTTTGTGTTCACTCCTCCACCCAGGGGTGAAAACTGGAATCTTACCCTGCGCGGAGTTCCATAACCCTGGGTAGAAAGTGTGACTTCATCCCCTTGAAGCTTAACACCTGCGAATGTCACAAGTATCAGTAAAACTGGTGCCTGGAGGCTGGAAGTAGGCCCGGGCTTTGCAGGCTTTGTTCTGATACTGTAAAGGGGTTAAATACACTATCTTGAGTATGTGAAGTGTTTTGTTTTCACACCTCCAGCCAGGGGTGAAACCTGAAATCTTACCATGCGCGGAGTTCCATAACCCTGGGTAGAAGGTGTGACTTCATCCCCTTGATGCTTAACACCTCCAAATGTCACAAGTATCACTAAAACATGTGCTAGGAGGCTGGAGGTAGGCCCAAGGCCTTGCAGGCCTTGTTCTGATACTGTAAAGGGGTTAAATACACTTTGTTGAGTATGTGCAGTGTTTTGTCTTCACACCTCCAGCCAGGGGTGGAACCTGAAATCTTACCCTGCGCGGAGCCCCATAACCCTGGGTAGAAGGTACGACTTTGTCACCCTGAAGCTTAACACCTCCAAATGTCACAAGAATAGGTAAAACTGGTGCCTGGAGGCTGGAAGTAGGCCCAAGGCTTTGCAGGCCTTGTTCTGATACTGTAAAGGGGTTAAATACACTATCTTGAGTATGTGAAGTGTTTTGTTTTCACACCACCAGCCAGGGGTGAAACCTGAAATCTTACCCTGCGCGGAGCTCCATAACCCTGGGTAGAAGGTGCGACTTCATCCCCTTGAAGCTTAACACCTGCGAGTGTCACAAGTATCAGTAAAACTGGTGCCTGGAGGCTGGAAGTAGGCCCAAGGCATTGCAGGTCTTGTTCTGACACTGTAAAGGGGTTAAATACACTTTGTTGAATATGTGAAGTGTTTTGTGTTCACTCCTCCATCCAGGGGTGGAACCTGAAATCTTACCCTGCGCGGAGCTCCATAACCCTGGGTAGAAGGTGTGACTTCATCCCCTTGAAGCTTAACACCACCAAAAGCCACAAGTATCGAGCCTGGAGGCTGGAAGTAGGCCCAAGGCCTTGCAGGCCTTGTTCTGATACTGTAAAGGGGTTAAATACACTTTATTGAGTATGTGCAGTGTTTTGTCTTCACACCTCCAGCCAGGGGTGGAACCTGAAATCTTACCCTGCGCGGAGCTCCATAACCCTGGGTAGAAGGTGTGACTTCATCCCCTTGAAGCTTAACACCTCCAAATGTCACAAGTATCAGTAAAACTGGTGCCTGGAGGCTGGAAGTAGGCCCAAGGCTTTGCAGGCCTTGTTCTGATACTGTAAAGGGGTTAAATACACGTAATTGAGTATGTGAAGTGTTTTGTTTTCACTCCTCCAGCCAGGGGTGAAACCTGAAATCTTACCCTGCACGGAGCTCCATAACCCATGGGTAGAAGGTGCGACTTCATCCCCTCGAAGCTTAACACCTGCAAATGTCACAAGTATCAGTAAAACTGGTGCCTGGAGGCTGGAAGTAGGCCCAGGGCCTTACAGGCCTTGTTTTGATACTTGTAAAGGGGTTACATACACTTTGTTGAGTATGTGCAGTGTTTTGTCTTCACACCTCAAGCCAGGGGTGAAACCTGAAATCTTACCCTGCGCGGAGCTCCATAGCCCTGGGTAGAAGCAGTGACTTTGTCCCCTTGAAGCTGTAGGCTTCATAATGTCACAACTACCACTAAAACTGGTGCCTGGAGGCTGGAAGAAGGCCCAAGGCCTTGCAGCCCTTGTTCTGATACTGTAAAGGGGTTAAATACACTTTATTGAGTATGTGAAGTGTTATGTTTTCACACCTCCAGCCAGGGGTGAAGCCTGAAATCTTACCCTGCGCGGAGCTCCATAACCCTGGGTAGTAGATGAGACTTCATCCCCTTGAAGCTTAACACCACCAAATGCCACAAATATCGAGCCTGGAGGCTGGAAGTAGGCCCAAGGCCTTGCAGGCCTTGTTCTGATTCTGTAAAGGGGTTAAATACACTTTATTGAGTATGTGCAGTGTTTTGTCTTCACACCTCCAGCCAGGGGTGGAACCTGAAATCTTACCCTGCGCGGAGCTCCATAACCCTGGGTAGAAGGTGTGACTTCATCCCCTTGAAGCTTAACACCTCCAAATGTCACAAGTATCTGTAAAATTGGTGCCTGGAAACCAGAAATGGGCCCAAGGCCTTGCAGGCCTAGGTCTGATACTGTAAAGGGGTTGAATACACTTTTGGAAAAGGTAAAGTGTTTTGTGTTCACTCCTCCATCCAGGGGTGAAAACTGGAATCTTACCCTTCGCGGAGTTCCATAACCCTGGGTAGAAAGTGTGACTTCATCCCCTTGAAGCTTAACACCTGCGAATGTCACAAGTATCAGTAAAACTGGTGCCTGGAGGCTGGAAGTAGGCCCGGGCTTTGCAGGCCATGTTCTGATACTGTAAAGGGGTTAAATACACTATCTTGAGTATGTGAAGTGTTTTGTTTTCACACCTCCAGCCAGGGGTGAAACCTGAAATCTTACCATGCGCGGAGTTCCATAACCCTGGGTAGAAGGTGTGACTTCATCCCCTTGATGCTTAACACCTCCAAATGTCACAAGTATCCGTAAAACTGGTGCCTGGTAGTAAACCCAATGCCTTGCAGGCCTTGTTCTGATACTGTAAAAGTGTTAAATACACTTTATTGAGTATGTGCAGTGTTTTGTCTTCACACCTCCAGCCAGGGGTGAAACCTGAAATCTTACCATGCGCGGAGTTCCATAACCCTGGGTAGAAGGTGTGACTTCATCCCCTTGATGCTTAACACCTCCAAATGTCACAAGTATCCGTAAAACTGGTGCCTGGTAGTAAACCCAATGCCTTGCAGGCCTTGTTCTGATACTGTAAAAGTGTTAAATACACTTTATTGAGTATGTGCAGTGTTTTGTCTTCACACCTCAAGCCAGGGGTGGAACCTGAAATCTTACCCTGCGCGGAGCCCCATAACCCTGGGTAGAAGGTACGACTTTGTCACCCTGAAGCTTAACACCTCCAAATGTCACAAGAATAGGTAAAACTGGTGCCTGGAGGCTGGAAGTAGGCCCAAGGCTTTGCAGGCCTTGTTCTGATACTGTAAAGGGGTTAAATACACTATCTTGAGTATGTGAAGTGTTTTGTTTTCACACCACCAGCCAGGGGTGAAACCTGAAATCTTACCCTGCGCGGAGCTCCATAACCCTGGGTAGAAGGTGCGACTTCATCCCCTTGAAGCTTAACACCTGCGAGTGTCACAAGTATCAGTAAAACTGGTGCCTGGAGGCTGGAAGTAGGCCCAAGGCTTTGCAGGCCTTGTTCTGACACTGTAAAGGGGTTAAATACACTTTGTTGAATATGTGAAGTGTTTTGTGTTCACTCCTCCATCCAGGGGTGGAACCTGAAATCTTACCCTGCGCGGAGCTCCATAACCCTGGGTAGAAGGTGTGACTTCATCCCCTTGAAGCTTAACACCACCAAAAGCCACAAGTATCGAGCCTGGAGGCTGGAAGTAGGCCCAAGGCCTTGCAGGCCTTGTTCTGATATTGTAAAGGGGTTAAATACACTTTATTGAGTATGTGAAGTGCTTTGTTTTCACACCTCCAGCCAGGGGTGATACCTGAAATCTTACCCTGCGCGGAGCTCCATAGCCCTGGGTAGAAGCAGTGACTTTGTCCCCTTGAAGCTGTAGGCTTCATAATGTTACAACTACCACTAAAACTGGTGCCTGGAGGCTGGAAGAAGGCCCAAGGCCTTGCAGCCCTTGTTCTGATACTGTAAAGGGGTTAAATACACTTTATTGAGTATGTGAAGTGTTATGTTTTCACACCTCCAGCCAGGGGTGAAGCCTGAAATCTTACCCTGCGCGGAGCTCCATAACCCTGGGTAGTAGATGAGACTTCATCCCCTTGAAGCTTAACACCACCAAATGCCACAAGTATCGAGCCTGGAGGCTGGAAGTAGGCCCAAGGCCTTGCAGGCCTTGTTCTGATACTGTAAAGGGGTTAGATACACCTTATTGAGTATGTGAAGTGTTTTGTTTTCACACCTCCAGCCAGGGGTGAAACGTGAAATCTTAACCTGTGCGGAGTTCCATAACCCTGGGTAGAAGGTGTGACTTCATCCCCTTGAAGCTTAACACCTCCAAATGTCACAAGTATCACTAAAACATGTGCTAGGAGGCTGGAGGTAGGCCCAAGGCCTTGCAGGCCTTGTTCTGATACTGTAAAGGGGTTAAATACACTTTGTTGAGTATGTGCAGTGTTTTGTCTTTACACCTCCAGCCAGGGGTGGAACCTGAAATCTTACCCTGCGCGGAGCTCCATAACCCTGGGTAGAAGGTACGACTTTGTCACCCTGAAGCTTAACACCTCCAAATGTCACAAGTATAGGTAAAACTGGTGCCTGGAGGCTGGAAGTAGGCCCAAGGATTTGCAGGCCTTGTTCTGATACTGTAAAGGGGTTAAATACACTATCTTGAGTATGTGAAGTGTTTTGTTTTCACACCACCAGCCAGGGGTGAAACCTGAAATCTTACCCTGCGCGGAGCTCCATAACCCTGGGTAGAAGGTGCGACTTCATCCCCTTGAAGCTTAACACCTGCGAGTGTCACAAGTATCAGTAAAACTGGTGCCTGGAGGCTGGAAGTAGGCCCAAGGCATTGCAGGTCTTGTTCTGACACTGTAAAGGGGTTAAATACACTTTGTTGAATATGTGAAGTGTTTTGTGTTCACTCCTCCATCCAGGGGTGGAACCTGAAATCTTACCCTGCGCGGAGCTCCATAACCCTGGGTAGAAGGTGTGACTTCATCCCCTTGAAGCTTAACACCACCAAAAGCCACAAGTATCGAGCCTGGAGGCTGGAAGTAGGCCCAAGGCCTTGCAGGCCTTGTTCTGATACTGTAAAGGGGTTAAATACACTTTATTGAGTATGTGCAGTGTTATGTTTTCACACCTCCAGCCAGGGGTGAAGCCTGAAATCTTACCCTGCGCGGAGCTCCACAACCCTGGGTAGTAGATGAGACTTCATCCCCTTGAAGCTTAACACCACCAAATGCCACAAATATCGAGCCTGGAGGCTGGAAGTAGGCCCAAGGCCTTGCAGGCCTTGTTCTGATACTGTAAAGGGGTTAAATACACTTTATTGAGTATGAGCAGTGTTTTGTCTTCACACCTCCAGCCAGGGGTGGAACCTGAAATCTTACCCTGCGCGGAGCTCCATAACCCTGGGTAGAAGGTGTGACTTCATCCCCTTGAAGCTTAACACCTCCAAATGTCACAAGTATCAGTAAAACTGGTGCCTGGAGGCTGGAAGTAGGCCCAAGGCTTTGCAGGCCTTGTTCTGATACTGTAAAGGGGTTAAATACACGTAATTGAGTATGTGAAGTGTTTTGTTTTCACTCCTCCAGCCAGGGGTGAAACCTGAAATCTTACCCTGCACGGAGCTCCATAACCCATGGGTAGAAGGTGCGACTTCATCCCCTCGAAGCTTAACACCTGCAAATGTCACAAGTATCAGTAAAACTGGTGCCTGGAGGCTGGAAGTAGGCCCAGGGCCTTACAGGCCTTGTTTTGATACTTGTAAAGGGGTTACATACACTTTGTTGAGTATGTGCAGTGTTTTGTCTTCACACCTCGAGCCAGGGGTGGAACCTGAAATCTTACCCTGCGCGGAGCTCCATAACCCTGGGTAGAAGGTGTGACTTCATCCCCTTGAAGCTTAACACCTCCAAATGTCACAAGTATCAGTAAAACTGGTGCCTGGAGGCTGGAAGTAGGCCCAAGGCTTTGCAGGCCTTGTTCTGATACTGTAAAGGGGTTAAATACACGTAATTGAGTATGTGAAGTGTTATGTTTTCACACCTCCAGCCAGGGGTGAAGCCTGAAATCTTACCCTGCACGGAGCTCCATAACCCATGGGTAGAAGCAGTGACTTTGTCCCCTTGAAGCTATAGGCTTCATAATGTCACAACTACCACTAAAACTGGTGCCTGGAGGCTGGAAGAAGGCCCAAGGCCTTGCAGCCCTTGTTCTGATACTGTAAAGGGGTTAAATACACTTTATTGAGTATGTGAAGTGTTATGTTTTCACACCTCCAGCCAGGGGTGAAGCCTGAAATCTTACCCTGCGCGGAGCTCCATAACCCTGGGTAGTAGATGAGACTTCATCCCCTTGAAGCTTAACACCACCAAATGCCACAAATATCGAGCCTGGAGGCTGGAAGTAGGCCCAAGGCCTTGCAGGCCTTGTTCTGATACTGTAAAGGGGTTAAATACACTTTATTGAGTATGTGCAGTGTTTTGTCTTCACACCTCCAGCCAGGGGTGGAACCTGAAATCTTACCCTGCGCGGAGCTCCATAACCCTGGGTAGAAGGTGTGACTTCATCCCCTTGAAGCTTAACACCTCCAAATGTCACAAGTATCTGTCAAATTGGTGCCTGGAAACCAGAAATGGGCCCAAGGCCTTGCAGGCCTAGGTCTGATACTGTAAAGGGGTTGAATACACTTTTGGAAAAGGTAAAGTGTTTTGTGTTCACTCCTCCACCCAGGGGTGAAAACTGGAATCTTACCCTGCGCGGAGTTCCATAACCCTGGGTAGAAAGTGTGACTTCATCCCCTTGAAGCTTAACACCTGCGAATGTCACAAGTATCAGTAAAACTGGTGCCTGGAGGCTGGAAGTAGGCCCGGGCTTTGCAGGCTTTGTTCTGATACTGTAAAGGGGTTAAATACACTATCTTGAGTATGTGAAGTGTTTTGTTTTCACACCTCCAGCCAGGGGTGAAACCTGAAATCTTACCATGCGCGGAGTTCCATAACCCTGGGTAGAAGGTGTGACTTCATCCCCTTGATGCTTAACACCTCCAAATGTCACAAGTATCACTAAAACATGTGCTAGGAGGCTGGAGGTAGGCCCAAGGCCTTGCAGGCCTTGTTCTGATACTGTAAAGGGGTTAAATACACTTTGTTGAGTATGTGCAGTGTTTTGTCTTCACACCTCCAGCCAGGGGTGGAACCTGAAATCTTACCCTGCGCGGAGCCCCATAACCCTGGGTAGAAGGTACGACTTTGTCACCCTGAAGCTTAACACCTCCAAATGTCACAAGAATAGGTAAAACTGGTGCCTGGAGGCTGGAAGTAGGCCCAAGGCTTTGCAGGCCTTGTTCTGATACTGTAAAGGGGTTAAATACACTATCTTGAGTATGTGAAGTGTTTTGTTTTCACACCACCAGCCAGGGGTGAAACCTGAAATCTTACCCTGCGCGGAGCTCCATAACCCTGGGTAGAAGGTGCGACTTCATCCCCTTGAAGCTTAACACCTGCGAGTGTCACAAGTATCAGTAAAACTGGTGCCTGGAGGCTGGAAGTAGGCCCAAGGCATTGCAGGTCTTGTTCTGACACTGTAAAGGGGTTAAATACACTTTGTTGAATATGTGAAGTGTTTTGTGTTCACTCCTCCATCCAGGGGTGGAACCTGAAATCTTACCCTGCGCGGAGCTCCATAACCCTGGGTAGAAGGTGTGACTTCATCCCCTTGAAGCTTAACACCACCAAAAGCCACAAGTATCGAGCCTGGAGGCTGGAAGTAGGCCCAAGGCCTTGCAGGCCTTGTTCTGATACTGTAAAGGGGTTAAATACACTTTATTGAGTATGTGCAGTGTTTTGTCTTCACACCTCCAGCCAGGGGTGGAACCTGAAATCTTACCCTGCGCGGAGCTCCATAACCCTGGGTAGAAGGTGTGACTTCATCCCCTTGAAGCTTAACACCTCCAAATGTCACAAGTATCAGTAAAACTGGTGCCTGGAGGCTGGAAGTAGGCCCAAGGCTTTGCAGGCCTTGTTCTGATACTGTAAAGGGGTTAAATACACGTAATTGAGTATGTGAAGTGTTTTGTTTTCACTCCTCCAGCCAGGGGTGAAACCTGAAATCTTACCCTGCACGGAGCTCCATAACCCATGGGTAGAAGGTGCGACTTCATCCCCTCGAAGCTTAACACCTGCAAATGTCACAAGTATCAGTAAAACTGGTGCCTGGAGGCTGGAAGTAGGCCCAGGGCCTTACAGGCCTTGTTTTGATACTTGTAAAGGGGTTACATACACTTTGTTGAGTATGTGCAGTGTTTTGTCTTCACACCTCAAGCCAGGGGTGAAACCTGAAATCTTACCCTGCGCGGAGCTCCATAGCCCTGGGTAGAAGCAGTGACTTTGTCCCCTTGAAGCTGTAGGCTTCATAATGTCACAACTACCACTAAAACTGGTGCCTGGAGGCTGGAAGAAGGCCCAAGGCCTTGCAGCCCTTGTTCTGATACTGTAAAGGGGTTAAATACACTTTATTGAGTATGTGAAGTGTTATGTTTTCACACCTCCAGCCAGGGGTGAAGCCTGAAATCTTACCCTGCGCGGAGCTCCATAACCCTGGGTAGTAGATGAGACTTCATCCCCTTGAAGCTTAACACCACCAAATGCCACAAATATCGAGCCTGGAGGCTGGAAGTAGGCCCAAGGCCTTGCAGGCCTTGTTCTGATTCTGTAAAGGGGTTAAATACACTTTATTGAGTATGTGCAGTGTTTTGTCTTCACACCTCCAGCCAGGGGTGGAACCTGAAATCTTACCCTGCGCGGAGCTCCATAACCCTGGGTAGAAGGTGTGACTTCATCCCCTTGAAGCTTAACACCTCCAAATGTCACAAGTATCTGTAAAATTGGTGCCTGGAAACCAGAAATGGGCCCAAGGCCTTGCAGGCCTAGGTCTGATACTGTAAAGGGGTTGAATACACTTTTGGAAAAGGTAAAGTGTTTTGTGTTCACTCCTCCATCCAGGGGTGAAAACTGGAATCTTACCCTTCGCGGAGTTCCATAACCCTGGGTAGAAAGTGTGACTTCATCCCCTTGAAGCTTAACACCTGCGAATGTCACAAGTATCAGTAAAACTGGTGCCTGGAGGCTGGAAGTAGGCCCGGGCTTTGCAGGCCATGTTCTGATACTGTAAAGGGGTTAAATACACTATCTTGAGTATGTGAAGTGTTTTGTTTTCACACCTCCAGCCAGGGGTGAAACCTGAAATCTTACCATGCGCGGAGTTCCATAACCCTGGGTAGAAGGTGTGACTTCATCCCCTTGATGCTTAACACCTCCAAATGTCACAAGTATCCGTAAAACTGGTGCCTGGTAGTAAACCCAATGCCTTGCAGGCCTTGTTCTGATACTGTAAAAGTGTTAAATACACTTTATTGAGTATGTGCAGTGTTTTGTCTTCACACCTCCAGCCAGGGGTGAAACCTGAAATCTTACCATGCGCGGAGTTCCATAACCCTGGGTAGAAGGTGTGACTTCATCCCCTTGATGCTTAACACCTCCAAATGTCACAAGTATCCGTAAAACTGGTGCCTGGTAGTAAACCCAATGCCTTGCAGGCCTTGTTCTGATACTGTAAAAGTGTTAAATACACTTTATTGAGTATGTGCAGTGTTTTGTCTTCACACCTCAAGCCAGGGGTGGAACCTGAAATCTTACCCTGCGCGGAGCCCCATAACCCTGGGTAGAAGGTACGACTTTGTCACCCTGAAGCTTAACACCTCCAAATGTCACAAGAATAGGTAAAACTGGTGCCTGGAGGCTGGAAGTAGGCCCAAGGCTTTGCAGGCCTTGTTCTGATACTGTAAAGGGGTTAAATACACTATCTTGAGTATGTGAAGTGTTTTGTTTTCACACCACCAGCCAGGGGTGAAACCTGAAATCTTACCCTGCGCGGAGCTCCCATAACCCTGGGTAGAAGGTGCGACTTCATCCCCTTGAAGCTTAACACCTGCGAGTGTCACAAGTATCAGTAAAACTGGTGCCTGGAGGCTGGAAGTAGGCCCAAGGCTTTGCAGGCCTTGTTCTGACACTGTAAAGGGGTTAAATACACTTTGTTGAATATGTGAAGTGTTTTGTGTTCACTCCTCCATCCAGGGGTGGAACCTGAAATCTTACCCTGCGCGGAGCTCCATAACCCTGGGTAGAAGGTGTGACTTCATCCCCTTGAAGCTTAACACCACCAAAAGCCACAAGTATCGAGCCTGGAGGCTGGAAGTAGGCCCAAGGCCTTGCAGGCCTTGTTCTGATATTGTAAAGGGGTTAAATACACTTTATTGAGTATGTGAAGTGCTTTGTTTTCACACCTCCAGCCAGGGGTGATACCTGAAATCTTACCCTGCGCGGAGCTCCATAGCCCTGGGTAGAAGCAGTGACTTTGTCCCCTTGAAGCTGTAGGCTTCATAATGTTACAACTACCACTAAAACTGGTGCCTGGAGGCTGGAAGAAGGCCCAAGGCCTTGCAGCCCTTGTTCTGATACTGTAAAGGGGTTAAATACACTTTATTGAGTATGTGAAGTGTTATGTTTTCACACCTCCAGCCAGGGGTGAAGCCTGAAATCTTACCCTGCGCGGAGCTCCAGTAACCCTGGGTAGTAGATGAGACTTCATCCCCTTGAAGCTTAACACCACCAAATGCCACAAGTATCGAGCCTGGAGGCTGGAAGTAGGCCCAAGGCCTTGCAGGCCTTGTTCTGATACTGTAAAGGGGTTAGATACACCTTATTGAGTATGTGAAGTGTTTTGTTTTCACACCTCCAGCCAGGGGTGAAACGTGAAATCTTAACCTGTGCGGAGTTCCATAACCCTGGGTAGAAGGTGTGACTTCATCCCCTTGAAGCTTAACACCTCCAAATGTCACAAGTATCACTAAAACATGTGCTAGGAGGCTGGAGGTAGGCCCAAGGCCTTGCAGGCCTTGTTCTGATACTGTAAAGGGGTTAAATACACTTTGTTGAGTATGTGCAGTGTTTTGTCTTTACACCTCCAGCCAGGGGTGGAACCTGAAATCTTACCCTGCGCGGAGCTCCATAACCCTGGGTAGAAGGTACGACTTTGTCACCCTGAAGCTTAACACCTCCAAATGTCACAAGTATAGGTAAAACTGGTGCCTGGAGGCTGGAAGTAGGCCCAAGGATTTGCAGGCCTTGTTCTGATACTGTAAAGGGGTTAAATACACTATCTTGAGTATGTGAAGTGTTTTGTTTTCACACCACCAGCCAGGGGTGAAACCTGAAATCTTACCCTGCGCGGAGCTCCATAACCCTGGGTAGAAGGTGCGACTTCATCCCCTTGAAGCTTAACACCTGCGAGTGTCACAAGTATCAGTAAAACTGGTGCCTGGAGGCTGGAAGTAGGCCCAAGGCATTGCAGGTCTTGTTCTGACACTGTAAAGGGGTTAAATACACTTTGTTGAATATGTGAAGTGTTTTGTGTTCACTCCTCCATCCAGGGGTGGAACCTGAAATCTTACCCTGCGCGGAGCTCCATAACCCTGGGTAGAAGGTGTGACTTCATCCCCTTGAAGCTTAACACCACCAAAAGCCACAAGTATCGAGCCTGGAGGCTGGAAGTAGGCCCAAGGCCTTGCAGGCCTTGTTCTGATACTGTAAAGGGGTTAAATACACTTTATTGAGTATGTGCAGTGTTATGTTTTCACACCTCCAGCCAGGGGTGAAGCCTGAAATCTTACCCTGCGCGGAGCTCCATAACCCTGGGTAGTAGATGAGACTTCATCCCCTTGAAGCTTAACACCACCAAATGCCACAAATATCGAGCCTGGAGGCTGGAAGTAGGCCCAAGGCCTTGCAGGCCTTGTTCTGATACTGTAAAGGGGTTAAATACACTTTATTGAGTATGAGCAGTGTTTTGTCTTCACACCTCCAGCCAGGGGTGGAACCTGAAATCTTACCCTGCGCGGAGCTCCATAACCCTGGGTAGAAGGTGTGACTTCATCCCCTTGAAGCTTAACACCTCCAAATGTCACAAGTATCAGTAAAACTGGTGCCTGGAGGCTGGAAGTAGGCCCAAGGCTTTGCAGGCCTTGTTCTGATACTGTAAAGGGGTTAAATACACGTAATTGAGTATGTGAAGTGTTTTGTTTTCACTCCTCCAGCCAGGGGTGAAACCTGAAATCTTACCCTGCACGGAGCTCCATAACCCATGGGTAGAAGGTGCGACTTCATCCCCTCGAAGCTTAACACCTGCAAATGTCACAAGTATCAGTAAAACTGGTGCCTGGAGGCTGGAAGTAGGCCCAGGGCCTTACAGGCCTTGTTTTGATACTTGTAAAGGGGTTACATACACTTTGTTGAGTATGTGCAGTGTTTTGTCTTCACACCTCGAGCCAGGGGTGGAACCTGAAATCTTACCCTGCGCGGAGCTCATAACCCTGGGTAGAAGGTGTGACTTCATCCCCTTGAAGCTTAACACCTCCAAATGTCACAAGTATCAGTAAAACTGGTGCCTGGAGGCTGGAAGTAGGCCCAAGGCTTTGCAGGCCTTGTTCTGATACTGTAAAGGGGTAAATACACGTAATTGAGTATGTGAAGTGTTATGTTTTCACACCTCCAGCCAGGGGTGAAGCCTGAAATCTTACCCTGCACGGAGCTCCATAACCCATGGGTAGAAGCAGTGACTTTGTCCCCTTGAAGCTATAGGCTTCATAATGTCACAACTACCACTAAAACTGGTGCCTGGAGGCTGGAAGAAGGCCCAAGGCCTTGCAGCCCTTGTTCTGATACTGTAAAGGGGTTAAATACACTTTATTGAGTATGTGAAGTGTTATGTTTTCACACCTCCAGCCAGGGGTGAAGCCTGAAATCTTACCCTGCGCGGAGCTCCATAACCCTGGGTAGTAGATGAGACTTCATCCCCTTGAAGCTTAACACCACCAAATGCCACAAATATCGAGCCTGGAGGCTGGAAGTAGGCCCAAGGCCTTGCAGGCCTTGTTCTGATACTGTAAAGGGGTTAAATACACTTTATTGAGTATGTGCAGTGTTTTGTCTTCACACCTCCAGCCAGGGGTGGAACCTGAAATCTTACCCTGCGCGGAGCTCCACAACCCTGGGTAGAAGGTGTGACTTCATCCCCTTGAAGCTTAACACCTCCAAATGTCACAAGTATCTGTCAAATTGGTGCCTGGAAACCAGAAATGGGCCCAAGGCCTTGCAGGCCTAGGTCTGATACTGTAAAGGGGTTGAATACACTTTTGGAAAAGGTAAAGTGTTTTGTGTTCACTCCTCCACCCAGGGGTGAAAACTGGAATCTTACCCTGCGCGGAGTTCCATAACCCTGGGTAGAAAGTGTGACTTCATCCCCTTGAAGCTTAACACCTGCGAATGTCACAAGTATCAGTAAAACTGGTGCCTGGAGGCTGGAAGTAGGCCCGGGCTTTGCAGGCTTTGTTCTGATACTGTAAAGGGGTTAAATACACTATCTTGAGTATGTGAAGTGTTTTGTTTTCACACCTCCAGCCAGGGGTGAAACCTGAAATCTTACCATGCGCGGAGTTCCATAACCCTGGGTAGAAGGTGTGACTTCATCCCCTTGATGCTTAACACCTCCAAATGTCACAAGTATCACTAAAACATGTGCTAGGAGGCTGGAGGTAGGCCCAAGGCCTTGCAGGCCTTGTTCTGATACTGTAAAGGGGTTAAATACACTTTGTTGAGTATGTGCAGTGTTTTGTCTTCACACCTCCAGCCAGGGGTGGAACCTGAAATCTTACCCTGCGCGGAGCCCCATAACCCTGGGTAGAAGGTACGACTTTGTCACCCTGAAGCTTAACACCTCCAAATGTCACAAGAATAGGTAAAACTGGTGCCTGGAGGCTGGAAGTAGGCCCAAGGCTTTGCAGGCCTTGTTCTGATACTGTAAAGGGGTTAAATACACTATCTTGAGTATGTGAAGTGTTTTGTTTTCACACCACCAGCCAGGGGTGAAACCTGAAATCTTACCCTGCGCGGAGCTCCATAACCCTGGGTAGAAGGTGCGACTTCATCCCCTTGAAGCTTAACACCTGCGAGTGTCACAAGTATCAGTAAAACTGGTGCCTGGAGGCTGGAAGTAGGCCCAAGGCATTGCAGGTCTTGTTCTGACACTGTAAAGGGGTTAAATACACTTTGTTGAATATGTGAAGTGTTTTGTGTTCACTCCTCCATCCAGGGGTGGAACCTGAAATCTTACCCTGCGCGGAGCTCCACAACCCTGGGTAGAAGGTGTGACTTCATCCCCTTGAAGCTTAACACCACCAAAAGCCACAAGTATCGAGCCTGGAGGCTGGAAGTAGGCCCAAGGCCTTGCAGGCCTTGTTCTGATACTGTAAAGGGGTTAAATACACTTTATTGAGTATGTGCAGTGTTTTGTCTTCACACCTCCAGCCAGGGGTGGAACCTGAAATCTTACCCTGCGCGGAGCTCCGTAACCCTGGGTAGAAGGTGTGACTTCATCCCCTTGAAGCTTAACACCTCCAAATGTCACAAGTATCAGTAAAACTGGTGCCTGGAGGCTGGAAGTAGGCCCAAGGCTTTGCAGGCCTTGTTCTGATACTGTAAAGGGGTTAAATACACGTAATTGAGTATGTGAAGTGTTTTGTTTTCACTCCTCCAGCCAGGGGTGAAACCTGAAATCTTACCCTGCACGGAGCTCCATAACCCATGGGTAGAAGGTGCGACTTCATCCCCTCGAAGCTTAACACCTGCAAATGTCACAAGTATCAGTAAAACTGGTGCCTGGAGGCTGGAAGTAGGCCCAGGGCCTTACAGGCCTTGTTTTGATACTTGTAAAGGGGTTACATACACTTTGTTGAGTATGTGCAGTGTTTTGTCTTCACACCTCAAGCCAGGGGTGAAACCTGAAATCTTACCCTGCGCGGAGCTCCATAGCCCTGGGTAGAAGCAGTGACTTTGTCCCCTTGAAGCTGTAGGCTTCATAATGTCACAACTACCACTAAAACTGGTGCCTGGAGGCTGGAAGAAGGCCCAAGGCCTTGCAGCCCTTGTTCTGATACTGTAAAGGGGTTAAATACACTTTATTGAGTATGTGAAGTGTTATGTTTTCACACCTCCAGCCAGGGGTGAAGCCTGAAATCTTACCCTGCGCGGAGCTCCATAACCCTGGGTAGTAGATGAGACTTCATCCCCTTGAAGCTTAACACCACCAAATGCCACAAATATCGAGCCTGGAGGCTGGAAGTAGGCCCAAGGCCTTGCAGGCCTTGTTCTGATTCTGTAAAGGGGTTAAATACACTTTATTGAGTATGTGCAGTGTTTTGTCTTCACACCTCCAGCCAGGGGTGGAACCTGAAATCTTACCCTGCGCGGAGCTCCATAACCCTGGGTAGAAGGTGTGACTTCATCCCCTTGAAGCTTAACACCTCCAAATGTCACAAGTATCTGTAAAATTGGTGCCTGGAAACCAGAAATGGGCCCAAGGCCTTGCAGGCCTAGGTCTGATACTGTAAAGGGGTTGAATACACTTTTGGAAAAGGTAAAGTGTTTTGTGTTCACTCCTCCATCCAGGGGTGAAAACTGGAATCTTACCCTTCGCGGAGTTCCATAACCCTGGGTAGAAAGTGTGACTTCATCCCCTTGAAGCTTAACACCTGCGAATGTCACAAGTATCAGTAAAACTGGTGCCTGGAGGCTGGAAGTAGGCCCGGGCTTTGCAGGCCATGTTCTGATACTGTAAAGGGGTTAAATACACTATCTTGAGTATGTGAAGTGTTTTGTTTTCACACCTCCAGCCAGGGGTGAAACCTGAAATCTTACCATGCGCGGAGTTCCATAACCCTGGGTAGAAGGTGTGACTTCATCCCCTTGATGCTTAACACCTCCAAATGTCACAAGTATCCGTAAAACTGGTGCCTGGTAGTAAACCCAATGCCTTGCAGGCCTTGTTCTGATACTGTAAAAGTGTTAAATACACTTTATTGAGTATGTGCAGTGTTTTGTCTTCACACCTCCAGCCAGGGGTGAAACCTGAAATCTTACCATGCGCGGAGTTCCATAACCCTGGGTAGAAGGTGTGACTTCATCCCCTTGATGCTTAACACCTCCAAATGTCACAAGTATCCGTAAAACTGGTGCCTGGTAGTAAACCCAATGCCTTGCAGGCCTTGTTCTGATACTGTAAAAGTGTTAAATACACTTTATTGAGTATGTGCAGTGTTTTGTCTTCACACCTCAAGCCAGGGGTGGAACCTGAAATCTTACCCTGCGCGGAGCCCCATAACCCTGGGTAGAAGGTACGACTTTGTCACCCTGAAGCTTAACACCTCCAAATGTCACAAGAATAGGTAAAACTGGTGCCTGGAGGCTGGAAGTAGGCCCAAGGCTTTGCAGGCCTTGTTCTGATACTGTAAAGGGGTTAAATACACTATCTTGAGTATGTGAAGTGTTTTGTTTTCACACCACCAGCCAGGGGTGAAACCTGAAATCTTACCCTGCGCGGAGCTCCATAACCCTGGGTAGAAGGTGCGACTTCATCCCCTTGAAGCTTAACACCTGCGAGTGTCACAAGTATCAGTAAAACTGGTGCCTGGAGGCTGGAAGTAGGCCCAAGGCTTTGCAGGCCTTGTTCTGACACTGTAAAGGGGTTAAATACACTTTGTTGAATATGTGAAGTGTTTTGTGTTCACTCCTCCATCCAGGGGTGGAACCTGAAATCTTACCCTGCGCGGAGCTCCATAACCCTGGGTAGAAGGTGTGACTTCATCCCCTTGAAGCTTAACACCACCAAAAGCCACAAGTATCGAGCCTGGAGGCTGGAAGTAGGCCCAAGGCCTTGCAGGCCTTGTTCTGATATTGTAAAGGGGTTAAATACACTTTATTGAGTATGTGAAGTGCTTTGTTTTCACACCTCCAGCCAGGGGTGATACCTGAAATCTTACCCTGCGCGGAGCTCCATAGCCCTGGGTAGAAGCAGTGACTTTGTCCCCTTGAAGCTGTAGGCTTCATAATGTTACAACTACCACTAAAACTGGTGCCTGGAGGCTGGAAGAAGGCCCAAGGCCTTGCAGCCCTTGTTCTGATACTGTAAAGGGGTTAAATACACTTTATTGAGTATGTGAAGTGTTATGTTTTCACACCTCCAGCCAGGGGTGAAGCCTGAAATCTTACCCTGCGCGGAGCTCCATAACCCTGGGTAGTAGATGAGACTTCATCCCCTTGAAGCTTAACACCACCAAATGCCACAAGTATCGAGCCTGGAGGCTGGAAGTAGGCCCAAGGCCTTGCAGGCCTTGTTCTGATACTGTAAAGGGGTTAGATACACCTTATTGAGTATGTGAAGTGTTTTGTTTTCACACCTCCAGCCAGGGGTGAAACGTGAAATCTTAACCTGTGCGGAGTTCCATAACCCTGGGTAGAAGGTGTGACTTCATCCCCTTGAAGCTTAACACCTCCAAATGTCACAAGTATCACTAAAACATGTGCTAGGAGGCTGGAGGTAGGCCCAAGGCCTTGCAGGCCTTGTTCTGATACTGTAAAGGGGTTAAATACACTTTGTTGAGTATGTGCAGTGTTTTGTCTTCACACCTCCAGCCAGGGGTGGAACCTGAAATCTTACCCTGCGCGGAGCTCCATAACCCTGGGTAGAAGGTACGACTTTGTCACCCTGAAGCTTAACACCTCCAAATGTCACAAGTATAGGTAAAACTGGTGCCTGGAGGCTGGAAGTAGGCCCAAGGATTTGCAGGCCTTGTTCTGATACTGTAAAGGGGTTAAATACACTATCTTGAGTATGTGAAGTGTTTTGTTTTCACACCACCAGCCAGGGGTGAAACCTGAAATCTTACCCTGCGCGGAGCTCCATAACCCTGGGTAGAAGGTGCGACTTCATCCCCTTGAAGCTTAACACCTGCGAGTGTCACAAGTATCAGTAAAACTGGTGCCTGGAGGCTGGAAGTAGGCCCAAGGCATTGCAGGTCTTGTTCTGACACTGTAAAGGGGTTAAATACACTTTGTTGAATATGTGAAGTGTTTTGTGTTCACTCCTCCATCCAGGGGTGGAACCTGAAATCTTACCCTGCGCGGAGCCCCATAACCCTGGGTAGAAGGTGTGACTTCATCCCCTTGAAGCTTAACACCACCAAAAGCCACAAGTATCGAGCCTGGAGGCTGGAAGTAGGCCCAAGGCCTTGCAGGCCTTGTTCTGATATTGTAAAGGGGTTAAATACACTTTATTGAGTATGTGAAGTGCTTTGTTTTCACACCTCCAGCCAGGGGTGATACCTGAAATCTTACCCTGCGCGGAGCTCCATAGCCCTGGGTAGAAGCAGTGACTTTGTCCCCTTGAAGCTGTAGGCTTCATAATGTTACAACTACCACTAAAACTGGTGCCTGGAGGCTGGAAGAAGGCCCAAGGCCTTGCAGCCCTTGTTCTGATACTGTAAAGGGGTTAAATACACTTTGTTGAGTATGTGAAGTGTTATGTTTTCACACCTCCAGCCAGGGGTGAAGCCTGAAATCTTACCCTGCGCGGAGCTCCATAACCCTGGGTAGTAGATGAGACTTCATCCCCTTGAAGCTTAACACCACCAAATGCCACAAGTATCGAGCCTGGAGGCTGGAAGTAGGCCCAAGGCCTTGCAGGCCTTGTTCTGATACTGTAAAGGGGTTAGATACACCTTATTGAGTATGTGAAGTGTTTTGTTTTCACACCTCCAGCCAGGGGTGAAACGTGAAATCTTAACCTGTGCGGAGTTCCATAACCCTGGGTAGAAGGTGTGACTTCATCCCCTTGAAGCTTAACACCTCCAAATGTCACAAGTATCACTAAAACATGTGCTAGGAGGCTGGAAGTAGGCCCAAGGCCTTGCAGGCCTTGTTCTGATACTGTAAAGGGGTTAAATACACTTTGTTGAGTATGTGCAGTGTTTTGTCTTCACACCTCCAGCCAGGGGTGGAACCTGAAATCTTACCCTGCGCGGAGCTCCATAACCCTGGGTAGAAGGTACGACTTTGTCACCCTGAAGCTTAACACCTCCAAATGTCACAAGTATAGGTAAAACTGGTGCCTGGAGGCTGGACGTAGGCCCAAGGATTTGCAGGCCTTGTTCTGACATTTTTTTAAACTAAGGGCTTTATGTAATTTTTTGGGTGGGGGAAGAAAGAAAGAAAAAAAATAAATATAGAGAGATATAGCTTTTTATTTTATTTTTGCCCACCTCCAGCCAAGGGGGAAATCGTGAAATTTTACACGAATCGGAGCTCCATAGCCCTGGGTAGATAAAGTGACTTTGTCCCCTTGAACCTTAACATTTAGTAAAAAAAAAAAAAAAATGGGACATTTTTTAAACTAAGGGCTTTATGTAACTTTTTGGGTGGGGGAAGAAAGAAAGAAGAAAAAAAAATAGAGAGAGATATATCTTTTTTTTTTTTTTTTTTTTTGCCCACCTCCAACCAAGGGGGAAATCGTGAAATTTTACCCGAATCGGAGCTCCATAGCCCTGTGTAGGAGGAGTGAGTTTGTCCCCTAGATCCAAAATGTCAAAAAAAAAAAAAAAAATACTACAACAGGTGCTTAGCGGCCCACAGGGACCCGAAAAGGGTCACGATGGTTCACCACAAAAATGAGGATCCCACACCCTCTTCCTATAGGCCTGCATGGGAACACTATTTTATCGACTATTAAGCCCCCACGAAGTGAGGGCTTACAGCGCCTGGGTGGGAGACAAAGTTGGAGTTAGCGCGGCAGTTCCGCCGCCCGGCCATCTGGTCGCGCAGCTCAGTGGGCCATCTGGTCGCGCAGCACAGCGACCAGATGGCCCAATGAGTTGCGCGACCAGATGGCCGGCCGGGCAGCCTGCGCGGCTAACTCCAACCTTTGTCCCTCATCCGTTTTCTGTAAGCCCCCACTACGTGGGGGCTTAATAGTCGGGGGAGGGAAACCGCAGGCCCGTGGGGCCCTGGGCCGGGCTAAACCCGCCTTAGGTCCCCAGTCCAGGGCTCCAGGATGGCGGGCCCCTGGGCCGGGCTAAAGCCGCCTTAGGTCCCCAGGATGGCGGGCCCCGTGGGCGAGGGTGTGGGCTGGACTGGGATGAACGCGCCCCTGGACCCCCATGCCGGGGCTCCAGGAAGGCACCCCAGAAAAGCAGTGCCCTGACCCTGGGACAGTGCCTAACATGGCAGGGTGGCTGCGGAGCTAATCCCATAGCCCCCCCCCCCCCCCCACCGGGTGTGGGCCTAGAAAGCAGCCCTGCCCTGCGGGAACCATAGTGCATAGACACAGCTCTCCCATGACATCGTGGTCGGCTCTTAAAAGAGCCTTTGGGTTGGTGTTCTGTTTTTTTTCCGTGGGCAAGTAGAGTGTTTAACCGCCGAATCCGTAGAGGGTGCGGCCCTGGCGCTTCAGGGCATAGACCACATCCATGGCGGTGACGGTCTTCCTCTTGGCGTGCTCGGTGTAGGTGACGGCATCCCGGATCACGTTCTCCAAGAAAACCTTCAGCACCCCGCGGGTCTCCTCGTAGATGAGGCCGGAGATGCGCTTGACTCCGCCACGGCGCGCCAGGCGGCGAATGGCCGGCTTGGTGATGCCCTGGATGTTATCCCGGAGCACCTTGCGGTGTCGCTTGGCGCCGCCTTTGCCGAGCCCCTTCCCTCCTTTGCCGCGTCCAGACATGTTCTCCTCTCGATGCTGTGAGCAAAAATGAAGGCGGGCGCCTGCACCGGCTGCTTATATGGAGGAGCTGCGGACCGGCTAGAGCGCACAAAGCGGCCCATGTGACTCTCTATGGGAGGCGGGAGAGCCCGTCTCCGGCCCGCCCTCTGCAGGGAGCGGCCGTTGCCGTTTGAAAAAGAGCGCGCTCCCAGCTGCCTCTTTGTCATGGGCTCGCGGGCGGGTTCAGCAGCTGTCGCCGGAGCACAGATCACAGTCAAACACACACACACGCCTCCCTTCCCGGCCCCCACTTGTCACCACGGGTCCGCCTAACCCTCGCGTTCGGTGCCCCCCTCCCAATATGAACAGAAGGCTCTGACATGTTTTAATGGAGCCAACACGTTAACAGCCTCACCTCGCCACCCCGCTGTGTGTGACCGCCTGCAACCCCGTAACACTGTCCACATGTCACGCCCGGTTGTGGCAAGTCTGTAAACTGCCCCCCAAAAAATGTAAAATATATATATTTGTTTATACATAAACATTAAGATTGTCGGCCTCAAGCTAGGCTTTGGGACGGGGGCAACATTTACGTGTACGGCCGAGGGCTTGGGCATGCCCTCCTATGAAGCTACGGTGCGGGCGCGGCTGCATCTATGAAGCCCCCAGAGTAACACCTTGGCACGGATACGCTCTTTCATGGAGTTTGTGGTTGGCCCTGAAAAGAGCCTTTGTGTTTAGGGTGTGTTTCCACGGTGGTCTGCGGGCCTTTACTTGCTTGCTTTGCCCCCTGCCTTGTGGCTCTCGGTTTTCTTGGGCAGCAGCACGGCCTGGATGTTGGGCAGGACTCCTCCCTGGGCGATGGTGACTCTGCCCAGCAACTTGTTCAGCTCCTCGTCGTTGCGGATGGCCAGCTGGAGGTGCCTGGGGATGATGCGGGTCTTCTTGTTGTCCCGGGCCGCGTTACCAGCCAGCTCCAGGATCTCAGCGGTCAGGTACTCCAGGACTGCAGCCAGATAGACTGGCGCACCGGCGCCGACCCTCTCGGCGTAGCTTCCCTTCCTGAGCAGTCTGTGCACACGGCCCACGGGGAACTGGAGCCCGGCTCTGGAAGAGCGTGTCTTGGCCTTAGCGCGGGCCTTTCCTCCTTGCTTTCCGCGTCCAGACATGTCGATCGCTGCAGGGACTCAGTCACACAACAGAGAGAATAGTACTGCTGTTCTGCTGGACTCCGGTAATATAAAGACTTCGGGTGCGTCTGATTGGTTGATAGCTAGGCGGTGATAGTACTTCTCATTGGAGGAAGGAGGGCTTCTGTTTCACCAATCAGAGTCCCAATACCACATTACAATAGGAAGTGGGGGCCCTGCCTATGCCTGCCAATGAGAAGGGAGAGCCGGGAAGCAGCTGCTTTACACGCTCAGCCTATAAATACAAGTGCCGGGCGCGCCTTCTTTATTTCTCTCGCTCCACAGCAAGCAGTGAAAGAGCATCGACCATGCCTGAACCAGCCAAGTCCGCGCCGGCTCCCAAGAAGGGCTCCAAGAAAGCGCTTTCCAAGCCGCCCAAGAAGGACGGGAAGAAGCGCAAGAGGAGCAGGAAGGAAAGCTATGCCATCTACATTTACAAAGTGATGAAGCAGGTGCACCCGGACACCGGCATCTCCTCCAAGGCCATGGGCATCATGAACTCCTTCGTCAACGACATCTTCGAGCGCATCGCCGGGGAGGCTTCACGCCTGGCCCACTACAACCAGCGGCGCACCATCACCTCCCGGGAGATCCAGACCGCCGTGCGCCTTCTGCTGCCCGGAGAGCTGGCCAAACACGCCGTGTCGGAGGGCACCAAGGCCGTCACCAAGTACACTAGCGCCAAGTAAGGCTTCGAGGCGCATCCCCAACGAACACAACGGCTCTTTTAAGGGCCACCACTTCCTCCCCTAAGAGCTAATGTGCTTCTATCATGACAGGAGAAATGTGTGTTTTGAAAGGTAATGTTGAGCGCAGAAAGGTCCGCTCTTGCGGGGCTTCCTGCAGACCGAGGGACGGTAGAGCAGGCAACCCGTTATGCCTGTTTAAATAAACATGTCTATATGAATGAGCCCTCTTTGGGACCAAGTGTCACATAAGCCCACGCGGAATGCACACAGCTGCCCCCGGGCTTATTGTTTTCCATGTTATGGGCGAACAGTTTTAATGTGTGATGGTGTCACGTTGTGTTTGTACTTTAAGACCAAGGGGAACGGCTATAGTCCGCCCCTGGGCAAACGCTCCCGAAATCTGACACATGAACCCGATGTACCGGGAGCACAGATGCCCCATAGCGCTGGCTTGTGAACAGCGGGTCCCTACACAACCCTCTACCCAAATAAAAAGCTCTTTATTAAATGAAGGACACATTGAAGAGGTGTTTGTGCACTGTGAACACGGAGTGCTCTGCTTTCCCAGTGCCGGTATAAGTCACCCAGTACTCGTGGTACTCACAGCCAGCCCAGCCACCCTAACCTGTAGAACATGCCATGGCAGATAAGAGAAGCTCGTACGTGACAGGGTGGTGGCCCTTAAAAGAGCCGTTGTGGTGGTTGTTCGGGTCGGTCTGTCTCCTTAGGCCCTCTCGCCTCGGATACGACGGGCCAGCTGGATGTCTTTGGGCATGATGGTCACCCTCTTGGCGTGGATGGCGCACAGGTTGGTGTCCTCGAAGAGCCCGACCAGGTAGGCCTCGCTGGCCTCTTGCAGGGCCATGACTGCGGAGCTCTGGAAGCGCAGGTCGGTCTTGAAGTCCTGGGCGATCTCCCTCACCAAGCGCTGGAAGGGCAGCTTGCGGATGAGGAGCTCGGTGGACTTCTGGTAGCGGCGGATCTCGCGGAGAGCCACGGTGCCTGGCCGGTATCGGTGAGGCTTCTTGACTCCGCCGGTGGCAGGCGCGCTCTTGCGGGCAGCCTTGGTAGCCAGCTGCTTGCGAGGCGCTTTGCCGCCGGTGGACTTGCGGGCTGTCTGCTTGGTGCGGGCCATGGCGGGAGCGGTCTCTCTCAGCGACGAGCGAAGAAGAATGGAGTCGATGGGGAAATGAGCCCTATTTATGCACTCGAAGACGGAGGGCTGCTCTGGTTGGCTGAAGCGACCGCCCCACGTTTGAAAATAGCCCGCGGTGTGCAACGATTGGCTACTTAACCGGAGGCTTCGCCGGTCTGTCCAATGAACTGTGGACAAAAGGGAACCCTCCGATTGGACGATGTACGTTGGAGCCGAAGCCCGCGCTTCGGTCAGCTTTTGTCTCCCCGTCCATCCATTCATTTGTAGTCACGCAAACCACTCGCCCCCCTTCTCGACCCTGGTTAACTGGGAGAGGAGCCCAAGGTGTCATAAGTGTACCGCCCTTGGTCACCCTGGAACACGCAGTTAACTGCACTCGATTTAAAGTTCACAATCGTCTGCTTTATGCAGACACCATTTCGAGTCAGCCCGGATACAGTGAAAGCACCAAGACACACACGTTATCACACATTTATTATAAACCGAGGTCTAATAACTCCCAGACCCCACGTTGTCTTTGTTATAACGATTTCAATCCACACAGCACAAAAAGAGCCTTTTACATGGCCAAGATCACACACGGCACTCGCGTGTGGAAAGGTGCGCTATGGATTTACTGTGCCGTTTATTTTTGAGAAGTGGGGCGCGGGGTGTGCAAAGCTGGGGATGAACACGCTCTCTTCTTGACCGGGTGGATGGCTCTTAAAAGAGCCGTTGTGTTTGCAATGTCTCGGTGCAAGCCCTTACTTCTTCTTGGGCGCTGCCTTTTTGGGCTTCGCTGCTTTAGGCTTGGCTGCCTTGGGTTTGACTACCTTGGCAGGGCTTTTCTTGGCTACTTTGGGCTTCGCCGCCTTGGCTTTCGCTGGGCTCTTGGCAGCCTTCTTGGCGGGGGCAGCCTTGGGCTTCTTGGGGCTCTTTGCTGCCGCTGGCTTCTTGACCTTCTTCGGGCTCTTCTTGACCCCCGCGGGAGCCTTTTGGGCTTCTTGGCGGCAGGGGCAGCTTTCTTGGCCGCTGGTTTCTTGGTCTTGGAGGCAGTCTTCTTGCCCTCCTTCTTGCCCTCCAGCTGCTTCTTGTTCACCTTGAAGGATCCGGAGGCCCCCGTGCCCTTCAGCTGGGCTAGGGCGCCTTTGCTGACCAGACTCTTGAGGGAGGCCTTAACACGGCTCTTGTTCTTGTCCGCATCGTAGCCGCCGGCGATCAGAGCCTTCTTCACGGCCGCCAGTGAGACTCCCTTCCTCTCGGCCGAGGCGGTCACCGCCTTCAAGATCAGATCGGACACGCTGGGACCGGTAGGCTTCTTGGCCTTGGAAGCCCCCGCTGTTTTCTTCTGCTTCTTCTTGGGGGCGACCTCAGCGGGAGGAGCCGCGGCAGCTGGAGCGGTTTCGGCCATTGTACAGCAAGTCTCGGCACTGGCACTGTCACAGAACAGAAATGTCCCTCCCAGCCCGAGCCCCGTGATTATATATAGGGAGGAGCCAGCCTCTGATTGGTCCCGAGGAGAGAGGGCTGTTCGAGGCGCACTCGGCTCTCTGCTCCGAGCTGACTTTTGTGTTTCCTACCATCGGATTATCTACGTTTTAAAACAGAATCAGTTAAACACACGCTTCCATGTATACATTAAAAGAAGCCCAGCTTCAGCCCCTTCCCGTGCGTGCTCCCGTTTCAGTTGAACCCGTCACCACAGGCTTTTAATCAGCGGGGAGACACTGCGCTCCCCCGATGGCTGACGCCTCCGTGTCTGAAATCCTCGGCTCCGGGCCCCTTTTCCCCGGGCCACTCTCGCGCTCTGCGGCCGGGAGCGGCGGCCCGCGGGCGGGAGGGGGCTCCTGCAGGGAGCGGGCCCTGTGGCGTCACAATGGGGCTCCGGGGGCCGCGGGGAGCGCGTTCTGGAACGTGCCGAAGTAACACAGGGCTCCGCCGGCCGGGCGGGGGTGGGAACAATGCCAGGGAGCCCCGGCCCGGGGGCCAGGGGGCCCTCCCCGCGCGCCTGCATCCTCGGCTGTGGCACCCACGACTCGGGGGCAGCCGGGGGACTTTTACAAGCAGCGGCGCACGGTCCTGGATCAAGCCTCACATGCATCACAAGGGGGCTGTGTGCTGATAGCTTCACATACATGCAAAGGGCATTCACTGCCAAGCGCCGAGCTAGAGAAGACGGGTGCAGACTAAATATAATAAATGCACAGTGACACAATGAAGGAAGGCGGCCGAGTTAGGCCTACAGGTTTAAAGACACCCGAAGTGAGAGCAGAGGGTGTGAATGCACCTGAAATGGTGACCCCTGTACCGGCATGGAGGCACTCTGCTGAGCTGATTTTTACAGCTGGAGTTAGGTTTACATTTGTGGTGACATCTGTAGACAGAGTGAGTTACTGTATGTCAGATGCTGAGCCTGTGACCGGGGGAGGCCTACTGCTGATCTGAATGGTACAGTACAGAGTGAGGCCTGTGACTACCACTGTTATACTGAGCCCTATTGCTGGAGTGGGGACTACTCCTGAATCAAATGGTATGTCAAGAGTGCGACCTGCGACCACAAATCAGATTCTGCGCCCTGTAGCCGGACCGAGGCCTACCGCTAATTTCAGGTCTTCCCTTTGGATGGAGGTAGGGGAAAAAAATAAAACACTTCACATACACCAAAAGGTACATGAACACCATTCGCAGTATCAGATTATAGACTTCAGGATCTCTGGCCCATCCCTAGCTTCCAGGAACCTGTTTTAGTAATATTTGTGACACTATGAGGTTTCCAGGATCAAGGGGACAAAGTCACTCCTTCTACCCAGGACTATGGAGCTCAGCGTAGGGTAAGATTTCAGCCTTTCCCCTTGGATGGAGGGCTTGGATGGAGGGAAGTGTTTTTTTTTTTTTTTCTTCACCTCCTTCCAAGGGGAAAACCTAAAATCGCCCCCTGTGCGAAGGTCGATAGCCTTGGGTAGAAGGAGCAATGTTATCCCCTTGAAGCTTAACACCTCCAAAAGTCACAAGTATCACTAAAAGTGGTGCCTGGAGGGTAGAAATGGGCCCAAGGCCTTGCAGGCCTAGGTCTGATACTGTAAAGGGGTTGAATACACTTTTGGAATAGGTGAAGTGTTTTGTTTTCACTCCTCCATCCAGGGGTGAAACCTGAAATCTTACCCTGCGCGGAGCTCCATAGCCCTGGGTAGAAGCTGTGACTTTGTCCCCTTGAAGATGTTGGCTTCAAAATGTCACAATTATCACTAAAACAGGTGCCTGGAGGCTGGAAATGGGCCCAAGGCCTTGCAGGCCTTGTTCTGATACTGTAAAGGGGTTAAATACA